>CM019699.1:14951967-15650488 GCA_009760885.1 Achatina immaculata
TTTCCTTTCATTTCGTTCTATGTCTCTAGAATAAGTAATCTTATTCTCACATATGCTGAGTACCATGAAGGTTGATGAAGATAACCGAGGTTAAACCTCATATACCAACATACTGGTGACAGAGAAAGAAGTTAAGACTCATATACCAACATAACGGGGGAAACAGAAGAAGTCTCTGATATGAGATGTCTTATTCATATATATATTCGGACATTTTCAAAGCCCATTTCCAAATGTTCAGAAACTTTTATAGTTTTTACTTGTAACCAAAACACCATCTCCTGAGTGTTACAAACTTAAATTAATACATGCTTTGTGTTTGTTTGTTTGTTTTTTTTCAGTGATTTTTGTTTGCACGCCATCGTTTATAAAGAAATGTTTTGTTACGGTGTTATTTTGTTTTCTTTATTTTCAATATAGGTACAGAATTTGAAAGCGGAAAGAGAAAAAGTCATTCGAAAAAAAATGTACAATGATTATTGATGAGTATTAGTAGCTGTTGTTATAACAGTGCTAGGAATATAGTACGGTAATAGTATCAACAACAGCAACAGATTTAATGTTAACAGTTATCTTATAGGCGCAATACGATGCTGGTATTTACAGTAACATCAGTAGAAGTAGTACTACTGTACTATCAATAATTGGCGTCTGACGGGCGAAGTGGCTAGTGTACTAGCCTTTAATGTCCATGTTCGAGGGTTCGAATCCAGGCGGAGGCATTACAGTCATCCACAAATAGAAATGGGTACCTGACTTCTTCTGGATTTGGGGAAGGAAAGCGGCCGGGCTTGATGCTGACCACGTCGCCAGGTCAAGGAAAATGTGTGCACTAACACCATATCTCCACGAGATGAGTGATATTTTGGTTGGTTGCTTGCTAGAGTAATTGTCTTGCTTTTCTAGATCAAGTCGAACAGTAAACAAAAACTTTGATCGAAAACCTTTTACAAATGCCTGATTGATGATGATGATGACGATGATGATGATGATGATGATGATGACGATGATGATGACGATGATAAAATGGATATAATAGGATTTTGCTGTAGTGCATCTTGAAATAACAAGGTAATTTTGTGTTGACAAAAACTTTGCTGTGTATACGACCTCGTTAGCTGGGTCGTGTCGACATAAGTTGTGCTGATTCACGTTATGCAGGTGAATATCAGGGTCGACTTCCATCTTGCTCTTCGAGAGTTGAGGTTACTGGACTAGTTACACACATAATTCCAGCTCTCACTCTCACTTGCTGGATTAGTTAAACACTGTTCCAGACATACTTCTCATCCAGGCTCGTTCAAAACCTCCCGTTGACGACAACTGGTACAGATAGTCAAGTAAATCCTGGGTAACGGTGACTTGGAACATTTATTGATAGAATGATGACAATGCTGATGAAAACAACATTAAATTCGACTGCCGGCTGGTTATCCTGGCCATGTGGTCAGTCCATTCATACGTACAACTAAAATGTTCATCTGTTCCAAGAAGACATCACACAGCTCGACAAAACACGTCCAAACAGTTACACGTTCAAACCAAGACTGACTCCATGCACTCAGCCTTTCCCCCACAATTCCCTGTCACGGGTTTTGCACTCCACGTGACCTTCTCGAAGGATCTAAGCACGAGGAAATTCAAAAAGAAAGCACATAATAATGCCCTTATTATCAATCCAACCGTTTTTACCCGAATACTGCTATATGGACTCACATATCAGAGGAACAGCGGACACATTATTAAAGAAGTCAGAGGGGAATTATATTTTTAAAAAGACATTTTTTTATTGATCCAGAAAAATACACTTTGGCGTTTTGATTGTAAGACTGTACTCGTAATGTTGGTGGTGAGCACTAGTGGTACACACGCTCATGAAGACAAACAAGCAGCACACTCCCACCCCTCTTTCGTCTCTCACCATCATCCCATCTCTTCCCCAAGTTTGCTGAGAAACGTACTCCCTCGTGCTAATGCTAGACTGCAATGGACACGAAGAAACACGACGGTTACCAAAAAGCAGGAGCAGAGGCAGACAAAACTCTGTGGTTCAGTCTGACAAGAAGATTTAACAACGGTTATCAAACAAAAAGAGCGAGAGACAGACAAAACTCTGTGATTCAGTCTGAGAAGAAGATAGAAGAGAGAAGGAGTAGCAGCAGGAGCAGAGGCAGACAAAACTGTGTGGTCCAGTCTGTCAAGAAGATGGAAGAGAGAAGGAGAAACAGCAGGAGCAGAGGCAGACAAAACTGTGTGGTCCAGTCTGACAAGAAGATAGAAGAGAGAAGGAGAAACAGCAGGAGCAGCAGACAAAACTGTGTGGTCCAGTCTGACAAGAAGATGGAAGGAGAAACAGCAGGAAAAGAAGCAGACAAAACTCTGTCGTTTAATCTGACAAGAAGATGGAAGAGAAAATGAGAAACAGCAGGAGCAGAGGCAGAAAAAAATTCTGTAGCCCATTCTGACAAGAAGATGGAAGAGAGAAAAAAAAACGTCAGTAAGAAGAAGAGCAGGCAAAGGATGGAAAGCTACAAAAAATAAATAATCCAGTATTTTGGCACAATGTCTTTGTCAAAGCTAAGAGAATAAAACAGATTAGTTCAGAGGCATACAAAACTCTGTGGTCCAATCTGAGAAGAAGATGGAAAAGGAATGAAAAACAACAGGAGCAGAGGCAGACAAAACTCTGTGGTCTACTCTGTAAAGAAGATGGAAGAGAGAAGGAAAAACAACAGGAGCGGAGGCAGACAAAACTCTGTGGTCCAGTCTGACAAGAAGATGGAAGAGAGAAGGAGTAGCAGCAGGAGCAGAGGCAGACAAAACTCTGTGGTCCGGTATGACAAGAAGATTGAAGAGAGAAGGAAAAACAGCAGGAGCAGAAGGAGAGAAAACTATGTGGTCCGGTATGACAAGAAGATGGAAGAGAGGAGAAAAAACGTCAGTTTGAAGAAGAGCAGGCTAGGGATGGAAAGCTACAAAAAAAAATAATCCAGTATTTTGGCACAATGCCTTTGTCAAGGCTAAGAGAATAAAACAGATTAGTTCAGAGAAAGTATTTTTCTGGCACAGATACTTCTTATACGCCACAGATACTTCTTATTAGGTCACAGATCCGTCTTGAATGACAGTAGGTCAGAGATCCTTCTTATATGACAGTAGGCCACATATCCTTCTTATATAAGAGGAAGTCACAGATCCTTCTTATATGACAGTAGATGACAGATCCGTCTTATATGACAGTAGATGACAGATCCGTCTTATATGACAGTAGGTGACAGATCCTTCTTATATGACATTAGGTCACAGATCCTTCTTATATGACAGTAGGTCACAGATCCTTCTTGTAGACTACAGAGAGAATGAGCGGGGAGATGCACGGAGAGGTCATAGGGCTGTGGGGAAAGCAGGTTACTTTTCAGGAGAAGAACTCGAAGTTACAAGAACCATCATCACAAAGCCTCAAACAAATACTTCATGAAGAAAAGATTTCACACCAAGAACTGCCAGGATTTGTGGATTACAGTTTCTGTCTTCTTGTTTAAACCCTTCATCTCACGTATATACAAGCCTCGATGTGTTAAGCCTCATCTACCAGTATCAATATCACCATTGATTTCCACTTGATGGTGATCGTGGTCACTTTAAGACAGAGCTCGCCAGTTATGGTTCAGTGGCGGCAAAAACAAGAGCCAGGACACACAGAACTGAAATATCAAGGTCGTGTGATAACTTGTCCCACGAATGAGCTGGTTTGTACCTGTTCCACGTTAATTATTCTAGACCTTCTAGAAATCTGCCCCTAACCAGGTTAATTGATTTTATCGTTCAGTTATTAATTACTGATAGCCATTATACGTCATGTAGGCTCCACCCCTATTAGTTATGCATGTTCAGTTAACACTGCTAGTAGTTAACCTTGTGTACAAGATCAACATATCACAAAAGGAAGGGAAATTAATGGTAAAATGACAAAGTTATCTTTTCTATCCACCGTCACAGTAGGGTTCTCAAGTCATGGAATCGTGAGTGACGTTAACGCAGCACGCACGTCACAACAGCCCTGATATTTAAGATTCGGCGGGACGTTTTAATCCAGGCGAGCTTGGCCGAGGGGTTTACTTCGTTAAGTTACGAACATGTGGAGAGCTTCCACGAACTACAGGATCAAAACCTGTGTCGACCTCCGGTGCTGTCCCGCCTGCACTCAATTTTTTTTTTTTTTGGGAGGGGGGGTGGTGAGGGCCGTTTTTTTTCAAATTCCAAGCAGTTATTCCTAATTATTCCGATGCGAATTATTACTTGCATTATCTAAATGTGTATAAATAGATGATATGTTTTTCGGTCAGACTCTAATTTTTTACTATCATTTCAATCTATGTCTCTAAAATCATCATTCATTCATTTGCATGTCCCTTGCGGAACTTTGCCTCCCAAACAGCACTCCTGTAAACCTCTCGGTTGTCAGCAAGATGGCCTGTCGCTGATGCATCCATTTGCAAATCATCAACGAGTTTCTAGAATAAGTAACATTATTCTCACATATGCTGAGTACCATGAAGGTTGATGAAGATAACCGAGGTTGAGCCTCATATACCAAAATAAATAACGGTGACAGAGAAAGACTTTAATCCTCATATACCAAAATAACGGTGACAGAGAAAGACTTTAATCCTCATATACCAACATAACGTGACAGAGAAAGAAGTTAAGCTTCATATATATCAATACAACGGTGACAGAGAAAGAAGTTAAGCTTCATATATAAATACAACGGTGACAGAGAAAGAAGTTAAGCTTCATATACCAACATAACGGGGATACAGAAAGAAGTCAAGTCTCATATACCAACATAACGGGGATACAGAAAGAAGTTAAGCCTCATATACCAACATAACGGGGATACAGAAAGAAGTCAAGTCTCATATACCAACATAACGGGGATACAGAAAGAAGTAAAGCCTCATATAACTACATAACTCGGATATAGAAAGAAGTAAAGCCTCATATAACTACATAACGGTTATACACAAAGAAGTAAAGCCTCATATAACTAAATAACGGATATATAGAAAGAAGTAAAGACTCTTATAACTACATAACTCGGATATAGAAAGAAGTAAAGCCTCATATAACTACATAATGGGGGTATAGAAAGAAGTAAAGCCTCATATAACTACATAATGGGGATATAGTAAAAAGTAAAGCCTCATATAACTACATAATTTGGATATAGAAAGAAGTAAAGCCTCATATAACTACATAATGGGGATATAGTAAGAAGTAAAGCCTCGTATAACTACATAATGGGGATATAGAAAGAAGTAAAGCTTCATACACCAACATAACGTGGGAAACAGAAAGAAGTCTCTGATATGAGATGTCATATTCTTTTTTCTAGGATTTTCAAAGTTATTTTCAAAGCCCATTTCCAAATGTTCCAAACTTATGTCAGAAACTTTTATAATTTTTACATGTAACCAAAACACCATCTTCTCAGTGTAACAAACTTAAATTAGTACATGCTCTGTGTTTGTTTTTCGTTTTTGTTTTTGTATTTTTTCAGTGATTTTTGTTTGCACGCCATCGTTTATAAAGAAATGTTTTGTTACGGTTTGATTTTGTTTTCTTTGTTTTCAATATAGAACTTAAATTACGAACACAATTTGAAAGCGGAAAGAGAAAAAGTTATTCGGAAAAAATTTACAAATGTTTATTGACGAATATTAGTAGGTGTTGTTATAACAGTGCTAGGAGTATAGTACGGTAATAGTAGCAACTACAGCAACAGAATTAGTGGTAGCTGTTATCTTACAGTCCCAAGACGAGGCCGGTATTTAGTAGTAACATCAGTAGAAGTAGTACTATTGTACTATCAATAATGGGCGTCTGACGGGCGAAGTTGTTAGTGTACTAGTCTTTAATGTCGAAGTTCGAGGGTTCAAATCCATGCGGAGGCGTCACAGTCACCCAGATGTAGAAATGGGTACCTTGATTCTTCTGGAGTTGGGGGAAGGAAAGGCACCCCGGCTTGATGCTGACCCCGTCGCCCTTTAGTGTGCTGACAGGTCAAGGAAAATGTGATCACTTACACCATATCTCCATGTTCCTGTTTTTGTTTTTTTTTCCTTGTATGAGATGAGTGATATTTTGGTTGGTTGCTTGCTAGAGTAATTGTCTTGCTTTTCTAGATCAAGTCGAGTAGGAAACAAAAATATTAATCGCAACACTTTTACAAATGCCTGATTGAGGACGCTGAAGATGATGATGATGATAGTAATGATGATGATAATGATGATGATGATGATGATGATGACCATGACCATGACGTCGACGATGATGTCGATGATGATGATAAGATAGACTCACTTATTAGAGGAGCAGCGAACATATTATTAAAGAAGTTGTAAGGGATTATATTTTTAAAAAGCATTTTTTTATTCATGCAGAAAAATACATTTTCGTGTTTTGATTATAAGATTGTACTCGTAATGTTGGTGGTGAGCACTAAGTAGTACACACGCGCATGAAGACAAACAAGCAGCATAACCCCACCCTACCCCTCTTTCGTCTCTCACCCTCATCCCATCTCCTCCCCAAGTTTGCTGAGCCACGTACTCCCTCGTGCTAATGCTAGACTGCAACAGACACGGAGAAACACGACAGTTACCAAACAGTAGGAACAGAGGCAGACAAAACTTTGTGCTCCAATCTGACAAGAAGATGGAAGAGAGAAGGAGAAACACAAGTAAGAATAAGTGCAGGCAAAGGATTGAAAGCTACAAAAAAAACCCCAAATATTTTGACACAATTCCTTTGTCAAGACTAACAAAATGAGAACAAAGCAAAGAAGTAAAATACACAGAAAATATTTTTTCTAGCACAGATTCCCTCTGTATGGCAGTGAGCACAGATACTTCTTATAGGTCACAGATTCACCTTCTGTGACAGTAGGTCACAGATCCTTATATGACAGTAGGTTACAGATCCTTCTTATATGACAGTGGGTCACAGATCCGTCTGTAGACTACAGAAAGAATGAGTGGGAAGATGCACGAAGAGGTCAGAGGGCTGTGAGGAAAGCAGGTTACTTTTCAAGAGACGAAGTCGAAGTTACACTCAGTTATTAATTACTGATAGCCATTATATGGCATATAGACTCCATCTCTATTAGTTATGCATGTTCAGTTAACACTGTCAGTAATTTATCTTGTATACAAGATCGAAATATCACAAAGGAAGGGAAATTACTGCTAAAATGACAACCGCGTGAAGAGTTATCTTTCTTCTCTATCCACCGTCAAAGTAGGGTTCTCAAGTCATGGAATCGTGAGTGATGTTAACGCTGCACGGACATCACAACAGCTCTGATATTTAAGATTCGGCGGGACGTTTTTTTCCAGGCGAGCTTGGCCGAGGGGTTTACTCTGTTAAGTTACGAACAAGTGGAGAGCTTCCACAAACTGTAGGATCAAAACCTGTGTCGACATGTGATGCTGTCTCGCCTTCATTCAATTTTTTTTCCACGTTTCATTCTCATTGTTATTATCAGGTCTTTTATTTATTTTTTGTGTATTTCCAACTGCCAGACAGTTATGCCGTTATATATGCTCAGTATATTGTCAAAAGCGTTTTTTTTAAATAAATAGGAAACAACGAGGCCTTCGTTCGGTAAAGTAAGAGAGAGCACAGTTTGTAGAATCAGATCTTGAAAAAATCGTAGACAAAGCACTTTAGTGAGACGTGAGAGAAAGAAAAATCACAAGAGAATTACCTGGGATTCGAACCACAGACTATGGTAGGACTAGCAGCCGTCTAGCCACGAGAGAATAGCGTACTAACGAACTGCGCACCTCGCGAGATAGCTGGAGTTCGTTGGTACGCTGTTCTCTCTTGGCTAGATTTCTGCTCGTCCTACCAGATTCCGTGGTTCGAATCCCAGGTGACTTTTCTTTCTCTCACGTCTCACTAAACTGCTTTGTCTATTATTTTTTTCAAAGTCTGATTCTACAAAACGGTGTTCTCTTACTGTAATGTCAAAAGATGTGATTTGTTGGCGAATTCAATGTTTTTGTTTCGTGCAGGAATTTCTTTCATTTTGCTGACTTCCACTTTTTGTTTTACTTGTCTTCTTCTCCACAAGCAAAGATTTTAACATCGTGGTAGGCGAGTAGTGTGGAGTGTAAGGATTAAATCTGGGATTAAATCTAACATATCAACGAGACAGGGATTTTTAGAAGTGAGTCTATGATACATGAGACAACATATTACGTTATCTTTCTTTTGTTTATTTCTGAAGAGCTGATGTTAAATTATTTCTCCATTTGTTTACATCCAAAGTTTTGTCTCCAGTAAATTATTATTATTATTATTATTATTATTATTATTATTATTATGTGCCGTGCCGAATAGCGAGAGCGATCATGCACCTCCACGTCATGTCATTTGTCATTCGAACAAGGTATTTTCTCTTGGCCTTCTCGTTATTTTTCCTTTGAGCATTGAATTCATAGCTTTTTCTTCTTCTTCGTTCGAGGTTGTTGGTCACATCAGATCCTGATCCCTGTCGACATGGCAAAGCCCGCAGTCCTCTCCAGATCCTGATAGGAGCCCCCAAAGCTTTTGCCCCAGGCTTGTGTCCTCTGGCCATGTCTCACGCCTCAGGTCAGCATGGTTTGGGCGCTCTTGAAGGATGTGTTCTTGAGTCTGGACTCCACTGCCACGTGGACACTCGCCAGAGTGAGACATTTTGTGTCGATGTAGGTGACTCAGTAGTGTGTAGTGGCCTGTTCTTAGGCCATTTCTCATTACACTTCTAATTACACTTCTAATTACAATTCTAATTACACTTCTAAGTAAACATCTAATTTTTAAACATGGCATTTTATTTACCCTCGTTTTCTCTAGAGCTTTTGTGTGTAGTATTTTGTGAAATAGTTTCATCTCCATTTTTCTCAAAATTTCTGCTTAAATTCGGTCTTTAATTATGCATGCATTTGACAGTGGAGTGGTACAAGTTTATTGCGGAGATTTACATCAGACATCTTCAACAATGAAAATGGTGATAAGTGGAGAGTTTAAATATACTAGAGTACAAGATGCAGCGGTGTTAGTAATAGATGTTAAGAATAGTATCATATATGCAGTGGTAATAGTTAGTAATAATAGTAATTAGTAGTAGTAGTAATAGTAGTAGTAGTGGCAGTAGTTAGGAGTAATAGTAGTAGTTGTAGTAGTAGTAGTAGTAGTAGTAGCGGTAAAAGTAGTAAAAGTAGTAGTATTAGTAGTAATAGTGGTAGAAGTAGTAATAGTAATGGTAAAAGTAGTTGTAATAGTAGTAGTAGTTAGTAGTAGGAGTAGTAGTAGCATTAGTAGTAGTTAGAAGGAGTAATAGTAGTAGTAGTAGTTAGTAGTAGTAGTAGTAATAGTAGCAGTTGTATTAGTACTAGTTAGTAATAATAGTAGTAGTAATAGTAGTAGTAGTAGCAGTAGTAGTAGTAGTAGTTACAGTTAGTATTATTAGTAGTAGTTGTATTAGTAGTAGTTAGTGGTAGTAGTAGTAGTAGTAGTAGAAGTGGTAGCAGTTAGTAGTAATCGTAGTAATGGTAGCAGTAGTATTAGTAATGGTTGACAACACATACTTACATTCTGTCTATTGCAGCGGTTCTTCATCTGAGATCTATGCATCCTCGAGGTTTCCAGGAAAGGATTTGTGTGTGTCCATGGACCAGAAAAATGAGTTGAATTCATTAAAATAATCATTCTGATTATATTTATTGTTTCATTTTAATATGGAGTCCACAGCTGTTCTCGTAGAGAAAGGAGGATTCACAGCTATTCTCATAGAGAAAAGAGGGTCCACAGCTATTCTCATAGAGAAGAGGGTCCACAGCTATTCTCATAGAGATAAGAGACTCAAAAGCCATTCTCATAGAGTTATCGTTTTTTTTTACCATTCATTCACTCATTCATTCATTCATTCATTTGCATGTCCCTTGGGAAATTTGCCTCCCAACAGCACATTATATGGGAGAATTCTACAACGAGAGAGCGAAAAAAATGTTTAAATCGCAGTATACTCCTTTACTAAACTACACACCAGACAGGAATGTCCAGCCATATTAATTGTTTTCGAAGTCCTTTTGTAGTTTTAAAACAATTTCATGCTTTATCTTTCTTAATCTGAATCTGGCTAAGAGTAAACAATCAAATACAGAACCTCGAAGTATCCCCTCCCTCAAGCCTGCACCAGTTGTATTAACCCCGTAACTCTATCTTAACAAGTTTTTGTGGACTTGATGTCTCATCCACAATGATTTGACGGCACATTTTGATCCAGAATGATTTGATGGCATAGAAGCCATCATATACCAACATAACGGTGACAAAGAAAGAAGTTAAGCCTCATATACCAACATAACGGTGACAGAGAAACAAGTTAAACCTCATATACCAACATAATGGTGACAGAGAAAGAAGTTAAACCTCGTATACCAACATAACGGTGACAGAGAAAAAGGTTAAACCTCATATACCAACATAATAGTGACAGAAAGAGATGTTATACCTCATACACCAACATAACGGTGACAGAGAAAGAAGTTAAACCTCATATAACAACTTAATGGGGATACAGAAAGAAGTCAAGCCTCATATACCAACATAACGGTGATACAGAAAGAAGTCAAGCCTCATATTCCAACATAATGGTGATACAGAAAAAAGTCAGGCCTCATATACCAACATAATGGTGATACAGAAAAAAGTCAGGCCTCATATACCAACATAATGGTGATACAGAAAGAAGTTAAGCATCATATAACAACATAACTGGGATACAGAAAGAAGTCAGGCCTCATATACCAACATAATGGTGATACAGAAAGAAGTCAAGCTTCATATACCAACATAACGGGGGAAACAGAAAGAAGTCTCTGATATGAGATGTCATATTCCTTTTTTAAGGATTTTCAAATTTATTTTCGAAGCCCTTTTCTAAATGTTCCGAACTTATGTCAGAAACTTTTACAGTTTTTACTTGTAACCAAAACACCATCTTCTCAGTGTAACAAACTTCAATTAGTACATGCTCTGTGTTTGTATTTTTTTGTTTTTGTTTTCTTTTTGTATTTTATTTTTCAGTGCTTTTCGTTTGCACGCAATCGTTTATAAAGAAATGTTTTGTTACGGTTTGATTTTGTTTTCTTTGTTTTCAATATAGAACTTAAATTACGAACATAATTTGAAAACGGAAAGAGAAAAAGTCATTCGGAAAAAATGTACAATGATTATTGATGAATATTAGTAGGTGTTGTTACAACAGTGCTAGGAGTATAGTACGGTAATAGTAGCAACTACAGCAACAGATATAATGTTAGCAGTTATCTTATAGGCCCAAGATGAGACTGGTATTTAGCAGTAACATCAGTAGAATTAGTACTACTGTACTATCAATAATGGGCGTCTGACGGGCGAAGTGGTTAGTGTACTAGCCTTTAATGTCGAAGTTCGAGTGTTCGGATCCAGGCGGAGGTGTCACAGTCACCCAGATGTAGAAATGGGTACCTGACCTCTTCTGGAGTTGGGGAAAGAAAGGCGACCCGGCCGTGATGCTAACCACGTTGCCCTCTAGTGTGCTGACAGGTCAAGGAAAATGTGGGCACTAACAGCATATCTCCACGTTCCTGTAAAGCATGACAGGGTTACCTTGACCCTACCTTACTATCAGTGAGTACGACAGTAGTATGACAGCTTTACTACATGGTCTTTGCGTAATCTTTTTGTCTCTGTGAGCAAAAACAAAAAGTTTTCTAGTGACACGTCCCTTCGTCGGACGAATCTGCAGCATCTCCATGACAAGCATCAGCAAGTACCAACAGAAGAAGCAGAACACTGAAGTTACCAGTCATAAAACATTAAGTGATGTTTAACTCAGCTCCGATGTAGCAACAGCGCTCATTTTGGTTCTGGCGGAATATGTTTATGGCTCGACCAGTACAGAGGTCAACTATGCCTTAAAAAAAATTAAACGGGTGCCTATGATTTCCCTAAGAAAACAAAGAAAGTGAGAGCAGGTACTGACATCCCGACATCAAATGCTGTAGTTAGCCTAGAAATACGAAGGCACTAACACTTCACACACCCAGTGGTATGCAAATGCCACAGGTCACAGGGAGATTCATATTTAAGATTTCATGGGACGATTTAGTCCAGGCGAGCTTGGCCGAGGGGTTTACTTCGTTAAGTTACGAACAAGTGGAGAGCTTCCACAAACTGCAGGATCAAAACCTGTGTCGACCTCTGGTGCTGTCTCGCCTTCACTCAATTTTTTTCCACATTTCATTCTCATTGTTATTATCAGGTCTTTTATTTTATTTATTATTATCATTCTTTTTTTTTTTTTGTATTTCCAACAGCCAGACGGTTATGCCATTATATATACACCGTATATTGTCAAATCATTTTTTTAAATAAATAGGAAACAACGAGACTTTCGTTCAGTAAAGTAAGAGAACACAGTTTTTTTAGGATCAGACATTGAAAAAATCGTAGACAAAGCACTTTAGTGAGACGTGAGAGATTTGTTGTCGAATTCAATGTTTTTGTTTCGTGAAGGAATTTCTTTCAATGTGCAGACTTCCACTTTTTGTCTTACTTTTATTCTCCACAAGCAAAGATTTTAACATCATGGTATGCGAGTAGTGTGGAGGGTAGGGATTAAATCTGGGACTAAATCTAACATATCAGCGAAACAGGAACTTTTAGAAGTGAGTATATGATACGTGAGACTACATATTACGTTATCTTTCTTTTGTTTATTTCTGAAGAGCTGATGTTAAATTATTTCTCCGTTTGTTTGCATCCAAAGTTTTGTCTGCAGTAAATTATTATTATTATTATTATTATTATTATTATTATTATTATGTGCCGTGCCGAATAGCGAGAGCGATCATGCACTTCCACGTTGTGATGTGCTTGGTGTTTCCGATTTGTTCAGATGCTTTTCTTTTTCCATGCCATTTTGTCATTCATACCAGGTATTTTCTCTTGGCCTTCTTCTCGTTATTGTTCCTTTCAGCAGTGAATTACACAACTTCTTCTTCTCTTCTTCTTCTTCTTCTTCTTCTTCTTCTTTTTCTTTTTCTTTTTCTGCGTTCGAGGTTGTTGGTCACATCAGGTCCTGACCCCTGTCGACATGGCAAAGTCCTCAGTCCTCTCCAGATCCTGATAGGAGCCCCAAAGCTTTTGCCCCAGGCTTGTGTCCTCGGGCCATGTCTCACGCCTCAGGTCAGCATGGTTTGGGCGCTCTTGAAGGATGTGTTCTGGAGTCTGGACTCCACTGCCACGTGAACACTCGCCTGTGTGAGACATTTTGTGCCGATGTAGGAGACTCAGTAGTCTGTAGTGGTCTCTCTTTAGGCCATTTCTAATTACATTTCTAAGTAAACATCTAATTTTTAAACATGGCATTTTATTTACCATCATTTTCTTCTACAGCTTTTGTGTGTAGTATTTTGTGAAATAGTTTCATATCCATTTTTCTCAAAATGTCTGCTTAAATTCGGCCTTTAATTATGGATGCATTTGAGAGTGAAGTGGTGCAAGTTTATTGCGGAGATTTACATTAGACTTCTTCAGCAATGAAAATGGTGATCAGTGGAGAGTTTAAAGATGCAGCAGTGGTAGTATTAGATGTTAAGAATAGTATCATATATGCATAGGTAATAGTTAGTAGTAATAGTAGTTAGTAGTAGTAGTAATAGTAGTAGTAGTGGCACTAGTTAGTAGTAGTAGTAGTAGTAGTAGTAGCTGTGGTAAAAGTAGTAAAAGTAGTAGTAATATTAGTAATAGTGGTAGTAGAAGTAATAGTAGTAGTAAACCTAGTAGTAATAATAGTAATGGTTAGTATTAGAAATAGTAGTAGTATTAGTAGTAGTTAGAAATAGTAATAGAAGTAGTAGTAGAGCAGTTAGTAGTAGTAGCAGTTGTATTAGTAGCAGCTAGTAATAGTAAAAATAGTAGTAGTAATAGTAGTAGTAGTAGTAGTAGTAGTAGTAGTAGTAGCAGTAGTAGTAGTTGTAGTAACAGTTAGTATTAGTATTAGTTAATAGTAATCGTAGTAGTGGTAGTAGTTAGTAGTAATCGTAGTAGTGGTAGCAGTAGTACTAGTAATGGTTGACTACACATCCTTACATTCTGTCTATTGCAGCGGTTCTTCATCTGAGATCTATGCATCCTCGAGGTTTCCAGGAAAGGATTTGTGTGTGTCCATGGACCAGAAATATGAGTTGAATACATTAAAATAATCATTCTGATTATATTTATTGTTTCATTTTAATATGGAGTCCACAGCTGTTCTCGTAGAGAAAGGAGGATTCACAGCTATTCTCATAGACAAAAGAGGGTCCACAGCTATTCTCGTAGAGAAAAGAGGGTCCACAGATATTTTTATAGAGATAAGTGACTCAAAAGCCATTCTCATAGAGAAAGGAGGGTCCACAGCTATTCTAATAGAGAAAAGAGGGTCAAAAACCATTCTCATAGATAAAAGAGGGTCCACAGCTATTCTCATAGAGAAAAGAGGGTCCACAGCTATTCTCATAGAGAAAAGAGGGTCCACAGCTATTAAAGCAGTATTACTGCACTACTTAATGCAGTGAGTCATTTCCTGCTGTGTGATGTGACACAAACTATTACATTCAAACGATGAGCATTAGGCTCGAAGACAACCAACATATGTTACAATGATATTCTCTCTGTAACGGGACAACCCAGGTAACACTGACTCCATTACTCATCCATACACTACATCGACCAGTTACAAGTAATTCACTAACTCAACACCATTGATGACACATACATGAATCCAAGAAATTACAGGATTCAGCAAACACAATGTAAATGTTTAATGATGAGATCCCATTTGTTCGATGAGTGTTGTAACGATGTAGAGTGTAAAACTTGATGGATACAATTACAAATGATCATCCAAAGAAACATAAGTCCAGGCGACTAACATCGCCATAGGACCAGGTCAGACATTCAACATTTGTCAAAAAAACGTGGACAAATCGACACACAAATCTACATGGCTATTACAACAATTTGTCTTAAGAAAAACAATCCATCACTACAACAATTTAACTACCGAATCTCTATCCCATCCTAGAATCAAACACACAACCTCTGGCTACAACATTCTGACCAAAAACTAACTTCTCAGCCCATGCGCACCTCCCGCTCACCTAAACCACGTGACTCAGAATTCTCTCGAAACACGTGCTTGGCATACAGTGATGAGTTGTGGTCTACCAGACCAACCACAATGTTATACACAATACAATCTGTACAGAATGTTATTCTGTTACACTATTCTCATAGAGAAAAGAGGGTAAAAAGCCATTCTCATAGAGAAAGGAGGATCCACAGCCATTCTAATAGATAAAAGAGGGTCAAAAGCCATTCTCATAGATAAAAGAGGGTCCACAGCTATTCTCATACAGAAAAGAGGGTCAAAAGCCATTCTCATAGATAAAAGAGGGTCCACAGCTATTCTCATACAGAAAAGAGGGTCAAAAGCCATTCTCATAAAGAAAAGAGGGTCCACAGCTATTCTAATAGAGAAAAGAGGGTCAAAAGCCATTCTCATAGATAAAAGAGGGTCCACAGCTATTCTCATACAGAAAAGAGGGTCAAAAGCCATTCTCATAAAGAAAAGAGGGTCCACAGCCAAAAAATGTTAATAACTATTCATCTACAGATCCACTCTTTTACAGATTCGGTTGGTGACGTTCTATTAAGACATTGTGAAAAACCATTTCTCTCAAGATCTTTCTCACCATTTTTCTCATCTGTCACAGATTCACAAGTACATACTTCGCAATCCAATAAACAAGGGACATAACTCGTAAAATGCGCAATGACAGAAATTTAATTTATAAGAAGAGTTATCTTTTCTTTCTTACCATTCATTCACTCATTCATTCATTCATTCATTTGCATGTCCCTTGCGGAACTTTGCCTCCCAACAGCACATTACATGTGAGAATTCTACAACGAGAGAGCGAAAAAAAAAAGTTTTTAATCGCAGTATACTCCTTTACTAAACTACACACCAGTCAGGAATGCACAGCCATATTAATTGTTTTCGAAGTCCTTTTGTAGTTTTAAAACAATTTCATGCTTTATCTTTCTTAATCTGAATCTGGTTAAGAGTAAACAATCAAATACACAACCTCGAAGTATCCCCTCCCTCAAGCCTGCACCAGTTATATTAACCCCGTAACTCTATCTTAACAAGTTTTTGTGGACTTCTTTTTGGATGTCTCATCCACAATGATTTGACGGCACATTTTGATCCAAAATGATTTGATGGCATAGAAGCCATCATTTTCCCTACAAAAGACATAAAACATAAATAAAATATGATTACTTTGATTGTAAACAATATAGGAAACCAAAAAAGCCATTTTTCGATGTAATTTTATTCAGAAATCCGTACTGCAAATATCAGTATATACCGATGTTAATGTATATATTGCTTTGCATTATTATAATCCGTTATTTGAACAGAGATGCTGCTATTTCCCATCACGAAACTGCAGCAGAACACACAGATAAGCTGATTATCTGACAGATTGAATGGTTTTTCACAGGAAGATGATATACAATTTTTCCGTCGCACTGCGCATTTTAGTAAACGAAGTACATCTTAACAATTGTAATAAGCTGTGTTTGACGAAAATAAAGGGAAAAAACACTTACTTTGAGTAGCTACACTACATTTGATTAAAATTGTGTTTTCTAGAGTAAAGATTAAATTGTAAGCATATTTGGAAAGCATACCTGGGTAGTACATACGCAGTGAAAATATGATATATTTACATTGGGATACTCGATGATCGCTCTATTAGTAATATTAACAGTAATAGAAATTGTAGAATTAGAAGTGGATGCAGCGGAAACAGATGCAGCAGTAGCAGTAGTACTATAGTAATAGTAGTAGTAGTAGTAGTAGTAGTAGTAGTAGTAGTAGTAGTAGTAGTAGTAGTAGTAGTTGTTGTTGTTATTGTTGTTTTTGTTGGTGGTGGTGTGATGTGGTGTGATGTGATGTGATGTAATGTGGTGTGATGTGATGTACTGTGGTGTTATGTGGTGTGGTGTGATGTGATGTGATGTGGTGTAATGTGATGTGATGTGATGTGGTGTAATGTGGCGTGATGTGATTTGATGTAGTGTAATGTGTTGTGGTGTGATGTGACGTGGTGTAATGTGTTGTGATGTGTTCTGTGGTGTGTTGTGATATGATGTATTGTGATGTGATGTTCTGAGATGTGATGTGATGTATTCAAAGAAATCGTTTAGTGACATAGCCGCTCTCTCACTCCCTTCGTCTCTCTTCTTTCATTTCTCTTATCTGTTATAGTTCAGTATTCTTCTAGTTTTGATTGAACACCACAGATAATTTTGTCAACAACTCGTTCTTTCATTTCTCTTATCTGTTACAGTTCAGTATTCTTCTAGTTTTGATTGAAGAACACAGATAATTTTGTCAACAACTCGTTCTTTCTTCGCCTCAAATTCACAAGAAAACGATAGTTAAAATTTATAGTTCAGTTGAGCAGTTTATGTAACTGTACTGAGAACTAGAAAACTTTATAAAGTAGAATATAGGCTTTATCACACTGAACCATAGGACGGTAATGTGTAGTAAAGACTATAGAAAATAGTCTATTTTGGGTCGTGAACATGAATTTCACGTTCTTAATTTTTCCAATCTACGGCTCAATGGTTGCAGTCGAAGGGACTGACATAATTACACGGTGGTTCATTGTCGGACGAGTTATCTTTCCTATATCCCGTCACAGAAGTTTCTCAAATCATAGAATCATGAATGATTTAGACACAGTCTGGATATAATAACAGCCCTGATATTTAAGATTTGTGGGAAATTTTAGTCCAGGCGAGCTTGACCGAGGGGTTTACTTCGTTAAGTTAAGAAGAAGTGGAGAGCTTTCACAAACAACAGGATCAAAACCTGTATCAGCCTCTGGTGCTGTATCCCCTGTGTTTAATTTTTTTTCTCTGATTATTATTATTTGACATTGAAAACGTTGTAACAACTGGAAAGTTAGTGGTAATGATAGTGATAGTGGTAGTGATAGTGATAGTGGTTGTGATAGTCGTAGTGGTAGTGATATTGGTAGCGGTAGTGATAATGATAGTGGTAGTGATAGTGGCAGTGATAGTGATACTAGTAGTGATAGTCGTAGTGATACTGATATTGGTAGTGGTAATGTAGTGATGGTGGTAATAACAGTGGTAGGTGTAGCGCTATGATAGTTGTAATTTGTAAACATTTTTTGTAATACTAGCATAACTGTAACAGAAACAATTGCTTCTGTGGCAGTTGTAGGAGTAGTAACAATACCAGAAATGCTAGTATTAGTAGTAATAATATTCTTCTATTTCTTCTTCTTCTTTTCCCGTGAGCTGCAAGTTTTTATCGTCTGTAGCAGATGCCATGAAGATGTTGAGGCACATCATAGTATCGGATAGTGAGTGGTTTCCGGCGGCTACTTATTTGAGTCCCGGAGCGGAGTTATAAATCAGGGAAAGTGCAATACTTCTTTTTGGAAACTCGATTCCTTTGGGAACTAAGGCGATCCCTGCACAGTTATCCAGACTAGACCTGTTACAGGGGATATCAGCGGTCACTTATGAATCGATGACTATTAAAAAGGACAGCGTCCTTTCTCCCTGAGCTATAAAGTAGATGATATTCCTCATAGTATGGGACTTATTTCCTTGGTCTTACCTTATACCCTTCATTAGCGAGGTGGTCTTAAAGAGAGAGACCAAATGTTTATGGCTGGTTTGGTCCCTGAAGTTGTTGCAATTCGTTCATTTCTCTTGACTTTTTTTACAGCACAATATTACATCCTCTTTCTTTAAGCCGTTGAGACATCGCCATAGAGGACGTTAGAGAGCATCCCTGGATGGTAAATCAACATTCTAATAGTTTCTGTTAAGTAAATTTATTATTATCGGTCATGCCTCTCACTACCTCCCTCTGCCTCATTGACCTCACATATCACACTTCCACAAATCCTCACTATCAGGTTTTAGCTAAAGATTGACTGACTTACCAAAAATTAAAAGAGGCAAAGAGAAGGCACTGCTAAAATTCCAAAGAAGGTCCAATATTTTTCATAAAAGGAGTTACCGTTACTCTATAGGAGCAGAAATAGAGATACAGATTATAGAACAAACATTAAAGGAGTTTAAAGTTGTCATACAAACATATATATATATATATATATATATATATATATATATATCATTGGCTTCAGCTGTGAAACATAGTTACACTGCTAGTAGTTAACCATGCATAAGAGATCAACATATCACAAAAGGAAGGGAAATTACTGCTAAAATGGCAAACGCGCGAAAAGTTATCTTTCTTTTCCATATACCGTCAAAACAGGGTTCTCAAATCATAGAATCGTGAGTGATGTTAACGCAGCACGGACATCACAGCAGCCCTGATATTTAAGATTCCGCGGGACATTTTAGCCCAGGCGAGCTTGGCCGAGGGGTTTACTTCGTTAAGTTACGAACAAGTGGAAAGCTTTCACAAACTACAGGATCGAAACCTGTGTCAACCTCTGGTGCTGTCTCGCCGTCACCCAATTTTTTTTTTTTTTTTGCGCAGGGAGAGGGGGGTCCTTTTTTTCAAATTCCAAGCAGTTATTGCTTGCATTATCTAATTGTGTATAAATAGATGATATTTTTTTCTGTCAGACTCTAATTTTTGGCTTCCATTTCCTTCTATGTCTCTAGAATAAATAATCTTATTTTCACATATGCTGAGTACCATGAAGATTGATGAAGATAACTGAGGTTAAGCCTCATATACCAACATAACGGTGGCAGAGAAAGAAGTGAAGGCTCATATACCAACATAACGGTGCCAGAGCAAGAAGTTAAGCCTCATATACCAACATAACGGTGACAGAGAAAGAAGTTAAGCCTCATATACCAACATAACGGTGGCAGAGAAAGAAGTTAAGCCTCATATACCAACATAACGGTGACAGAGAAACAAGTTAAGCCTCATATACCAACATAACGGTGACAGAGAAACAAGTTAAACCTCATATACCAAGATAACAGTGACAGAGAAAGACGTTAAGCCTCATATACCAACATAATGGTGACAGAGAAAGAACTTAAACCTCATACACCAACATAACGGTGATAGAGAAAAAGGTTTAACCTCATATACCAACATAACAGTGACAGAGATAGAAGTTATACCTCATACACCAACATAACGGTGACAGGGAAAGAAGTTAAACCTCATATACCAACATAACGGTGACAGAGAGAGAGAGAAGTTAAACCTCATACACCAACATAACGGTGACAGAGAAAGAAGTTAAACCTCATATAACAACATAATGGGGATACAGAAAGAAGTCAAGCCTCATATACCAACATAATGGTGATACAGAAAGAAGTCAAGCCTCATATACCAACATAATGGTGATACAGTAAGAAGTTAAGCATCATATACCAACATAATGGTGATACAGAAAGAAGTCAGGCCTCATATACCAACATAATGGTGATACAGAAAGAAGTCAAGCTTCATATACCAACATAATGGGGAAACAGAAAGAAATCTCTGATATGAGATGTCATATTCCTTTTTTAAGGATTTTCAAATGTATTTTCGAAGCCCTTTTCTAAATGTTCCGAACTTATGTCAGAAACTTTTACAGTTTTTACTTGTAACCAAAACACCATCTTCTCAGTGTAACAAACTTAAATTAATACATGCTCTGTGTTTGTATTATTTTTTGTTTTCTTTTTGTATTTTATTTTTCAGTGCTTTTCGTTTGCACGCAATCGTTTATAAAGAAATGTTTTGTTACGGTTTGATTTTGTTTTCTTTGTTTTCAATATAGAACTTAAATTACGAACATAATTTGAAAACGGAAAGAGAAAAAAGTCATTCGGAAAAAAATGTACAATGATTATTGATGAATATTAGTAGCTGTTGTTATAACAGTGCTAGGAGTATAGTACGGTAATAGTAGCAACTACAGCAACAGATATAATGTTAGCAGTTATCTTATAGGCCCAAGACGAGACTGGTATTTAGTAGTAACATCAGTAGAATTAGTACTACTGTCCTATCAATAATGGGCGTCAGACGGTTAGTGTACTAGCCTTTAATGTCGAAGTTCGAATGTTCGGATCCAGGTGCAGGCGTCACAGTCACCCAGATGTAGAAATGGGTACCTGACCTCTTCTGGAGTTGGGGAAAGAAAGGCGACCCGGCCGTGATGCTAACCACGTCGCCCTCTAGTGTGCTGACAGGTCAAGGAAAATGTGGGCACTAACAGCATATCTCCACGTTCCTGTAAGGCATGATAGGGTTACCTTGACCCTACCTTACTATCAGTGAGTACGACAGTAGTATGACAGCTTTACTACATGGTCTTTGCGTAATCTTCTTGTCTCTGTGAGCAAAAACAAAATGTTTTCTAGTGACACGTCCCTTCGTCGGACGAATCTGCAGCATCTCCACGACAAGCATCAGCAAGTACCAACAGAAGAAGCAGAACACTGAAGTTACCGGTCATAAAACATTAAGTGATGTTTAACTCAGCTCCGATGTAGCAACAGCGCTCATTTTGGTTCTGGCGGAATGTGTTTCTGGCTCGACCAGTACAGAGGTCAACGAGGCCTTAAAAAAAATTAAACGGGTGCCTATGATTTCCCTAAGAAAACAAAGAAAGTGAGAGCAGGTACTGACATCCCGACATCAAATGCTGTAGTTAGCCTAGAAATACGAAGGCACTAACACTTCACACACCCAGTGGTATGCAAATGCCACAGGTCACAGGGAGATTCATATTTAAGATTTGATGGGACGATTTAGTTCAGGCGAGCTTGGCCGAGGGGTTTACTTCGTTAAGTTACGAACAAGTGGAGAGCTTTCACAAACTGCAGGATCAAACCCTATGTCGACCTCTGGTACTGTCTCACCTTCACTCAATTTTTTTACACATTTCATTCTCATTGTTATTATCAGGTCTTTTATTTTATTTATTATTATCATTATTTTTTTTTGTATTTCCAACTGCCAGACAGTTATGCCATTATATATACACCGTATATTGTCAAATCATTTTTTTAAATAAATAGGAAACAACGAGACTTTCGTTCAGTAAAGTAAGAGAACACAGTTTTTTTTAGGATCAGACACTGAAAAAATCGTAGACAAAGCACTTTAGTGAGACGTGAGAGATTTGTTGGCGAATTCAATGTTTTTGTTTCGTGAAGGAATTTCTTTCAATGTGCAGACTTCCACTTTTTGTCTTACTTTTATTCTCCACAAGTAAATATTTCAACATCCTGGTAGGCGAGTAGTGTGGAGGGTAGGGATTAAA
This sequence comes from Achatina immaculata, assembly GCA_009760885.1. NCBI lineage: Eukaryota > Metazoa > Mollusca > Gastropoda > Stylommatophora > Achatinidae > Lissachatina > Lissachatina immaculata. The sequence goes on from CM019699.1 coordinate 14,974,428, forward strand.
TCTGGGATTAAATCTAACATATCAGCGAAACAGGAACTTTTAGAAGTGAGTCTATGATACGTGAGACTACATATTACGTTATCTTTCTTTTGTTTATTTCTGAAGAGCTGATGTTAAATTATTTCTCCGTTTGTTTGCATCCAAAGTTTTGTCTCCAGTAAATTATTATTATTATTATTATTATTATTATTATTATGTGCCGTGCCGAATAGCGAGAGCGATCATGCACCTCCACGTTGTGATGTGCTTGGTGTTTCCGATTTGTTCAGATGCTTTTCTTTTTCCATGCCATTTTGTCATTCATACCAGGTATTTTCTCTTGGCCTTCTTCTCGTTATTTTTCCTTTCAGCAGTGAATTACACAACTTCTTCTTCTTTTTCTGCGTTCGAGGTTGTTGGTCACATCAGATCCTGATCCCTGTCGACATGGCAAAGACCGCAGTCCTCTCCAGATCCTGATAGGAGCCCCAAAGCTTTTGCCCCAGGCTTGTGTCCTCTGGCCATGTCTCACGCCTCAGGTCAGCATGGTTTGGGCGCTCTTGAAGGATGTGTTCTGGAGTCTGGACTCCACTGCCACGTGAACACTCGCCTGTGTGAGACATTTTGTGTCGATGTAGGTGGCTCAGTAGTCTGTAGTGGCCTCTCTTTAGGCCATTTCTCATTACACTTCTAATTACACTTCTAATTACACTTCTAATTACACTTTCGTTTTCTTCTAGAGCTTTTGTGTGTAGTATTTTGTGAAATAGTTTCATCTCCATTTTTCTCAAAATTTCTGCTTAAATTCAGCCGTTAATTATGGATTTATTTGACAGTGGAGTGGTGCAAGTTTATTGCGGAGATTTGCATCAGACATCTTCAACAATGAAAATGGTGATAAGTTTAAATATACCAGAGTACAAGATGCAACAGTGGTAGTAATAGATGTTAAGAATAGTATCATATATGCAGTGGTAATAGTTAGTAGTAATAGTAGTAGTAGTAGTAGTTGCAGTAGTAGTAGTAGTGGCAAAAGTAATAAAAGTAGTAGTATTAGTAGTAATAATGGTAGTAGCAGTAATAGTAATGGTAAAAGTAGTTGTAATAGTAGTAGTAGTTAGTAGTAGAAGTAGTAGTAGCATTAGTAGTAGTTAGAAGGAGTAATAGTAGTAGTAGTAGTTAGTAGTAGTAGTAGTAGAGCAGTTAGCAGTAGTAGCAGTTGTATTAGTTGTAATTAGTAATAGCAGTAGTAGTAGTAGTAGTAGTAGTAGTAGTAGTAGTAGTTACAGTTAGTATTAGTAGTAGTAGTTGTATTAGTAGTAGTTTGTAGTCGTACTAGGAGTAGTAGTGGTAGCAGTTAGTATTAATTGTAGTGGCGGTAGCAGCAGTACTAATAATAGTAGACTGCACATCCTTACATTCTGTCTATTGAAGCGGTTCTTCGTCTGAGATCTATGCATCCTCGAGGTTTCCAGGAAAGGATTTGTGTGTGTCCATGGACCAGAAAAATGAGTTGAATTCATTAAAATAATCATTCTGATTATATTTATTGTTTCATTTTAATATGGAGTCCACAGCTGTTCTCGTAGAGAAAGGAGGATCCACAGCTATTCTCATAGAGAAAAGAGGGTCCACAGCTATTCTCATAGAGAAAAGAGGGTCCACAGCTATTCTCATAGAGAAAAGAGGGTCCACAGCTATTCTCATAGGGAAAAGATGGTCAAAAGCCATTCTCATAGATAAAAGAGGGTCCACAGCTATTCTCATACATAAAAGAGGGTCAAAAGCCTTCTCATAAAGAAAAGAGAAACCACAGCCGTTCTCACAGAGAAAAGAGGGTTCACAACCAAAAAATGTTAATAACTATTCATCTACAGATCCACACTTTTACAGATTCGGTTGGTGACGTTCTATTAAGACATTGTGAAAGACCATTTCTATCAAGATCTTTCTCGTCATTTTTCTCATCTGTCACAGATTCATAAGCTGGATTAACTTAAGTACATACTTCGCAATCCAATACGCAAGGGACATAACTCGTAAAATGCGCAATGACAGTTTAGTGATATCGCCGCTCTCTCACTCCCTTCATCTCTCTTCTTTCATTTCTCTTATCTGTTATAGTTCAGTATTCTTCTAGTTCTGATTGAAGAACACAGATAATTTTGTCAACAACTCGTTCTTTCATTTCTCTTATCTGTTACAGTTCAGTAATCTTCTAGTTTTGATTGAAGAACACAGATAATTTTGTCAACAACTCGTTCTTTCTTCGCCTCAAATTCACAAGAAAACGATAGTTAAAATTTATAGTTCAGTTGAGCAGTTTATGTAACTGTACTGAGAACTAGAAAACTTTATAAAGTAGAATATAGGCTTTATCACACTGAACCGTAGGACGATAATGTGTAGTAAAGACTTTAGAAAATAGTCTTTTTTGGGTCGTGAACATCCATTTCACGTTCACAATTTTCTTTTCTAGGTCTCAATGCTAGCAGTCAAAGGGAAAACACTGATATAATTTTACGGTGGTTAATTGTCTGACGAATTATCTTTCCTATATCCCGCCACAGAAAGTTTCTCAAATCATAGAATCACGAGTGATTTAGACACAATCTGGATATAATAACAGCCCTGATATTTAAGATTTCCGGGAAATTTTAGCCCAAGCGAGCTTGGCCGAGGGGTTTACTTGGGTAAGCTACGAACAAGTGGAGAGCTTCCACAAACTACAGGATCACAACCTCTGGTGCTGTCTTGCCTGGGTTTACATTTTGTTTTCTCTGATTATTATTACTTGACATTGAGAACTATTGTAATAACAAGAAAGTTAGTAGTAATGATAGTGGTAGTGGTAGTGGTAGTGATAGTGGTAGTGGTAGTGATAGTGGTAGTGGTAGTAATAGTGGTAGTGATAGTGGTAATGGTAGTTATAGTGGTAGTGATAGTGGTAGTGATAGTGGTAGTGATAGTGGTAGTGTTAGTGATAGTGGTAGTGATAGTGGTAGTGGTAGTGATAGTGCTAGTGGTAGTGATAGTTGTATTCGTAGTGAATATGATAGTGTTAATGGTAGTCGTAGTGATATTGGTAGCGATAGTGATAATGATAACGGTAGTGATAGTGCCAGTGATAGTGGTAGTGACAGTGGTAGAGGTAGTGATAGTCGTACTAATAGTGATAGTGGTAGTGGTAGTGTAGTGATAGTGGTAATAACAGTGGTAGGTGTAGTGCTATGGTAGTAGTAATAATACTGAAATATACTTCATCTTCTTCTTCTTCTTCTTTTTCCGTGAACTGGAAACTGGTATCGTTTGCTGCAGATACGGTGAAGATGTTGAGGCACATCATAGTATCGGATAGGGAGCGGTTTACGGTGGCTATTTTTTTGAGTCCCGGAGTGGAGTTATAAATCAGGGAATTTCCAATACTTCTTTTAGAAACTCGATTGTTTTGGGAACTAAGGCGATCCCTGCACAGTTATCCAGACTAGACCTGTTACAGGGGATATCAACGGTCACTTATGAATCGATGACTGTTAAAAAGGACAGCGTCCTTTCTCCCTGAGCTATAAAGTAGATGATATTCCTCATAGTATAGGACTTATTTCCTTGGTCTTACCTTATACCCTTCATTAGCGAGGTGTTCTTAAAGAGAGAGATCAAATGTTTGTGGCTGGTTTGGTCCCTGAAGTTGTTGCTCTTCGTGCATTTCTCTTGACTTTTTTTTTTTACAGTAAAATATTAGATCTTCTTTCTTTAAGTCGTTGAGACATCGCCACAGATGACGTTAGACAGCATCCCTGTATGGTAAATTAACATTTTAATAATTTCTGTTAAGTAAATTGATTATTATCGGTCATAATGTCATCTCAGTACCTCCCTCTGCCTCATTTACCTCACATATCACACTTTCACAAATCCTCACTATCAGGTTTTAGCTTAAGATATCTGACTGACTTACCAAAAATTAAGAGAGTTAAAGGGAAGGCACTGCTAAAATTCCAAACAAGGTCTAATATTTTTTTCAAAAAAGGAGTTACCGTTCCTCTATAGGTGCAGAAATAGAGATACAGATTATAGAACAAACATTAAAAGAGTTTCAAGTTGTCATACAATCGCTTCAGCTGTGAAACAGAGTTTCTCTAGTAGGTGCAAGGTAGCAAAGTTGATTATTGAGATGCTCGTCTTATGTCTGGACGTCTGCTAGTCTTATCGGAGTCTGATTAAATTCACAAGTGACTTGACTTTTTTTTTTTCCTCTCATACCTAAAGTGCGTTGTCTACTAATTTTTGTAGTTTCTTCATATAACCTGTTCTGTGTTACTTTATTGTATGAATACTTACCAGTTGAAAACAAACAGCATCTTATATATATGTACTATGATATATACATACATACAAATTTTATCGTATACTACAACAGTTTACTCTCTGCTATTGTTGTGTATTCATTGCTGACTTTACACTCATATGAGGTTTTTTTCAAACATCGCATAGTATAGGGTCTTGACATATCACTCACTGATTCTGGGACAACAAAAAAAAGGAAACAAATTATTGCTAGGTTTCTGCACCTCTCACCTGACGTAAACCTTGCGGGCGATAAACCTATCTGCCACCCTCGGCAGTCGGTGTTTACAGTAATCCAACCATAGCTCTATAATCCAACCATAGCTCTATAATCCAACTATAGCTCTATAATCCAACCATAGCTCTATATTCCAACCATAGCTCTATGTATAAGATTCATGAGGCTGTCCTATAATTTTAATTAAACAGTTATAAAAATAATCAATAGTGACCTGGTGTAAGATACTTCTGCACGTCATCCTCTATAAATACAGCACAGGTAACAGCCATTGACTGTACTAAAATTAGACACCAGATTACAGCTAGGCTAATATTTAAGATTTCACAACGCAGGTTAGATCGAGGCGAGCGTGGCTGAGGGGATACTTCGTTTGCTAAACACCTGATCTGCCTTCAGAACCCCAGGGTAACACCTGGAATGTCCCCTAGCGCTATCTATCCTCGTTTTTTTTTCTCTTTTTCTTCACTTGTCACTGTTATTAGGATTGTTATTACAAACTTGTTTATAAAACTTATTTTTATATCTATATATTTTGCATATATATTTTAGGGGTAAATTTAGACCAATGTGAAAAAAGTCCACAATTATCATTTGTTTCATTAAAAAATCAATGTCTATCAACCACCAAAATTTAATCTTTTTTCTTTATTTAAGACTCTATCCACCTTTCTCCATCTACCTTTCTTTTACGATTTTTTTTATATTCTGTAATTTTCATCTGTGCAGAAAGTTGTATTTACTTCGGCCATGACGAAAGTAACGCTTGACTGGTTTCTTCAAACAGAATATTTTCTGACTTTCATTACTGCTGTAACTTAATCTTACGTTAAAAGTTCTTATTTTAAGCTCGAATAAACAGATTTTCAGACTTTTCCCAGCTTTGTTTTATGGAGTATATTTAATAAAGAGACATTTTGCTCAAACTGATGTGCTGTAGTGATAAAGTGTTTAGCGTCATCGCCTGCCTATCAGAAGGTCCCTGGCTCCTACTCGTGCGTTATTTATTTACTTATTTTTTTGGACCGACCGGACTTGGACCCGATCAGCCTAAAAATAAAGAAAAACGTGGAAAACAAAATCAAAGGACGTAGGTTGGGGGGGGGTTAGAAATGTGAAGGTACTTAATACTTCACACACCCACGTCATGAAAATATTACGGGGCACAGATTTTTAATATTTCTGTTCACACTGAGGTGCAGTGCAGAAACATAGAAATAGAGACAGAGATGTGGAAGGAAAGAGATGGTGAGATGAGAGAGAGAGAAAGAGAGAGAGAGACAGAGACAGAGAGGAAGAGAGAGAGACGATGTGAAAGAAAAAATAGAGAGGAAAGATAGAAAAAGAGAGATAGCACGCGAGAAAGAAAGAAACAGAAGTGAAGAGAAAGAGAATGAGAGAGAAAGAGGGATCGAGTTAGAGAAGGAGAGAAAAAAGAGAGACCGGAACACAGAGTGGGAGTGTGTTTGTGTGTGTGTCTGTGTGTGCGTGCGCTTGTATATTGCATGCGTGTGAAGTTGAAATGCTAAAAGCTATCAATAGTGATAACATGAGACAACTACAGATAATGTTTAACAAGATTTGGAAAGAAGAAAAGGTCCTTTCTAAATCGAAAAAAGGAATCATTGTTAAAATATAAAAAAGGCAAATTTAGTGACTGTAACAAAGGAGAGGAGTAACCTTAATATCAGTTGTGTCAAAAGTATTTTGTAAGGTCATTTATGCTGTTATGCTTATTTTATTATATTTATTATTTTATTATGCTTCTCCAGAGTACACGATCCTTCATGCAGGCCATCAGCTCAGTTGGTGATCTCCTCTCACACCATCCCATCAGACTGTCCAGTATCATTTCTCTTGGTCTTCCTCTTGATCTTCTTCCTTCTATTTTTCCTGTTGTTATAATATTTTCAATGCCCCCTCTTCTCATTGCATGTCCTATGAAAGTACATTGTCTCTCTCTTATCTTTTTGACAAGGTTTTTTTGTCTCTCCAGCTCTTATCATACATTCTTCATTAGTTATTTTTGCTGTCCAGGGGATTCGCAACATTCTTCTAATAAACCACATCTCTTCTGCTTCCAATGATTTCTGTGCAGACTTGCCTATTGTCCATGATTCACTTCCATATAACAAAAAGGTTCAATATAGCAATTTAGGACTCGTTTTCTAACATTCATTGATAAGGATGTGTTGGATAATATGTTTCTCATTCTCTGAAATGCAGTCTTTGCTTGGCCTATTCTGTTCCTAATTTCTGTTCTGCATTTCCCATCTGAAGTTATTACTGCTCCAAGGTATTTGAATTTCTGCACCTGCTTTAGAATAGTTCCATTTAATTTTATACTGCATGTTGGTGGCTTCTGTTTCTTAGATATAACCACAGTCTCTGTCTTTTTGATGTTCAAAGTAAGGCCTTTCTGTTCACTTTCTTTGGCCACTTTATCCAAGAGATTTTGCAGGTCTTGTTGGTTCTCAGCTATCAGTACTGTGTCGTCAGCATACTGAAGATTGTTAATATTGTATCCTCCAATTTTTATGCCTGGTTCTGTGATGATTGTTCTTAGAATATTCTCGCTGTACAGAGAAAAAAGGTCTGGAGATAGTACACATCCTTGTTGCACACCATGTTTTATAGGTTGATATTTTCCAGTTTTATTTTCAACTCGAATTGCTGATTCTTACTGCCAGTATAGATGTTTTACAATCCTCAGGTCTTTGCCGTCTATATTGATGTCTTCAAGCATTTTAATGATTTTGTTATGTTTCACCTTGTCAAATGCCTTGGTGTAATCAATGAAGCATAAGTAGAGATCTTTCTATACTTCTAAAGCTTTTTCTGTTAGTGTTCTTTGAGCATAAATGGCATTGTGTGTTCCCTTTCATTCAACAAATCCAAATTGTTCATCTGCTATTTCCATTTGTATCTTTTTCCTTGTTCTTTTCATAATGATTCTCAGAAGTAGCTTCGTTATGTGACATGAGAGGCTGATAGTCCGGTGGTCATCACATTTCTTTGCACCTGGTTTCTTTGGTAGTGCTATAAACGTGGATTTAAGCAAATCACTGGGTATATAACCACTGTTGTAAATGTCATTCAGTAACTTGGTTATTATTTTTATTCCTGTCTCCTCTAGTGCCTCTATTTCTTCTATCGTTATATTATCAGGCCAGTCGCTTTTCCTTTCTTCATGTGTTTGATGGCATCTATGATTTCATCTTCAAGTATTGGTGGTCCCTCACAGTTTTCAGTATCTGGTGTTAATTCTGGTCTTTCTCCTCCATATAGCTCACCGATATACTCTGTCCACCTGTCCACAATGTCTCCTTTTTCCATTAACATTTTACCTTCTTTCGATTTCAGGCATCCTGTGGTATATTTTGTTTTCCTGCCTGTGAGTTCACTAATTCGTTTGTGCATGTTTTTGCTGTCTTTATTATGAGAGTCCTCTATCTGTCTGCACTGTTCATTTAACCACACTTCTTTTGCTTCTCTGCATTTGCATCTTATTTCTTTATTTATCTTGCTATATTTTTCTTGGTTATTTTTACTCCTCCTCTTCTTGCCCATAGTCCTAAGATGTTGTCTGTCATCCATTTATTTTTAGGGGCTTCTCTTTTTGGTGGTATTATCTCTTTAACAGTTTGGTGGATAGAATCTCTTAACATTTCCCATTGTTCATCTATACTATTTATCTTTGCTATTGCATTGTATCTATTTGTTATAATAACTTTGTATTGTTCTCGCAGTTCTTGGTCATTTTTAAGGAGTTCTGTATTCAGTTTGATGTTTCTCACTTTTCTGCCTGCTTTCCTTAGCTTTATTCTAATTTTTTCCACAAAGTGGGTCATGGTCACTATTGCAGTCGGCTCCTGGCATAGTTTTTGTTGTCAGTAATGCATTCCGGAATTGTTTGTTGATTAATACGTAGTCTATCTGGTTAAAAGTCTTTTTTTTGTCTGGGCTGCAGCCATTGTGCCAGTCTTCGAGGATGTTGTTTAAACCAGGTGTTTCCTACAACCATGCTGTGTATTCTTACCCATTCAATTAATTTACAACCTCTGTCATTCCTCTCCCCCAGTCCATAATCACCACCGATGTCTGAAGTTCTTCCTGGCAGAAGAAGGGATGAATGAATGGTTCCAGATTGAAACAGGTGTGAAACAAGGATGTATACTGTCTTCTTTGCTTTTTAAAATTACAATAGACTTCATAATGAAAGAATGCTGCACAGGTAACACAGATATTGATTGGGTACATGTGACCCAACTAGAAGATCTTGATTTTGTTGATGACATAACTCTTATCAGTAACAATGTGAATTCCATGCAAGAACAAAACAGATAGCCTGTTTTCAATGGCTAGCAAAATAGGACTTGAAATTAACAAGGACAAAACAAAAATAATGAAAATTCCCATTAATCAAAATGGAAAAATACACATAGAAGGGACACATATTGAAGAAGTCAATCAATTTGCATACCTTGGCAGCTACATAGACCAGGATGGTGACACTAGAAAGGAAGTTAGGATCAGAATTGCAAAAGCAGCATCAATCTTCAAGAATCTTGAGAACATATGGAAATGAAAAGTTATAAGCACAAAAACCAAGTTAAGACTATTCAATTCAAATGTAATATCTACCCTCATTTATGCATGTGAACGCTGGAAAACAACTAAAGAAATAGAAAAGAAATTAGACTCTTTTGAAAACAAATGTCTAAGGAAAATACTCGATATGAAGTGGAACGAATTCAAGAACAATGCAGAGATAAGACAGATGACTGAACAACAATCAGTCTCATGGGTGATCAGGAAAAGGAGATGGACATATGTTGGCCACTTGAGAAGAAATGATCAGAGAATCCCAAAACAAGCTATCAAGTGGAACACAACAGGCCAAAGAAAAAGTGGCAGACCGCGTGAAACTCTGAAGAGGACATTGTTAAGAGAGGCCAAATTAACATGTATAAAATCCTTTGATGAGGTTGAAAGACTCGCCGAAGACAGGAAAAATTGGCGAACTATTTTGCAAGCTCTATGTGACGTTTAACGGCACGGGAAGGATATAAGATAAGATATAATTATGGAGCTCCTACTTCAAGTTAGCAATATAGACTTCTTTTCCAACACGCTAATAAATTATCATTTTACTGTATTTAAGAGATTGCTCAATGTATAGTAAAAAGAAATTAACACGATTATTATATATATTTAAAAATATACCAGGTTTCTTGTTCTAAAAATAATACAAATGTAAACGTTTTATTTTAAAGATAATCCTTATTTTAAAAAAAAACACAGCGGAATAGCGCCAGGAGATGACACGGGACCAAGTCCCGTTTAGATTTGAGTGACTGTCAAATGTTGAAACAACGAAGTATCCCCTCGGCCAAGCCTGCCTCGTATAGATCTAGCTAGCTCAAATTTATAAGGTTACAAACTGGAAATACAAACTATAAATAACATTGAATGTTATTTCTATTTTTAGAACACAAAGCCGATAACAAAGACAATAACACTTTTCCAGGTCAGAAAACTCCCTAAGTAGTTATGAACAAATCGCACACTGAACTACACTGAGGGAATTTTCAGCGAAATGATCACAGTAAAACCAGTTAATTTACATGACATAGCAAAAGGAACTGATATATATGTATGTGTATAGTTGATAATTTGACTGTGTATGTGATGTTTGTAGTGTCTGCGTAAATGATGGTAGCCAACCACATATATACACCAACTTAGACACTAAATAAATATTCAAATTTGTTTTAAAGAAGAAAAGAAAGAAAGAAAGAGAAAAAGAAAGAAAAAAGAAAGAAAGAAAGAAAGAAAATGAGAAAGAAAGTATATAAATGTACAATCAAGGGAAAGAAATGAAAACAAGTAGACTATGAGGTTCAATAAATTCTCGAGAGCCGCGCTAACGCAGTGGATTAGTCACTCTCTCGCCGACCAGGGGACCCTGTTTCTATCTCCACTCACCGCAGTGGCTCTCAGATCATGGCTCGCAGAAGATACCAGGTTTAATGTTCTGTGAAAGAAGGTGAATAACACCGCTAGCTACGGAGTTCGTGCTGATGGTAGCCATAGTCGACTGTTTGTGGTCAACTGCTGACCAGGCAGCAGAGCACTTATGTGTGTGACCGTGTACGATGACGCTGATTCACAATTCATAGAAACTAAACGCTCAAGATTTACCTGCCTCTAAAGTTTCAAAGATTCCACTTGATATAAGACATAGGGTATAAGAAAACATGAATGGCAAAGATAGAGCAATGATCCCGCACTGTGTGAAACAGATGTTTCTCTCAGTTAAATGTGGTAAAATCTATCAAAGATTTAGCTGCACTTCTTTCTACTCAAAATAATGTACACTTTATGAAAAATAAATTTTGTGTGTGTCTACTCACTAAAAATTATTTCTCGACCCACTGAATTTCAACTACATGTTGGGACATAATGTAACTTCCTAAGTTCAGGATCGTTTAAAATCTATTCACAGCCCATAAACTTGTCCGTACATCCAACCTGGCTGTGCTAAATTTAAATATGACTAAGTTCTATTATTAAATTTCTATACCTCCAACAGCCTGTAGTAGATATATAAGAATTCAGGAAAGCATTGATTCTAGAGGCTAGCGTGGCTGAGGGGATACTTCGGTTTCTTAAACACTCTAAGGGTCAAGTTTTTATCTTACAGGTTCTACCCTGGCACTGTCTAGCCTTGATGAATGTTTCTTTTTTTCTTTTCTACGTTTTCTTATCCTTATTTCTCCTTAGAAATATAAATGCTGGCTAGCAGTACAGAACAGACTTCAAAACAACTTTTCTGCCCTATACTTGTTTCGAAATCAACTTTTGTTTCTTAACGTCGAAATCTGAATTATATTGTGGTTTTTCCCCTCTAAACAATCACTACTTTATATTATAGTCTTACATCTTCTTACATTCTTCCCGTGCCGCTTAAACGTCACATAGGGCCCGTATGGTAGTTCGCCAAGACTTCCTGTCTTGGCAAGTTTTTCAACCTTATCAAGGGATGTTATGCCCACTGAACTGACCTCTCTTAACAATGTCCTCTTTAGAGTTTCACGTGGTCGACCTCTTTTTCTTCGGCCTGTTGTGATAAGTTGATAGCTTGTTTGGGGATCATCTGATTGTTTCTTCTCATCACGTGGCTTACATATGTCCATATTCTTTTTCTAATCACCCATGAGACTGGTTGTTGTTTGCTCATCTGTCTTATCTCTGCATTATTCTTGAATTCGTTCCACTTTATAGCGAGTATTTCCCTTAGGCATTTGTTTTCTAAAGAGTCTTCTTCTTCTTCTTTCTGCTCCTCCTTCTTCTTCGTTCGCACTGTCTGTCTATATCTGTAGTCCTGTCTCTTGGATAAATTTCACTGTTTTTTTTTGTGATTCATGTATGGAAGCATAGAGCTTATCCTCTTTATTGGTTTCACTGGGCAGAAATTATTTCTCAGTGTCTCGTAGCTGGTGCAGTTTTGGAGGATATGTTTTGTAGCACCTGGGCACATGTACAAAGATTAGTAGTACCAACCTTAAACTTTGTATACATATGACTTCGGAGTCGGCTGTTTCCTGTTCGGAGACGGAAAATGGTGAATTGTTCCTTTCTATTTAGCATGTGATAGTCATCGTGTGGTGGTGTTTGTGGCTTCCTGTAGGTTTTTATCATGCTTTTCTTCTGATTATAGGTGACTGGTATGTCTGGTTGCTCCATTTCAGTGCCCTCTTTGGCCAGATGGTCAACTTTCTCATTGCCTGGTATCCCACAGTGGGAAGGAATCCACTGAAAAGTGACTCCATGTTGTAAGCCGGTTTTTGAAGAGGCATCCTTAAGGTCTGGTAGTTTGTTGCACTGAAGAGCTTCCAGTACTGATCTTGCATCTGTGAGAATTACTATGGGACATGTATCAATTCTGGAGTCTGATAGTTTTTCAGCTGCAGCAATAATTGCCCTAACTTCTGCATCATAGTTATTGCAGTATTTTCCAGTGGGTATGGAAATCTTATCAATGGTGTTGTTTAGATATTCAAAATTCTGTTTAGATGAGAGAGTGAACAGAGTGGTACTTGATTTCTCTGTGTTGATACTTACACATCATTTGTTTGTCCATAATTTCAAGACGTCTGCTGCTCTTTGGAGTCTCTGTGTAGCAACTGTCGCGTATTCATCTGACTGCTAGGTATAACTCGCTGCATGTGATTGGTGCTCACATGACCTCCACTTTTCTGTCTTGTTCCTCTTCTTTCTGTGGGTCAATGCGCACTGTACGCTCTTTCTCTGGACGGATATCAGTTTTGCAGTCTTATGCAAACATGCGAACAAACTGATCTGCTACCTGCTTACCTGTAAGAGTTTTCGCATCCTCTATTAATGTAATCTTTGTATTTCTTCAAGTACTCTTACTGTTTAACTGTTTGATTAGTTTCCACAGTTTTCTTCCATTCTTTTCAAAGTTTAGGGACTCTGTTTTCTCTCTCCAACTTTCCCGTCTGGCTTGCAGCTTTGCTCTCTGAAATTTGGCCTTGCATGTTGGTAATTATTGTGGTGTTCTTGGCATGGTCTATTTTTTGCTTGCTTTCGAGCTGCTTCCACGTCATCATGGAGTTTTCCCAGATCACTAGACCAGTATGGTTTATAGTCCCTACGAGTTCCTCTGGGAATGGTTTCATGGGCGACCTGAAGGATACAAGCATTGAATTCTTTCACTATGCTGTTAATATCCATACCTTTTATGGACAGCTGCCCCACCTGATACCTGTACGATGTCTGAACATTGTCCAGTTTGCTTTTTTATAGTTCCATCTGGGGAGAGGACTACTGGTGTTAAGGAGTTCATTTTCTATTGTCAGGAAGACTGGTCGATGGTCGTTACTCCAAGTTATTTTCCAACTTCGCGTGTAATGTTCTTCTTCAGGTCTGGAGAGTGGAATCCCAGATCTGGTGCTGAGGTTGTATGCCAAGCCCTTGAGTAAAATGTTGGGGGATCCATTGGCTGGTTGATCAGGAGAAGTCCATTATCATCCTGCCAGCTCTTAACTTCCTTTTTTACAAAAATAACAATTACAATTAGTGTTGATTGCTACAGGTTTCTGGGCTACATCAGTAGGTCAGAGTTTTTAAGCAAACAGATCTATGTTCCCTGTCTCACAAACATTATGTTAAGATAAGTGTGCTCTTAACACAGTTGTTCCCAGGGGGATCAAAGGAGTCTAATTTTGTGTATGTCTCTTTAGTTGTTTTCCATCTTTCACATTCATAAATGGGATGGATATTACCTTTGATTTGAATAATCTTAACTTGGTTTTTGTGCTTATAACTTTTGAATGCCATACTTTCTCTAGATTCTTGAAAGTCAGTGCTGCTTTTGCAGTTCGAATTCTAACTTCATTTCTGGTATCTCCATCCTGGTCTATGTAGCTGCCGAGATATTCAAAATGGTTTACTTCTTAAACAGCTGTTCCTTCTACGTATATTTGTCCTTCATGAGAAGTTTCATTATTTTTGTTTTATCCTTGTTGATTTCAAGTCCTATTTTACTAGCCAATGAAGACAGCGTGTCTGTTTTTTTTCTTTCATTTATTTCACTTTGTCACTGATAAGCGTTATGTCATCTGCAAAAGCAAGATCTTCTAGCTGGGTCTCATGTACGCAGTCAATGTCCATTTTACCTGTGCAGTATTTATTCATTATGAAGTTTATGGCAATTCTAAAAAAAGGAGATAATATACATCCTTGTTTTATGCCTGTTTCAATCTGTAGTATTCAATATTCAGTACTATAAATATTCAATTCATAGTAGTATTCAGATATTCGGCATTTTTCAGTGGTTCTTAATCTGGAGACCATGGTTCCCCAAGGGACAAAGGAAAGGATTCCATGGTCCACAGACCAACAAATGGGTTGGATCTGGGCATCATCCAGGTTTTATTTATTGTTTCATCAGTAAAGAGGGGCCCAAAATAGTTCTCATGCAGGAAGGAGGGTCCACGGCCAAGGAAAAGTTAAGAACCACTGATCTATAATTTCCACACATATGAACTCAGTTGGTGACTTCCTGTTAGAAGACTGTGAAAGACCATGAATTATTTTCTTTCACTATCTTCCTCCCCAATTTCTCTTGTTTGTCACAGATTCACAAGCTAATATCTACACGATTAACGTAAGAAAAGAAGTCTGACCTCGCCATTAATACACAATCTCCGCAGGCCAAAACGCAAGGGACATCACTACTAAAAACCGTAATGATAGCAAACTAATTTACAAGAGGAGTTATCGTCTCTTATCATTATATTGGAGAATTATCAAATGACAGAGAGAAAAAAGCAAATCTCCATATATTCCTTCACTGAGTTACTCACCAGATATGTATGTTAAACTGTATTTATTGTGTAGGAATCTCCGTTGTAGTTTTCCATACAATTTCATGCTTCATCTTTCTTAATATTAATTTGATTAAATGTAAACTGTCAAATACTGAAGCACCGAAGTATCCCCTCCCTCAAGCCTGCACCACTATTATTAATCCTGTAACTTTATTTTGTCAAGATTTGTTAAAAATGACATCTATTTTGTGGGTTTTTTTCGTGCACAATAAAACGATTTGACGGCACAGAAGGAGATCATGTTATACTTCAGTTTCGTTACAAAAGAAACAAAAATAAAAATAAAATATGATAATATAGTAAACCAAAACGCCATGTTTGAACGTCATTTTCTTCAGCAAAATTCGCACTGCAAATGTCAGAATACATATGTTAATGTGTGTATTGCTTTCCATTACTATAATCCGTTATTTGAACAGAGATGCCGTGTATTCTCAAATAGTTACTGTGCTTAAAAGCTATATAGGAAACCACATACCATTCACGTGAATTTATACTTTGTCTTTACTCTCTATTTCTTTGTCCTGTGTGTTTTTCTATAATTAAAGCTCACACCGAAACGTCACAACTGTGCGCTCGTTAATTAATAAAGCTGTTCCTACTTTTTTCCCTAGTTCATACATTGTATCCCAGCACGGAACTGAGGCACAACACACAGATAAGCTGATTATCTGACAGACTTAATGGTGTTCCAGATAAAGATGATACATAATTTTACCGTCGCACTGCACATTTTTAGTACATGAAACACATCTTAACAAATGTAACAAGCTGTGTTTGAAGAAACTAAAGGGAAAAAACCCACTTGCTTTGAGTAGCTACATAACATTTGATTAAAGTTGTCTTCTCTAGCGTTAAGATTAAATTGTAAGCATATTTGGAAAGCATACCTGGGTAGTACATATGCAATGACAATGTGATATATTTACATTGGGATACTCGGTGATCGCTCTATTAGTAATATTAACAGTAATATAAATAAATGTAGAATTAGCAATGGACGTAGTAGAAACAAAAGCAGCAGTATTATTATTGTTATTATTATTGTTATTATAATAGTAATATTATTATTATTATTATTAATAGTAGTAGTAGTATTCTTCTTCGTTCGCTTCTACCACCAAGACCGCCCTGTGATCCTACTGAATTTATTCCTGTGGTCCTCGATAGGTCCTGTGGTAACCCCTGTGGTCCCAGAAAGGACCATATGAGATCCCCGAGAGGAGCACAAGAGGTTCAGAGAATCGCAGGGCTTGGGCCTGTATTCTTGGTGGGTCTCAGAAGCGGGAATGCATGACACCGTGGTTTCCGTTGCACCAGTTTAATCTAGAGTTGGACTTTCTCATCTGAAAACCTCAGCGTGGTTAGGATACGCAAACATCCCCGCCGGGTGAGAATGGTTGCGTATCTAGACTGCACTGGTCCAGTGTCTCCGACTTCAGCATTTTGTGGTCGTGGCCGCTACTCTTCCTAGTTGTGATCAGGATGGAGCTTTTGTCCAGGAGGACGAATTCTTGTCTCTAGTGAGTTTCACCCCTGGGTTGAGCCGGTTTAGGCGTATTATCGAAGTATGGGCGTGTTTAGGACGTGACCGACCTCTAGAGCAGAGGTACCGTGACATGAGTAGCCATCAAGTTTCACTTCTGGTTTTAAGCCGGTTTAGGCATATTTCACCAGTATGGGTTTATATTGGACGTGACCGGCCTCTAGAGCAGAGGTGCCGTAGTATGAGTAGCTCTCCCAGCGAGACTACGGGATATACCGATTAAGCTTCACTTTATCCTTTCCACCAGCTTTTCACAGCGGCGCCGCTCGGAATGCTAATTTCTTTTTCGCATTTTCTTCATTGTCCGGGAGGAGTTTCACTCAACGCGCGGCATCCGAAGAACTCGCCAGCAGTGTCTTAACCCCTGGGTTAAGCCGGTTCAAGCAATTCGCTCGATATGAGCGCACTTAGGACGTCGCCGACGTCCAGAACAGAGGTGCCGTGATATGAGAAGTCCTGACCTGGAGACCATTGATTACTTCACTTAATCCCCTCTTTCACCTCTTCCACAGCGGCCCCGCGCGGCAACCCCATTAGCACCTTTCTTCACTGGCTGGGAGGATCCCCACTCCACACACGGCAACTGAAGAATCCCACAAGCAGCGGTAGATGAGCTACCAAATATGACTCTCATCTACCCGAAGCGTCTGGTTTTCAGGCGCCAGATATTCGTCTTCGCCCCTTCTCCTGTCAATTTGAACAGTCCTGCCACGAGAAGGCCAGGAGCTGGACTTGACTGTCAGAGGCTGTTTGAGACGCACACCATGGAGACATTTTAATGGAGTGGAGAGCGTATCCCCCACACCACTTCCGGCTATAACAGTCCTTAGAACCAGTAGTAGTAATAGCAGCAGTAATCGTAGTAGTAGTAGTAATAGTAGTAGTATTAGTAGTAGTATTAGTAGTAGTAGTAGTAGTAGTTTGTTGTTGTTGTTATTGTTGTTGTTGTTGTACTAATAATAATAACATCAGTAATGGTAATATTCAATATAAGATTAATGATAAAGAAATGCAGAGAGTTTAATGTGAATCTATATTTAGCCTTTATAGACTACTCAAAGGCATTTGATTGTGTATAACACCAGAAACTTTGGAAAATAATGAAAAAAATGGAATTTCCAATATATCTGATACAATTAACATCACTGCTGTATCTAGGCCAACAAGCAGCAGTGAGAATAAATGGTGAAACAGCAACTTGGTTTGACATAAAAACAAGGGGTCCGTCAGGTGTGCATATTGTCGCTTTAGTTATTTAACTTGTATACTGAAAATATAGTGAGGAATGTTAGAGAAGATGTAAACAAAGAATATTACGATGCCATAACAATTGGAGGTTATGAAGTACCAGAGATTGGATATGCTGATGACACAGTATTATTGTCCACAACACAAAAAGGAATGGAAAAACTAATTATGTCAGTCCATAAGAATGGTGAAGACCAAAACCTCTATCTTAATGCGATGAAAACTAAATTGATGACAACTGACAAATCAAACAAGGCAACTGATATATGTATCACTGAGGAAAAAGTGGAAGAAATGGAGAGTTTTGAGTAGCTTGGATCACTGCTAACTAATAATGGAGATGCAATGAGGGAAATTAAAAGGAGGACATGTATTGCTTTTCAGAAAGTAAAACTAAAGAATCTGTGGAGAGGAGCAGACAGAACTACAAAAATAAGATTTTTAAGGGCGTGCATCTTTCCCATAGCAGCATATGCCCGTGAGACCTGGACACTTAACAAAGCAGCTGAGAAAAACATAAATGCCTTTGAATGTAAATGCTACAGAAGAGTTCTTCAAATATCATAGACACAAAAAAGAACAAATATATCCATACTACAAGAACTTAATATTGAAGAAGGCTGGCTAGTAAAGAGGATTAAACAGAGAAAACTTAAATATTTTGGACACATTAAACATCAGGATAATTTAGAGAAGACGTCTTGGAAGGGTACATAATAGGAGAAAGAAGGAGAGGAAGACCAAAGCGAAGATGGCTGCAAGACATCGTTGATGATCTGCAAATGGATGCATCAGCAGCAGGCCATCTTCCTCACAACCGAGAGGCCTACAGGAGTGCTGTTAGTGAGGCAAAGTTCCGCAAGGGATATGCAAATAAATGAATGAATGAATGAATGATAGTATTAAGAGGAGAAATGTGGCACTATCAGTAATGATAGCAGGTAGTCATAGTTGTTATGTGATCACTAGTACAAATAATAGTATTAGTAGTAAAAGTATTAGTAGTACTATAGTAATAATGGAGTTTAGTTATAGCAGTCATAGTAGCAATAGTAATAATTGTTGGTGGTGGTGTTGTAGGAAATATAACAGGTGCAGAAGTAATTAGATGTCAATATTAGCTTCAATAGACATGACAGAAATAAAAATCTAGTAATAATCGATGTTGTAGTATTTCTAGTAATAATCGATGTTGTAATATTTCTAGTAAAAATATTTTTGTAAAATTCCAGTTCTCGAGCCAGTTATGAATATTGCAGATACAGTGTTTTGCCCGTATGTTCATGACCTTCGGCACATGAAAGTTTTATGTAGTATTTCTAGTAGGAATTTGACAGAGAATTACTACAAGTGTCTCTAGTATTAACTACAATCGTAATAATTATGGAGCTCCTACTTCAAGTTAGCAATAAAAACTTCTTTTCCAACACGCTAATAAATGTATTCTTTTACTGTATTTAAGAGATTGCTAAATGTATTGTAAAATAAAATTAACACGATTATTATATAGAAAAAAATATACCTGGTCTCCTGTTATAAAAATAAAATTATTTAAATATTTTATTTTAAAGATAATCCTTATTAAAAAAAAACACAGCGGGATAGCGCCAGGAGATGACACAGGACCAGGTCCTGTTGAGATTTGAGTGACAGTCAAAGGTTTAGCAACGAAGTATCCCCTCGGCCAAGCCTGCCTATGATAAATTTATCCAGCTGAAATATATAAGGTTACAAGCTGGAAAATACATAGACTATAAATAACTTCCGTGCGGTTTCTATTTTTGGTACGCCGATAACAAACATAATAACAGTTTTCTAGGTCAGAAAACTCCCTAAATAGCTTTGAATAAATCGCACACTGAACTACGCTGAGGGAGTTTTATTAACTTCGGAATTTTCAGCGAAATGATAACAGGAAAACTAGTTAAGAAACTTACTTTAAATAGCAAAACGAACTGATATGATATGTATGTATGTAGTTGATAATTTGACTGTGTATGTGATGTTTGTAGTGTCCGCGTAAATGATGGAAGCCGACCACATATATACACCTACGTACAAAAAAAATAATATTCAAATATTTTTAAAGAAGAAAGAAAGAAAGAAAGAAAGAAAGAAAGAAAGAAAGAAAGAAAGAAAGAATTTATATAAATGTATAATGAAGAGAAAGAAATGAAGGCAAGTACCCTATGAGGTTCAATAAATGCTCACTTTAACGCAGTGGATTAGTCACTCTCTCGCCGACCAGGGGACCCTGTTTCTATCTCCACTCACCACAGTGGCTCTCAGATCTTGGCTCGCAGAAGATACCAGGTTTAATGCTCTGTGAAAGAAGGTGAATAACACCGCTAGCTACGGAGTTAGTGCTGATGATAGCCATAGTCGACTGATTCACAATTCATAGAAACTAAACTCTCAAGATTTACCTGCCCTCTAAAGTTTCAAAGATTCCACTTGATATAAGACATAGGGTAAAAGAACACATGAATGGCAAAGATAGAGCAACGGTCCTGCACTGTGTGAAATAGATGTTTCTCTCAGTTAAATGTGCTATAGTTTCACATTCTTAATCTATGAAAGATTGAGCTGCATTTATTTCTACTCAAAATAATGCACACTTTATGAAAAATAAATCTTATGTGTGTCTTATCTTATCTTATATCTTATATCCTTCCCGTGCCGTTAGACGTCACATAGGGCTCGCAAAGTAGTTCGCCAATTTTTCCTGTCTTCGGCGAGTCTTTCAACCTCATCAAAGGATTTTATGCCTGTTAACTTGGCCTCTCTTAATAATGTTCTCTTCAGAGTTTCACGCGGTCTGCCCCTTTTTCTTCGGCCTGTTGTGTTCCACTTGATAGCTTGTTTTGGGATTCTCTGCTCATTTCTTCTCATCAAGTGGCCAACATATGTCCATCTCCTTTTCCTGATCACCCGTGAGACTGGTTGTTGTTCAGTCATCTGTCTTATCTCTGCATTGTTCTTGAATTCATTCCACTTGATGCCGAGTATTTTCCTTAGGCATTTGTTTTCAAAAGAGTCTAATTTCTTTTCTATTTCTTTAGTTGTTTTCCAGCTTTCGCATGCATAAATGAGGGTGGATATTACATTTGAATTGAATAGTCTTAACTTGGTTTTTGTGCTTATAACTTTTGAATTCCATATGTTCTCAAGATTCTTGAAGATTGATGCTGCTTTTGCAATTCTGATCCTAACTTCCTTTCTAGTGTCACCATCCTGGTCTATGTAGCTGCCAAGGTATGCAAATTGATTGACTTCTTCAATATCTGTCCCTTCTATGTGTATTTTTCCATTTTGATTGATGGGAATTTTCATTATTTTTGTTTTGTCCTTGTTAATTTCAAGTCCTATTTTGCTAGCCAGTGAAGATAGGCTATCTGTTTTTTCTTGCATGGAATTCACATTATTACTGATAAGAGTTATGTCATCAGCAAAATCAAGATCTTCTAGTTGGGTCCCATGTACCCAGTCAATACCTGTGTTACCTGTGCAGCATTTTTTCATTATGAAGTCTATTGTGATCCCAAAAAGTAAAGGAGACAGTATACATCCTTGTTTCACGCCTGTTTCAATCTGGAACCATTCACTCATCCCTTCTTCTGTCTTGACTGCACAACCATATCCATTGTATAAGTCCTTAATGATGTTGACAATTTTAGATGGTATTCCATATGTGTGTCTACTCACTAAAAATTATTTCTCGACCCACTGAATTTCAACTACATATTGGGACATAGTGTAACTTCTTAAGTTCTATTATTAAATTTCTATACCGACAACAGCCTGTAGTAGATATATAAGAATTCAGGACAGGATTGATTCTAGAGGCGAGCATGGCTGAGGGGATACTTCGGTTTCTTAAACACTTGAAGGGTCAAGTTTTTATCTTACAGGTTCTATCCTGTGTCATCCCCTGGCGCTGTCTAGTCTTGATGAATGTTTCTTTTTTTTTCTTTTCTACGTTTTCTTATCCTTATTTCTGCTTAGAAATATAAGTGCTGGCTAGCAGTACAAAACAGACTTCAAAACAACTTTTCTGCCCTATACTTGTTTCGAAATCAACTTCTGTTTCTTAAAGTCGAAATCTGAATTATATTGTGGTTTGTCCCCTCTAAACAATCACTACTTTATATTATAGTCTTACATCTTCTTACATCCTTCCTGTGCTGCTAAACGTCACACATTGCCCGTATGGTAGTTCGCCAAGATTTCCCGTCTTGGCAAGTTTTTCAACCTCATCAAGTGATGTTATGCCCACTGAACTGGCCTCTCTTAACAATGTCCTCTTTAGAGTTTCACGTGGTCGACCTCTTTTTCTTCGGCCTGTTGTGATAACTTGATAGCTTGTTTGGGGATCATCTGATTGTTTCTTCTCATAACGTGGCTTACGTATGTCCATATTCTTTTTCTAATCACCCATGAGCCTGGCTGTTGTTTGCTCATCTCTTATCTCTGCATTATTCTTGAATTCGTTCCACTTTATAGCGAGTATTTCCCTTAGGCATTTGTTTTCTAAAGAGTCTTCTTTTTCTTCTTCTTCTTCTTCTTCATCTTCTTATTTCTTCTCATCTTCTTCTTATTCGTTCGCACTGTCTGTCTATATCTGCAGTCCTGTCTCTTGGATAAATTTCACTGTTTTTTTGTGATTCATGTATGGAAGCATAGAGCTTATCTTCTTTATTGGTTTCACTGGGGCAGAAATTATTTCTCAGTGTCTCGTAGCTGGTGGAGTTTTGGAGGATATGTTCCACAGTTTGTGGCACCTGGGCACATGTACAAAGATTAGTAGTACCAACCTTAAACTTTGTATACATATGACTTCGGAGTCGGCTGTGTCCTGTTCGGAGACAGAAAATGGTGACTTGTTCCTTTCTGTTTAGCATGTGATAGTCATCATGTGGTGGTGTTTGTGGCTTCCTGTAGGTTTTTATCATGCTTTTCTTCTGATTATAGGTGAGTGGTATATCTGGTTACACCATTTCAGTGCCCTCTTTGGCCAGATGGTCAACTTTCTCATTGCCTGGTATCCATCAGTGGGAAGGAATCCACTGCAAAGTGACTCCGTGTTGTAAGACGGTTTTTGACAAGGCATCTTTAAGGTCTGGTAGTATGTTGAACTGAAGAGCTTCCAGTACTGATCTTGCATCTGTGAGAATTACTATGGGACATGTATCAATTCTGGAGTCTGATAGTTTTTCAACTGCAGCAATAATTGCCCTAACTTCTGCATCATAGTTATTGCAGTATTTTCCAGTGGGTATGGAAATCTTGTCAATGGTGTTGTTTAGATATTCAAATTTCTGTTTAGATGAGAGAGTGAACAGAGTGGTACTTGATTTCTCTGTGTTGATACTTACACATCATTTGTTCGTCCATGATTTCAAGACGTCTGCTGCTCTTTGGAGTCTCTGTGTAGCAACTGTCGCGTATTCATCTGTACACCACATAACCAGATCATCTGCATACAGTGACGCTTTGATTCCATAGAGAAGTTCCTTGACCAGGTCATTAATGAATGCCAGGAATAATGTAGATGAAAGGACTCCTCCTTGTGGTACACCATGTCGCAGAAGTACTTTCTGGCTTTTGTGTCCATCCATTACTACTCTAGCTCTTCTATTGTGTAAATAGGACTTTATCCAGTTGTACAGTCTTTCATTCACATTGCAGTTTCTTAGTTTCCGCAGCAGACCTTTTTGCCATACTTTATCAAAGGCTTTCTTCAGGTCTATTCACGCTGGTAGTACAAGGTTTTTCTCTTGGAATGCATCCTCAGTCTTTTGAGAGAGATAGGTCACTTGATCTTCTGTACTGTAGTACTGCCTAAATCCTGCTTGCTGTGGAATGAGAAGGTTTTCATTTTCTAGGTACCATTTTAGCCTCAGGTCAATGATGCGTTCCATTGTTTTGCAGAGGCAGCTAGTGAGATTGATTGGCCTGTAGCTGGAGGCAGTATCACTGTTTTTCCCTGGCTTTGGCAGTGGTACCATGCTTGGTTCCTTCCAGATTTGAGGTAACTTACCTGTGCTCCAGCACATATTGAAAATATCCATCAGTTTTCAAATTGCTGCCATTCCCAGGTTCTTGATCATTTCATTGGACACTCCATCTGGTCCTGGTGATTTCCTTGGTTTCAGTTTACAGACTGCTACGTCTAACTCGCTGCGTGTGATTGGTGCTCACATGACCTCCACTTTTCTGTCTTGTTCTTCTTCTTTCTGTGGGTCAATGCGCACTGTACGCTCTTTCTCTGGATGGATATCAATGATGCAGTCCTGTGCAAACATGCGAGCAAAGTGATCTGCTACCTGCTTACCTGTAAGAGTTTTCCCATCCTCTATTAGTGTAATCTTTGTACTTCTTCCAGTTCTCTCATCATTTAACTGTTTGATTAGTTTCCACAGTTTCCTTCCATCCTTTTCAAAGTTTAGGGACTCTGTTTTCTCTCTCCAACTTTCCCGTCTGGCTTGCAGCTTGGCTCTCTGAAATTTGGCCTTAGAATGTTGGTAATTGTTGTGGTGTTCTTGGCACGGTCTATTTTCTGCTTGCTTTCGAGCTGCTTCCACGTCATCATGGAGTTTTCCCAGCTCACTAGACCAGTATGGTTTATAGTCCCTACGAGCTCCTCTGGGAATGGTTTCACGGGCGGCCTGAAGGATACAAACATTGAATTCCTTCACTATGCTGTTAATATCCTTACCTTCTATGGACATTCTGCCCCACCTGATATCTGTACGATGTCTGAACATTGTCCAGTTTGCTTTTTTATAGTTCCATCTGGGGAGAGGGCTACTGGTGTTAAGGAGTTAATTTTCTATTGTCAGGAAGACTGGTCGATGGTCGCTACCTCCAAGTTGTTTTCCAACTTCGCTTGTAATGTTCCACTTCAGGTCTGGAGAGTGGAATGCCAGATCTGGTGTTGAGGTTGTATGCCAAGCCCTTGAGTAAAATGTTGGGGGATCCATTAGCTGGTTGATCAGGAGAAGTCCATTATCATCCTGCCAGCTCTCAACTTCCTTTTTTACAAAAATAACAATTACAATTAGTGTTGATTGCTACAGGTTTCTGGGTTACATAAGTAGGTCAGAGTTTTTAAGCAAATAGATCTATGTTCCCTGTCTCACAAACATTATGTTAAGATAAGTGTGCTCTTAACACAGTTGCTCCCAGGGGGATTAAAGGAGTCTAATTTTGTGTATGTCTCTTTAGTTGTTTTCCATCTTTCACATTCATAAATGGGATGGATATTACCTTTGATTTGAATAATCTTAACTTGGTTTTTGTGCTTATAACTTTTGAATGCCATACTTTCTCTAGATTCTTGAAAGGAAGAAGGGATGTGGTGGTTCCTTGCTGACAATACTCAACAGTGCACTGTGACGCCAGTCTCAGATAAGACATTAGAAGACCTCTGTCAGGATATAATCCACAGTACAGAGAATATTCAGGTTGAGTCAGGCAGTGGGGAGGCAATGCAGCTCTCCGACGAGACCAGAGACAAGGTTAACTTTCCACCAGCAAGTGCAAAATGTATATGGGAAAACCCTGAAGCAGGATTATGCAAAGAACTGGACAAACAGCTAAGAGGAAAAAACCTGGAGCAAAAGCTGGAAGCATTTGGTAACATCATATATCTTCACTGCTACAAAGAGTTTGGAACCAAACAGGCAAAAAGAGAAAAAGTGACACCAAGAAAGCCCAGAAGACAGAGGAAAATAGAAGCAATAAGACAGCAGAAGAACCATGCCCGGAAAATGTTCAAGAAGGCACATGAATCAGAAAAAGAAGGACTAAGACAGGTTTGGCAGCATCTAAAATCCCAGCACAATGCCCTTTGCAGAGCTGAAAGACTATGTAAAAGGAAGAGGGAAACCAGATACTCGAGAGAGAAGTTCTACAGAGATCCCTTCGGATTTGCCAAGCAGTTATTTGAACAGCCAAAATAAGGTACGCTGAAAGCAGGTAAGGAGGTGCTCGAAGAACATCTGAGCAAGACATACTCTGATAAAAATCAGCATACACCTCTCGAGCAGATGAAAGGTCTAGTGTGGCCATGTGCACCAGGCAGCAAATTCAAATACAGCCCACCAACCTTACAAGAAGTAGAGAGCATTGTAAGAAAAGCTAAAGGCAAGTCAGCACCAGGCCCAAATGGCGTTCCTTACATACTATACAAAAGATGCCCTGAAGTACTAAAGAAGCTTCATAAACTCCTACGAACAGCATGGACCAAAGGAGTCATATGTAAGGAATGGAAAAAGGGTAACGGAGTATACATCCCCAAGGAGCAGAATTCCACTGAAATCAACCAGTTCAGGCCGATCTCACCTCTGAATGTGGAAGGAAAGATATTCTTCTCTGTGATGGCAAAAAGACTAACAACATACCTCCTAGACAATGGTTACGTTGATACATCCGTGCAGAAGGGAGGAATTCCAGGTTTCCCAGGATGTCTCGAGCATGCGTCAATGATTTGGGAAGCCATTCAGCAGGCAAAATCTAGAAAGCAAGATCTACAGGTAATATGGCTTGACCTAGCCAATGCGTATGGCTCAGTACCGCACCAGATGATATGGCTAGCACTAAACATGTATCATGTGCCAAAAGAAATCACAAATATGCTGAAAAGGTACTTCACAGGGTTCCTCATGAGGTTTGGAACATCAGGATATACTACAAGATGGATCGAGCTCCAGGTAGGAATTGCAATGGGCTGTACAATATCTCCCATACTGTTCGTACTAGCCATGCAAGTAATCCTGAGAGGAGCAGAAGGAGCAGCAGAAGGCCCAAGATTCAGAAATGGATGTCAAATGCCACCACTAAAAGCATTCATGGACGACACAACAGTAATAACAACCAGTGAAGCACAGGCATGAAAGATGTTAGAGCGTTTGGACAGCCTTATCATATGGTGCCGCATGAGCTTCAAGCCCAAGAAGTCAATAAGCCTGTCACTCAGAAAGGGGAAAGTGATAGAAAGATCGTACACAGTGGCAAATCAAATAATCCCAACTGTAGGGGAAGAGCCAGTGAAGAGCCTTGGCAGAGTATATGATGCATCCATGAAAGACTCAAGCGCTGTGAAGCAGGTTATAGAAATGGCGCAGAATGGACTGAGCATCATAGACAAAAGCAAGCTACTGGGGAAGTTCAAAATATGGTGCCTCCAGTTCATGCTGATTCCAAAACTGATGTGGCCACTACTCATTTACTAAGTAAGTACCAGCAGAGTAGAGGCAGTCGAAAGAAAGATAAATAAAGCCATAAGAAAGTGGTTGGGCGTACCACCAGGATTAACTGATGTAGCGCTGTACTGCAAGAAGATCAAACTGCAGCTGCCTTTTAAATCTGTGGTTGAAGAATACAAGGTAGGAAAAACAAGACTTGCAATGATGCTACAAGAATCTACAGATCCGGTGGTACGAGAAGTGCAGCCAACACTTAGAACTGGACGAAAATGGAAAGTAGGTGAGGAAGTGACCTCAGCCAGGGAAACGCAGGAGCTGAAAGAAGTAATAGGGTACACCCAGACCAACAGAAGGGGATTTGGTCATGGTGAAATCAAATGGTGGTCAAAGGCCTCCTGCAAGGAAAGAAGGGATATGATCATCAGCGAAGTAAGGAATTCAGAGGATGACAGGCTGGTCCAGAAGGCAGTCCAACAATCACAACAAGGGCAATGGACAACATGGGAGGAAGTCCTGCAGAGATCAATAACATGGAATGACATCTGGAAAATGGCACCCTTGAGGCTCAGCTTCATCATCAGAGCTACTTACGACCTTCTGCCTACAGGCTTCAACCTATACAAATGGGGTGTATCAGAAGATACAAAGTGCCCTGTCTGCAACGAAAGGCAAACATTGGAACATGTGCTGTCAGCATGTAGAGTGTCTTTAGGGCAAGGACGGTACATCTGGCTGCACAACAGAGTGTTGCAGGAACTAGTAGCCATCGTAGACAGGGCAAACGATAAAGCAAATAACAGCAAAAGAGTTGAGGTGCCACCTAAGTACTTCATAGGTGCTGGTACGACATCAAATATTGAAA
Organism: Achatina immaculata; assembly: GCA_009760885.1. NCBI lineage: Eukaryota > Metazoa > Mollusca > Gastropoda > Stylommatophora > Achatinidae > Lissachatina > Lissachatina immaculata. The sequence continues at coordinate 15,002,275 of CM019699.1, forward strand.
TCAGGGACATTCCCTTACCATCACTGCTAGATAGTACAAATGATTGGGAAGTGACAGCGGACCTTCCAGAAAGAAGAGAATACCCGACTGCCATCAAGAACACAGGAATGCGACCGGACATTGTAGTGTACTCCACAGGAAAACAGGAATTAATAATGATCGAGCTTACGGTCCCATACGAAACTAGAATAGAGGAACAGCATTTATTCAAATTGGAGAAGTACAATGATCTGGTCAAGCAACTGAGGCAGGGGGCAGGAATCAGGGCAAAAGTGATAGCTGTAGAAGTGGGAGCAAGAGGATTCGTAGCAACATCAGCATATGACCTGTGTAAGCAACTGGGCATAAAGGGACAAGCAAGAGCAAGGGCATTGAGAAGCCTTTCAGAAACAGCAGAAAAGGCCTCATGCTGGCTGTGGAGTATGCGAAACAAGCATTGGGAACATAAGTAATTTCATTTGCCACAACCAATACCAGTCCTCCATAGCTAAATCGCTAAAGACGTGTGGCAACTGGAAGATCATGGGTTCGATCCCAGGACCGGGAAAAAAAAAGCAACAACTCACAAGACCTCTGGGAGTCATGACCCAGAGGGGCCCCACCCCCCCCCCCTTAGAGTGTCAGGAGTTTAAAGGGCCAAAACACTTGTCTGAGGGGGGGTACTTCCTCTGAGGATCTGAAGGAGTTGTGTTGTTGTTCCGCTCTCTACGGTAGAGAGTTTCCTGCATATTGAAAGTCAGTGCTGCTTTTGCAGTTCGAATTCTAACTTCATTTCTGGTATCTCCATCCTGGTCTATGTAGCTGCCGAGATATTCAAAATGGTTTACTTCTTCAACAGCTGTTCCTTCTACGTATATTTATCCCTCATGAGAAGTTTCATTATTTTTGTTTTATCCTTGTTGATTTCAAGTCCTATTTTACTAGCCAATGAAGACAGCGTGTTTTTTTTTCTTTCATTTATTTCGCTTTGTCACTGATAAGAGTTATGTCATCTGCAAAATCAAGATCTTCCAGTTGGGTCTCATGTACGCAATCAATGCCCATTTTACCTGTGCAGTATTTATTCATTATGAAGTTTATGGCAATTCTAAAAAAAAGGAGATAATATACATCCTTGTTTCATGCCTGTTTCAATATGTAGTATTCAATATTCAGTACTATAAATATTCAATTCATAGTAGTATTCAGATATTCGGCATTTTTCAGTGGTTCTTAATCTGTAGAGCATGGTTCCCCAGGGGACAAAGGAAAGGATTTCATGGTCCACAGACCAACAAGTGGGTTGGATCTGGGCATCATCCAGGTTTTATTTATTGTTTCATCAGTAAAGAGGGGCCCAAAATAGTTATCATGCAGGAAGGAAGGTCCACGGCCAAAGAAAAGTTAAGAACCACTTATCTATAAGTTCCACAGATATGAAATCAGTTGGTGACTTCCTATTAGAAGATTGTGAAAGACCATGAATTATTTTCTTTCGCTATCTTCCTCCCCAATTTCTCTTATCTGTCACAGATTCACAAACTTACATCTACACGATTAACGTAAAAATAGAAGTCTGACCTCGTCATTAACACAAACATTCTACAGGCCAAAACGCAATGATAGCAAACTAATTTACGCGAGGAGTTATCGTCTCTTACATTGGAGAATTATCAAATGACAGAGAGAAAAAAGCAAATCTCCATATATTCCTTCACTGAGTTACTCACCAGATATGTATGTCCCACCGTATTTATTGTGTAGGAATCCCCGTTGTAGTTTTCCATACAATTTCATGCTTCATCTTTCTTAATCTTAATTTGATTAAATGTAAACAGTCAAATACTGAAGCACCGAAGTATCCCCTCCCTCAAGCCTGTACCACTATTATTAATCCTGTAACTTTATTTTGTCAAGATTTGTTAAAAATGACGTCTATTTTGTGGGTTTTTTTCGTGCACAATAAAACGATTTGACGGCACAGAAGGAGATCATGTTATACTTCAGTTTCGTTACAAAAGAAACAAAAATAAAAATAAAATATGATAACAATATAGTAAACCAAAACGCCATGTTTGAACGCCATTTTCTTCACCAAAATTCGCACTGCAAATGTCAGAATACATATGTTAATGTGTGTATTGCTTTCCATTACTATAATCGGTTATTTGAACAGAGATGCCGTGTATTCCCAAATAATTACTGTGCTTATAAAACTATACAAGAAACCACATACCATTAACGTGAATTTATACTTTATCTTCCCTCTATATTTCTTCGTCCTGTGTGGTTTTCTATAATTAAGGCTCACACCGAAACGTCACAACTGTGCGCTCGTTAATTAATAAAGTTGTTCCTACTTTTTAAAAATAGTTTATACAGTGTATCATAGCACGGAACTGAGGCAAAACACACAGATAAGCTGATTATCTGACAGATTTAATGGTGTTTCAGAGAAAGATGATACACAATCTTACCGTCACACTGTGCGTTTGAGTTCACGAAGTACATCTTAACAAATGTAACAAGCCGTGTTTGACGAAAATGAAGGGAAAAAACTCACTTATTTTGAGTAGCTACACAACATTTGATTAAAGTTATCTTTTCTAGAATTGTAAGCATATTTGGAAAGCATACCTGGGTAGTATATATACAGTGAAAATGTAATATATTTACGTTGGTATACTCGATGATCGCTCTATTAGTAATATTAACAGTAATATTAATAAATGTAGAATTAGCAATGGATGTAGCAGAAAGAAAAGCAGCAGTATTAATATTATTATTATTATTAATATTATTATCAGTAGTAGTAGTAGTAGTAGTAGTAGTAGTAGTAGCAGTAGTAGTAGTAGTAGTAGTAGTAGGTCTTCGTTCGCTTCTACCACCAAGACCGCCACGTGATCCTACTGAATTTACTCCTGTGGTCTTCGATAGGTCACGTGGTCCCCCTGTCGTCCCAGAAAGAACTACATGAGATCCCCGAGAGGACCACAAGAGGTTCAGTGGATCGCAGGGCTTGAGCTTGTATTCTTGGTGGGTCTCAGAAGTAGGATTGCGTGACACCGTGGTTTTCGTTGCACCAGTTTAATCTAGAGTTGGACTTTCTCATCTGAAAACCTCGACGTGTTTTGGATATCAGTATATCCCCGCTAGTTAAGAGGTGGTTGCTCATCCATGGTAGAGTTGGACTTTCTCACCTTAAAATCTCGACGAGTTTTGGGATACCTGCGTATCCCCGCCGAGTGAGAGGTAGTTACCCATCCAGTCCAGAGTTGGACTTTCTCACCGGAAAACCTCAGCATGATTAAGATACGCAAACATCCCCGTCGGTTGAGAGGTGGTTGCCTATCTAGACTGCAGTAGTCCAGTGCCTCCGATTTCATCATTTTGTGGTCGTGGCCGCTACCCTTCCTAGTTGTGACCAGGACGGAGCTTTTGTCCAGGAGGACGAATCCTCGCCACTAATGAGTTTCACCCCTGGGTTGAGCCGGTTTAGTCGTATTATCCAAGTATGGGCGTGTTTAGGACGTGACCGATCTCTAGAGCGGAGGTACCGTGTCATGAGTAATCATCAAGTTTCGCCCCTGGTTTAAGCCGGTTTAGGCATATTTCACCAGTATGGGTGTATATCGGACGTGACAGGCCTCTAGAGCAGAGGAGCCGTGGTATGAGTAGCTCTCGCCGCGAGACCACTGGACATACCGACTAAGCTTCACTTTATCCTTTCCATCACCTTTTTCACATCGGCGCCGCATGGAACCCTAATTGCTTTTTTCGCATTTTCTTCATTGGCCGGGAGGAGTTTCACTCAACGCATCCGAAGAACTCGCCAGCAGTGTCTTAACCCCTAGGTTAAGCCGGTTCAGGCAATTTGCCTGGTATGAGTGCACATAGGACGTCCAGAACAGAGGTGCCGTGATTTGAGCAGTCCTGACCTCGAGACCATTGATTACTTCATTTAATCCTTTCTTTCACCTTTTCCACAGTGGCTCCGAGCGGCAACCCCATTCTCACCTTTCTTCACTGGCTGGGAGGAGCCCCACTCCATGCACGGCAGCTGAAGAATTTCACCAGCAGCGGTAGATTCTCATCTACCCGAAGCGTCTGGTTTTCGGGCGCCAGATATTCGCTTCGCTCTTTCTCCTGTCAGTTTGAACAGTTCTGCCACGAGAAGGCCAGGAGCTGGACATGACTGTTAGAGGCTGTTTGAGACGCACGCCATGGAGACATTTTAATGGAGTGGAGAGCGTATCCCCCACCCCAATTCCGGCTATAACAGTCCTTAGAACCAGTAGTAGTAGTAGCAGTAGTAGTAGTAGTAGTAGTAGTAGTAGTAGTAGTAGTAGTAGTAGTAGTATTGGTAGTTTTTGTTGTTGTTGTTGTTGTTGTTGTTGTACTACTAATAATAGCAACAGTAATGATAGTATTCAATATAAGATTAATGATAGAGAAATGCAGAGAGTTTAATGTGAATCTCTATTTATCCTTTATAGACTACTCAAAGGCATTTGATTGCGTACAACACCAGAAACTTTGGGAAATAATGGAAAAAATGGGATTTACAACACATTTGATACAATTAACATCACTGCTGTATCTAGATCAACAAGCAGCAGTAAGAATAAATGGTAAAACAACAACTTGGTTTGACATAAAACAAGGGGTCATTCAGGGGTGCATATTGTCGCCTTACTTATTTAACTTGTATACTGAAAATATAGTGAGGAATGTTAGAGAAGATGTAGACAAAGAATATTACGATGCCATAACAATTGGAGGTTATGAAATACCAGAGATTAGATATGCTGATGACACAGTATTACTGTCCGCAATACAAAAAGGAATGGAAAAACTAATTATGTCAGTCCGTAAGAACAATGAAGAGCAAAACCTCTAACTTAATGCGAAGAGAACTAAATTGATGACAACTGACAAAAGAAACAAGGCAGCTGAAATATCTATCAATGAGGAAAAATTGGAAGAAGTGGAGAGTTTTGAATATCTTGGATCACTGCTAACTAATAATGGAGATACAATGAGGGAAATGAAAATCAGGACATCTATCGCTCTTCAGAAACTAAAACAACTAAATAATCTGTGGAGAGGAACAAACAGAACTACAAATATAAGATTTTAAGGGCTTGCATCTTTCCCATTACAACATACGCCTGTGAGACCTGGACACTTAACAAACCAGCTGAGAAACACAAATGCCTTTGAATGTAAATGCTACATAAGAGTTCTTCAAGTATCATGGACACACAAAAGGAAAAAAAATATATCCATACTACAAGAACTTAATATTGAAGAAGGCTGGCTAGTAAAGAGGATTAAACAGAGAAGACTTAAATATTGTGGACCCTTTAAACGTCGTGATAATCTAGAGAAGACGGTCTTGGAAGGGTACATAATGGGAAAAAGAAAGAGAGGAAGACCAAAGCGAAGATAACTGCAAGACATCATTGATGATCTGCAAATGGATGCATCAGCAGCAGGCCATCTTGCTTACAACCGAGAGGCCTACAGGAGTGCTGTTAGTGAGGCAAAGTTCCGCAAGGGATATGCAAATGAATGAATGAATGAATGAATGAATGATAGTATTAGGAGGAGGAATGTGGCACTATCAGTAATGTTAGCAGGGTAGTCATAGTAGTTATGAGATCACTAGTACAAATAATAGTACTAGTAGTAAAAGTATTAATAGTACTATAGTAATAATGGAGGTTAGTAATAGCAGTCATAGTAGCAATATTAGTAGTTGTTGGTGGTGGTGTTGTAGGAAATATAACAGTTGCAGAAGTAATTAGATGTCAATATTAGCTATAATAGACAGGACACAAATAAAAATCTAGTAATAATCGATGTTGTAGTATTTCTACTATTAATCGATGTTGTAGTATTTCTTGTAATAATCGATTTTGTAGTATTTCTAGTAAAGATAATTTTGTAAAATTCCAGTTCTCAAGCCAATAATGAATATTGCAGATACAGTGTTTTGCCCGTATGTTCATGACCTTCGGCACATGAAAGTTTTATGTAGTATTTCTAGTAGGAATTTGACAGAGAATTACTACAAGTGTCTCTAGTATTAACTACAATCGTAATAATTATGGAGCTCCTACTTCAAGTTAGCAATATAAACTTCTTTTCCAACACGCTAATAAATGTATCCTTTTACTGTATTTAAGAGATTGCTAAATGTATTGTAGAATAAAATTAACACGATTATTATATAGAAAAAAAATATACCTGGTCTCCTGTTATAAAAATAAAATTATTTAAATATTTTACTTTAAGAAAAACACAGCGGGATAGCGCCAGGAGATGACGCAGGACCAGGTCCCGTTGAGATTTGAGTGACAGTCAAAGGTTTAGCAACGAAGTATCCCCTCGGCCAAGCCTGCCTCGGATAAATTTATCCAGCTGAAATATATAAGGTTACAAGCTGGAAAATACATAGACTATAAATAACTTCAATGCGGTTTCTATTTTTGGTACGCCGATAGCAAACATAATAACACTTTTCTAGGTCAGAAAACTCCCTAAATAGCTGTGAACAAATCACGCACTGAACTACGCTGAGAGAGTTTTATTAACTTCGGAATTTTCAGCGAAATGATCACAGGAAAACCAGTTAAGAAACTTACTTTAAATAGCAAAACGAATTGATATGATATGTATGTGTGTAGTTGATAATTTGACTGTGTATGTGATGTTTGTAGTGTCCGCGTAAATGGTGGCAGCCGATCACATATATACACCTACGTACAAAAAAAATTAATATTCAAATATTTTTAAAGAAGAAAGGAAAGAAAGAAAGAAAGAATTTATATAAATGTATAATGAAGAGAAAGAAATGAAGGCAATTACCCTGTGAGGTTCAATAAATGCTCTGGTTCATGCAGTGGATTAGTCACTCTCTCGCCGACCAGGGCACCCTGTTTCTATCTCCACTCACCGCAGTGGCTCTCAAACCGTGGCTTAAATTTCTATACCTACAACAGCCTGTAGTAGATATATAAGAATTCAGGACAGGAATGATTCTAGAGGCGATCGTGGCTGAGGGGATACTTCGGTTTCTTAAACACTTGAAGCATCAAGTTTTTATCTTACAGTTTTTTCCCTGTGTCATCTCCTAGCGCTGTCTAGACTTGTTTCTTCTTTGTCTTTTCTACCTTTTCTTATCTTTTCTTCGGTGCAGAACTACAGATGCTGGCTAGCAGTACAGGACAGACTTTTCTGCCGTATCCTTGTTTCGAATTCAACTTTTATTTCTAAATGTCGAAATCAGAATTATGTCCATTATAACCAACCACTACTTTATTGAATTTATAACAGTTTTAATATTTTGCAAGTCCACTGAAACCGCCAGCTCCACGATATCGAGAACCAGTTGCAAATTTCTGTGAAAGTTTATTAGTAATATTTAATTAGAAAAAAATATCAAATGAAGCAACTGAGAAAAAAAAACGAGCAACAAACTTCGTTTCTTAACAAAGAAAAAACCTGCCATGTTCAGAGACTGAGCTGTGTATGCTTTTTATAAAACAAACAGGGGGAAAACATAGACTAGAGGAAAGAGAGTTTTTTTTTAATCTCATGATCTGGTGAATCTGAGTCTCTAGAAGCTGTTTGTTTGGTACCTTCGCTTGTTTATGGACCACAAGTAACAGCTCCAAACTTTACAGAGGGAAATTAGTTATCACACAACTGTGGAAAATTTAACATTTCAAGACGCGTTTGATCAGTAGCCGAGCTTGGCTGATGTGATATTTTCCTCAGTAATTAGCTCCACTGTTCTGTAGTAAATCTAACAAAATGACGTGTCACAGCTGCACCAAATAGTCTCTTGTTTCATGTCTTTCGTAGATTGAAAGAACTTTGCTTAGTTTTTTTCCCCTTCATCTTTCTAATATTGGCTTAAAATTATAAGCAGAATGTGAGGGTAAAATAGGAAATATTGTTTCAGAAGGACACTAACAAGAAATATCTTCATTTATTTTTTACTGTGGACAAGCTAATAGTCGGCGGTTCGAATTCGGCCGGAGGTGTCCCAGCTGTTGAAATGAGTACCTGGAATCTTCTGGAGGTGGGGAAGGAAAGGTGGCCAAACATGATAGCGACCGCATCACACTCTGGCATGTTCGGGAGTACAAGTAAAATGTTGGGATAAACGCCTTGTTATCTAGATGCCTACAAGGGAGGACAAGTAAAATGTTGGGATAAACGCCTTGTTATCTAGATGCCTACAAGGGAGTACAAGTAAAATGTTGGGATAAACGCCTTGTTATCTAGATGCCTACAAGGGAGGACAAGTAAAATGTTGGGATAAACGCCTTGTTATCTAGATGCCTACAAGGGAGTACAAGTAAAATGTTGGGATAAACGCCTTGTTATCTAGATGCCTACAAGGGAGTACAAGTAAAATGTTGGGATAAACGCCTTGTTATCTAAATGCCTACAAGGGAGGACAAGTAAAATGTTGGGATAAACGCCTTGTTATCTAGATGCCTACAAGGGAGTACAAGTAAAATGTTGGGATAAACGCCTTGTTATCTAGATGCCTACAAGGGAGGACAAGTAAAATGTTGGGATAAACGCCTTGTTATCTATATACTTACACGATATACCAGGGAGGAGAGAGAGAGAGAGAGAGGGGGGGGGGAGAGAGAGAGAGAGAGAAAGAAAGAAAGAGAGAGAGAGTAAAATATTGGGACTAACACCTTGTTATCTAGATACCTACACGATACACCAGGGAGGAGGAGGATGAGAGAGGAGAGAGAGTAAAATATTGGAACACCTTGTTATCTAGATACCTCCACGACACTACACAGACAGACAGTCAGACAGACAGACAAACAAACATACAGATATAGATAGATAGATAGATAGACAGACAGACAGACAGACAGACAGATAGATAGATAGATAGATAGATAGATAGATAGATAGATAGATAGATAGATAGATAGATAGATAGATAGATAGATAGACAACGCCTACTTGTGGCACCTAATTAGTTTTTTTTTAAAGTTTTCCATCTTCCTCTGCCGTCCTGCATGTGTATGATTGTTCTCTCTTTTCATCTGGTAATTAGCTAAACTAAAACTTACATGTACTAGACCAGGAGATGGCTAATGCTTTACTTTCAGATTTTGAAGATTTGTCCTTTTTTCGGAATTTCGTGGTCTCTTTCATGAAATTTAAATTTCTTGTGCTCCTTTTTGTCACGTCTTAAACAGAAGTAGTTTTACTTTCACACATGCCGAGTACCAGAGATGATGATGATGATGACTGAAATCTGTGACTTAAATCTCTTGTATCAATGTAAAAGGAACGTAGAAAGATTTATTTGATATGAAAGATCAGCTAAAAAAGAAATCCTAAATTTGATGAGAATTTCTGAAAGGTGTCTTAGTATCATTTCCAATCAATTAGAAAGTTATATCAGACACTGCTTGAAGTTTTTACTTGTGACTAGCAATGTCTAATGATAAACAAATCGTACATTAGTAAATGTGTAGAAGTTTACAAGTTCTTCGCATTTTGATTTATGCACGCTAGCTCTTCTTCTTCTTCTTCTTCGTTCACTTCTACCACCAAAAACCGCACTGTGAACCTACTGAATTCATGCCTGTGGTCCTCGTTAGGTCCCGTGGTCCCCTGTGTGGTCCAAAATAGACCACACGAGATCCACGAAAGGACCACAAGATATTCAGAGTGTCACAGTGCTTTAGCCTGTATTCTTGGTGGGTCTCGGAAGCGGGATTGCGTGACACCGTGGTTTTCATTGCACCAGTTTAGTCTAGGGTTGGACTTTCTCACCGGAAGACCTCGACGTGTTTAGGATATCAGTGCATCCCCGCTGGGTGAGAGGCGGTAGCCCACCCAGGCCAGAGTTGGACTTTCTCATCGGAAAACCTCGACGTGTTTTGAGATACCCGTGCATCACCGCCGGGTGAGAGGTGGTTGCCCATCCAGTCCAGGGATGGACTTTCTCACCGTAAAACCTCAGCGTGATTAGGATACGCAAACATCCCCGCCGGGTGAGAGATGGTTGCCTATCTAGACTTCCCTGGTCCAGTGTCTCCGACTTCAGCATTTTGCGGTCGTGGCCGCTACCCTTCCTAGTTGTGACCAGGATGGAGCTTTTGTCCAGGAGGACGAATCCTCGCCACTAGTGACTTCTACCCCTGGGTTGAGCCGGTTTAGGCATTATCCCAGTATGAGCGTGTTTTGGACGGGACCGACCTCTAGAGCAGAGGTACTGTGACATGCATAGCCTTCAAGATTCACCCCTGGTATGAGCCGGTTTAGGCAAAATTCACCAGTATGGGTGTTTATCAGGCGTTACCGACCTCTAGAGCGGAGGTGGCATGACATGTCTAGCCGTCAAGTTCCACCCCTGGTGTGTGCCGGTTTAGGTATATTTCACCAGTGTAGGTGTATTTCGGACGTGGGCGGCCTCTAGAGCAGAGGTGCCGTGGTATAGCTCTCGTAGCGATACTACTGGACATACCAGTTAAACTTCACTTTCCACCACCTTTTCCCATCGGCTCCGCACAGCAACTTTTATTTCTTTTCCGCATTTACTTCCTTAACCGGGAGGAGCTTCACTCCACGCGCGACGTTTAAAGAGTCTCGCCAGCAGTGTCTTAACCTCTGGGACAAGCCGGTTCATGCATTTCACCCGACATGACTGCACTCAGGACGTGGCCGACCTCCAGACCAGAGGTGCCATGATTTGACTGTTTGCTTCGCTTTATCCTTTCAACCACCTTGTCCGCAGTGATGCTGCGCGGCAACCTCATTTGTACCTTTCTTCATTGGCCGGGAAGAGCACCGCTCCACGCACGGCACCTGAAAAATCTCGCCAACAGCGGCAGATGAGCTACCAAACGTGCCACTCATCTACCCTAAGTAACTGGTTTTCAGGCGCCAGATATTCGCCCTCGCCCCTTCTCCTGTCAGTTTAAACAGTTCTGCCACGGGAAGGCCAGGAGCTGGACTTGACTGCCAGAGGCTGTTTGAGGCGCATTTGCAATCCTTAGAACCTGCACGCTAGCTAAAAGTGCCAGTACTCGTTACATATTAACATGTCACAAGACGAAGGGAAAAAACTGATAAAACGACATGCTGGGAGGAGTTATCTTTCGTTATACAGAAAGAAATGTACACGAGGAGTTATCGTTCTTATCATTACATGAAGAAACATTACGAGAAAAATTATTTTAAAATCTCCATATATTTCTTTTCTTAGTTACCAGATAGGTGTCCCAGCATTAAAAAAAATCCCTGTTGTACAAAACAATTTCATGCTTCATCTTTCTTAATTTTAATTTGATTAAATGTAAACAATCGAATACTGAAGGATCGAAGTATATCTTGCCTCAAGCTTGCACGAGTTATATTAATCCTGTAACTTTATCTTATCAAGTTTTTTTTTGTGGACATCCCTTTTTCTGGTGTTTCATCCACAATAAATTGATCTGACGGCACAGCAGAAGATCATGTTTTATTTCGGTTTCGTAACGAGAGAAACAAAAACATAAATACAGTACGATAACTTTACATCATAAACAATATAGTAAACCAAAATGCCATTTTTGGATGTAATTTTCTTGAGACATTTCATTCGTACTGCAAATGTCAGTATATTATGTTAATTGCTCTCCATTACTATAATCCGTTATTTCAACAGAGCTACAGTGTATCCCCAGGACGGAACTGCAGCAAAGACACACAAAAATGCTGATTATGTGACAGATCATACGGTATTTCAGAGAAAGATGATATATAATGTTATCGTTGTATTGAACATATCAGTACATAAAGTGCCCTTGAGTAATTGTTACTACTAACATCTTAACGACTGTAGCAAGCCATGTCTGAAGAAAAGAAAGCGGGAAAGTAAGCTTTTTTCAGTGACATATGCAGAAAACTCTCTACCGTAGAGAGCAGAGCAACAACACAACTCCTTCAAATCATCAGAGGAAATACCCCCCCCCCTCAGACAAGTGTTTCGGCCCTTTAAACTCCTGACACTCTAAGGGGGGGGGGGGTGGGTGTGCCCCTCTGGGTCATGACTCCCAGAGGTCTTTTGAGTTGTTGCTTTTTTTTTTCCGGTCCCGGGATTGAAGGCATGATCTTCCAGTTGCCACTGCACTTTTTTTAAAAGTGCACTAGATTTTATTAAAGTTTTTGTGTTCTTTTTCTAGAGTTAAGTTTAAATTCTAACCATATTTAGGAAGCGTACTTGAGTAGCATATATATATATATATAATATATATATATATCATATATCTTATTTCTTCGCGTGCCGTTAAACGTCACTTAGGGCTCGCAAAGTAGTTCGCCAATTTTTCCTGTCTTCAGTGAGTCTTTCAACCTCATCAAAGGATTTTAAGCCTGTTAATTTGGCCTCTCTTAACAATGTCCTCTTTAGAGTTTCACGTGGTCTGCCTCTTTTTCTTTGGTGTTGAAACAGCAGTGAATTTAATAGCTAACAACAAAGCTGCAGGTGAAGATGAAATAACACCCGAAATGCTAAAAGCTATCAACAGTGACAACATGAGACAACTACAGAGAATGTTGAACAAGATTTGGAAAGAAGAAAAGGTCCCTTCTAATTGGAAAACAGGAATCATTATTAAAATACCACAAAAAGGCAACCTTAGTGACTGTAACAACTGGAGAGGAGTAACCTTAATATCAATTGTGTCAAAAGTATTTTGCAAGGTCATATATATTCCTATATATATATATATATATATATATATATATAATATATATATATATGGACATATGTTGGTTACTTGATGAGAAGAAATGATCAGAGAATACCAAAACAAGCTATCACGTGGAACAACACAGGCCAAAGAAGAAAGACAGACCACGTGAAACTCTTAAGAGGTCATTGTTAACAGAGGCCAAATTAACAGACATAAAATCCCTTGATGAGGTTGAAAGACTCGCCGAAGACAGGAAAAATTGGCGAACTACTTTGCGAGCCCTATGTGACGTTTAACGGCACGGGAAGGATATAAGATAAGATAAGAAGATATATTCAATCATTTGCATGTCCCTTGCGGAACTTTGCCTCACTAACAGCACTCCTGTAGGCCTCTCGGTTGTAAGCAAGATGGCCTGCTGCTGATGCATCCATTTTCAAATCATCAACGATGTCTTGCAGCCATCTTCACCGTGGTCTTTCTCTCTTTATTTTTCCCATTATGTACCCTTCCAAGACAGTTTTCTCTAGATTATCATGACGTTTAATGTGTCCAAAATATTTAAGTTTTCTCTGTTTAATCCTCTTTACTAGCCAGCCTTCTTCAATATTAAATTCTTATAGTATGGATATATTTGTTCTTTTTTGTGTCTATGATATTTGAAGAACTCTTCTGTAGCATTTACATTCAAAGGCATTTCTGTGTTTCTCAGCTGTTTTGTTAAATGTCCAGATCTCACAGTCATATGTTGCAACGAGAAAGATGCATGCCCTTAAAAATCTATTTTTGTAGTTCTGTCTGTTCTTCTCCACATTTTCTTTAGTTGTTTTACTTTCTGAAAAACGATAGGTGTCCTTCTTTTAATTTCCCTCATTGTATCTCCATTATTAGTTAGTAATTACCAATATGATAAAAACTCTCCACTTCTTCCAATTTTTCCTCATTGATACATAGTTCAGCTGCCTTGTTTGTTTTGTGAGTTGTCATCAATTTAGTTTTCTTCGCATTAAGATAGAGGTTTGCTCTTCACTATTCTTACAGACTGACATAATTAGTTTCTCCATTTCTTTTTGTGTTGTGGACAGTAATACTGTATCATCAGCATATCTAATCTCTGGTATTTCATAACCTCCAATTGTTATGGTATCGTAATATTCTTGTCTACATCTTCTCTAACATTCCTCATTATATTTTCACTATACAAGTTAAATAAGTAAGGTGACAATTTGCACTCCTGACAGACCCTTTGTTTTATATCAAACCAAATTGTTGTTTCACCATTTATTCTTACTGCTGCCTGTTGGTCTAGATACAGCAGTGATGTTAACTGTATCAAATGTGTTGGAAATGCCATTTTTTTCCATATTTCCCAAAGTTTCTGGTGTTGTACATAATCAAATGTCTTTGAGTAGTCTATAAAAGATAAATAGAGATTCACATTAAACTCTCTGCATTTCTCTATTATTAATCTTATACTGAATATATGATCTCTTGATCCTTATCCTTGCCTGAAACCAGCTTGGACCATATTGACTTCTTCTTCTATTTCCTTATGAAATCTACCCATTATGATTTTTAACAGAATTTTACTGGCATGACTAATCAGGGCAACAGTTCTGTAGTTTGTGCATAATTTCAGGATACCCTTTTTTTGGCAGTGGTATGAATACAATTCTTTTCCATTCTTTTGGCCAAATACCTGAATGCCATATCTTTTTACATAGTGCATGATAGATTGTTGCATATTCCTTTTCTCCTGCATAATAAATTCAACTGTTATCTTATCACATCTTGGTGATTTACCATCTTTCCGATTCTTTATTGCCCATAAAACATCTATTGTCGGTTCTGGTTCTTTCCCTCCCATAATAATTCACACTGTTGATTTCTGCTTTCACAGTCGGTTGTTTCATACATTCCTCTGCATTATTCCTTCCATCGTTCTAGAATTTCCTCTGTCTCTGTCAAGGTCTTCCCCACCTCGTCACAAATTACATTTAGCTGATGACATTTCTCGTCAATGTCTTCATTTATTTCAACATTTCACCATCTCTTCCACACTTCTAATGTCCTTCTATTCTTTCACAACAGTCTTGTATGTACTGTTCTTTGTCTTTTCTTATGTTTCTTCGTACTTCTTTTGTTAAAGTTTTATATTCCTCTTTGTTGTTGTTTGTCACTTTCCATTGCGTCTTCATTTCTCTTCGTTGTTTTATCAGTTCTAGTATGCCTACTGTAAGCCATCCATTCTTTTGTGTTTTCTTTACTGGAACCACGTCTCTAGCTGTTTTTATTGAGATATCTCTGGCCTGCGTAGCCAGTTCATCTGGTGTCATCTCCTCCTGTACAGCCATCAGGATTTCGAAACGGTTCTTCAATTCTGTATCGTATTGCTCTGGTATTTTTATAAGATCAATCCCGTAACTGTCTTTTTTATCTTTATCTTCATGTCTGCTATTAATAATTCATGGTCCGTGTCACAATCAGCACCTGGTAAAGTTTTTGCTGATGTTATACTTGACCTCTACCTTCTTTGCACTAAAATCTAATCTATTTGATTCTTGGTTTTCCCATCCTTCTTGGATGTTGTTTAAAAAGCGTGTTAGCGATCATTAGCTCATTTTCCATGCAAAACGCCATTCAATTGTCACCTGCCTCATTTCTATGTCCTATGCTATCAACTGAAGACAACTGACAAGACAAACAAGGCAGCTGAAATATATATCAATGAGGAAAAATTGGAAGAACTGGAGAATTTTGAATATCTTGGATCACTACTAACTAATAATGGAGATACAATGAGGGAAAATAAAAGGACACCTATCGCTCTTCAGAAAGTAAAACAACTAAATAATCTGTGGAGAGGAGCAGACAGAACTACAAAAGTAAGATTTTTAAGGCCATGCATCTTTCCCATCACAACATATGCCTGTGAGACCTGGACAATTAACAAAACAGCTGAGAAGCACAGAAATGCCTTTGAATGTAAATGCTACAGAAGAGTTCTCCAAATATCGTGGACACAAAAAAAGAACAAATATATCTATACTACAAGAACTTAATATTGAAGAAGGCTGGCTAGCAAAGAGGATTAAACAGAAGAAACGTAAATATTTTGGACACATTAAACGTCATGATAATTTAGAGAAGACCATATTGGAAGGATACATAATGGGAAAAAGAAAAAGAGGAAGACCAAAGCGAAGATGGCTGCAAGACATCGCTGACGATCTGCAAATGGATATATAAGCAGCGGTAGGCCATCTTGCTCACAACCGAGGGGTCTACAGGAGTGCTGTTAGTGAGGCAAAGTTCAGCAAGGGACATGCAAATGAATGAATGAATGAATGCTAAATTTCCCTACAACATATCCTTCGTCTTCTGCTCTTTCTGTACCAATCTTTGCATTAAATCTTCCATTATTAATACAATATCATTTTCCGTACCTGGTCTATCGTCGTCTTCTACTTCCTCTTCTTCTGCTGCTGATGTAGGTGCATATATCTGGATGATTGTTATATTTCTTGGAGTGCTCTTAAGTCTGATAGTGAGGATTTTATCACTTACTGGATTGTAGCCTAGTAATGATTTTGATGTTGATTTGTCCAAGTAAAAGGCCACTCCATTCTTTCCTCCGAATTCTCCACCAGAGTATATAAATATATTATCATTCTCGCTCTTGAAGTGTCTTGACCCTTTCCACCGATGTTCGCAGATTCCCAAAATGTGCATCCCGGTTTTTTTCATCTCGTCACTTATTATTTGATACTTTCCCTCATACATACTTCTTACATTCCATGTTCCTACTCTTATTTTTCTTTTTAGTTTGATGCAGAGGTTTTCCTTAGTAACACCGTCAGGATTTTGTCCGTTATCACAATTACTTGTGCTACACAATAATTAGTATATAGGCATACAACTATACACGAAGCACTGCAGTAAAGCTGTGATACCGAAATGTACAAACTAGGAAGAAAGTAGGAACAGCTTTATTATTTAACGATAACACACTTGTGACGTTTCGTCGTGAGCTTTTGTCAAACAAAAACCAACAAAAAGAAGAATCAGAGAGAGGAGACAAAGTATAGATTCACATTAATGTGATGTTAATAAAACAATTAATAAAATTATTATTAATTAATAAAAAAATAGTAAAGAAAATGGTAAATGATTTATCCCAGCTTCTGGAATAGCACAGAACCAAAATCGCCTGTATGTCCTTGATTTTTTTTCATTTTTTTATTGTTTTGTTATATATATATATACCTAAAAAAATCTGAAATATTTAATTTGGGATGTACGATAATCTTTCTGTTAATAACATTAACAGTAATAGAAATAGTTCTAGAAGTAGCAGTAGATGCAGCAGCAGTGGTAGTACTAGCAATAGTAGGTGTATTAGTAGCAGCAGTTGTTATTGTAGTAGTAGGAGGAGGAGTAGTGAAGCAGTGCCAGTAATAATAGTAGAGTAGTAATAGTAGGTAGTAATAGAAATAGTAGTTGTTGCTGGTGGTAGTGGGTGTGTTGTAGTAAATATAACAATTGCAGAAGTAGTTAGAACAGAACAAACATTACCTGTAATTGACAGAAGACAACTAACAGACTACCAATAGCTTATGTTGTAGTATTTCTAGCAGGTGTATGATAGAGTAGAAGTAGCTGTGATATTAACTACAGCTGCATTAATTCTGAAAATCCTACTTCAATTTAGTAAAATGACTTATTTTTAACACCTAATAAATTACCCTTTTATGATATTACACAGATTGCTAAAATGTATTATAGAAACAAATTGGCGCATTAATTTTTTTAAGAAAAATACACTTAGCTCTTTGTCATACAAAAAAGTAAATTTAAACGTTTCAGTTTAACCATATACCTCATTTAAGAGAAAAAAATTAACAGCAGGACAGCGCCAGGAGATGACACAGGACCAAGTCCTGTTAGAATTTGAGTGACTGTCAAAGGTTTAAACAACGAAGTATTCCCTCGGCCACGCCTGCCTTAGGTAAAGATAGCGAGCTGAAGTGTATGAAGTTACAAATTGGAAATACACAGACTATAAATAGCTTGAATGGTGTTTCTATTTTTAAAACATAATGACAGTTATCAAAGACAATACCACTTTTTCTAGGTCAGAAAATTCCCTGAATAGCTGTTAACAATTGCCTTTCACATCGGACACTGAAATTCGCTGTGAGAATTTAAAGAGAAATGATCACATTAAAATTAGTCACGGAAAATACATTTGAGACATAACAAATCGAAGTGTTAAGATATGTGTATATGTAGTTGATAATTTGACTGTGTATGTTATGTTTGTAGGGTCTGTGAAAATGATGATAGCCGACCACATGTATACACCTACATACAATCAAAACTAATGTTAGTTTACTTAAGTACAAAAGAAAGAAAGAAAAACAAGAGAAAGAAAAGAGAAAAAAATAAGAAAGAAAGAAAGAAAGAAAAACGAAAGAAAGAAAGAAAGGAAACATCTGTGTAAATAGAAAGAAAGGAAACATCTGTGTAAATATACAATCAAGGAAAAGAAATGAAAACACGTAGCTTATAATGTTTAATAAAAGCCTTCTAATTTGTATAGAGTGCCCTTGATTTAAGGCATGTGGCATAAGAGAAGACGTCAAAAACAAGGATATAAAAATGAATATTGTGTGAAACAGATATTTCACACAGTTTTATAGTACCAGTCTCTTTATCTATGAAAGATTTAGATGCATTTTTGTACTGAAAATAATTCACATTTTATGAGCAATAAAGTTTATGTGTTACATTATTGCCTGTTCATCCATTCATTTGCATGTTCCTTGCGGAACTTTGCCTCCCTAACAGCACCCCTGTAGGCCTCTCGGTTGTGAGCAAGATGGCCTGCTGCGGATGCAGGGGTGCTAGTTGGCTAAGTCGATAGTACGCTGTTCTCTCGTGGCTAGACGGCTGTTCGTCCTACTGGAGTCCGTGTTCGAATCCCAGGTAATTCTTTTGTGATTTTTCTTTCTCTCACGTCTCACTAAAGTGCTTTGTCTACGATTTTTTCCAGGTCTCATTCATTCATTTGCATGTCCCTTGCGGAACTTTGCCTCTCAAACAGCACTCCTGTAGGCCTCTCGGTTGTGAGCAAGATGGCCTGCTGCTGCTGCGTCCATTTGCAGATCGTCAACGATGTCTTGCAGCCATCTTCGTTTTGGTCTTCCTCTTTTTCTTTTTCCCATTATGTATCCTTCCAATATCTTATATATATATCTTATATCCTTCCCGTGCCGTTAAACGTCACATAGGGCTCGTAAAGTAGTTCCAATATGGTCTTCTCTAAATTATCGTGACGTTTAATGTGTCCAAAATATTTAAGTTTTCTCTCTTTAATCCTTTTTCGAGGTCTAATCCTACAAAATTTGTTCTCTTACTTTACCGTACCAAAGCCTCGTAGTTTCCTATTTATAAAAAAATTGCTGCTGATGCATCCATTTGCAGATCATCAACAATGTCTTGCAGCCATCTTCGTCTTGGTCTTCCTCTCTTTTTTTTTCCTCATTATGTACCCTTTGAATACGATTTTCTCTATATTATCATGACGTTTAATGTGTCCAAATTATTGTCTGTATTTTTTAAAAATTGTGTCACAAAAGATGGTTAGAACCTGTTCTAGGCAGTACTGGTCCCTACATCCACCCAGGCTGAGCTGAAATTAAATATGACTCAGGTTCTGTTATTAAATATCTATACCTACAACAACCTGTGCTCTCTCTCTCTCTCTCTCTCTCTCTCTCTCTCTCTGAACTTTAAGTGCCCAGGGCACATGGGGCTTCCGCAAGGGTTTTCCACAAAAGCCTGTCCTTCGCCTTTTTTCTGCTCTTGCCCAGGTGAGCCCTCTATTGCTCAACATCCTTTCTGTTGTTCTTCTCCATGTCTCTTTTGGTCTACCCTTACTTCTGCTCCCCTGTGGTGTCCATCTTAGTGCTATTTTTGGTAGTGAGTTGTCAGTCATTCGGAGCACATGTCCCAACCATCGCCATCGTCTTTCCTCAATAATTGTTGTCAGTGGTTTCATCTGCATTTCTGCTAATAAGATGTTATTTCTTATGGTGTTTGGCCAAAATATTTTTCTAATTCTTCGTAAACATTTAGTCTGGAAAGAATTCAACTTGTTTTCTATGGTTTTGGTGATTTTCCAGCATTCACTTCCATAGAGTAGTACACTTAGAACATTACTCTTAAATATCCTGATTTTTATATTTATGCTTATTTTTTTGATTTCCATATATTCTGCAGCATTGCAAAAGCCTGGTTTGCTCTAGTAAGTCTGCTGTTGATGTCCTCTGTGCTGTCTCCATTTTCTACTACTCTGCTGCCAAGGTATACAAATTCGTTGACCTCCTCCACTAACTTGTTATCTACTCTGAGTACATTTCTGTTGTTCACATTTTGCTTCATTAACTTTGTCTTTCCTACATTGATCTTTAGTCCTATGTTGTTTGCATTCTGAGTTAGCTTGTTTATTTTATCTTGCATATCTTTGTGACTGCTTGATAATAGACAAATGCCGTCCGAACCTGTGCTAGATATATAAGAATTCAGGACAGGAATGATTCTAGATGCGAGCGCGGCTAAGGGGATATTTCGGTTTCTTAAACACCTGAAGGGTCAAGTTTTTAATCTTACAGGTTCTATCTTGTGTCATCCCCTGGCGCTGTCTAGCCTTGATTAATGTTTCTTTTTTTTCCTTTCTTTCTTTTTTTCTACTTTTTCTAATCTTTTCTTTTGTGCAGAAGTACTGGTGCTGGCTAGCAGTACTGAACAGACTTTAAAACCACTTTTATCCCGTATACTCGTTTCGAAATCAGTTTTTTTTTTCCTTCCTAGATGCCGAAATTTGATTTGAGTGGTGTCTCCCCTTCCCCCCCCCCCCCCCCCCCACCCCAAGTCAATCACTACTTTAGAAAATTTATAATAAATTTTAGGTAATCTTTCCCACGGATGCACTGAAACTGCCATTTGTTAGACATAGAGTCCGCGGCAAATTTATGTGAAATTTTATTAATAAATATTTAATGAGTAAAACTTGAAATGAGCAATAAGAACGAGCAGTAAACTCATTTCTTAACATAAGAAAGAAAAGTTCACAAATTGAGCTGTGTATGCTTTTATAATAAAAGCAATTTTCGACTATATGTAAGAAAAGAAATATATAACTATACAAAGCCGTGGCAGTAACACTGTGATAACAGACTTTGAAAACAGTGGGAGCAGTCGTGTACAGAACAGACAGTGAAAACAGTGGGAGCAGTCGTGTACAGAACAGACAGTGAAAACAGTGGGAGCAGTCGTGTACAGAACAGACAGTGAAAACAGTGGGAGCAGTCGTGTACAGAACAGACAGTGAAAACAGTGGGAGCAGTCGTGTACAGAACAGACAGTGAAAACAGTGGGAGCAGTCGTGTACAGAACAGACAGTGAAAACAGTGGAGCAGTCGTGTACAGAACAGACAGTGAAAACAGTGGGAGCAGTCGTGTACAGAACAGACAGTGAAAACAGTGGGAGCAGTCGTGTACAGAACAGACAGTGAAAACAGTGGGAGCAGTCGTGTACAGAACAGACAGTGAAAACAGTGGGAGCAGTCGTGTACAGAACAGACAGTGAAAACAGTGGGAGCAGTCGTGTACAGAACAGACAGTGAAAACAGTGGGAGCAGTCGTGTACAGAACAGACAGTGAAAACAGTGGGAGCAGTCGTGTACAGAACAGACAGTGAAAACAGTGGGAGCAGTCGTGTACAGAACAGACAGTGAAAACAGTGGGAGCAGTCGTGTACAGAACAGACAGTGAAAACAGTGGGAGCAGTCGTGTACAGAACAGACAGTGAAAACAGTGGGAGCAGTCGTGTACAGAACAGACAGTGAAAACAGTGGGAGCAGTCGTGTACAGAACAGACAGTGAAAACAGTGGGAGCAGTCGTGTACAGAACAGACAGTGAAAACAGTGGGAGCAGTCGTGTACAGAACAGACAGTGAAAACAGTGGGAGCAGTCGTGTACAGAACAGACAGTGAAAACAGTGGGAGCAGTCGTGTACAGAACAGACAGTGAAAACAGTGGGAGCAGTCGTGTACAGAACAGACAGTGAAAACAGTGGGAGCAGTCGTGTACAGAACAGACAGTGAAAATAGTGGGAGCAGCCGTGTACAGAACAGACAGTGAAAACAGTGGGAGCAGTCGTGTACAGAACAGACAGTGAAAATAGTGGGAGCAGCCGTGTACAGAACAGACAGTGAAAACAGTGGGAGCAGTCGTGTACAGAACAGACAGTTACAGAGTTTCTGTTTATACCCAGTCCGTACAAAAACAAACAGGATGAAAGTAAGAAGAATAAAGAGATAGTCTAAATTAACGTGTATGTGTATAATAGGTAATATTACATATAATAGGAGGACCATAAACAAACTCCTTTCTTTTTTACTAACAATCCAGCACAGCACTTATAGCCACATCAGAAAAATAGCTGCACCAGAACATGAATAATTTAGCAAGGGCATGTCAAAGCCACAAGAAGAAGATCAGTGCTGAAAAAACAGAAGCCATGACATAGCGAGAGAAGAGATCCAAACAAAGATCTTCCTAGACAACCAGCCCTTGAAACAAGTGAAACATTTCAAATACCTGGGTAGCATAATATCATCCTCAGAGAAAATTGATGCTGAGATTGAGAACTGATGCAATAAAGCAAATCAGGTCATTGGACAAATGACCGCTTTACTGAAAAACAAATGCATCACAACTGAAACAAAAAGAGCACTGCACAACACAGTTTTCCTCCCAACTCTATGCTATCAATGTCAAACATGGACACTAACAGCCAAGAACAAAAGAAAATCATCATGACAGAAATGAGATGTTTAAGGAAAATACTAAATGTGGCAAAAATAGACGAAAGAAATAACACCATCAGGGCAAAAGTTGGAGTAACACCAATATTACACTATATACAGAAGCAATAAGTCAAATGGTTTGGCCATCATGTTACACTGTTACCACCAGACAGTTTATCACGGAAAACATTCACACTAAGATTTGTAGGTAACAGAGGAAGAGGCCGTCCACGCAAGAGATGGAGAGAGGAAACTACAGAAGCATTAAATATCCCATTATATGAAGCAAATCGTCGAGCCCTATCAAGACGTCTATTGTCCCCTCAACACCGAAAGGTATATGAGGAAAGAGACAAGACAAGACAAGACGACATATATAACACACACAAAAAAAGGGGAAAGCGGTTAGTTCTCCCGTGACCTGCATGAATGTGAGTCTCTGGAAGCTGTTTGCTAGACACACTGGGCATGTTTATATACCACAAGTAACAGCTTCAGACTTTACAGCCAGAACTTAGATATCACACAGCTGTGATAACATCTAACGTTTCAAATCTTGCTGATCAAGCTCTGAGAGTGTCTCATGACTTCAAGACTTCTGTTTAACCAGCAAATGACTGCAGTCGTGGCCCTTTTCAATGCCCATACTCATACAGCGAGGCAAGATGCAAAGAGCCAACCACTACGACCTCCACTCATAACAGATCCATTAGTAAAGATGAAGCGGTCCTACGGCCGAGAATGATGTTGAAGCCGGAGTCTGAATTTTGAACTTTGAACTTTCTACTTTGTGTATCCAAAGGTCAGTGACGCCATGAGCCGTATTGCGACATTCTAAGCCCAGTGGAATGAAAACTTTAGTGAATTCTTCTTTGTCAGAAAATCACCCTCTCATCGCGTATCATCGTTTCGCCATTGTCTCAGTCTGCATATAAAATTTCCTCGACACCCCACGCTTGATGCACCTCCTTTTATCTACATACATCACTGAAGGGAGATGATGTTTTGTCATGCCGGCAAGTCTGTTCTGAATGCCTGCCGCTACTGAGTTGTTTTGTTCGTTTCTGAAGTTACTACGGCCTTCCTGTGTTGAACAATGAGATGCTAGATGGCGAAACAGTAGTCTCATTCTTTTGTTTTCGTTGATAAAATGGTAAATTTTGGTTAACTGTCTTTAAAGTTTACTTAAACTTTGTTCTCTCGAGTTCTAAGCTGGTCAATAGTAAGACCTACAGTTTTCTTTTCACTAACATTTTCTATCTGTGAAGCTCCAGCACACAGCTGTGGTACCTGATCTTGGCACTTCACTCTTGGTGTTATGAGTATGAATTCTGTGCACTTTATGTTACTGTAATTATTATTTAAATAGAATACAAAATGCAGATGATTTGAAATTCAACCATTCGTGGTCGCTAATAAAAACTGCAGAATATTCAACGAATAAGGTGTACGGTTAAGTGAATAATGAGTGATATAACAGAAAAGTGAGATGAATAATGAGTGATATAATAGAAAAGTGAGATGGACTACAGTGTAGAAGCTTGTGAACATTAAAATCAAATATACGTGTATTCCACGTAGCTTTTTCTGTGCTCAGCACAGTAGAAAATAAAAGATAAAGGACTTTTGAAAACTGCACGACACCACATCAGATAGAAACAGGAGCAACACAACAAGCTGGGCAGCGGGAGTGAGAGCTGCAGAAATTAACCGTAGGATGTTAGCTCAGGAACAAAGTAAAAAAAAAACCAGTATAACTCAATAAAGAGTTTATGAGTGAGAGAAAAAAAAAGGTTTAAAGTGGGAAGAGCGTAACCCATACAACTCCACGTGATCGGCCAATAGTATCATACACACAAGCCCACAATATCATAGTATGAAATTTGAACACAGACAGACAGACAGACAGACAGACAGACAGACAGACAGACAGACAGACAGATAGACAGATAGACAGATAGATAGATAGATAGATAGATAGATAGATAGATAGATAGATAGATAGATAGATAGATAGATAGATAGATAGATAGATAGATAGATAGATATAGATAGATACTTTATTTTCAAAGGGTTAAGAATTGGGCACAAGTGACCGTTTAACATTCTGCCTTTCATCACACAGCTTTCACTCAGTCACAGTCATTCAGCATTTATTAATGAGTGTTAATAATCATGAAGACACAATTAAATGATTACATAAATCAATAATAAACTTATCTCTTGTCCATACACTCCACACTCTAAGTTATTCAACAGCATGAAATAAACTTGCAATCTTACATTCATTCAAAACTAAAATGTATAGAAAAGCTGTTAAAAATAGAGCAATTAAGCCATACTTTAAAATACTTTAGACTATGCTTAGGGAGGCATATAGTCTATATCAAACAGATGTTGACAAAGTTTGAAGTTATAAGAAGGAATATTACTTGTAAGTTTTACATAAGTTGGTAGCTGAGTAAGAGAAGGTTTTTTTGAAGGTTAGAATATCAAGATATTTTTCCTTATTTGTAATACTTTCTGCATGTTTGTCATCTATAAGCCTTACTGCTCGTTTCTGAAGTGAATAAAGTCTTTTCATGTTTGACATGTAACAACCATCCCAGACTGTGGAACAGTAGTTCAAGTGTGTTTGTATCTGTGATATGTAGTATATTCTTCTGGTGCCTGTATCAAGAAAATGTTTAATTTCAGTAAATTAGTAAACTTTTTGTGTAGTGAGTTTGGTTAGATTGTCTACATGATGATTCTAGCTGAGGTGGTGGTCAATCATGAGACCTAGAGTTTTATGTTCACTAACATTCTCTATCTGTGAAGTTCTAGTGTAGAGCTGTAGTGTTGTTGTTGGTGAATTTGTTAATTTCTGTCTTGTTGTAATGAGCATGGATTTTGTTTTGCTGGTGTTTATGAGTATTCTGATGTTGTTGTTTCAGTTAATTATACCGTTTATTTGAATTTGAAGAGTTGACTCAAGGTTAATTATGAGTGTAAACTGTGCAGTCATCAACAAAGAGGTCATAAAATGATTTTTTGAGATGAAGTGGAAGATCATTGACGTAGATGGTGAAAAGGAAAGGACCAAGAATAGACCCTTGTGGAACACCATTATCAACCACAGATGGACTGGACTTAAGAGTTTTTGAGGGAAACTACCTGTTGTCTGTTGGAAAGAAAAGGTGTAACAAATTTTGTCAAGTCAGGGTGTAATTTTTAAGTCTCAAGCTTTCTAACTAAGATTTCATGATCAATCATGTCAAATGCTTTTTTAAAGTCAACAAAGACAGCACAACATAATTTTTCATCATTTATATTAGATAACCAATATTCTGTCATTTTTGTGAGAGCTGTGTGGCAGGAATGGAATGTTTTGGCCTAAATCCTGACTGACAGTCAAATCATTTTCTTGCATGTGTTGTAAGGTTGTTTTTTTTAATGTTTTTTTCCAGGGGTTTTGACAAAGTCATTAGAATGGAAACTGGTCTATAGCTTGAGAGATTTTTCTCAGAATCAGATTTTAAAAGGAGACATTTTTACAATTTTAAAAGCCTGAGGAAAATGACAATGTGCAATGCACTGATTGTATATGTATGTTATTGTATCTGTAATTACTGGGGCTGAGTAGCGTAATATCTTGTTATTTCATCAAGTCCTGCCGTGTTGTTGTTCTTTAAAGATGAAAGATAATTGTAAACTTCACTAACTGACATGAAAGGAATACTGGGTTGCTTTAGACTTGCACATTTGCTACCTATAAATTTATTTAATTCACTAAAGTCAGAAGTAAGGGTTGGTAGTGAAGCTTTTAAGATATTGACCTTCTCTGAAGTGATTGCTGAACTCTTCACAAGTGGGAACATAATTATAACTCTGCAAATCAAACTACTTTCTCTTGTTTACTAGAATGTTAATTTCTTTCCAGACAGACTTACTGTCTGATTTATTCTGAACGAGGTTCTTAAAGTAATTTCTCTTTTCTTGCCTAATTGAGTACAGTACTCTATTTCTTAGTAATCAGTAGCTAGTGAATTCTTTATTTTTGTGGGCCTGATCTCTTTCCCTCATGACCTGTAATATCCCAGGTGTTATCCAGGGGGACTTCACTTGATGTTTAACTCTCACCTTCTTAATAGGAACATGCTTGTAAAATATATCCCGAAAGGTTTTTTTTCCAGTATTCCAGAGCCTTATCGGGGTCAGTCAGTTGGTACACATGATTCTAGAGGTGCTGCTTGTGACTCTTTCAGAAATGATTCTAAGCTGAATTTGTTAAAACTTCTAAATTTAATACTGGTATGTTTATTTTTGGGAATTTTCAAGCCATGTTGTGTCCATGTGCAATAGACCGGATAATGAGCATTCACTGATGTGTAAGGGACTTTACATTCTATAATGTTTTCTGGATGGGCTACATATATGTGATCTATTAGTGTGGATGATGTTTCAGTTACTCTGGGATAATTTGTATGATAAAACAGTATCATTCCATGTAGCATCTGTTTGTCTGTAATTAATATTGAAATCATCATGAATAATTCTATCCTTTAAAAGACAAAACATAATCCATCATATTTGTAAAGTGATCATACCACGATGCTGTTGCATTTGGATTATGATACAGAAACCCGATTAAGTTTGGGCTCTGCTTTGGAAGTCTGATTTCCAACCATACACATTCAATATCTGGTGTCTCAAGGTCTGTTCTACGGCAAGAGTGTATGGCAGTGGTAACATATACAACTAATCCTGTCTCAAGTTTCCTAGTAGGGTCATGTCTATCCTAATGTCTTCGTCAGTTAAATTTTTGTTTAGACGACTTTCTGAAAAGCCAAAGACATGGAAATTATGATTAACTATGTTAGTTGTCTCAGAAAGTTTCCCTAGCAGGTGGGAAATGTTTAAATGACCAATTCTGAGACCTTCCTTTCATAGCCACTCATCAGTTACCTGAGCCATTTTCTACAACTAGTAAACTATTATGGTAAAGTTACAATGATAATTAATTGAATGACAAGATATTTCATGAAATGTCACAGTTCCTATTATCTGAACATCGGTGACATGTGCTGCTTGTGGATGACAGACATCATGAAGGCTTGCCCTAAATCTGTTGTGCTGAACTGCATGAGATAATGTAAATCTTGATTCCGCTGGGTGGGTGTGGTAGATTCTGGGTTGTGTTAGCTGTGGTTTGCCTGATGGTTGGTGGGTGTGGTAGATTCTGGGTTGTGTTAGCTGTGGTTTGCCTGATGGTTGGTGGGTGTGGTAGATTCTGGGTTGTGTTAGCTGTGGTTTGCCTGATGGCTGGGGCTGCCAAGTGTGAAGGGGCAGGAACATGGAGTCATATGAAGAGAATGGGTCATATGGAGAGGATAGAGGAGCTGGAGTTGGTATGGGGGCAGGTTTTGGAGAACAACAGGGGTTTGCATAATCAGAGGACAGGTTGTCTCCCATGTGTTCCGGGTTTTTACCTTTTGTCTCTGCTTTATGTTGTCTAATGGTGGCACTCTGTCCTGCTTTATGATGTCTACTGTTGGCTCTCTGTCCTGCTTTATGTTGTCTAATGGTGGCTCTCTGTCCTGCTTTATGTTGTCTGATGGTGGCACTCTGTCCAGCTTTATGTTGTCTGATGGTGGCACTCTGTCCTGTTTTATGTTGTCTGATGGTGGCACTCTGTCTTGCTTTATGTTGTCTGATGGTGGCACTCTGTCCTACTTTATGTTGTCTGATGGTGGCACTCTGTCCTGCTTTATGTTGTCTAATGGTGGCACTCTGTCCTGCTTTATGCTGTCTAATGGTGGCACTCTGTCCTCCTTTATGGTGTCTGATGGTGGCACTCTGTCCTGCTTTATGTTGTCTGATGGTGGCACTCTGTCCTGCTTTATGTTGTCTAATGGTGGCACTCTGTCCTGCTTTATGCTGTCTAATGGTGGCACTCTGTCCTGCTTTATGTTGTCTGATGGTGGCACTCTGTCCTGTTTTATGTTGTCTGATGGTGGCACTCTGTCCTGTTTTATGTTGTCTGATGGTGGCACTCTGTCAAGCTTTATGTTGTCTAATGGTGGCACTCTGTCCTGCTTTATGTTGTCTGATGTTGGCACTCTGTCCTGCTTTATGTTGTCTAATGGTGGCACTCTGTCCTGCTTTATGTTGTCTAATGGTGGCACTCTGTCCTCCTTTATGTTGTCTAATGGTGGCACTCTGTCCTGCTTTATGTTGTCTAATGGTGGCACTCTGTCCTGCTTTATGCTGTCTGATTGTGGCACTCTGTCTTGTTGTGTTCTAGTAGGGTACTTGATATTTTTAGCTAGTATGCTAGTACCGATCTTGTTGGTGTGGATCTGGCCACGATAAAGTCTTTTCCTGGGAGCTCCAGACTCCGAAGAGAAGAACGGGGTGTTGTCGATGAAACTTAAGTTGTTTTGTTGGCACAGTGTGCTGAGAATTCTGTTGTTGTTGTGCGCCAAGCGACGCCCAGCACCAGAGCATGCAGGTGTGATCGAGGATATAAAGAC
Source organism: Achatina immaculata (assembly GCA_009760885.1). Classification (NCBI taxonomy): domain Eukaryota; kingdom Metazoa; phylum Mollusca; class Gastropoda; order Stylommatophora; family Achatinidae; genus Lissachatina; species Lissachatina immaculata. The sequence goes on from CM019699.1 coordinate 15,031,379, forward strand.
GAACGTGTTTGGAAATTTCTGTTTAATTGTCGATGTAAGGACATGAAGATCGTAGGGTCTGAGGGTCAAACCATTCATGCTGTCATTGATGCCAACATGAACTGTTGTACTCATAATCTTTGGGTAGACGTTCAAAGCTTCTCATTCGGAATCATCCTCTGCTGAGATGGACAACCGGCCTAGACAGACAGATAGATTAGATAGATAGATAGATAGATAGATAGATAGATAGATAGATAGATAGATAGATAGATAGATAGATAGATAGATAGACAGACAGACAGACAGACAGACAGACAGACAGACAGACAGATAGATAGATAGATAGATAGATAGATAGATAGATAGATAGATAGATAGATAGATAGATAGATAGATAGATAGATAGATAGATAGATAGATAGATAGATAGATAGATAGATAGATAGATAGATAGATAGATAGATAGATAGATAGATAGATTACAGTAAATATTGTATTTCATTGATTCTCCCGACAAACTACAGATTGTTTTACCGTCTTCAGACCTGTTAGTAACAGAACTTTGTTCATTTTTAAATACATGAAACCGTCACTAAACTACATAGCAATTTTTCTTTTCAAAATTACACTGCCAACAACAACAACAACAACAACAATATTGATGATGATGATTCTGATGATAATAATAATAGTAAAAATAATAATAACAATTTTAATAATAATAATAACTATAAGCTGGTAAGACAAAGAATAGAGCTGTTTCAAAAATGGTCGATTCGAGCTGAGAAAATATCAGCAGTTTACATCTCAAAACAGGAGCAACTTAATCGATTTATATTTATTCATTTATGTACATTATATCATCATCATCATCATCATCATCAGGTGCCGTGCGAACTGGCATTGGCTATTATGCTTCTCCAGAGTACACGATCCTTCATGCAGGCCATCAGCTCAGTTGGTGACCTCCTCTCACACTATCCCCGTCAGACTGTCCAGTATCATTTCTCTTGTACATTATACATTATTTTTTTTAATTTTATTTATTTTTTTTAATTATTTATTTATTTTATTTAAGTATATTATGCATTATTTATTTATGTTTATTTCTTATTTATTTATTTATTTATTTATTAAATAAATATTATATTTTTATTATATTTATAATCGGCACCAAACATTTTTTAACGTTTATATAGGAGTGGAAGCAAAATAAACAACTTACTACATAAAGTAAGAATATTACAGATGTCTGGCAATTAAATTAAAGAAAAAGAAAAATAAAAAAAGATAATGAGACCAGAAGGCGCCAGGAGATAACACAGCTATCAACTGTGTTGTCTGGTAAGTGCAATGTTAACGAAGTATCCCCTCGGCCACGCTCGTCTCGACAGAATCAGGCCCACGAATTCTTAAATCTTTTCTACTTGCCAACAAAAGCGGGTGACGTACCAGACAGGTCTAACTTTAGCACAGCCGTAAGCTGCTATATTTAGTTCGTGGACCCTGGTCTACTATATCTTTTTATAGCAGTAAATTGATGTTTCTGTAACCTGGTATCATTCCACGTTAAGAAACCCAAGAACACGACAACACCACGTTTATAGTAAACATCAACATAAGTTTAAGAATAGCATCAAATATTTTTTTATCTTTCTTCTTCTTTTCCTCAAAAGCGAAACAATATTATATATACATATATATATATATATATATATATATATATATATATATATATAAATAAGACAAAGACGAAGCAAGCCACAGTGTGCCCTGCCATGCAATAAAAAAAACAATGCTACGAGAGAAAGATCTAACAACATCAGCAAGAACTAGGCTATGTTTGTACTCTGAGATCTACCAATAACTGTATCAGATATCCAATCTATAAAATCATTCTAAGATATTTTTTTTAAAATTCAATTTCTTCACTAGAAAGAAAACAACTTCACACGCATGCAAATATACAAGTGCACGCACACACAGACACACATACACACTCCCACTCTGTGTTCCTCTCTCTCTTTTTTTCTCTCCTTCTCTAACTCGATCTTTCTTTCTCTCTCATTCTCTTTCTCTTCACTTCTGTTTCTTTCTTTCTCGCGTGCTATCTCTCTTTTTTCTATCTTTCCTATCTCTCTTTTTCTATCTTTCTTCTCTCTTTTTTCTTTCACATCGTCTCTCTCTCTTCCTCTCTCTCTCTCTCTCTTTCTCTCTCTCTCGCACCATCTCTTTCCTTCTGCATCTCTGTCTCTATTTCTATGTTTCTCTCCCTCAGTTTGAACAGAAATATAAAAATCTATGCCCTGTAATATTTTCATGACGTAGCTGTGTGAAGTATTAAGTACCTTCACATTTCTACCCCCTTACCTACGTCCTCTGACTTTGTTTTCCCACTTTACTTTTAGGCTGATTGGACCCAAGTCTGGTTCGGTCCAAAAAAAAAAAAATAAATAAATAACGCACGAGGAGGAACCAAGGACCTTCTGATGGGCAGGCGAGCGCACTCACCACATCAGTTTGAGCAAAATGTATCTTTATTAAATATACTCCATAAAACAAAGCTGGGAAAAGTCTGAAAATCTGTTTTACTCGAGCTTAAAGTAAGAACTGGCACATTTTAAACCTAAGATTAAGTTACAGCAGTAATGAAAGTCAGAGAATATTCTGTTTGAAGAAACCAGTCAAGCGTTACTTTCGTCATGACCGAAGTAAATTCAGCTTTCTGCTCAGAAGAAAATTACAGAATATAAAAAAAAAACAATTGTAAAAGAAAGGTGTATAGAGAAAGGTGGATGGAGAAAGGTGGATAGACTCTTTAATAAAGAAAAAAGATTAAATTTTGATGGTTGTTAGACAATGTGATTTTTTAATGAACAAAAGATGAATTTGGACTTTTTTTACATTGTTCTAAATTTACCCCTAAAATAATATCTCCATAAATCTGCTAAAATATACACAGAATTAAAAATAAGTTTTATAAACAAGTGTGTAATAATAATCCTAATAACAGTGACAAGTGTAGAAAAAGAGAAAAAAAAAACCCGAGGATAGATAGCGCTAGGGAACATTCCAGGTGTTATCCTGGGGTTCTGAAGGCAAATCAGGTGTTTAGCAAACGAAGTATCCCCTCAGCCACGCTCACCTCGATGTAACCTGCGCTGTGAAATCTTAAATGTTAGCCTGGCTGTAATCTGGTGTCTAATTTTAGTACAGTCAATGACTGTTACCTGTGTTCTATTTATAGAGTATGACGTGCAGAAGTATCCTACACCAGGTCACTATTGATTATTTTTATAACTGTTTAATTAAAATTATAGGACAGCCTCATGAGTCTTATAGATAGAGCTATGGTTGGATTATAGAGCTATGGTTGGATTATAGAGCTATGGTTGGATTATAGAGCTATGGTTGGATTATAGAGCTATGGTTGGATTATAGAGCTATGGTTGGATTACTGTAAACACCGACTGCCGAGGGTGGCCGATAGGTTTATCGCCCGCAAGGTTTACGTCAGGTAAGAGGTACAGAAAACCAGCAATAATTTTTTTTTCCTTTCTTCTTTTGTCCCAGTATCAGTGAGTGATCTGTCAAGACCCTACACTGTGCGACTTTTGAAAAAAAAGCTCATATGAGTGTAAAGTCAGCAATGAATACAAAAGAATAGCAGAGAGTAAACTGTTGTAGTATACGATAAAATGTATATATATATATATATATATATATATATATATATATATGTATAAGATGCTGTTTGTTTTCAACTGGTAAGTATTCATACAATAAAGTAACACAGGACAGATTATATGAAGAAACTACAAAAATTAGTAGACAACGCACTTTAGGTATGAGAGAGAAAAAAAAGACAACAGAATACTTGCGAATTCAGATTTCAATAAGATCAGCAGGCGTCCAGACATAAGAGAACATCTCACTAATCGTCTTCGCTAACTTGCACCCCCTAGAGCCATTGATATATATATATATACATATGATATCCTTCCCGTGCCGTTAAACGTCACATAGGGCTCGCAAAGTAGTTCGCCAATTTTTTCTTCGGCGAGTCTTTCAACCTCATCAAATGATTTTATGCCTGTTAATTTGGCCTCTCTTAACAATGTCCTCTTCAGAGTTTCACGCGGTCTGTCTCTTTTTCTTTGGCCTGATGTGTTACAATTGATAGCTTGTTTTGGGATTCTCTGATCATTTCTTCTCATCAAGTGACCAACATATGTCCATCTCCTTTTCCTGATCACCTATGAGACTGGTTGTTGTTCAGTCATCTGTCTTATATATATATATATATATATATATATATATATATATATATATCAGTATGACAACTTGAAACTCCATTAATGTTTATTTCTATAATATGTATTTCTATAGTATGTATCTCTATTTCCGCTTTATAGAAGAACGGTAACTCCTATTTTAAAAATATTGGATCTTGTTCGGAATTTTAGTAGTGCCTTCCCTTTAACTCTTTTAATTTGTGGTAAGTCAGATATCTTAAGCTAAAACCTGATAGTGAGGATTTGTGAAAGTGTGATATGTAAGGTAAATGAGACAGAGGAAGGTAGTGAGATGGCGTTATGACCAATAATAATCAATTTACTTAACAGAAACTATTAAAATGTTGATTTACCATCCAGGGATGCTGTCGAACGTTCTCCGTGGCGATGTCTCAACGGCTTAAAGAAAAAGGATGTAATATTTTGTTGTAAAAAAAAGTCAAGAGAAATGAACGAAGAGCAACAACTTCAGAGACCAAACCAGCCACAAACATTTGGTCTCTCTCTTTAAGACCACCTCGCTAACGAAGGGTATAAGGTAAGACCAAGGAAATAAGTCCTATACTATGAGGAATATCATCTACTGTATAGTTCAGGGAGCAAGGACGCTGTCCGTTTTAACAGTCATCGATTCATAAGTGACCGTAGATATCCCCTGTAACAGGTCTAGTCTGGATAACTGTGCAGGGATCGCCTTAGTTCCCAAAGCAATCGAGTTTCCAAAAGAAGTATTGCACTTTCCCTGATTTATAACTCAACTCCTGGTCTCAAAAAAATACCCACCGTAAACCACTCCCTATCCGATAATATGATGTGCCTCAACATCTTCATGGCATCTGCTGCAAACGATATCAGCTTGTAGTTCACGGAAAGAGAAGAAGAAGAAGAAGAAGAAGTCGAAGAAGAAGAAGTATTTCAGTATTATTACTACTAATACTAGCATTTCTGGTATTGTTACTACTCCTACAACTGCCACAGAAGCAATTGTTTCTGCTACAGTTAAGGTACTATTACAAAAATGTTTACAAATTACAATTACCATAGCACTACACCTACCACTGTTATTACTACTATCACTACACTACCACTATCACAATCACTATGACAACGACTATCACTACCAATATCACTATCACTATCACTGCCACTATCACTACCACTATCATTATCACTACCGCTACCAATATCACTACCACTATCACCATCATTATCATTATCACTAATCACTATCATTACCACTACCACTATCACTACCACTATCACTATCATTATCACTACCACTATCACTATCACTACCATTATCACTACCACTATCACTATCACTACCAGTAATTTTCCTGTTGTTACAATATTTTCAGTGTCAAGTAAAAATAATCAGAGAAAAGAATGTAAACTCAGGTGAGACAGCACCAGAGGTTTGATACAGGTTTTGATCCTATAGTTTGTGGAAGCTCTCCACTTGTTCTTAACTCAACGAAGTAAACCCCTCGGCCAAGTTCGCCTGGGCTAAAATTTCCCGGAAATCTTAAATATCAGGGCTGTTATTATATCCAGGCTGTGTCTAAATCACTCGTGATTCTATGATTTGAGAAACTTTCTGTGCTGGGATATAGGAAAGATAACTCGTCAGACAATGAGCCACCTTGTAATTATATCATTAATCGTTAAGTAATAAAGCTGCTCCTACTTTTTTTCCGATTTTATACATTCCTGTAATTATATCAGTGTTTTCCCCTTGACTACCATTGAGACCATTCATTCATTCATTCATTTGCATGTCCCTTGCGGAACTTTGCCTCACTAACAGCACTCCTGTAGGCCTCCCGGTTGTGAGCAAGATGGCCTGTTGCTGTTGCATCCATTTGCGGATCGTCTACGATGTCCTGCAGCCATCTTCGTTTTGGTCTTCCTCTTTTTCTTTTTCCCATTATGTATCCTTCCAATACGGTCTTCTCTAAATTATCATGACGTTTAATGTGTCCAAAATATTTCAGTTTTCTCTCTTTAATCCTCTTTACTAGCCATCCTTCTTCATTATTAAGTTCTTGTAGTATAGATATATATGTTCTTTTTTGTGTCCACGATATTTGGAGAACTCTTCTGTAGCATTTACATACAAAGGCATTTATGTGTTTCTCAGCTGTTTTGTTAAGTGTCCAGGTCTCACAGTCATATGTTGCGATGGGAAAGATGCATGCCCTTAAAAATCTTATTTTTGTGGTTCTTTCTGCTCCTCTCCACAGATTCTTTAGTTGTTTTACTTTATGAAGAGCGATAGATGTCCTCCTTTTAATTTCCCTCATTGTATCTCCGTTATTAGTTAGTAGTGATCCAAGATATTCAAAACTCTCTACTTCTTCCAGTTTTTCCTCATTGATATATATTTCAGTTGCCTTTTTTTTTTGTCAGTTGTCATCAATTTAGTTTTCTTTGCATTGAGATAGAGGTTCTGCTCTTCACTGTTCTTATGAACTGATATAATTAGTTTTTCCATTCCTTTTTGTGTTGTGGACAGTAATACTGTGTCGACAGCATATCTAATCTCTGGTATTTCATAAACTCCAATTATTATGGCATCATAATATTCTTGTCTACATCTTATCTAAGATTCCTCAATATTTTTTCAGTATACAAGTTATGAAGTAAGATAACAATATGCACCCCTGACGGACCCCTTGTTTTATGTCAAACCAAGTTGTTGTTTCACCATTTATTCTTACTGCTGCTTGTTGATCTAGATACAGCAGTGATGTTAATTTTATCAAATGTGTTGGAAATCCCTTTTTCCCATTATTTCCCAAAGTTTGTGGTGTTGTACACAATCAAATGCCCTTGAGTACTCTATAAAAGATAAATAAAGATTCACATTAAACTCTCTGCATTTCTCTATTATTACTCTTATATTATCTCTTGATCCTCTTCCTTGCCTGAAACCAGCTTGGACCATATTGACTTCTTCTTCTATTTTCTTACAAAGTCTACCCATTATGATTTTTAACAGAATTTTACTGGCATGACTAATCAGGGCAACAGTTCTGTAATTTGTGCATAATTTCAGGTTACCCTTTTTTGGCAGTGGTAGGAATACAGTTCTTTTCCATTCTTTTGGCCAAATACCTGAATGCCATATCTTTTTACATAGTGCATGATAGATTGTTGCACATTTCTTTCCTCCTGCTTTAATAAGTTCAGCTGTTATCTCATCACACCCTGGTTATTTACCATTATTCAGATTCTTTATTGGCCATAAAATTTCTAGTATTGTTGGTTCGTTTTTTCTCCTCCAATAATAATTTACACTGTTGCTTTCTGCTTTCACATTCAGTTATTTCATACATTCCTCAGCAATATTCCTTCCATCTTTCTAGAATTTCCTCTGTCTCTGTCAAGGTATTCCCCATCTCGTCATAAATTACATTTAGTTTAGGTGTGACATTTCTCGTCAATGTATTCATTTCTTTACACATTTCACTATCTCTTCCACACTTTTGATGTCCTTCTATTCTTTCACAAAAATCTTGTGTGTATTGTTTTTTTTTCTTTTCTTATATTTCTTCGTACTTCCTTTGTTAAAGATTTATATTTCTCTTTGTTGTTGTTTGTCACTTTCCATTGCGTCTTCATTTCTCTACGTTGTTTTATCAGTTCTAGTGTGCCTGCTTTAATCCATCCATTCTTTTATGTTTTCTTTACTGGAACCATGTCTTTAGTTGTTGTTATTAAGATATCTCTGGCCTGCGTAGCCATTTCATATGGTGTCATCTCCTCCTGTACAGCCATCAGGATTTCGAAACGAATCTTCACTTCTATACCGTGTTGTTCTGGTATTTTTGTAAGATCAAAACGGAGTGATTTTTATCCCGTAACTGTCTTTTTTATCTTTATCTTCATGGTCCGTGTCACAATCAGCACCTGGTAAAGTTTTTGCTGATGTTATACTTGACCTCCACCTTCTTTGCACTAAAATGTAATCTATTTGATTCTTGGTTTTCACCATCAGGTGACGTCCAAGTCTTCTTGGATGTTGTTTATAAAGTGTGTTTGCAATCGTTAGCTCATTTTCCAAGCAAAACGACATTAGATTGTCACCTGCCTCATTTCTATGTCCTTTGCTAAATTTCCCAATAACATATTCTTCATCTTCTGCTCTTTCTGTACCAATCCTTGCATTAAAATCCCCCATTATTAATACAGTATTATTTTTCCGTACCTGGTCTATTGTCGTTTGCTGTGTGTTATAAAAGTCTCCTACTTCCTCTTCTTCTGCTGCTGATGTAGGTGTATATATCTTGATGACTGTTACATTTCTAGGAGTGTCCTTAAGTCTGATTGTGAGGATTCTATCACTTACTGGATTGTAGCCTAGTAATGCCTTTGATGCTGATTTTTAGTAAAAAGCCACTCCATTCTTTCCTCCTACTTCTCCACCAGAGTATATAAAGATATTATCATTCTCGCTCTTGAAGTGTCCTGATCCTTTTCATCGATGTTCGCAGATTCCCAAAATGTGTATCCCCGTTCTTTTCATCTCGTCACATATTATTTGATATTTTCCGTCATACATACTTCTTACATTCCATGTTCCTACTCTTGTTTTTCTTTTTAGTTTGATGCAGGGGTTTTCCTTAGTAACACCGTCAGGATTTTGTCCGTCATCACAATTACTAGTACTGACCTCTGTCTCACACTCTTCCCCAGTGTTAAAATTAGATCTATCTGCCCTGGGGGACTCGCCATCAGATCTTTTTTCTATGTAACCTTCCATGTTGCTGTTTGGGTTTCTTGGTATATTTCCAGAAGATAGTTTACCATTGCTTTCCTTTCTGGCAGTGACTGTACTAGTCATTGATCGTAGCCATTGTCCCTACATCTGCCTACTATCATAGAATGGTGACCTATAACCAACATTATCTGTCGGCTGCTCTCCCATTCCATCCACCACCTGCTCCAACAGCTTCACGTCACCTTGAGGGGGGGGGGGGTCTATACGGGTACTCCACCTTGCCCAAGGGTGTCCCGTAGACTGACGGAGGTAAGGAGGCGTCTTACTTCTCCTTTGATAGGGGATACCCCTACCCTGCTAACCAAGCTGTGATACCAAAATGTATAAAGTAGGAAAAAAGTAGGAACAGCTTTATTACTTAACGTTCACAACGATGTGACGTTTCGGTGCTAGCCTTCTTCGTACAAACACAAACAGGACAAAGGATCAGACAGAGGAGACAAAGTATAGATTCACATGTACCACATGTAAAAGAAATAATTTTAAAAATGAAAAAAATAATGAAAAATGGAACTTAGCTTCAGCCTTGAAAGAACAGTCTATTTTCTTTAAAGAAATAAAGAAAACAAACAACTAAATGTTACTTTTGTTTGTATGAGTGTATATGTGGTCAGTCACCATTACTTAAGCAGATATTACAAACTTAACATACTCGTACACAATCAAATTACAACCACATATATACAATCCGCTTCATTTCGTTTCACTATGTTTTAAATGTATTTTCCTTAACTAGATTTACTGTGATCATTTCGCTTCGTTGCTTTTCCATAGCGTGGTTTAGCGTGCGATTTGTAAGGAAAAAGTTCGCAATTAGTCTTGGGGGTTTTCTGACCTAGAAAAAGTGTTACCGTCTTTGGCATCGATCATGATGTTCTAAAATTAGGCACACCGTTCAAGTTATTTATAATCGGTTTTTTCCAGTTTGTAACCTTATAAATCACAGCTCGCTACTTTTACTTGAGGCAGGCTTGGCTGAGGGGATACTTCGTTGTGCAAACCTTTGACTTCCAATCAAATGTGTCATCTCCTGGCACTGTCCCGCTGGGGTTTTTTTTTTTTTAAATTTTAGTGAGGTACAACTTTGAACTTAAAATATTTTTATGTCGTTATTTTTATAACGAAGTAATTTTTAAAAAAAAGTAATAATCGTATTAATTTGTTCCTATAATACAATTTAACGATCTGTTAAATACAGAAAAAGAGTAATTTATTAGCGTATTGAAAAATATGTTTATATTACTAAATTAAAGTAGTATATAACTATACACTAAACAACTGCAGTAAAGCTGTGATAACAAAATGTATGAACTATTTAAAAAAAAATAGGAACAACTTTATTAATTAACGAGCTGTGTGTGTTTTTGTATGATTAATGCTCACGCCAAAACGTCACAACTGTGTATTCGTTAATTAATAAAGATGTCCCTACTTTTTTTCCTTATTCATACATTAAATTAAGGCAGTAGTTCGACTATTATTACTATTGTAGCTAGTAGTAATGCTACTTCTACTACTACTTTGCCATAAATACTAAAATGTCAACTACTTCTTCAATGTCATAATCCTTCTGAAAATACTACAATTTCTATTATTACTAATCTTGTAGTAATAATCTTGCCGATTATAACTAACATTGTTTGTACTTCTTTGACTACTTCTGCAGATATTATATTTACTACACCACCACCACCACCACCAACACCAACACCAACAACAACAACAATAACTACTACTACTACTACTAATACTACTACGGTTACTACCACCACTGTTAGCACTACTGCATCACTGTTAATAGTACTACTGCTTTAATTACGACTACTTCTTATATCTTATATCCTTCCCGTGCCGTTAAACGTCACATAGGGCTCGCAAAGTAGTTCGCCAATTACTATTACTCTGTTATTACTTAAGCTACTTCTACTTTTGCTACTACTACTACTACTACTACTACTACTACTACTACTACTACTACTACTACTACTACTACTACTACAGTCACTGCTAATTCTACAATTATTTCTATTACTGTTAACGTTAATAACAACGTATCTAAATGTAAATATATGATATATTCGCTGTAAATATATTACCAAAGTATGTTAGCTAGATAGTTACTTAGATAGTTATTTAGTTAGTCAGTCAAGCAGTCAGTCAGTCAGTTAGTTATTCAGTCAGTTATTTAGTCAGTCAATCAGTCAGTCAGTTAGTCAGATAATTAGAGTTAGTTAATTAGTTAGTTAGAGTTAGTTAGTTAATTAGTTAGTTAGTTAGTCAGTTAGTTAGTTAGAGTTAGTTAGTTAGTTAGTTAGAGTTAGTTAGTTAATTAGTTAGTTAGTTAGTTAGTTAGTTAGTCAGTTAGTTAGTTAGAGTTAGTTAGTTAGTTAGAGTTAGTCAGTTAGTTAGTTAGAGTTAGTTAGTTAGTTAGTTAGAGTTAGTTAGTTAATTAGTTAGTTAGTCAGTTAGAGTTAGTTAGTTAGTTAGAGTTAGTTAGTTAATTAGTCAGTTAGTTAGTTAGTTAGTTAGTTAGTTAGTTAGTTAGTTAGTTTGTTAGTTAGTTAGAGTTAGTTAGTTAATTAGTCAGTTAGTTAGTTAGTTAGTTAGTTAGTTAGTTAGTTAGTTAGTTAGTTAGTTAATTAGTTAGTTAGTTAGTTAGTTAGTTAGTTAGTTAGTTAGTTAGTTAGTTAGTTAGTTAGTTAGTTAGTTAGTTAGTTGATGGATCATCCTCACTGAACATCGGACGATTAATCCATAAGTCCTCCTGTACCATCTTCGATATCTCCCTCAGAGTTTGGCAGCTGACTATACCAGTTCTGTGTTGACTGACTAGTCTTCTCTGCTTCCCACTGTAACGCTCTTGTCTGGCCACTCCATGCTTTAACGCCATGTTCCAGAAATCTGTTCATGGTTGCAGATTCTAAAAGGGAGATTTAACTGAATTTTAACTGTATTTTAACTGTATTAAGACGCAGTCATCCAGTAAAATGAGGGAAAAAAAATAAAAGAAACTCAATGTTAAAGAAGACAGTTATGATGATCATCTCAAAACCCCCACCCCCCCCCCCCCCGTGTGCACTAAACAAGTAAAAGGTAAAAACATAAACCGAGTTGACAGTTTTAATTATCTAGGCATCTTTCTAACATCACATGGAAGATTTTAAGTACTTAGACATCTTTCTAACATCACATGGAAGATTTTAAGTCCTTAGACATCTTTCTAACATCACATGGAAGATTTTAAGTCCTTAGGCACCTTCCTAACATCGTATGGAAGATTTTAAGTACTTAGACATCTTTCTAACATCACATGGAAGATTTTAAGTACTTAGACATCTTTCTAACATCACATGGAAGATTTTAAGTCCTTAGGCACCCTTCTAGCATCAAATGGAAGATTTATCACTGAAGAAAAAACAAAATTACACAAGACCTTTCAAAGTTAAACTCCATACTTTGCAATAAGTCTATGCGAATCAGGAAGAGAGTGTTACAGTGTTACATCGGACCATTCTGTAATTGTGAAGCATGATAGTAAAGAGGTAGAAAGAAGGCTGGAATCAGCTGAAATGTGTTATTTAAGAAAAAATGCTGAAGGTGCCAAGGACAGCGAAAAAAAAAAAACTGAACTAGGAAGTTCTGAAAGATGCACAAGAAACAGGGAAAATTTTAATGAAGACCAGAAAACGACAGTAAAAATTTGTGGTGAATGTTTGAAAAGGGGGGGGGGGGGAATGGAGCAACGCTCCCCACGGTAGAAGCAGAGCCACGTATGTGTTTAATACTGGGCGACGGAACCAGGTATTGTATTAGTCAAGTCTGATTTTAGTGCACCCATAAGAAGTTGGTGATCTATAATGGCATCACAAAGTGATTTACTTCATTAGTGATATAAACAGATCAAAGATGAACAAATAAAATGATGAAAAACAGTCCTTGTTCGCTTTCGTCCAGTCACTATCAAGAATACTATTTTGTCTCCACAACATTGAGAGGAAGGAGATAAGATTAGACAGGACAAAACAAGACAAGGCAACTTTCTAAGTATTTTAACGGGCTCTTTTAGCAGTAACTAAGTACTAAGTAACTAAGTACACTGTGATGTTCCCGGACCTATAGAGGCAGTACAGTCGCCAGTACTAGAGAATAAAAGCTGGTCAAACCTCCCCGTCCTTGACCCCAAGTAATAGCCTCAGCTTCACAGACTAGAAAGGAAACCCTGTGGTCCCTGTGGCGATATAGCCAGCTGGGAGGCACTGAACCATTTCCTGGCCTGCTTTATTTCATAATAATGTACTGAAGATCACGCAAGAAAAAGAAAACTCAGCCATAGGTAGAGAAAGATGTAGATGGGAAGATAACATAGGAGAGTTGGCAGGACATAGTCTGGCTGTGTACACCATCAAGAGGGGGGGAGAGGAAACTGGAGATTTATTACCGTCAACGTTCGTACTGAAAGAGCCACACGAAGACGACGACGACGGGGATGATGGTGATGATTATGGTGATGACGATGATGATGATGGTGAATACGATGATGATGGTGATGACGATGATGATGGTGATGACGATGATGATGGTGGTGATGATGATGATGATGAAGACGATGATGGTGGTGGTGGTGGTGATGATGATGATGATGATGACGATGATGATGATGATGATGGTGATGACGTCGACGACAACGATGACGTAGATGATGGTAGAAGAGGGAAGTGTAAGAAGAAGAAGAAGAAGAAGTTAGCGTAGTCGGTTAGTACGCTGGTTCTCTCGTGGCTAGACGGCTGCTAGTCCTACCGGAGTCCGTGGTTCGAATCCCAGGTAATTCTCTTGTGATTTTGCTTTCTCTCACGTCTCACTAAAGTGCTTTGTCTACGTTTTTTTTTTTCTTTTCGAGGTCTAATCCTACAAAACTGTGTTCTCTTACTTTAGTGATATCTTCACTCTGTTGTCTCCATCTTTCTTGTTTTTCAAGAATCATATCCTCCAATAAGGTTTCTTCTTTCTTTCTTTCTTTCTTTCTTTCTTTCTTTCTTTCTTTCTTTCTTTCTTCTTATTTTTCTTCTTCCTCCTTCTCCTCTTCTTTTTCTTCTATCTCCCTGAAACTTCTAGTTGAAGTTGTTTGTAGTTAATGTGGTGAATATGTTGAAGCATAATATAATTTCATATCATATCACATCAAATCATATCGACAGCTACTTTTTTCAGACTTTCACTGACTATTGCCTTGTAGTGTGACTAATGCCTTGTAGTGTGACAATTGTCTTGTAGTGTAATTTGACTATTGCCTTGTAGTGTGACTATTGTCTTTTAGTGTGATTTGACTATGCCTTGTAGTGTGACTATCGTATTGTAGTGTGATTTGACTATTGCGTAGTGTGACTATTGTCTTCTAGTATGGTTTGACTATTGCCTTGTAGTGTGACTATTGTCTTGTAGTGTGGTTTGACATTTGTGTTGTGGTGTGACTGACTATTGTCTTGTAAGGTGACTGACTATTGTCTTGTAAGTTGACTGACTATTGTCTTGTAAGGTGACTGACTACTGTCTTGTAGTGTGACTGGCTAGTGTTTTGTGGTGTGATTTGACTATTGTCTTGTAGTGTGACTGACTACTGTCTTGTGGTGTTATTTGACTATTGTCTTGTAGTGTGAATTACTACTGTCTTGTAGTGTGAGTTGACTATTGTCTTGTAGTCTGACTGACTACCGAATTGTAGTGTGACTGGCTACTGTCTTGTGGTGTTATTTGACTATTGTCCTGTAGTGTGAACGACTACTGTCTTGTAGTGTGATTTGACTATTGTCTTGTAGTGTGACTGGCTACTGTCTTGTGGTGTTATTTGACTATTGTCCTGTAGTGTGAACGACTACTGTCTTGTAGTGTGATTTGACTATTGTCTTGTAGTGTGATTTGACGTGTAATAATGTCCTGACGAAAGGCACTAGGTAAAGAAAAGCAAACATAATCAAGTTGCCATGTACCGGCTATTCTACTGTGGTTCTTATGCAGCCGAATAATTACGAAATTCAAACAATTGTATTGGAAGAAAATTCGAATATTAAAACTTAAATACTTAAACAAATGCTAATCTTGGATTACCCAAACAGAGGAAATGTCTTGTCTCCTTCCTCATATACCTTTCAATGTTTAGGGGACAATTAGACGTTGTTGATATGCCATGTTATTTGGTTCATTCATTCATTCCTTTGCATGTCCCTTGCGGAACTTTGCCTCCCAAACAGCACTCCTGTAGGCCTCTCGGTTGTGAGCAAGATGGCCTGCTGCTGCTGCATCCATTTCCAGATCATCAACGATGTCTTGCAGCCATCTTCGTTTCGGTCTTCCTCTTTTTCTTTTTCCCATTATGTATCCTTCCAATACGGTCTTCTCTAAATTATCATGACGTTTAATGTGGCCAAAATATTTAAGTTTTCTCTCTTTAATCCTCTTTACTAGCCAGCCTTCTTCAATATTAAGATCTTGTAGTATAGATATATTTGTTCTTTTTTGTGTCCACGATATTTGGAGAACTCTTCTATAGCATTTATGTGCTTCTCAGCTGTTTTGTTAAGTGTCCAGGTCTCACAGGCATATGTTGCGATAGGAAAGATGCATGCCCTTAAAAATCTTATTTTTGTGGTTCTGTCTGCTCCTCTCCACAGATGCTTTATTTGTTTTACTTTCTGAAAAGTATAATGATATATTTAAGGCTTCTGTAATTTCCTATTTCCATCTCTTTCGCAGGCGTTCTTAAACTACAGCCCAGTTCCAGAAACAATGCCGATAAACTCGCAACACCACCCACAAAGCGTACCCAAAATGTGGACCATAAATGAACTCATTTTTGCTGAAGATCACGCACTTACAGTCACGTCAGGAAAAGACCTACAGCAGAACACGGATACTTTAGCAAGGGCATATGAAAACCACAATATGAAAATCAAAGATGAAAAAACAGCGAAAGTTATGACCTTAGCAAGAGAAAATGTCCCAGTAAAGGTGTTTCTGGACAAGCAGCCCTTGAAACAAATTGCCGCTGAGATTGACCTCAGACGCAATAAAGCGAATCACTGAACAAATGACATCTTTAGTGAAAAACCAAATACACCATAATTATAGCAAAAAAGACCATTGCACAATGCAATTCTCCTCCCAGCTCTGTTCTATCAATGTCAAACATGGACACTAACAGCCAAAAGCGAAAGGAAATTCAAAGGTTCAAAATTCAGACCTCGGTTTCACTGCGTTCCAGATGCGCATGGCGCGCTTTTAAGATCCAGTGCTCTTCAGACTGGTTTTCTTAACATGTCTGATTGTAATTCCTATTTCTATTTTCTGTCGATTTTTTAATCACTTTATACACTTTCCCCCGAATTTTTTTTCTGTTCATCTACCCTCTAGCCGGCCCAATTACACGATTGGCTGTTCCTCTAACTCCTCATATTTCCTCTTCTGCCTGCGGCCATAGTCTGCCCAGTTTCCACGAAGAGCGGACCGCAGTGTTTGTTGTATCTTTTCTGTTGTCCTTCATAAAGGCAATTTGCCGAAATGTTAGGTTGTTATTGTTGTTATGCCATAACCATTTCATCATTTCTATTCCTTATTGCTAACTATTATTTCTTTCTTCCTTACTTCATCTCTCTACCTGTTTTCGACTAACTCTATTCTGTTTAGTTGAAAGAAGTTTATTCAGTAACAAGTACAATATTTGATCATAAGTGAAGACTTTGGTATTCACGAGTTCTTTTTCTTAAGATGGCTTTTATTACATCTTAGTATTTTTTCTCATATGATTTCTTTTCAAATATATATATATATATATATACACTGTTTCATTTGTTTAAGCATTACCTGTGGTTATTTTTGTCTCTAATATTTATAAACAATATCTATTCAATGAGGTGGGTAGCATTAGTGAACTGGAACAGGTGAGACGACCCAGTCACCCCCAGCTGTAGAAATGGGTGCCCCGTTTCTTCTGGAGCTAGGGAAGATAAGGTGGCCAGGCCTGATGCTGACCACTTCACCCTCTAGTGTGCTGACAGGTCAAGGAAAATGTGGGCACTAACACTATATCTGTATGTGCCTCTAAGGCATGACAGGGTTACCTTTACCTTTTTACCTTGATAGAAGCTATATGAGAGTTTGGAGAAGACAGTCTTGGAAGTGTACTTAAAGGGAAAAGGAAAGAGAGACAGTCTTGGAAGTGTACTTAAAGGGAAAAGGAAAGAGAGACAGTCTTGGAAGTGTACTTAAAGGGAAAAGGAAAGAGAGACAGTCTTGGAAGTGTACTTAAAGGGAAAAGGAAAGAGAGACAGTCTTGGAAGTGTACTTAAAGGGAAAAGGAAAGAGAGACAGTCTTGGAAGTGTACTTAAAGGGAAAAGGAAAGAGAGACAGTCTTGGAAGTGTACTTAAAGGGAAAAGGAAAGAGAGACAGTCTTGGAAGTGTACTTAAAGGGAAAAGGAAAGAGAGGAAAACCAAGGCGAACATAGCGACAAGACATTGTTGATTTGCTAATGGATGCATCAGCAGCAGGCCATCTTGCTTACAACCGAGAAGCCTTCAAGTGATCTGTTAGGAAGGCAAAGTTCCACAAAGGATATGCAAATGAATGTGAATGAATGAATAAAGTCAGTTATCTTGCTATAGTGATAATATCAAAAAGAGTTTTAAAAAATTGTGTTCTTGTAAAGAATACACGCTCTCTCAGCACCAACTCTCGGCGCTTTCCCCAACGAGATACACAGGAAGAAGAAGAAGTCTGCCACATTTAGCAACATCTAAAGTTTTTACAAGCTGTAGCAGAAAAACAGCCACATTATATTTATTTGTCAAGCTGAAATTCAAGCTATTGTTGTGACTTAAACTTTTCATCTTCAGACAGCTCTTATTCTAGAGGATGGAGAAAAAAAACATGAAAATGATCAATTCCACCATAACACATGTCTCTGGTGCCAAAGTTTTTTTTTCAAGTTTAGCATGTGTTAGAATTTTTAGTATATTTAACTTTACCCACTGCACCACTTATAAGTAATCTACCTGCATTCAATTCAATTCAAATGCCGTGCCGAGTGGCGTAGGCGATCATTTCTCTCCACAATTCCCTGTCTTTAGACTTGATTATGATATCCGCCGGTGACTTTCTTCACAGCCACACTGACAGCCCACCAAGTAACTTCTATCTCTGTCTTCCTCTGTCTCTTCTTCCTTCAATTTTTCCAGTAGCCACAATGTGTTCCAATTTTCCTCTTCTCAGGAAATGTCCTGTAACTCTCGTTTGTCTGACCCTGATCTTTGCTATAATTTTGCTTTTAACTCCGGCTTCTCTTAAGACTCCTTCATTGGTTTTCTTGGCTGTCCATGGTACCTTCAACATCCTTCTTATAAACCACATCTCCATGGCCTCCATTTCTCGCTGTACTCTCTTATTGATGGACCATGCTTCACACTCCTAAAACAAAACTGGCTCGATGTAACATTTAAGTACTCGGAATCTTGTTTCTATTGATACGGATCTGTTGCACAAGATGTGTCTCATTGTCTGGAATGCTGACTTGGCCTGAGCACGTCTGCTTTTTATTTCTTTGCGACATTTCCCATCAGTTGTTATAATCGTTCCTAAGTACTTGAATCTATCAACTTGTTTCAGACTTGTGCCATCGATGATAATGCTATAATTTGGTGGTATTCTTTTATATGAGATGACCATCACTCCAGACTTGTTTTTGTTTAGGCTGAGACCTTTATTTTTACTTTCAGGAATAACGATGTCCAGAAGAGCCTGTAGCTCCCCTTCACTTTTAGCAATCAGAACTTTGTCGTCTTCATATCGTAAGTTGTTAAAGTTGTATCCGCCAATTGATATAAATTGCCATGTTCTCTATATGTTTTCGATGTACAAGGAGATGAGGTCAGGAGATAGAACACATCCTTGTCTCACTCCCAATTTTATGTCTTGGAATGCTCCTATTTGGTTCTCAACCTTCACTGCTGCTGATTGCTGCCAATATATGTTTTGATAAGTTTCAGATATTTCCTATCTATGTTGATGTCTTTCAGCATTCTTAGAATTTCTATGTGTCTCATTTTATCGAATGCTTTACAGTAGTCTATGAAGCATAAGTATAGGTCCATCTTTACTTCTATTGATCTGTCTATAAATGTTCTCATTATATATATCTGGCATGCTTGTACCTTTTCCTTCGACGAAGCCACATTGTTCTTCGGCGATTTCTGGTTTTATTTTGCTCTAGACCTTTCTCATAACAATACAAGTAGTATTTTCATAATATGGATCATAAGACTAATGGTTCTACGGTCTTCACATTCAACTGCACCTTGTTTCTTTGGTAGGGCAATGAAAATTGATTGCAAAGGTCTGATGGGATATAGTTACTATTATAGATGTCATTCAATAATCTGGTAATTATTTCTATGCCAAGCTCTCTTAATGCTTCCAATTCTTCCTTGGTGATTTTATCTGGTCCTGGTGCTTTGTTGTTCTTCATGTGTTTGATGGCTTCTTCCACTTCTGCTTTTAATATGTGAGGCCCTTCATTATTATTTCGTATATCTGTTTCACTTCTATTGTCCTCATAGAGTTCTCTAATGTATTCGCACCATCTTTCCATCATTTCATTTCGGTCCATTATTGTATACCTCTCCTTTGACTTCAGGCAACCTGTGGTGCTAAGCATAACTCCACACACACACACACACACACACACACACACACACGCACGCACGCACGCACGCACGCACGCACGCACGCACGCACTAGTGTCTATTGTGCTTTTCTAGAAATCTCTATAGATTTCTAACTACACAGTAGGAGGAAGTGCACTTATTATGTTGGTCACAGCACGTTCTATGAACTGCTTCCTCATATCCAGTTCCGATAAAGGGAACTCGTTTATAATCGCCTTATGAAGATCTTGCACCGTGAACGTTTCCAAGTCCACGGTATCCATTATCTGCCCTATTGCCACAACGAGCTTACGATCTGAGACGTACAATTAATCAATTTCCGTATCGCAATCGGCACTAGGTGAAGTCATCATCATCATCATGTGCCGTGCCGACTGACGTTGGCTTTAATGCTTCTCCAGAGTACCCGATCCTTCATGCAGGCCATCAGTTCAGTTGGTGATCTCCTCTCACACCATCCCGTCAGACTGTCCAGTATTATTTCTCTTGGTCTTCCTCTTGATCTTCTTCCTTCTATTTTTCCTGTTGTTATATTTTCAATGCCCCCTCTTCTCATTGCATGTCCTATGAAAGTACATTGTCTCTCTCTTATCTTTTTGAAAAGGTTTTTTGTCTCTCCAGCTCTTCTCATACATTCTTCATTAGTTATTTTTGCTGTCCAGGGGATTCGCAACATTCTTCTAATAAACCACATTTCTGCTGCTTCCAATGATTTTTGTGCAGACTTGCCTAATGTCCATGATTCACTTCCATATAACAAGATAGGTTCCATATAGCATTTTAGGACTCCTTTTCTAACATTCATTGATAAGGATGTGTTAGCTAATATGTTTCTCATTCTCTGAAATGCAGTCTTTGTTTGGCCTATTCTGTTCCTAATTTCTGTTCTGCATTTCCCATCTGAAGTTATTACTGCTCCAAAGTATTTGAATTTCTGCACCTGCTTTAGAATAGTTCCGTTTAATTTAATACTACATGCTGGTGGATTCTGTTTCTAGATATAACCACAGTCTCTGTCTTTTTGATGTTCAAAGTAAGGCCTTTCTGTTCACTTTCTTTGGCCACTTTATCCAAGAGATTTAGCAGGTCTTGTTGGTTCTCAGGTGAAGTCTCGTCAGGGAAATAATCCTCATTTTGAGGACAGTGTTCCTTCTGAGACTGATGGCAGATATCGGCTCTCTTCCGTTTCTTCCGCCTATGCCGAGGTCGCAGGTCATCCACCGACATAGGAACTGCTGAGGCGGAAGCATCCACCTCCATATAGTGGTCTGAGGGGTGAGCCCTAGGGACCAGTCTCTGCTGGGTTTCCTTCAGGTACCATGGCGGGAGCCTGGGAACAAAGCCAGGAGAAGAGAAAATCTCTGTCTAATAGGACGTGGCAGGTAAGATCTACAACGATCTTGCACATACTGCCTCTGGAAGGTCCCACTAGGCCACGATACATTAATGGCGAAGTCCTGAACCATAGGACACGATGTATTGGTCATCCTCTCTACTCTCTCCTTCTGCTGACAGGGACAAGGCAGATCAGTCTGCACTGAGCAATCTACTACAAGCGGAGGCCCTGCCTGTGAGTAGGCTTCCACAGCGCTCACTGACCTGATGTCACCTGTCTCAGATCCCTGTGACTGAGGGAGGATCCTGTCACCAACATGCGCGGGTACTGGTACAGAAGTGGCACCATCGAAACTTGCCAACGTTTCCTCCCGCGCACCCGGATGAAACAACATCTGAAAGTCTATGGTGCAGAGGTTAGCAAACCACCTCTGTAACTTGACGTCTGACATCTCCTGCCGACTGAGGAATGTATCCACCAAGGGTCTATGGCTAGACTCTACTACGAAAAGTCTATTCGCCAGAAAATATCTCAACTTCTGCGTGGAGTAATGGACAGCATACGCTTCTCTCTCGAAAGTGGACCACTTAGTCTGAGAGCGCGACAGCTTCCGCGAAAGGAAATATAATAGCTCTTCAACTGAGAGCCCATCAGAAGTGGAAACCGTCTGCACAAAACAGGCTCCAACCGTAACATTGGAGGCACTTGTATACAAGGTAAGTGGATTCTGCAAATCACGATAAGAGAGAAGCGGTATCTTCGCAAGGCGATCATTCAGAAACTCGAACGCCATTTGACAATCTGGAGACCATTTGAATCTATTAATCTTCTTGCTGAGGTCAACGATAGGAGCCACGATCTCCGAAAAATGGGGAATGAAACGTCGATAGTAACTACACGTCCCCAGAAAAGAGCGCACCTCCTTCACATTCAAAGGAGACGGCATTTCGGCAATGGCTCGGACCTTCTCAGGATCAGGAGATATACCTGACTGGCTGATGACATAACCGAGATACTTGGTCTCAGAGGCCGCAAAGTGGCATTTGGATGGTTTTAGCTTGACCTTGTGTTCGCGAAACTGGCTGAATACCGTCTGAAGATTGCGAATATGGTCTTCGATCGTTCCATCAGTAAACATCAGATTATCATCCATACAGGCTTGTGCAAACTTTCCTAATCCGTGTAATACTGTGTCCCTGAGTGCAACAAAAGTAGATGTTGCCCCTTTTAAACCAAAAGGCATAAAATTTCCAACTGAAACAGGCAAGTTGGCAGCTAAAAGATGACTTCTGCTGTGCATTATCGGACACCAAAAGCCACATCGAGCAAGCAAAGTGCTGAAAAATTTGGCTTTACCAATCGTGCTGAGAATGTCCTCAATGCCTGGTAAAGGATACGACAATGAACGCGTTACAGCATTGAGTGCACGGTAGTCGCAACAGAAACGATGCGTACCATCCTTCTTAGTCACCAAGAAAACCGGTGACGACCACTCCGGCATAGTGCGGGAAATGATTCCGTCACTCAACATATTCTCGACGGCCTTCTCTATCACCTCTCTACTCACTAACAGACTACGATATGGCTTCTTGGAGGTTGGCGGATGATCACCTGTATCAATCTCCCTCTGCACTGTCGCGGTGTGAGAAATCTCGGAATCAGTCAAGGCAAAGACATCCTTATTCTGTGACAAAAAAACTGGATATTATGTCCTTGTGCACATCAGGGCACTAAACTTGTCGAACGATAGTCTCAGAGCGACTTTCAATTGTTGACTCCTCAATACCAGAATTCTATTCAGCAGAATCCACTGACTCTGTGAGTGGTGTCAACTTTCCTCGTTTCAGCTCGATGTGTTTACTCGAATGATTGATTACTGTCAACACGGGATAGTGGTTATTGTGGAGCTCACATACTGAGTCTACCAGCTCTATCTCCGGTTGTGATAGCAAACATGGAGAATCAATACCCTGAACTATATAAGGACTACCAGAGGGGTAATATGATTGGGTTTTTACCTTCAGAGGAATAAGATTGACAGAGCGTGGTGAAAGAAGAGAAGAACGCTGGACACGAAAAATAGAGGCAATGTGTGCATCTAACCCTGAAGGAATCTTCTTGTTATGGATGTTGAGTGTATTCGAATTGTAGTCTATAACTGCACCAGCAAGAGAAAGAAACACGTCTAATAATGGCGGAATGGTTCATGTGAAACCGTAACAACAGCAATAGAGGTAGGTAAGTAAACTCTGCCAATTACTCTCATGGAAGCTGCAGTGACAGTCTGCAGAGTAATTCTAGAGGCAAGAGTTTCGGAGCAGAAAGTAAGAATCTGTATACAGAATCCTTGATAAGACAGACACTAGCTCCTGTGTCTAATAACGTCCTAACTCTACAAGATCCATTAGAAACACTGACAGAAGTATGAGTAGGGGGACTCGCAGCCACAGAGAGTAGTGGTGTAGCATGCGAAAATGAGACGGACTGTTTTGTAGACCTAGATGGTGTAAAGATACGGTCGGACACGCGAGCTATTCGTGCGCCACTCGTTAGTTCAACCGTGACCAGTTATTTCTAGGCTGCTGCCTACAAAATCTGGCAATGTGGCCATGTCTTCCACAGTTAAAGCATGACCTGTTTTCTTGTGGTAGTGTACGAACAGGCTTGTTTCTTCCTGTGTTCGACCTCTGCTGGTCGACCCTACCTTCCTCTCTTTGCGGAGCTGGACCTGTCGACTTTTCTTGACGCGAATTCAGTTGCACTTTCTGAGAAATAGGACGCGAGGTCGCATTCACTGACGCCTTGTCGTTGGTGGCCGAGAACTTGAAAAAAGTCTCTGTCGGGACCCACAATTGAAGTTCACCGACTTTATAATCATAGTTTCTTCTAAAGCAATGTCAACTGCTTGAACCAAAGTAGCAGGTTTCTCTCTTAACAACTTGGTTTTGATGCCTCTTGGGTGGTAGTGTATCTATGAACGACTGCAGCAGTTGCCTCTGAGCCAGCGGAGATAACAATTCCCCTGCAGTGTAGGCAACTCTGGCTGCCTCACTGATGCTGTCGACTAGTGCTTGTACTGACTCTCCAGGAGTCTGTCGGATGGAGGCTACCGTACGCCAGGTCCCCCTGGGGAGTCTGCAGCACACTGTAGCGTGCTAACAAAACCGCCACAATCTCCTCCCAGGACTCCTGAAGATGGAGGCGCTGCCTAACAATTCCGCCAAGGAGCCAGTGGTGCTCAGGTTCACCAATTTCTTCCTCGTTGGCAGATCAGGAGTTTTGACCTCCATGAGCTTTATTAAGCTCCTCCAGCCACTGATTTAACTTTGCTGGGTCCCCGCCAGACCTATCTGCAGCCGACATAACCTGGACTGAAATTCAAGTCATTGCTGACTTGAAACAGGTAATTCTGTAATAATCCCAGCAAATCAGTCGTGGACGGAGCTGAAGCCATTGTGCGTTGTTCGTCAGAGGAAACACCTATATCTCTTATAGAATCAATAAAATAATACCAGAAACACAATCAAACAGTATATTTCATATAATTCATATAATTCATAAAATTCATATAATGAAATGCAAAAAAGAAAATGCAAACTATATAAAATATCGGCAAACACGCTGCTGGCGAGATCTTCAGCTGCTATGCGTGGAGTGGGGCTCCTCCAGGCCAGTGAAGAAAAGTGCCACTGTGGAAAAGGTGAAAGAAAGGATTAAGTGAAGTAATCAGTAATCTCAAGATCAGGACTGCTTAAAACACGGCACCTCTGCTCTGGAGGTCGGCCACGTCCTAAACACGCCCATACTGGTATACTATGTCTAAACCGGCTCAACCCAAGGGTGGAACTTACTAGTGGCGAGGATTTGTCCTCCTGGACAAAAGCTCCGTCCTGGTCACAACTAGGAAGGGTAGCGGGCACGATCACAAAGTTTAGAAGTCGGAGACACTGGACCAGTGAAGTCTAGATAGGCAGTCACCTCTCAGCCGGCGGGGATGTATGCATATCCTAATCGCGCTGAGGTTTTCCGGTGAGAAAGTCCAACTCTGGCCTGGATGGGCAACCACCTCTCACCCAGCGGGGATATACTGATATCCAAAACACGTCGAGGTTTTCCGGTGAGAAAGTCCAACTCTAGATTAAACTGGTGCAACGAAGACCACGGTGTCACGCATTCCCGCTTCTGAGACCCACCAAGAATACAGGGTCAAGCCCTGCGATACTCTGAACCTCTTGTGGTCCTTTCGGAGACCACAGGGGGACCTCGGGATCTATCGAGGACCATAGGAGTAAATTCAGTAGGATCACGGGGCGGTCTTGGTGGTAGAAGCGAACGAAGAAGAAGATAGGCAAACAAATCCTAAGTAATCCTTAAAAAAACCACACACACACAATATTGCAATTAAATACAGGAATGTTCTAAATATCCACACAAAATGTCATGAAAAGAAAAAAAAAATGTCGTTAAAAGAATTCCACTGATGAGGAGGAAAACCGGCGACTGTCAATACTGAAAGTTCCTTGAGATAATTCGAATAAAAGATAGCATATAATATTCTACCATGTTGATTCCGGAAAACTGATAGTGTGTTATAATCCACAAATAAAGAAGACATCAACACGGGATATATCTTGATTTATTGAATGCTAACATTTTCTTATGACAACGAAGTCTGATAATACTGACTTACATATTTTGGTTCATCGATGCATTGCTATGCCATTGCTTTCTAGGTTATATATATATATATATATATATATATATATATATATATATACAGAAAGGATGTTGAGCAATAGAGGGCTCACCTGGGCAAGAGCAGAAAAAAAGGCGAAGGACAGGCATTTATGGAAAACCCTTGCAGAAGCCCCATGTGCCCTGGGCACTTAAGGTTCATATATATATATATATATGTAGCTGTAGAAATGGGTACCCGACTTCTTCTGGAGTTGGGGAAGGAAAAGGCAGCCAGGCGTGATACTGACCATATCACCCTCTAGTGTGATGACAGGTCAAGGAAAATATGGGCACTAACACCATATCCCTATGTGCCTCTAAGGCATAACAGGGTTACCTTACCTTTACCTATATATATATATGTATATGTTCCGTGGTTATGTGTGCAATGTAGTCTGAACTGTTAAGTTGAATCCTGTATGTTCATGGCGAGTGTCTTGATGTTGTCGTAATAAACTTATTTTGTTCATTGTTTCACTCACTGAGATATTTGTTTTGTATTTGGTATGAGAGATGAAAGTAGAGATATCTACAGGTTCAATTGTTGGCTAACCAGGATGGTTTTGGTCAGATTTTCTTCAAAATTATGGTTGGAATTCACAACTATACATTTGAACCATGGGAAGAGTTGAAATAATTAATTACCACTCTCATAAGTCCCTCACTCTCCTCACTCTCTTCCTTACGCGATGATGATAATAATAATAATAATAAACTATACGTAGGTAATAAAAAGAACAGAATTGTGTTTAAAAAATGATCGATTCAAGCAGTAAAATTATCAGCAATTTCCGACACGAAACATGAGTAATATATACAATATACTTCTTTTTGTATATAAAATATTATTTATTACACATTATATTGCACATATATTTATATTTATACTTCGCACTAAACATTTTAAATGTTTATATAATAATGGAAACAAAATAAATAACTTATCACATAAAGTAAAAATATCACAGATGTCTGGCATTAAAGAAAAGAAAAGGGAAAATTTAATTAAAAAAAAAAGGTTAATGAGACCAGAAGGCGCCAGGAGATAACACAGCTATCAACTGTGTTGTCTGGTAAGTACAATGTTAACGAAGTATCCCCTCGGCCACGCTCGTCTCGACAGAATCAGGCCCACGAATTCTTAAATCTTTTCTACTTGCCAACAAAAGCGGGTGACGTACCAGACAGGTCTAACTTTAGCACAGCCGTAAGCTGCTATATTTAGTTCGTGGACCCTGGTCTACTATATCTCTTTATAGCAGTAAATTGATGTTTCTGTAACCTGGTATCATTCCACGTTAAGAAACACAAGAACACGACAACACCACGTTTATAGTAAACATCAACATAAGTTTAAGAATAGCATCAAATTTTTAAAAAATCTTTCTTCTTCTTTTCCTCAAAAGCGAAACAATATTTTTTTAAAAATATAAATAAGACAAAGACGAGGCAAGCCACAGTGTGCCCTGCCATGCAATAAAAAATAATTCTACGAAAGAAAGAACTAACAACATCAGCAAGAACTAGGCTATGTTTGTATTCTGAGATCTACCAATAACTGTACCAGATATCAAATCTATAAAATCATTCTAAGATATTTTTTTAAACTCAATTTCTTCACTAGAAAGAAAACAACTTCACACGCATGCAAATATACAAGCGCACGCACACACAGACACAAGCGCTCGCACACACAGACACACACACATACACACTCCCACTCTGTGTTCCTCTCTCTCTTTTTTTTTCTCATCTTCTCTCACTTTCTCTTCACTTCTGTTTCTTTCTTCCTGGCGTGCTATCTTTCTTTTTCTATCTTTCCTCTCTCTCTCTTTCCTTTCACATCGTCTCTCTCTCTTCCTCTCTCTCTCTCTCTCTCATTTTCTCTCACCATCTCTTTCCTTCCACATCTCTGTCTCTATTTCTATGTTTCTCTCCCTCACTTTGAACAGAAATATAAAAATCTATGCTCCTTAATATTTTCATGACGTGGATGTGTGAAGTATTAAGTACCTTCACATTTCTACCCCCCCCCCCCCCCCAACCTACGTCCTCTGACTTTGTTTTCCACGTTTTTCTTTATTTTTAGGCTGATCAGGTCCAAGTCCGGTCGGTCCACGCACGAGTAGGAACCAGGGACCTTCTGATGGGCAGGCGAGGGCACTAACCACTTTATCACCACAGCCACACCAGTTTTACCAAAATATCTCTTTATTAACTATAAACAAAGCTGGGGAAAGTCTGAAAATCTGTTTTACTTGAGCTTAAAGTAAGAACTGGCACATTTTTAACATAAGATTAAGTTACAGCAGTAATGAAAGGCATATGGACATATGTTGGCCACTTGATGAGAAGAAATGAGCAGAGAATCCCAAAACAAGCTATCAAGTGGAACACAACAGGCCGAAGAAAAAGGGGCAGACCGCGTGAAACTCTGAAGAGAACATTATTAAGAGAGGTCAAGTTAACAGGCATAAAATCCTTTGATGAGGTTGAAAGACTCGCCGAAGACAGGAAAAATTGGCGAACTACTTTGCGAGCCCTATGTGACGTCTAACGGCACGGGAAGGATATAAGATATAAGATAAGATAAGTAATGAAAGGCAGAGAATATTCTGTTTGAAGAAACCAGTCAAGCGTTACTTTCGTCATGACCGAAGTAAATTCAGCTTTCTGCTCAGAGGAAAATTACAGAATATAAAAAAAAAACAATTTGTAAAAGAAAGGTGGATAGAGAAAGGTGGATGGAGAAAGGTGGATAGACTCTTTAATAAAGAAAAAAGATTAAATTTTGATGGTTGTTAAACAATGTGACTTTTTAATGAACAAAAGATGAATTTGGACTTTTTTCACATTGGCCTAAATTTACCTCTAAAATAATATCTCCATAAATCTGCTAAAATATACACAGAATTAAAAATAAGTTTTATAAACAAGTGTGTAATAATAATCCTAATAACAGTGACAAGTGTAGAAAAAGAGAAAAAAAAATCCGAGGATAGATAGCGCTAGGGGACATTCCAGGTGTTACCCCGGGGATTCTGAAGGCAGATCAGGTGTTTAGCAAACGAAGTATCCCCTCAGCCACGCTCGCCTCGATCTAACCTGGGCTGTGAAATCTTAAATATTAGCCTGGCTGTAATCTGGTGTCTAATTTTAGTACAGTCAATGGCTGTTACCTGTGTTCTATTTATAGAGTATGACGTGCAGAAGTATCTTACACCAGGTCACTATTGATTATTTTTATAACTGTTTAATTAAAATTATAGGACAGCCTCATGAGTCTTATACATAGAGCTATGGTTGGAGTATAGAGTTATGGTTGGATTATAGAGCTATGATTGGATTACTGTAAACACCGACTGCCGAGGGTGGCAGATAGGTTTATCGCCAGCAAGGTTTACGTCAGGTGAGAGGTGCAGAAACCTAGCAATAGTTTTTTTTTCCTTTTTTTTGTCCCAAAATCAGTGAGTGATCTATCAAGACCCTACACTGTGCGACTTTTGAAAAAAAAAGCTCATATGAGTGTAAAGTCAGCAATGAATACAAAAGAATAGCAGAGAGTAAACTGTTGTAGTATACGATAAAATGTGTATATATATATATATATATATGTGTGTGTGTGTGTGTGTATGTACACATATATGTATAAGATGCTGTATGTTTTCAACTGGTAAGTATTTATACAATAAAGTAACACAGGACAGGTTATATGAAGAAACTACAACAAATTACTAGACAACGCACTTTAGGTATGAGAGAGAAAAAAAAAGACAAGAGAAATACTTGCGAATTTAATCAGACTTCAGTAAGATTAGCAGGCGTCCAGACATAAGAGAACATCTCACTAATCAACTTTGCTACCTTGCACCCCCTAGAGAAACGGTGTTTCACAGCTGAAGCCATTGATATATATATATATATATATATATATATATATATATATATATATATATATGAGAACTTGAAATTCCCTTAATGTTTTTTTCTATAATATGTATCTCTATTTCTGCTTTTATAGAAGAACAGTAACTCCTCTTTTAAAAATATTGGACCTTGTTTGAAACTTTAGCAGTGCCTTCCCTTCAACTCTTTTAATTTTTGGTAAGTCAGTCAGAATTCTTAAGCTAACCTGATCTTTAGGATTGGTGAAAGTGTGATATGTAAGACAAATGAAGCAGAGGGAGGTAGTGAGATGATATTATGACCGATAATAATAAATTTACTTAACAGAAACTATTAGAATGTTGATTTACCATCCAGGGATGCTGTCTAACGTCCTCTATGGCGATGTCTCAACGGCTTAAAGAAAGAAGATGTAATATTTTGCTGTAAAAAAGTCAAGAGAAATGCACGAAGAGCAACAACTTCAGGGAACAAACCAGCCACAAACATTTGGTCTCTCTCTTTAAGACCACCTCGCTAACGAAGGATATAAGGTAAGATCAAGGAAATATGTCCTATACTATGAGGAATATCATCTACTGTATAGTTCAGGGAGAAAGGACGCTATCCTTTTTAACAGTCATCGATTCATAAGTGACCGCTGATATCCCCTGTAACAGGTCTAGTCTGGATAACTGTGCAGGGATCGCCTTAGTTCCCAGTCGAGTTTCCAAAAAGAAGTATTGCACTTTCCCTGATTTATAACTCAACTATGGGCTAAAAAAATAAGCCGCCGGAAACCGTTCCCTATCCAATACCTCAACATCTTCATGGCATCTGCTGCAAACGATACCAGCTTGCATTTCATTTGAAAAGAAGAAGTATATTTCAATATTATTACTAGCATTTCTGGTATTGTTATTACTCCTGCATCTGCCACAGAAGCAATTGTTTGTGCTACAGTTAAACTAGTATTACAAAAATGTTTACAAATTACAACTACCATAGCACTACACCTACTACTGTTATTACCACTATCACTACACTACCATTACCACTACCACAATCATTATCACTATCACTGTCGCTACCAATATCACTACCACTATCACCATCACTATCACTAATCACTATCACTACCACTATCACCATCACTACCACTATCTTTCCTGTTATTACAATAGTTCTCAATGTCAAGTAATAATAATCAGAGAAAAAAATGTAAACTCAGGCGAGATAGTATCAGGGCTTTTGATCCTGAAGTTTGTGGAAGCTCTCCACCTGTTCTTAACTCAACGAAGTAAACCCCTCGGCCAAGCTCATCATCATCATCATCATGTGCCGTGCCGACTGGCGTTGGCTATTATGCTTCTCCAGAGTACACGATCCTTCATGCAGGCCATCAGCTCAGTTGATGATCTCCTCTCACACCATCCCGTCAGACTGTCCAGTATCATTTCTCTTGGTCTTCCTCTTGATCTTCTTCCAAGCTCGCGTGGACTAAAATTTCCCGGAAATCTTAAATATCAGGGCTGTTATTATATCCAGACTGTGTCTAAATCACTCATGATTCTATGATTTGGGAAACTTTCTTTTCCGGGATATAGGAAAGATAACTCGTCAGACAATGAACCACCTTGAAATTATATCAGTGTTTTCCCTTTGACTGCTACCACTGAGACCTAGATTTGCAAAGTGTGAACGTGAAATGGATGTTCACGAGAGAAAAGACTATTTTCTAAAGTCTTCCCTGCACATTATCGTCTTATGGTTCAGTGTGATCAACCCTATTTTCTTCTTTATAAAGAAGGGGCCGGCTAGCGTAGTGGTTAGAGCACTCGTCTAGCAACCAAATGGTCGAGGGTTCGAATCCCCAGCTGAGCGGGATTTTTTTTTCCGACCAATACGGCCCTGAGGTCGACCCAGCCTCGTAAAATGGGTACCAGAGAAAATCTGGGAAGTAAAGGCAGCGAGGAAAGGAACTGGTCACCCTACCTCATACGCTGATGACCCAGCATAATGAGGTCTCTAACTCTTCACCCCCTACGGCATTTGAAATGCTATGGGACTATCTTTACTTTTTAAAGTTTTCTAGTTCTCAATACAGTTACATAAACTGCTGAACTGAATTTAAAATTTTAACTCTCGTTTTCCTGTGAATTTGGCGCGAAGAAAGAACGAGTTGACAAAATTATCTGTGTTCTTCAGTCAAAAGTAGAAGATTACTGAACTGTAACAGATAAGAGAAACGAAAGAAGAGAAGACGAAGGGAGTGAGAGAGCGGTGATATCACTAAACGATTTCTTTGAATACATCACATCACACCACATCAAACCACATTGCACCACATCATATCACATCACATCACACCACATTGCACCACATCATATCACATCGCATCACATCACACCACATCACATCACATCACACCATATCACATCATACCACATCACATCACACCACATCACATCACACCACATCACATCACATCACACCATATCACATCATATCACACCATATCACATCATACCACATCACATCACATCACACCATATCACATCATACCACATCACATCACACCACATCACATCACATCATACCATATCACATCACACCATAACAGAACTGTCCTCCTACTACATAACTTGGCTGAACTGTCTGTGAGAGAGAGACAGGTATTACCATACTTCACCTGAAACAAGTGACTATCATTAAAGAAACCCTCACAAGATAAGAAAAATCTCATGCCACCTTGGGAGGGGTTGGTGCTGATCGGGGGGTGGGGTAGGAGAACAAGGTCAGTTTCTATCTACACTTTCATGGCACCGTCCAAAGAGAGAGACTTGGGGCAATGCATGATCTTTATTTAGGGCTTCCAATCAAGAACTGAGATGTGTGCTGCTGTGATTGTTTCTACAACTGTAGGCGCTGTTAATGAATGCTTCCAACTTTTTAAAAGTCTGTGTATTATAACAGTTTTACTCAATAAATCAATCAAGTGCCGTGCCGCGTGGCGTAGGCGATCATTTCTCTCCAGAATTCCCTGTCTTTAGACTTGATTATGAGATCTGCCGGTGACTTTCTTCCTAGCCACACTGACAGCCCATCCAGTAACTTCTTTCACTGTTTTCATCTGTCTCTTCTTCCCTCAATTTTTCCAGTTGCCAAAATGTGTTCCAATTTTCCTCTTCTCAGAAAATGTACTACAAATCTCGTCTGTCTGCCTCTGATCTTTGCTGTGGTTTGCCTTTTAACCCCAGCCTCTCTTAAGACATCTTCGTTGGTTTTCTTGGCTGTCCATGGTACCTTCAACATCCTTCTTATGAACCATATTTCCATGGCCTCCATTTCTCGCTGTACTCTCTTATTCATAGACCATGCTTCACATCCATAAAACAAAATTGGTTCAATGTAACATTTAGGTACTCAGAATCTTGTTTCCATTGATATGGATCTGTTGCACAAGATGTTTCTCATTTTCTGGAATGCTGACTTGGCCTGAGCACGTCTGCTTTTTATTTCGTTGTAACATCTCCCATCAGCTGTTATAATCGTTCCTAAGTACTTGAATCTATCAACTTGTTTCAGTTCTGTGCCATCGATGCTACATTTTGGTGGTATTCTTTTCTTTGAGATGGCCATCACTTCAGTCTTCTTTTAATTCAGGCTGAGACCTTTACTTTTACTTTCACGAACCACAATGTCCAGAAGAGTCTGTAGCCCCTCCCCCCTTCATTTTTAACAATAAGAACTGTGTTGTCTGCATATCTTAAGTTGTTAAGGTTGTAACTGTCAGTTGATATTCCTGCCAAACTCTGTATATTTCTCATTATGTTTTCGTTTTACAAGGAAAAGAGGTCAGGAGATAGAACCATCCTTGTCTCACTCCCAATTTTATGTCTTGG
Source organism: Achatina immaculata (assembly GCA_009760885.1). NCBI lineage: Eukaryota > Metazoa > Mollusca > Gastropoda > Stylommatophora > Achatinidae > Lissachatina > Lissachatina immaculata. The sequence goes on from CM019699.1 coordinate 15,065,014, forward strand.
AATGCTCCTATTTGGTTCTCAACCCTCATTGCTGCTGATTGCTGCCAGTATATGTTTTTGATGAGTTTCAGATCTTTCCCATCCATGTTGATGTCTCCCAGCTTTACTGCCGCAGTTTGTTTGCATGTTCCTTGCGGAACTCTGCCTCCCTAATAGCTCTCCTGTAGGCCTCTCGGTTGTAAGCAAGAAGCCCTGCTGCTGATGCATCCATTTGCAGGTCATCAACGATGTCTTGCAGCCATCTTCGCCTTGGTCTTCCTCTCTTTCTTTTTCCCCACTATGTACCCGTCCAAGATGGTCTTCTCTAAATTCTCATGACATGTCCAAAATATTAAAGTTTTCTTTGTATAATCATCTTTATTAGCCAACCTTCATTATTAAGTTCTTGTGCTATGGATATATTTGTTCTTGTTTGTGTCCATGATATTTGAAGAACTCTTCTGTAGCATTTACATTCAATGATTGAATAGAGAAGAAAATAAAAATTCCACTACATAATTTAGATGTTGGCATTTAGAAAAAAAAAAGATTGATTTCGTAACAAGCATACATAACAAAAATGCTTAAAGTACCTATTCAGTACTGCTATCCTGCATTTGTAGTCTGCACCAAAGATAAGAAAAGTTCAGAAAACAAAAACAGAGAGTGAATGGGAAAAACAAATTAATAACCAAGGCCAGACAGCGCCAGGGGATGACACAGGATAGAACCTGTAAAATAAAAACTTGACGCTTCAAGAGTTTAAGAGACCGAAGTATCCCCTCAGCCACGCTCGCCTCTAGAATCAATCCCGTCCTGAATTCTTATATATCTACCACAGCCTAATAGAAATTTAATAATAGCATCTGAGTCATATTTAACTTTAGCTCAGCCGGTTGAAGGGGGGGGGGGGTGTGAAAGGGAATATACCGACTGGTTTACGGCCGAGAAAAGCTTCTAACCAGCCTTGAACTTGGGAAGAAACATTATAACCCGGTGTGTAGTTGAAGTTCAATGTTTCGTGCAATTATTTTTAAATATGTCAGCAACTATGTAACACAAACTTTATTGCTCCTAAAATGTGGATTATTTTGAGTATATGAAACTATACCACACTTGTCAAACATTGCGGATTCGTTGTTATAATTTTGTCTTTCATGTTATATTTTATGCCGTTAGCCTTAAATCAAGGGCACTGTATGAAAACTTATTACAGGGCATATAATTATTGAGAATATTTTTTAAACTTCATAAGCTACTTATTTTCATTTCTTTCCTTTGAACTTTCATATAAATGCTTTCTTTCTGTCTTTAAACAAATTAAAAAAAAACAACAACTAAATGTTAGTTTTGTTTGTATGGGTGTATATGTGGTCAATCACCATTATTTAAGCAGGCATTTCAAACTTCACATACTCGTACACATTCAAATTACAACGACATATATATATATATAAATACATACATACCGCTTCAGTTCGTTTCACTATGTTTTAAATGTATTTTTCTTAACTAGATTTACTCTGATCATTTCGCTTCGTTACCCTTCCACCCGTCTTGTAAAGGTACATAATGGGAAAAAGAAAGAGAGGAAGACCAAGGCGAAGATGGCTGCAAGACATCGTTGATGATCTGCAAATGGATGCACCAGCAGCAGGCCATCTTTCTCTCAACCGAGAGACCTACAGGAAACCTGTTAGGGAGGCAAAGTTCCGCAAGGGACATGCAATGGATCGAACGAACACTTCCACCGCGTAGTTAAGCGTGCGATTTGTAAGGAAAATGTTAGCAAATAATCATGGGGGTTTTCTGACCTAGAAAAGTGTTACCGTCTTTGGCATCGATCATAATGTTCTAAAATTAGAAGCAACATTCAAGTTGCTGTGTCTACGAATTTTTCGAGGTCTAATCCTACAAAACTGTATCCTCTTACGTTACCGTACCAAAGCCTCGTAGTTTCCAATTTAAAAAAAAATTGTTCAAGTTATTTATAGTCTGTGTTTTTCCAGTTTGTAACTTTATAAATTACAGCTCGCTGGTTTTACTTGAGGCAGGCTTGGCTGAGGGGATACTTCGTTGTGCAAACCTTTGACTTTGAATCAAATGTAAACAGGACTTGGTCCTGTGTCATCTCCTGGCGCTGTCCCGCTGCGAGTTTTTTTTTTTTAAATTTTAGTGAGGTACAACCTTGAACTTAAAATATTTATATGTTGTTATTTTCATAACGAAATAATTTTTAAAAAAAATAAAAATCGTGTTAATGTGTTCCTATAATACAGTTTAACAATCTGTTAAATACAGAAAAAGGTCATTTATTAAACGTGTTGAAAATTATGTTTATATTATTAAATTAAGGTAGTATATAACTATACACTAATCCACTGCAGTAAAGCTATGATAACAAATTTATGAACTATAAAAAAAATTAGGAACAACTTTATTACTTAACGAGTTGAGTATTTTTGTTTTGTATGATTAAGGCTCACGCCGAAACGTCACAATTGTGTACTCGTTAATTAATAAAGATGTCCCTACTTTTTCCCTAGTTTTTACGTTAAATTAAGGCAGTAGTTCGAACATTATTAACATTGTAGCTAGTAATAATACTACTTCTAGTACTACTTTGCCATAGTGCTAGTAGGAATATTAAAATTTCAACTTCTTCAACTACTAATGCAACTACTTCAGCAGATATTATATTTCCTACACCACCACCACCAACAACAACAGCAACAATAACTACAATTACTAATACTACTACTGTTACATTCACTACTACAAGCACTACTGCATCACTGTTAATAGTACTGCTGCTTTAATTACGACTACTACTACTCTATTATTACTTAAGTTACTACTACTTTTGGTACTGCTGCTACTACTACCACTACTACTACTACTACTACTACTACTACTACTACTACTACTACTACTACTACTACTACTACCACTGCTACTACTACCACTACTACTACTACTACTACTACTGCTACTACTACTACTACTACTACTACTATTACTACTGCTACTACTACTACTACTACTACTACTACTACTACTACTACTACTACTACTACTAAAAAAACCACCGCTAATTCTACTATTATTTCTATTACCGTTAATGTTATTAATACAACGTATCTAAATGTAAATATATGAGACGTTCGCTGTAAATATTTTACCCGAGAATGCTATCTAACTAGTTAGTTAGTCAGTCAGTCAGTTAGTTAGTTAGTTAGTTAGTTAGTTAGTTAGTTAGTTAGTTAGTTAGTGAGTCAGTCAGTCAGTTAGTTAGTCAGTCAATTATTTATTTAGTTTGTTAGTTAGTCAGTCAGTCGTTTAGTTAGTTAGTTAGCTAGTTAGTAAGTTAGCATGTTAGCTAGAAAGTTAGTTAGCATGTTAGTTAATTAGTTAGTTAGTTAGTTAGTTACTTAGTTAGTTAGTTAGTTAGTCAGTCAGTCAGTCAGTCAGTCAGTTAGTTAGTTAGTTAGTCAGTCAGTTAGTTGGTTAGACAGTCAGTCAGTTAGATAGTTAGTTAGTTGGCTAGTCAGTCAGTCAGTTAGTTAGTTAGTTAGTCAGTCAGTCAGTCAGCTAGTTAGTTAGTTAGTTAGTTAGTTAGTTAATTAGTTAGTGAGTCAGTCAGTTAGTTAGTTAGTCAGTCAATTATTTATTTAGTTAGTTAGTTAGTCAGTCAATCGTTTAGTTAGTTAGTTAGCTAGTTAGTAAGTTAGCATGTTAGCTAGAAAGTTAGTTAGCATGTTAGTTAATTAGTTAATTACTTAGTTAGTTAGTTAGTCAGTCAGTCAGTCAGTCAGTTAGTTAGTTAGTTAGTTAGTTAGTTAGTCAGTCAGTTAGTTAGTTAGTTAGTTAGACACTCAGTCAGTCAGTTAGTTAGTTAGTTGGTTAGTCAGTCAGTTAGTTAGTTAGTTAGTCAGTCAGTCAGTCAGTTAGTTAGTTAGTTAGTTAGTTAGTTAGTTAGTTAGTTAGTTAGTCAGTCAGTTAGTTAGTTAGTTAGTTTGCTAGCTAGCTAGCTAGTTAGTTAGTTAGCTAGCTAGCTAGCTAGCTAGTTAGTTAGTTAGTCAGTCAGTTAGTTAGTTAGTTAATCAGTCAGTCAGTTAGTCAGTCAGTCAGTCAGTCAGTTAGTTAGTTAGTTAGTAAGTTAGTTAATAAGCTAGTTAGTTAGTTAGTTAGTAAGTTAGTTAATAAGTTAATTAGTTAGTTAGTTAGATAGTCAGTTAGTTAGTTAGTTAGTTCGTTAGTTAGTAAGTTAGTTAATAAGTTAGTTAGTTAGTTCGGTAGTTAGTTAGTAAGTTAGTTAATAAGTTAGTTAGTTAGTTAGTAAGTTAGTTAATACGTTAGTTAGTTAGTTCGGTAGTTAGTTAGTAAGTTAGTTAATAAGTTAGTTAGTTAGTTAGTAAGTTAATTAGTGAGTTAGTAAGTTAGTTAGTTAGTTAGTCAGTCAGTCAGTCAGTTTGTTAGTTAGTTAGTTAGCTAGCTAGTTAGTCAGTCAGTCTGTCAGTTAGTTAGTTAGTTAGTAAGTTAGTTAGTTAGTTAGTTAACTAGTTAGTTAGTCAGTCAGTTAGTTAGTTAGTTAACTAGTTAGTTAGTCAGTCAGTTAGTTAGTTAGTTAGTTAACTAGTTAGTTAGTCAGTCAGTCAGTTAGTTAGTTAGTTAGTTAACTAGATAGTTAGTTAGTCAGTCAGTTACTTAGTTAGTTGATGGATCATCCTCATTCCGTATCGGACGATTAATCCATCAGTCCTCCTATCGAATCTTCAATATTCCCCCCCCCCCCTCCACAGTGTGTGGCGGCTGATGATACGAGTTCTGTGTTGACTGACCAGTGCTCTTTGCTTCCCACTGTAGCGCTCTTGTCCCACGTCTCCATGTTTTGACGTTATGTTCCATTTGTTTTCATTAATTAATGAAATTACATAATAATAATTAATAAATTGAAAATAAACTTGAAAATTAGTTAATAATTAATAATTGTAATAATTAATTAATAAAAAATAGTAAATTACCCAAAGTCTGCTTCCCAAATATGCTTATAATTTAATCTTAACTCTGGATAAGACAGCTTTAACAAAATATAATGGTGTCACTCAAAGAAAGTTTGTTAAATGCAACATAAAAAAAGCTCTCAAAGAAAGTCTGTTAAATACAACATATAAAAGCTCTCAAAGAAAGTCTGTTAAATACAACGTATAAAAGCTCTCGAAGAAAGTCTGTTAAATACAACATATAAAAGCTCTCAAAGAAACTGGGGGTATCTGGGAATCACAATTTGGAAGTAAAAAGATGCCATGTTTCGAAATTAAAAGTGTAACTCGCTGGTCAAGGGAGAAAGAGTGAGAGGCAGAATAGTTATCTCACTGGCCTGTCCAAGAGGGATGGAAGAATAAAGAAAAGCATCTGAATTCACCGGGAACGGCTAAGGACCGCACAAGATGGAGAAGCACGGTCGCCAGCACCATCCAGCACGGCATGTCAATCAGTCAGTCAATCAGTCAATCAGTCATTTGCATGTCCTTTGTGGAACTTTGCCTCCAAGAAAGCTCTCCTGTAGGCCTCTCGTTTGTAAGCAAGATGCCCTGCTGCTGATGCATCCATCTGCAAATCATCAACAATGTCTTGTAGCCATCTTCGCCTTTGTCTTCCTCTCCTTCTTTTTCCCACGGCACGTAATAATAATAAAAATAATTTACTGGTAACAGAACTTTGGATGTTAACAAATAGAGAAGTAATTTAACACCAAAGGTTTCGAAATAAAGAAAACGAAGATAATGTATTATATGGTCTCTCCTATCATAAACTGGACGTCTGAGGGGCTTGGCGGTTAGTGCACTAGTCTCTCATGGCGAAAGTCGGGGGTTCGAATCCGGCCGGGGGCGCCCCAGTCACCCAGCTGTAGAAATGGGTACCCGACTTCTTTTGGAGTTGGGGAAGGAAAGGCGGCCAGGCGTGACACTGACCATATCACCCTCTAGTGTGCTGATAGGTCAAGGAAAATATGGGCACTAACATTATATCCCTATGTGCTTTTAAGACACGACAGGGGATACCTTTACCTACCTACCATATCATAGGCTCATTTTATACATCTGTTACGTTGGTACATTAAACTGACTCCCACATTTTATCTTTATTATCCCCAATACTCAGCTTCCATGAACCTAAAATCTTTACCTGTGGAGAAGACAGGTAAGACAAAAAGGAAAACCAGCGAATTGAAAGAAATTCTCTTTATTGAAAAAAAACCCCAACAAAATCACATCTTTTTTACAATATATGCAGTAATCTAAAACGAAATAATTGATTGGACTTTGAAGAAACAATTGATAATAACGACGATACAAATGACATGTTAAATAAAACAAAAAGAAAAATTAAACTGAATTATGGAGATATAGCAAAGATGTCGGCACCTGTTTTAATCCTGTTTGTGGAAACTCTGCACTTGTTTGTAACTTAACGAAATAAAGCCCTCGGCCACGTTCGCTTTTGACTGAAACGTCCCGTGAAATCTTAAATATCAGGGCTGTAATGACGTCCAGGCAGTGATAACCTCACTCACGATTCTACGATGTGGAAGACTTATTTTCTCCTTTATATAGAAAAGATAACTCTTCCCACACTTGTCATTTTACCAGTAATTTCCCTTCTTCTTGTGGAGTTGACCTATATTGGGTGAATTGCTGGCAGTGTTAACAGAACCTGCTTAATTGAACACGGAGGGGCTTGTAAGACTGTGATATGTTTAGATAAACATAGACAGAGGCCGAGGAAGGCGTTAAGTAACAAATTTACAAAGTTATGATTTGTTTGTCATCCGATGACGTTAGTTACAAGTAACAAATTCAAATTTAAAAACTTCTGATATAACATTGTAATTTATTGGAAATGATACTAAGACATATTTTGGACATATTAAACATCATGATAATTTAGAGAAGACCGTTTTGGAAGGGTACATAATGGGAAAAAGAAAGAGAGGAAGACCAAGGTGAAGATGGCTGCAAGACATCATTGATGATCTGCGAATGGACGCATCAGCAGCAGGGCATCTTGCTCACAACTGAGAGGCCTACAGGAGAGCTGTTAGGGAGGCAGACTTCCTCAAGGGACATGCAAATGACTGACTGACTGTTACTAAGATAATGGAGTATTTAATTTGATGAGAATTTTCTCATCAAATTAAATACTCCATTTTAGCTGATCTCTCATATCAAATAATTATTTCTAATTCCTTTGATACTGGTACATGAGATTTAATCAAAGATTTCAGTCATCATCATCGTCATCGCTTCTACTCCCCGGCATGTGTCAAAGTAAAACTACTTCTGTTGAAGAAGTGACAAAAAAGGAACACAGGAATTTAAAGTTTCACGAGAGAGAGAGAAAGAAATTCCGGAAAGAAGAAAACATCTTCAATATCTAAAAGCTAATCATTAGATATCGTATTGCTTATCTAGTGAACTTACATTTTTATTTTAGTTAATTACCAGACTGAAAATAGAATCTTGAGAAGAATTGTTGGACTAATTAGAGATCCTATATCAGAAAAATGGAAAATTAGAAATAACAGAGAAATACATGAGCTATTCCAGTCTCCAGTTATAGCCACCATTATGAAAAACAACAGACTGAAATGGCTTGGACACTTGGGGAGGATGGGAGAGAATCATCATCATCATCATCATCATCATCATCATCGCCTTTCACACCCTTGAGAGCATAGGTCACGGATAAAGGCTCTCCAGTCATCCCTGTTCTTGGAATTATTCTCTGCTTCCTTCCATGTGTATCCCTTGTCTCTGAGCACTGTCATAATTTCTCTTCTCCAAGTAAGTCTAGGCCTTCCTCGTTTTCTATTTCCTTGAGGATTCCATGTCAGTGCCTGTCTTGCTATGCTGGTGTCGGGTTTCCTCAAAAGTGTGATAGAGAAGAATAGACAGACAAGAGAAGGCTTGTGCAGAAGTAATTAACGGAGACAGACCAAGAGGCAGACCAAGAAAACGGTGGGAGGACAACCTGGAAGAAGATCTACGAGCCCTGGGAGAGGGCAACTGCCAGGAGAAGACTAAGAACAGAGAGGAGTGGAGACAACTGGGAGGAGAAGACTAAGAACAGAGAGGAGTGGAGACAACTGGGAGGAGAAGACTAAGAACAGAGAGGAGTGGAGACAACTGGGAGGAGAAGACTAAGAACAGAGAGGAGTGGAGACAACTGGGAGGAGAAGACTAAGAACAGAGAGGAGTGGAGACAACTGGGAGGAGAAGACTAAGAACAGAGAGGAGTGGAGACAATTGGCAGGAGAAGACTAAGAACAGAGAGGAGTGGAGACAACTGGCAGGAGAAGACTAAGAACAGAGATGAGTGGAGACAACTGGCAGAAGAAGACTAAGAACAAAGAGGAGTGGAGACAACTGGGAGGAGAAGACTAAGAAAAGAGAGTAGTGGAGACAACTGGCAGGAGAGGACTAAGAATAGAGAGGAGTGGAAACAACTGGCAGGAGAAGACTAAGAACAGAGAGGAATGGAGACAACTGGCAGGAGAAGACTAAGAACAGAGAGGAGTGGAGACATATCTTGTCTCTAGCAATAAGTCGCAACAACTCGGAAAGGTGAATGAATGAATGAATAGATTACCATAAGATAGAGAGAACAATAATACAAATGTAATAACGGTAGAGAAAAATGGAGAACTTTAACAACGAACAGGCTAGTACAATAGGACGTATCCTACACTTTTCCTCTCTCTCTCTCTCTCTTCCTCTCTCTCCCTTTCTCTTCCTCTCTCCCTTCCTCTCTCTTCTCCTTTCCTCTTCCTCTCCCCCTCTCTACCTCTCTCTCTTCCTCTCTCTCCCTCTCCCCCTCTCTCTTCCCCTTCCCTCTTTCTCCCTCTCTCCCCCTCTCCTTCTCTCTCCCTTCCTCTCTCCCTCTCTCCCTTCCTCTCTCTCTCCTTCTCTCTCTCCCCTTCTATCTCTCTCTCCCTCCCTCTCTACTCTCTCTAGATGACAAAGTGGTGGTCTCAGTATTCTACTTTTCCCGCCGGACACCCTAGAGGGTGGCCAGTATCTTGCCTTACTGCCTTTCATTCCTCAGCTCCAGAAGACGCCAGATACCTATTTCAACATCTGGATCGCCTCCGGCCGGTTTCAAACCATCGACCTTCACCATTAGAGACACGTACACTAATCACTGTGCCACTCAGAGGTAGAGCGGAGACTATTCGTATTCTTTAGTATCCATAGAACTGAGAGCTGGCCTTCTTTGCAGCCGATGTGATGAGGATGCTGTGGTACAACATCTTGTCGGATTGGGAGCCGGAGATAGCTAATTTTGTTCAGGCCTTGATGTGAATATCACAAGAACAGATGTTTAGCTCGCTGTATGAAGATGACTTGACATTACGGGCTGCAGTATGCCTGTAGGTAATATACGAACTCAACAATCTATGGTAAGTGTAAAAGGTAGTCCCATAGCAAACGCCGTAGGGGATGAAGCGTTAGAGACGTCATAATGCTGGGCCATCGGCGTATGAGGTAGGGTGGCCAGTTCCTTTCCTCGCTGCCTTTCCTTCCCAGATTTTCTCTGTTCCCCATTTCAATCTATGGCAGCACGAGAAAATGAGGCGACATGTGAAAAGAAAGACCACACATACGCAGGGTCTTGACTTCATCCGATAAATGGCACAAAAATATAGAAGAAATACATAAATGAGAGTCTAAGTGGCGCTATGCTTAGTGCTACGTTTGCCACGACGAGTCGGCCGTTCGAGTACCGTGTCGGAGATGCCTCAGAAACCCAGGTGTGGAAATAGATACCTGACTTCTCATCTCACTGTGCTAGGAAAAACGTCAAGGCGCGATCCTGGCCCACATCTGGCCTGTATCGACAGAGTTAAGGGACACAAAGAAAAACCCATATCGCCAAGTGTCTCTGTGCTATGGCAGGGCTCGTGTAAGTTTCGTGCACTTCTCCTGGGAGAAACACCAGCATACCTTGACATCTTCTGTCACGGACGCATGGCCCATAAGGTGATAAATTACGAAGTTATAAGGTGATTTAACGCTTACTTTGAGTATTTTATGCTGTTTTAACTGCCTCAGTACAGCTGTAAAGAGTCTGCAACCACTGAATAACCTCGGTTATATTTCTTCTCGGAAATTAAGTGGCAGGTTAAGATTTTAAACTTGGTTATTACAATTTAGAAAATTTTCATTATTATAAAATGTATAAGTCTGAACTAGAGCGATGTAGACTGGTTATAGAAAGATTGATTATAAAGCACAGATTTTTTTTTCAAAATAATGCACTGAAGACCAGGCAAGAATGAAAGTTGGGAAGAAAACTGAGCCAGAGACAGAGAAAGATGTAGATGAGAAGATAACATAGGAGAGTTGGCAGGACACAGCCTGGCTGTGTGCACCATCAAGAGGGGGGGGGGAGAGAGGAAACTGGAGATTTATTACCGTCAACTTTCGTACTGAAAGAGTCACACGAAGACGACTACGACAATGATGATGATGACGACGACGACGACGATGATGACGATGATGATGACGACGACGATGCTGCTGATGATGATGTGGTGGTGGTGGTGATGGTGGTGTGATAGTAATGATGGTGATGATGATGACGACGATGATGATGATGATGTGGTGGTGGTGGTGGTGATTGTGATGTGATAGTAATGATGGTGATGATGATGACGACGACGACGATGATGATGGTGATGATGATGCTGTGGTGGTGGTGGTGGTGGTGTGATGGTAATGATGGTGATGATTACGACGACGACGATGATGATGATGATGACACGTCCATAAAACACGCTAGAACAAAGAAAACTCTTATCTGGTAACATAAATGTTCTCGTCAACACTTTGTTGCGTAGGGAGCATAACTTAACAGAAAAATAAGTCATAAAATAACAAATTTCTATAACATTTACTATAACAACAACTGTTAACATTGTTACAATTTGCATATGCATTCTGTTTATTTATTTTTGCTAGTACAAAAGTTCCAAAAAAAAAAAGACATAAGAAAACTGAAATTTATAATTTCCGAAAGATTTTTTTTTAATGTGCTGTCTCAACAACAGAATGTTTCCGCTGATCTTTTCTTTCCTCAAGACATTTATTTTTTATTATCATCACAATTTTGTTACAACACCCGTGGAAGTTTTCTTACAGTTCATGCAGTTCTTCTCTGGCTTTTGAACTTGAGGCTGTTGTTGATAGTTTCTGCCGGAGTGGATCAACAGTTCCACTCTCCCAAAAACTCCCAGGGCCTAGCTATCCCTGGAGGGTCTAAAACTCTGAGGATGCACGCGTGAGTCTGAAACTGAAACGTTTCCAGACCTGTATCAGATCATGCTTTCTTTGTGTTTTATTGTCTGATTATTAGATGTTTATCGTGTGACATTGTAATGTCCAATTATTAGATATTTATGGCGTGACGCTGTGGAGTTTATTGTCTAATTATTAGATATTTACCATGTAACAATGATGATTATTGTCTAATTATTAGACATTTACCATGTAACAATGATGATTATTGTCTAATTATTAGACATTTACCATGTAACAATGATGATTATTGTCTAATTATTAGACATGTATCATGTGAAATTGTGAGTTTATTGTCTAATTATTAGACATTTACCGTTTGACATTGAAGTTTACTGTCTAATTATTAGACATTTATCATGTGACATTGTGAGTTTATTGTCTAATTATTAGACATTTACCGTGCTACGCTGTGGAGTTTATTGTCTAATTATTAGATATTTACCATGTAACAATGATGGTTATTGTCTAATTATTAGATATTTATCATGTGACATTGTGAGTTTATTGTCTAACTATTAGACATTTACCGTGCGACGCTGTGAGGTTTATTGCGTTTATATCAAATGGTTTATTTATCAAACAAATTACATTCTGTTGTGTGTATGATTTACGTACACATAACATATGTGTTGAAGTTGAGTCTTGTTAAATGCTATGTATATTCCACCCTTCTCTATGATATGAAATCACTGATATTAGACACGGGAATATGAAAGAATACGAAAGCTGTTATAATATTGATATGTTATCTATCTATCTATCTATCTATCTATCTATCTATCTATCTATCTATCTATCTATCTATCTATCTATCTATCTATCTATCTATCTATCTATCTATCTATCTATCTATCTATCTACAAGCAGCCTGAACTTCACAGAAGGTTGTCTTTTGGACTATCAAGATGAAATCATCTGTGTTTGGCAAGGACTTCTTGTAGGAATGATGTCTTTAGAGTGTTATTGATATCTTCGGTCCATTGTCTTCATCTTTCTTGTTTTCCAAGAATCATATCCCCCATTATGGTTTCTTCTTCTTTATTTTTTTCTTTTTCTTCTTTCTTTTTTTCTTTTTCTTTTTCTTCTTCTTCTACTTCTTTCTTTCTTTCTTTCTTTCTTTCTTTCTTTCTTTCTTCTTCTTCTTCCTCCCTGAAACTGCTAGTTGATGTTGTGTGTAGTTAATGTGGCGAATATGTTGAGGCATAATATAATTTCATATCATATTATATCAAATCATATCGACGACAATTTTTCAGTCTTTGACTGAATATTGTTTTTAGTGTGACTGACTTGTGTGACTGACTATTGTCTTGTATTTTGACTGACTTTTATCGTATAGTGTGACTGACTATTGTCTTGTAGTGTGATTTAAATATTTTCATATAGTTTCACTAACTATTGTCTTGCAGTGTGATTTGACTATTTTCTTGTAGCGTGACTGACTATTGTAAAGTAATCTGACTGACTATTGTTTTCTGGTGTGATATGACTATTTTCTTGTAATGTGACTGACTATTGTCTTGTAGTTTGACTGACTACTGTCTTGTAATGTGATTGACTAATGCCTTGTAGTGTGACTATTGTTTTGTAGCGTGACTGACTATTGTCTTGTTGTTTGACTGACTAATGTCTTGTAATGTGTTTGACTATTGTCTTATAGTGTGACTGACTATTATCTTGCAGTGTGGCTGACATTTGGTTTGTAGTGTAACTATTTTCTTGTACCGTGACTGCTGTTGTTATGCAGTGTAATTTGACTATTGTCTTGTAGCGTGTGACTGATTACTGTCTTGTAGTGTGACTGGCTATTGTCTTGTAGTGTGACTGGCTATTGTCTTGTAGTGTGACTGGCTATTGTCTTGTAGTGTGACTGGCTATTGTCTTGTAGAGTGACTGGCTATTGTCTTGTAGAGTGACTGACTATTGTCTTGTAGCGTGACTGACTATTGTCTTGTAGCGTGTGACTGACTATTGTCTTGTAGCGTGACTGACTATTGTCTTGTAGTGTGACTGACTATTGTCTTGTAGTGTGACTGACTATTGTCTTGTAGTGTGACTGACTATTGTCTTGTAGTGTGTGACTGACTCTTGTCTTGTAGTGTGACTGACTCTTGTCTTGTAGTGTGTGACTGACTCTTGTCTTGTAGTGTGTGACTGACTATTGTCTTGTAGTGTGACTGACTATTGTCTTGTAGTGTGACTGACTATTGTCTTGTAGCGTGTGACTGACTATTGTCTTGTAGTGTGACTGACTATTGTCTTGTAGTGTGACTGATTACTGTCTTGTAGCGTGACTGACTATTGTCTTGTAGCGTGACTGACTACTGTCTTGTAGTGTGACTGACTACTGTCTTGTAGTGTGACTGACTACTGTCTTGTAGCGTGACTGACTACTGTCTTGTAGTGTGACTGACTATTGTCTTGTAGCGTGACTGACTACTGTCTTGTAGTGTGACTGACTACTGTCTTGTAGCGTGACTGACTACTGTCTTGTAGTGTGACTGACTACTGCCTTGTAGCGTGACTGACTATTGTCTTTTAGTGTATGACACAGAAGGAGTGAGTGAAACGTGCCAGAAAGGGAGATTCTCATGCCCCGACATTAATAATATAGTACAGAAAAAATTCCGGGTGTCTGAGTGGCGAAGTAGTTAGTGCACTGGTCTCTCATGGCGAAGGTCGAGGCTTCGAATCCGGCCGACGGCACCCCAGTCACCCAGCTGTAGAAATGGGTACCCGACTTCTTCTGGAGTTGGGGAAGGAAAAGGCAGCCAGGCGTGATACTGACCATATCATCCTCTAGTGTGCTGACAGGTCAAGGAAAATATGAGCACTAACACCATATCCCTATGTGCCTCTAAGGCATGACAGGGTTACCTTTACTTTTTTTTACTTACAGAAAAAATTCACATTTCCAACTTTAATGCAATTTATAGATTTTAAATTAAGACAAAACATAAAAATAAAACTTACTTCTCTAGGTTCTGCAACTTCTACATCAAACGTGTAATAATTTCCCATCGAAAGGCGCTAGGTAAAGAAGAACAAACATAATCAAGTTGCGATGCACCGACTATTCTGTTGTGGTTCTTATGCCGCGGCCGAATAATTACGAAATTCAAACAATCGTATTGGAAGAAAATTCAATTACTAAAACTTAAATACTTAAACAAATGTTAATCTTGGATTAAACGAACAGAGGAAATGTCTTGTCTTGTCTTGTTTTTGTTTTGTCTTGTCTCATTTCTCATATACCTTCCAGTGTTTAGGGCTCAAATATACGTTGTTGATATGACGTGTTATTTATTTTATATAGTGGGAATATTTAAGGCTTCTGTAATTTCCTATATCCATCTCTTGCGCGGGCGCTCTTAAACTACAGCTCAGTTCCAGAAACAGGAAAATAACACATTTTGTAGGATTAGACCTCGAAAAAAAATCGTAGACAAAGCACTTTAGTGAGACGTGAGAGAAAGAAAAATCACAAGAGAATTATCTGGGATTCGAACACGGACTCTGGTAGGACTAGTAGCCTGGCTAAGTCGATAGTACGCTGTTCTCTCTTGAGAGAACAGCCTACTATCGACTTAGCCAACTAGCACCTAAAAAGGTGTTTTGTTGACATAGTCTTTAGTAACTCGTGGCTAGACGGCTGCTCGTCCTACCGGAGTCCGTGGTTCGAATCCCAGGTAATTCTCTTGTGATTTTTCTTTCTCTCACGTCTCACTAAAGTGCTTTGTCTACGATTTTTTCGAGGTTTAATCCTACAATATTTGTTCTCTTACTTTACCGTACCAAAACCTCGTAGTTTCCTATTTATAAAAAATTTATAAAAAATTGTTCCCTAAGGCGTGGCAGGGTTACCTTTCCCTTTTTACCTTGGTAGAAACTATATGAGAGTTTGGAGAAGAGAAGACAGTCTTGGAAGTGTACTTAATGGGAAAAGGAAAGAGAGGAAGACCAAGGCCAACATGGGGAAAAGACATTGTTGATTTGGTAATGGATGTACAAGCAGCAGAACATCTTGCTTACAATCGAGAAGCCTACAAGAGAGCTGTTAGGGATGCAAAATTCCACAAGGGACATGCTAATGAGTGAATATAATCTAAACATAGGAATCGCTTCATTTCCCTGCATTTCAAGACATAAAATTAGGAGTGAGACAAGGATATGTTCTATCTCCTGACCTCTTCTCCTTGTACAGGGAAAACAAAGCGAGAAATACAGAGACGACACAGTTTTGACTGTTAGAAGTTAAGAGGAGCTACAGGCTCTTCTGGGCATCGTGGTTCGTGAAAAAAGTAAAGGTCTCAGCCTGAATAAAAAGAAGACTGAAGTGATGGTCATCTCAAAGAAAAGAATACCACCAAAATGTAGCATTACCATCGATGGCACAGAACTGAAACAAGTTGATAGATTCAAGTACTTAGGAACAATTATAACAACTGATGGAAAATGTCCCAATGAAATAAAAAGTGGACGTGATCAGGCCAAGTCAGCATTACAGAAGCTGAGACACATCTTGTGCAACAGATCCATATCAATGGAAACAAGATTCTGAGTACTTAAATGTTACATCAAGCCAATTCTGTTTTATGGGTGTGAAGCATAGTCTATGAATAAGAGAGTACAGCGAGAAATGGAGGCCATGAAAATGTGGTTTATAAGAAGGATATTGAAAGTACCATAGACAGCCAAGAAAACCAACGAATATGTCTTAAGAGAGGCTGGGGTTAAAAAGCAAATTACATCAGAGGCAGACAAGAGAGATTTACGAGACATTTCCTGAGAAGAGGAAAACTGGAACACACTGTAGCAAGTGGAAAAATTGAGAGAATAAGAGATAGAGAAAGACAGACAGAGAAGTTACTGGATGGGCTGTCAGTGTGGCTAGGAAGAAAGTCACCGGTGGATCTCATAATAAGGTCTAAAGACAGGGAGTTGTGGATAGAAATGATCGCCTACGTCACGCGGCACGGCACTTAGAATTCATTTCCCTGTAAGGTCATGACGCGTGTGTTTAATATGAAATTGTTTATGTAGTCTTAGGATTTTGCGTATTGTAGTCATTGAAATTAAGAACTTAAACTACACAATATAAGTAAAGTCATTTATCTTGCTGTAGCGATAATATCAAAATGTGTTTAAACAAATTTTGTTCTTTTAAAGAAGGGTGCTAGAATACACGCGGTCACAGCACCAACTCTCGGCACTTTCCCCTGCGAGATACACAGGAAGAAGAAGAAGTCTGCCACATTTAGCAACATCTAAAGTTCTGACAAGTTGTAGCAGAAAAACAGCTTCATTATATTTATTTGTCAAGATGAAATTCAAGCTATTGTTGTGACTGAAACGTTTCATCTACAGACAGCTCTTATTCTAGAGGATGGAGAAAAAAAACATGTAAATGATCAAATCCACTATAACACATTTCTCTGGTGCCACAGAAGTTAACAACTTGAGATACCCAGACCATACTGTGCTGATAGTTTTTTTTTAATGTTTAGCATAGAATTGTTATAATTTTAGTATAATTATTACCCACTGCACCACTTATTAGTAATCTACCTGCGTTGTCCGTAATTTACTTATGATATTAATCCACCTGCATTGCCCGTACATTACTTGTGATATTACTATGGGTCATATAACTACTTCATTAAATATTCTTTTTAAAAAAATCCAGAATTATTGTACTTTTCGAACATGCTCTTAGTGGATCTCAGAACTGAATATTTTTCGGTACTCCAAAACTACGCTACAACATAACGGAAACAAAAGTTTCACCTTGATTTTGGCGCTGTTAATTCTTTCAGCCCGGACTGGATTCCTTCCCCTGGATTTTCTGCGCTTATTTATGTGTTCGAGTGCAAAGACTATCAGTGGATGTCCTTTGTATGTTTGGAACTTTTCTTCGCGCTGTGACAAGGTTTGCTGTACTCGTAAGGCAATGAGCATTATACCTGCTACCAGTGACACAAAGACCTGATAAACAATATTGACTTCACCATAGAAGGAAAGATATACGGAAAACTTACATTTATACTTCATTCATTCATTCATTTGCATGTCCCTTGCGGAACTTTGCCTCCCAAACAGCACTCCTGTAGGCCTCTCGGTTGTGAGCAAGATGGCCTGCTGCTGATGCATCCATTTGCAGATCGTCAACGATGTCTTGCAGCCATCTTCGTTTTGGTCTTCCTCTTTTTCTTTTTCCCATTATGTATCATTCCAATACGGTCTTCTCTAAATTATCATGACGTTTAATTTGTCCAAAATATTTAAGTTTTCTCTCTTTAATCCTCTTTACTAGCCAACCTTCTTCAATATTAAGTTCTTGTAGTATTGATATATTTGTTCTTTTTTGTGTCCATGATATTTGAAGAACTCTTCTGTAGCATTTACATTCAAAGGCATTTATGTGTTTCTCAGCTGTTTTGTTAAA
Organism: Achatina immaculata; assembly: GCA_009760885.1. Taxonomy (NCBI): domain Eukaryota; kingdom Metazoa; phylum Mollusca; class Gastropoda; order Stylommatophora; family Achatinidae; genus Lissachatina; species Lissachatina immaculata. Next base: position 15,082,801 of record CM019699.1, read on the forward strand.
TGTCCAGGTCTCACAGGCATATGTTGCGATGGGAAAGATGCATGCCCTTAAAAATCTTATTTTTGTAGTTCTGTCTGCTCCTCTCCACAGATTCTTTATTTATTTTACTTTCTGATGAGCGATAGATGTCCTCCTTTTAATTTCCCTCATTGTATCTCCATTATTAGTAAGTAGTGATCCAAGATATTCAAAACTCTCCACTTCTTCCAATTTTTCCTCATTGATACATATTTCAGCTGCCTTGTTTGTTTTGTCAGTTGTCATCAATTTAGTTTTCTTTGCATTAAGATAGAGGTTCTGTTCTTCGCTGTTCTTACTATAGATATATATTTGTAAATAAAACTGTAGTGCAAAAATTACATTATGACAGCATTAATTGTTTTAAGAAAATAAAGAACAGATCAGTGTCGGAAAGATGTACAAGTGCAGGAAATATCAAGCTAATTAAGCTTTATTCTACCCAAGTTCTGTGCATAGTATTCGATCAAAAAAAATAGTAGAAAAAGCACCTTAGACGTGACAAAGTGACAAAGAAATTACCTGGGACTCAGACCATGAACTCCAGTTGGTCGAGCAGTTGCCTAGCTACCTAGTAATTCTTATCATTTTTCCAGCTCCCAAAGTGCTTTAGCTACTACTTTTCGAGAGTCAGCCGTACAGAACTGTGCTAAATTATTTTCAGGTCCAGTTGCGGTTTTGCCACCACAGCGAACGAGAATATCCCATAATTTCTCTCCTCTGCCTGTGCCAGTGACATCTGTAATAGGCAAGAACCGTCCCGCGTCATGTCCGCGTACGATGAATGCGCACATCTCTGCACATGTTCTCAATAGGGAGGCACTCACAGCCAGCTATAAGCAGCTGGACGGCGCCAACCTTCCAGAGAACGCAGTGGAATGCACCAGCGATGACCGATCTTAGGCAGGGAAGTCCATGTGCCCCTGGAAGTCACAGCTCGCGCCTGGGGCATCGATCACTTAACTCAGTAGCTAGGGCGCCAGACCGGGCTCCCAGCCCACAACACAACGAAGCTGGCACAGACAAAGCGTAGAGAAAGGCAAACAAATGTCCAAATCATCAACGGTCACTTTCTGCCCTTCCGCCATGTTGAAACCGGAAGCTGCTAAATGAATTTGCTGTGCGAAAGGTGCTTCTTAATTGATAGAATCTAGCCAGGGCTTCCCACCTCAGAAAAGACTGAGCGACTAACCAACATTAGAAGAAATCTACAAGACTATAGAATCTAGCCAGGGCTTCCCATCCCAGAAAAGACTGGGTGATTAACTAACATTAGAAGAAATCTACAAGATTATAGAATCTAGCCAGGACTTCCCACCCCAGAAAAGATTGAGCGATTAATCAACATTAGAATAAATGTACAAGACTATAGTATCTAGCCAGGGCTTCCCACCCCAGAAAAGACTGGGTGATTATTCAACATTAGAAGAAATCAACAAGGCAAATGATAGTTTGAGTCCATCAAAAGCACCAATCAGCTATTTGTTGCCTCTATCTTGATCAGATTGTACTAATCCTCTTTGTGCTGGTCCTCCTTGCACTGGTCCTCCTTGTACTGTTCCTCCTTGTGCTATTCCTCCTTGTGCTGGTTCTCCTTGTGCTGGTTCTCCTTGTACTGGTCCTCTTTATGCCGGTTCTCCTTGTACTGGTCCTCCTTGTGCTGTTCCTCCTTGTACTGTTCCTCCTTGTGCTATTCCTCCTTGTGCTGGTTCTCCTTGTGCTGGTTCTCCTTGTACTGGTCCTCTTTATGCCGGTTCTCCTTGTACTGGTCCTCCTTGTGCTGTTCCTCCTTGTGCTGTTCCTCCTTGTGCTGTTCTTCCTTCTGCTGTTCTTCCTTCTGCTGTTCCTTCTTGTGCTGTTCCTACTTGTGCTGTTTCTTCTTGTGCTGTTCCTCCCTTTGCATATAATTCAAACTCAGTGTGCTGGAAACAATAAACAGTTTCAGCATAGATGAGACATACATGAATTATAATAGCACATAAATACAGAGACTTGCTTGTACCTGTAACTGCGAGCTGCTGTTCTTCGCAGCCGACGCTGCAGAGGTGTGGAGGCACAGCATCGTATCGGCGTGGGAGCGGGTTATGGCAGCTACTTTTTCAGTCCTGGATTACAGCTAAAAAACAAGCTTCTTTAGCAGACTCCACCACCATGGAGACTATGGCGATCCCTGCCCCGTTACATAGGCTAGGCCTGTTTCTAGGGGTACCAATGGAGAGGTGGGACAGGGTCTTGGTCAGCTATGGTTCGCTAACCCTAGCGATAGCACATCAGCTAATAAATGCTGAGAAAATAACGAATATAAGAATTCCGAGCAGATCTTGTGGCCATTTTCTTGTAGAAGATATTGGCAAGATCTTCTTCTTCTTCCTCCTCTTCTATGTCCCTAGAGCTGGGAGTTGGAATTCTTTGAGGTCCAGGCGGCAAAGATGTTGAGATACACTGTCATATCGGATTGGCAGCGGATTATAGCGACTATTTCTTGAGTCCATGAATAAAGCTAAAAAGTAAGGGGTTGTCCAATACTTCTTTAGCAGACTCCACCGCCATATGGACTATAAGGAACTCTGTCCCGTTAGGTAGACTGGACCAGTTACTAGAGGTACCGACGAGAGATGAAGAGGGGTCTTGGTTCGCCAGCCCTGAGGGTAGCATGTCAGCTGTGGCTTTGGATCACCTGACCACCAAATCTGACTGCGTCTTCGCCCCTTGTTTCTTCTTCTTCTTCTTCTTACACGTTTAGCGAATGTGCGTGGTACTTTGATTTTTGCGATGCGCCTTCTGGCTGGGTACCCTCCGACTTCAGCACCCTTTCCTTGCTAGGGCAGATAGTGGGCTTGCTCGGACTGCCATGAAGACAGTGGTGTAGCCTGGCTTGACCAAAACTTTGGGCCTCTTAGACCATTGCTGTCTGTAGTCACCTCCGTATCCGGATTTTCACTGTCTTCGACTTAACTTCCAGGCAATTATTTAAGTATGTTTTTAAAGATTCATCCTCAGACAAGTCAAAGCATCTGTTATACGTGTACTCACCTTCATATTAAATGTTCTCAGTGTAAGACCGCGGTATGAAACGATTGGTTCTTCTCGCCATGAAATGAGCTGTGCGACATAGAGGCGCGGTTTTACAACAGATCATTTTATGCGTTGTCAGTCACGTGTCTTCGGTAGGCGGGGTTAAAAATAAATACTTATTACAACAAATGACAGCTCACTTGAATGACAATATGGGCGTATGGCGGTTAACTGTCTTTATTTCTAAACGGCTTCTTAACTGGGTATTTTGATTTCACAATGCCGTATTATCATATAACGATCCCTGCCCCATTAGCCAGGCTGGGTCTGTTATTGGGGTGGGGGGTTGGGGGGTACCCAGGTTGAGATATTCCTTCTGCGTCACAGGGTCTTGGTCGGCATTTGATCGCCAACCCTGACGCAATATGTAAGTTAGGGGTAGCTAACTGTCATATCACGTCCTCGCGCTCCACCCCCCACCTCTTGTTTTTTTTTTGTTGTTTCTCCTTGAAGTAATCGTCGGACAGCTGGAGTTTGTGTAGATCCTCATAAATGTTTTCATGAACTGATATGGCTGTTGGCCGTATCTGTGTGTTCTGTTCCTCGTACGTTGGGTACTCATATATACTCATCTCTCCTCGTCTTTCTTCTTCTTCTTCTTTTTCTGGGTTCGATGTTGTTGGTCACATCAGATCCTGATCCCTGTCGACATGGCAAAGCCCGCAGTCCTCTCTAGATCCTAATAGGAGTCCCAAAGCTTGTGCCTCAAGTTTGTGCCCTCTGGCCATGTCTCACACCTCAGGTCTGCATGGTTAGGGCACTCTTGAAGGATATTTTTTAGAGTCTGGACTCCACCGCCATATGGACACTCATCTGTGTGAGACATTGTAAGTCGATATAGGTGGCTTAATAGACTGCAGTGGCCTGTCCTTAGGCGGAAGAGGATTAAGAATGGATATTAAGAGGATTACGAGGTTAAGTATGGTTTTGATACAGTCCAATCTTGCGGCATGGCTTCTTTCAGGCCCTTCTCCAGCGGGAAAGAAAAGGGATGAACCCCAGGCCTCAAAGCAACGAAGAGGTACCAGGCATACACAAAAAGGACTACCTAACAACACTTCAGATGACGACACTGACCCAGGAGCTGATTGACAGCAAATACAACCCAGCTGAATGGACACATGTATGCACAGATGGGTCTGCAGAGAAATCACTAAAAAATGGAGGTGGGGGCGTTTACATAAGATACACAGATGGGAGGCAAACCAAAAGGGCCTTTGCGACTGGAAAGATTTCCTCCAACTACAGGGCAGAAGCAACAGCCCTCCTTGAAGCCCTCAGAACACTTGAAACAAAAAAACCAGCAGCCACCACACAAAATAGCCTTCTTCACAGACTGCAGGGCACTTCTGGAATCACTAACAACAACAAACAAGTCACAGGAAAACATACAGTAAATCGCAACAAAACTGAAGCACTTTACACTGTCAACAACTGTGGCCCTACAGTGGGTACCATCCCACTGTGGAAAAGCTGGAAATGAAATAGCTGACACCCTAACCAAACCTGGCAGCAGTCAAGATCAAACAAATCTTCCAGTAAACAACCAAGAGGCGGAAACTATAAGCCGTAACCGGTGCAGATCTGAATGGGAGACACAACTGAAATGAAACAACGAACCAGATTCAATACACCAAAGTCGTCTTACAGATCCTACATGCGCCTACCTTGTATATCGGTCGCGCAGATCTTCAGTCCGTTGAAAGGATGGTGCCTTATAGTGTTGTGACCGGTGCGGGCCTGTAAAACGATAATTTCTTCTTCTCAATCAGGTTGGTAGTAAGTCAGTCAGTCAGTCAGTCAGACATTAGTCTGTCCCTTGGTTGTAAGCAAGTTCCCCAGCTTCTGATGCAGCCATTATTTGCCAGGGTACTATTTCGCCCATTTATTCTTGTATATTACTTCTATAATTGTCTTAGTCTTCTCGTGTGTTATGCTGGTATTAGTAAATAGCAATAATAATAATAATGATAATAATGATAATCTACGTAGGTAAGACAAAGAATTGAGCTGTGTTTCTGAAATGGTGGATTCGAGCTGTAAAACTGTCAACAAACTGCGTCATAGACCACAAGTGCCACAAACAACTCTCACTATCAAACATTTTCCTAATGTTATATAACAATCGAAATAAAATAAATAACTCGTTACACAAAGCAGGACTTGCACTAAGGATGTCACAGATGTCTAGTATTTAAATAAAGAAGTAAGTACAATTTAATACTTGAAAAAAAAAGAAAAACAATGGAACCAGTTTGCGCCACTAACAGCAATTATTGAGGAAAGACGCTGGCGATGGCTGGCCTCTCACTACCAAAAATAGCACTAAGATGGACACCACAGGTCAGCAGAAGTAAGGAGACATGGAGAAGAACAACAGAGAGGATGTTGAGCACTAGAGCGGAAAAAAGGCAAAGGACAGGCATTTGTGGAAAACCCTTACGGAAGCTCCATGTGCCTTGGGCACTTAAGGTTCAGAGAGAGAGAGAGAGAGCGAGAGAGAGAGAGAGAGAGAGAGATGGCGCCAACAGATAACACGGTTTTGTTAGCGCCAAGAGGTACCAGGCATACACAAAAAGGACTACCTAACAACACTTCAGATGACGACACTGACCCAGGAGCTGATTGACAGCAAATACAACCCAGCTGAATGGACACATGTATGCACAGATGGGTCTGCAGAGAAATCACTAAAAAATGGAGGTGGGGGCGTTTACATAAGATACACAGATGGGAGGCAAACCAAAAGGGCCTTTGCGACTGGAAAGATTTCCTCCAACTACAGGGCAGAAGCAACAGCCCTCCTTGAAGCCCTCAGAACACTTGAAACAAAAAAACCAGCAGCCACCGCACAAAACAGCCTTTTTCACAGACTGCAGGGCACTTCTGGAATCACTAAAAACAACAAACAAGTCACAGGAAAACATACAGTAAATCGCAACAAAACTGAAGCACTTTACACTGTCAACAACTGTGGCCCTACAGTGGGTACCATCCCACTGTGGAAAAGCTGGAAATGAAATAGCTGACACCCTAACCAAACCTGGCAGCAGTCAAGATCAAACAAATCTTCCAGTAAACAACCAAGAGGCGGAAACTATAAGCCGTAACCGGTGCAGATCTGAATGGGAGACACAACTGAAATGAAACAACGAACCAGATTCAACACACCAAAGTCGTCTTACAGATCCTACATGCGCCTACCTTGTATATCGGTCGCGCAGATCTTCAGTCCGTTGAAAGGATGGTACCTTGTAGTGTTGTGACCGGTGCGGGCCTGTAAAACGATAATTTCTTCTTCTCAATCAGGTTGGTAGTAAGTCAGTCAGTCAGTCAGTCAGACATTAGTCTGTCCCTTGGTTGTAAGCAAGTTCCCCAGCTTCTGATGCAGCCATTATTTGCCAGGGTACTATTTCGCCCATTTATTCTTGTATATTACTTCTATAATTGTCTTAGTCTTCTCGTGTGTTATGCTGGTATTAGTAAATAGCAATAATAATAATAATGATAATAATGATAATCTACGTAGGTAAGACAAAGAATTGAGCTGTGTTTCTGAAATGGTGGATTCGAGCTGTAAAACTGTCAACAAACTGCGTCATAGACCACAAGTGCCACAAACAACTCTCACTATCAAACATTTTCCTAATGTTTATATAACAATCGAAATAAAATAAATAACTCGTTACACAAAGCAGGACTTGCACTAAGGATGTCACAGATGTCTAGTATTTAAATAAAGAAGTAAGTACAATTTAATACTTGAAAAAAAAAGAAAAACAATTGGAACCAGTTTGCGCCACTAACAGCAATTATTGAGGAAAGACGCTGGCGATGGCTGGCCTCTCACTACCAAAAATAGCACTAAGATGGACACCACAGGTCAGCAGAAGTAAGGAGACATGGAGAAGAACAACAGAGAGGATGTTGAGCACTAGAGCGGAAAAAAGGCAAAGGACAGGCATTTGTGGAAAACCCTTACGGAAGCTCCATGTGCCTTGGGCACTTAAGGTTCAGAGAGAGAGAGAGAGAGCGAGAGAGAGAGAGAGAGAGAGAGATGGCGCCAACAGATAACACGGTTTTGTTAGCGCCAAGAGATAACACGGCTATGATGGCGCCAAGAAATAACACAGCTATGATGGCACCAAGAAATAACACAGCTATGATGGCACCAAGAAATAACACAGCTATGATGGCACCAAGAAATAACATAGCTATGATGGCACCAAGAAATAACACAGCTATGATGGCACCAAGAAATAACATAGCTATGATGGCACCAAGATAACATAGCTATGATGGCACCAAGAATAACACAGCTATGATGGCACCAAGAAATAACATAGCTATGATGGCACCAAGAAATACACAGCTATGATGGCACCAAGAAATAACACAGCTATGATGGCAAAAGAAATAACATAGCTATGATGGCACCAAGAAATAACACAGCTATGATGGCACCAAGAAATAACATAGCTATGATGGCACCAAGAAATAACATAGCTATGATGGCACCAAGAAATAACACAGCTATGATGGCACCAAGAAATAACATAGCTATGATGGCACCAAGAAATAACACAGCTATGATGGCACCAAGAAATAACACAGCTATGATGGCAAAAGAAATAACACAGCTATGATGGCACCAAGAAATAACACAGCTATGATGGCACCAAGAAATAACACAGCTATGATGGCACCAAGAAATAACGGCTATGATGGCACCAAGAAATAACGGCTATATTGGCGCCAAGAGATAACACAGTTAAGATGGTGCCAAGAGATGAAACAGATATCAACTGTGTTGTTTGTTCCGAGTGTACACAAGAGGTTCACAATAAAGAACTAATCCCTCGGCGACGCTCAAAAGTGCAAGTCGGAATTGATTCGGGGGAGGGGGGTGCGGTGGGGGAAGGGGAGTGGTGGTGGGGTTGGGGGTGGTAGGGGGGGAATGTGTATGACAAGGAAGAACTCTGTCTGATGTGTGAGAAGGAAGAACTCTGTCTGATGTCTAAGAAGGAAGAACTCTGTCTGATGTGTGAGAAGGAAGAACTCTGTCTGATGTCTAAGAAGGAAGAACTCTGTCTGATATGTAAGAAGGAAGAACTCTGTCTGATGTCTAAGAAGGAAGAACTCTGTCTGATGTCTAAGAAGGAAGAACTCTGTCTGATGTCTAAGAAGGAAGAACTCTGTCTGATGTGTAAGAAGGAAGAACTCTGTCTGATGTCTAAGAAGGAAGAACTCTATCTGATATGTAAGAAGGAAGAACTCTGTCTGATGTCTAAGAAGGAAGAACTCTATCTGATATGTGAGAAGGAAGAACTCTGTCTGATGTCTAAGAAGGAAGAACTCTATCTGATATGTAAGAAGGAAGAACTCTGTCTGATGTCTAAGAAGGAAGAACTCTATCTGATATGTAAGAAGGAAGAACTCTGTCTGATATGTAAGAAGGAAGAACTCTGTCTGATGTCTAAGAAGGAAGAACTCTATCTGATATGTAAGAAGGAAGAACTCTATCTGATGTGTAAGAAGGAAGAACTCTGTCTGATGTCTAAGAAGGAAGAACTCTGTCTGATATGTAAGAAGGAAGAACTCTGTCTGATGTCTAAGAAGGAAGAACTCTGTCTGATATGTAAGAAGGAAGAACTCTGTCTGATATGTGAGAAGGAAGAACTCTGTCTGATATGTAAGAAGGAAGAACTCTGTCTGATATGTGAGAAGGAAGAACTCTGTCTGATATGTAAGAAGGAAGAACTCTGTCTGATGTGTAAGAAGGAAGAACTCTGTCTGATATGTGAGAAGGAAGAACTCTGTCTGATGTGTGAGAAGGAAGAACTCTGTCTGATATGTAAGAAGGAAGAACTCTGTCTGATGTGTGAGAAGGAAGAACTCTGTCTGATATGTAAGAAGGAAGAACTCTGTCTGATATGTAAGAAGGCATTTATGTGTTTCTCAGCTGTTTTGTTAAATGTCCAGGTCTCACAGGCATATGTTGCGATGGGAAAGATGCATGCCCTTAAAAATCTTATTTTTGTAGTTCTGTCTGCTCCTCTCCACAGATTCTTTATTTATTTTACTTTCTGATGAGCGATAGATGTCCTCCTTTTAATTTCCCTCATTGTATCTCCATTATTAGTAAGTAGTGATCCAAGATATTCAAAACTCTCCACTTCTTCCAATTTTTCCTCATTGATACATATTTCAGCTGCCTTGTTTGTTTTGTCCGTTGTCATCAATTTAGTTTTCTTTGCATTAAGATAGAGGTTCTGTTCTTCGCTGTTCTTACTATAGATATATATTTGTAAATAAAACTGTAGTGCAAAAATTACATTATGACAGCATTAATTGTTTTAAGAAAATAAAGAACAGATCAGTGTCGGAAAGATGTACAAGTGCAGGAAATATCAAGCTAATTAAGCTATATTCTACCCAAGTTCTGTGCATAGTATTTGATCAAAAAAAATAGTAGAAAAAGCACCTTAAACGTGACAAAGTGACAAAGAAATTACCTGGGACTCAGACCATGAACTCCAGTTGGTCGAGCAGTTGCCTAGCTACCTAGTAATTCTTATCATTTTTCCAGCTCCCAAAGTGCTTTAGCTACTACTTTTCGAGAGTCAGCCGTACAGAACTGTGCTAAATTATTTTCAGGTCCAGTTGCGGTTTTGCCACCACAGCGAACGAGAATATCCCATAATTTCTCTCCTCTGCCTGTGCCAGTGACATCTGTAATAGGCAAGAACCGTCCCGCGTCATGTCCGCGTACGATGAATGCGCACATCTCCGCACAAGTCCTCAGTAAGGAGACACTCACACTATAAGCAGCTGGACGGCGCCAACCTTCCAGTTAACGCAGTGGAATGCACCAGCGATGACCGATCTTAGACTGGGAAGTCCATGTGCCCCTGGAAGTCACAGCTCGCGCCTGGGGCATCGATCACTTAACTCAGTAGCTAGGGCGCCAGACCGGGCTCCCAGCCCACAACACAACGAAGCTGGCACAGACAAAGCGTAGAGAAAGGCAAACAAATGTCCAAATCATCAACGGTCACTTTCTGCCCTTCCGCCATGTTGAAACCGGAAGCTGCTAAATGAATTTGCTGTGCGAAAGGTGCTTCTTATTTGATAGAATCTAGCCAGGGCTTCCCACCCCAGAAAAGACTGAGCGACTAACCAACATTAGAAGAAATCTACAAGACTATAGAATCTAGCCAGGACTTCCCACTCCAGAAAAGAATGGGCGATTAACTAACATTAGAAGAAATCTACAAGACTATAGAATCTAGCCAGGGCTTCCCACCCCAGAAAAGACTGGGTGATTAACTAACATTAGAAGAAATCCACAAGACTATAGTATCTAGCCAGGGCTTCCCACCCCAGAAAAGACTGGGTGATTATTCAACATTAGAAGAAATCAACAAGGCAAATGAAAGTTTGAGTCCATCAAAAGTACCAATCAGCTATTTGTTGCCTCTATCTTGATGAGATTGTACTGATCCTCTTTGTGCTGGTCCTCCTTGTACGGGTCCTCCTTCTACCCGTCCTCCAAGTGCTGGTTCTCCTTGTACTGGTCCTCTTTATGCCGGTTCTCCTTGTGCTGGTCCTCCTTGTGCTGGTTCTCCTTGTGCTTTTCCTCCTTGTGCTGGTTCTTCTTGTGCTGGTCCTCCTTGTGCTGGTTCTCCTTGTGCTGTTCCTCCTTGTGCTGGTTCTCCTTGTGCTGGTCCTCCAAGTGCTGGTTCTCCTTGTGCTGGTCCTCTTTATGCCGGTTCTCCTTGTGCTGGTCCTCCTTGTGCTGGTTCTCCTTGTGCTGTTTCTCCTTGTGCTGGTTCTCCTTGTGCTGGTCCTCTTTATGCTGATTCTCCTTGTACTGGTCCTCTTTATGCCAGTTCTCTTTGTGCTGGTTCTCCTTGTACTGGTCCTCTTTATGCCGGTTCTCCTTGTGCTGGTCCTCTTTGTGCTGTTCGTCCTTGTGCTGTTCGTCCTTGTGCTGTTCCTTCTTGTGCTGTTCTTCCTTGTGCTGTTCTTCCTTCTGCTGTTCCTTCTTGTGCTGTTCCTACTTGTGCTGTTCCTTCTTGTGCTGTTCCTCCCTTTGCATATAATTCAAACTCAGTGTGCTGGAAACAATAAACAGTTTCAGCATAGATGAGACATACATGAATTATATAGCACATAAATACAGAGACTTGCTTGTACCTGTAACTGCGAGCTGCTGTTCTTCGCAGCCGACGCTGCAGAGGTGTGGAGGCACAGCATCGTATCGGCGTGGGAGCGGGTTATGGCAGCTACTTTTTCAGCCCTGGATTACAGCTAAAAAAACAAGCTTCTTTAGCAGACTCCACCACCATGGAGACTATGGCGATCCCTGCCCCGTTACATAGGCTAGGCCTGTTTCTAGGGGTACCAATGGAGAGGTGGGACAGGGTCTTGGTCAGCTATGGTTCGCTAACCCTAGCGATAGCACATCAGCTAATAAATGCTGAGAAAATAACGAATATAAGAATTCCGAGCTGATCTTGTGGCCATTTTCTTGTAGAAGATATTGGCAAGATCGTCTTTTTCTTCCTCCTCTTCTATGTCCCTAGAGCTGGGAGTTGGAATTCTTTGAGGTCCAGGCGGCAAAGATGTTGAGACACACTGTCATATCGGATTGGCAGCGGATTATAGCGACTATTTCTTGAGTCCATGAATAAAGCTAAAAAGTAAGGGGTTGTCCAATACTTCTTTAGCAGACTCCACCGCCATATGGACTATAAGGAACTCTGTCCCGTTAGGTAGACTGGCCAGTTACTAGAGGTACCGACGAGAGATGAAGAGGGGTCTTGGTTCGCCAGCCCTGAGGGTAGCATGTCAGCTGTGGGTTTGGGTCACCTGACCACCAAATCTGACTGCGTCTTCGCCCCTTGTTTCTTCTTCTTATTCTTACGCGTTTAGCGAATGTGTGTGGTACCTTGATTTTTGCGATGCGCCTTCTGGCTGGGTACCCTCCGACTTCAGCACCTTTCCTTGCTAGGGCAGATAGTGGGCTTGCTCGGACTGCCATGAAGACAGTGGTGTAGCCTGGCTTGACCAAAACTTTGGGCCTCTTAGACCATTGCTGTCTGTAGTCACCTCCGTATCCGGATTTTCATTGTCTTCGACTTAACTTGCAGGCAATTATTTAAGTATGTTTTTAAAGATTCATCCTCAGACAAGTCAAAGCATCTGTTATACGTGTACTCACCTTCATATTAAATGTTCTCAGTGTAAGACCGCGGTATGAAACGATTGGTTCTTCTCGCCATGAAATGAGCTGTGCGACATAGAGGCGCGGTTTTACAACAGATCATTTTATGCGTTGTCAGTCACGTGTCTTCGGTAGGCCAGGTTAAAAATAAATACTTCTTACAACAAATGACAGCTCACTTGAGTGACAATATGGGCGTATGGCGGTTAACTGTCTTTATTTATAAACGGCTTCTTAACTGGGTATTTTGATTTCACAATGCCGTATTATCATATAACGATCCCTGCCCCATTAGCCAGGCTGGGTCTGTTATTGGGGTGGGGGGGGGGGTACCCAGGTTGAGGTATTCCTTCTGCGTCACAGGGTCTTGGTCGGCAGTTGATCGCCAACCCTAACGCCATATGTGAGTTAGGGGTAGCTAACTGTCATATCATGTCCTCCACCCCCCCCCTCTTTTTTTTTTTTTTTTGGTTTCTCCTTGAAGTAATCGTCGGACAGCTGGAGTTTGTGCAGATCCTCATAAATGTTTTCATGAACTGATATGGCTGTTGGCCGTATCTGTGTGTTCTGTTCCTCGTACGTTGGGTACTCATATATCATCTCCTCGTCTTTCTTCTTCTTCTTCTTTTTCTGGGTTCGATGTTGTTGGTCACATCAGATCCTGATCCCTGTCGACATGGCAAAGCCCGCAGTCCTCTCTAGATCCTAATAGGAGTCCCAAAGCTTGTGCCCCAAGTTTGTGCCCTCTGGCCATTCTCACACCTCAGGTCTGCATGGTTAGGGCACTCTTGAAGGATATTTTTTAGAGTCTGGACTCCACCGCCATATGGACACTCATCTATGTGAGACATTGTAAGTCGATATAGGTGGCTTAATAGACTGCAGTGGCCTGTCCTTAGGCGGAAGAGGATTAAGAATGGATATTAAGAGGATTACGAGGTTAAGTATGGTTTTGATACAGTCCAATCTTGCGGCATGGCTTCTTTCAGGCCCTTCTCCAGCGGGAAAGAAAAGGGATGAACCCCAGGCCTCAAAGCAACGAAGAGGTACCAGGCATACACAAAAAGGACTACCTAACAACACTTCAGATGACGACACTGACCCAGGAGCTGATTGACAGCAAATACAACCCAGCTGAATGGACACATGTATGCACAGATGGGTCTGCAGAGAAATCACTAAAAAAATGGAGGTGGGGGCGTTTACATAAGATACACAGATGGGAGGCAAACCAAAAGGGCCTTTGCGACTGGAAAGATTTCCTCCAACTACAGGGCAGAAGCAACAGCCCTCCTTGAAGCCCTCAGAACACTTGAAACAAAAAACCAGCAGCCACCACACAAAATAGCCTTCTTCACAGACTGCAGGGCACTTCTGGAATCACTAACAACAACAAACAAGTCACAGGAAAACATACAGTAAATCGCAACAAAACTGAAGCACTTTACACTGTCAACAACTGTGGCCCTGCAGTGGGTACCATCCCACTGTGGAAAGCTGGAAATGAAATAACTGACACCCTAACCAAACCTGGCAGCAGTCAAGATGAAACAAATCTTCCAGTAAACAACCAAGAGGCGGAAACTATAAGCCGTAACCGGTGCAGATCTGAATGGGAGACACAACTGAAATGAAACAACGAACCAGATTCAATACACCAAAGTCGTCTTACAGATCCTACATGCGCCTACCTTGTATATCGGTCGCGCAGATCTTCAGTCCCGTTGAAAGGATGGTGCCTTATAGTGTTGTGACCGGTGCGGGCCTGTAAAACGATAATTTCTTCTTCTCAATCAGGTTGGTAGTAAGTAAGTCAGTCAGTCAGTCAGACATTAGTCTGTCCCTTGGTTGTAAGCAAGATCCTCAGCTTCTGATGCAGCCATTATTTGCCAGGGTACTATTTCGCCCATTTATTCTTGTATATTACTTCTATAATTGTCTTAGTCTTCTCGTGTGTTATGCTGGTATTAGTAAATAGCAATAATAATAATAATGATAATAATGATAATCTACGTAGGTAAGACAAAGAAATAACACAGCTATGATGGCACCAAGAAATAACACAGCTATGATGGCACCAAGAAATAACACAGCTATGATGGCACCAAGAAATAACACAGCTATGATGGCACCAAGAAATAACACAGCTATGATGGCACCAAGAAATAACACAGCTATGATGGCACCAAGAAATAACACAGCTATGATGGCACCAAGAAATAACACAGCTATGATGGCACCAAGAAATAACACAGCTATGATGGCACCAAGAAATAACACAGCTATGATGGCACCAAGAAATAACACAGCTATGATGGCACCAAGAAATAACACAGCTATGATGGCACCAAGAAATAACACAGCTATGATGGCACCAAGAAATAACACAGCTATGATGGCACCAAGAAATAACACAGCTATGATGGCACCAAGAAATAACACAGCTATGATGGCACCAAGAAATAACACAGCTATGATGGCACCAAGAAATAACACAGCTATGATGGCACCAAGAAATAACACAGCTATGATGGCACCAAGAAATAACACAGCTATGATGGCACCAAGAAATAACACAGCTATGATGGCACCAAGAAATAACACAGCTATGATGGCACCAAGAAATAACACAGCTATGATGGCACCAAGAAATAACACAGCTATGATGGCACCAAGAAATAACACAGCTATGATGGCACCAAGAAATAACACAGCTATGATGGCACCAAGAAATAACACAGCTATGATGGCACCAAGAAATAACACAGCTATGATGGCACCAAGAAATAACACAGCTATGATGGCACCAAGAAATAACACAGCTATGATGGCACCAAGAAATAACACAGCTATGATGGCACCAAGAAATAACACAGCTATGATGGCACCAAGAAATAACACAGCTATGATGGCACCAAGAAATAACACAGCTATGATGGCACCAAGAAATAACACAGCTATGATGGCACCAAGAAATAACACAGCTATGATGGCACCAAGAAATAACACAGCTATGATGGCACCAAGAAATAACACAGCTATGATGGCACCAAGAAATAACACAGCTATGATGGCACCAAGAAATAACACAGCTATGATGGCACCAAGAAATAACACAGCTATGATGGCACCAAGAAATAACACAGCTATGATGGCACCAAGAAATAACACAGCTATGATGGCACCAAGAAATAACACAGCTATGATGGCACCAAGAAATAACACAGCTATGATGGCACCAAGAAATAACACAGCTATGATGGCACCAAGAAATAACACAGCTATGATGGCACCAAGAAATAACACAGCTATGATGGCACCAAGAAATAACACAGCTATGATGGCACCAAGAAATAACACAGCTATGATGGCACCAAGAAATAACACAGCTATGATGGCACCAAGAAATAACACAGCTATGATGGCACCAAGAAATAACACAGCTATGATGGCACCAAGAAATAACACAGCTATGATGGCACCAAGAAATAACACAGCTATGATGGCACCAAGAAATAACACAGCTATGATGGCACCAAGAAATAACACAGCTATGATGGCACCAAGAAATAACACAGCTATGATGGCACCAAGAAATAACACAGCTATGATGGCACCAAGAAATAACACAGCTATGATGGCACCAAGAAATAACACAGCTATGATGGCACCAAGAAATAACACAGCTATGATGGCACCAAGAAATAACACAGCTATGATGGCACCAAGAAATAACACAGCTATCTGACCTCTCACTACCAAAAATAGCACTAAGATGGACATCACAGGTCAGCAGGAGTAAGGGTATACCAAAGGAGACATGGAGAAGAACAACAGAGAGGATGTTGAGCAATAGAGGGCTCACCTGGGCAAGAGCGGAAAAAAGGCACATGACAGACGTTTGTGGAAAACACTTACGGAAGCCCCATGTGCCCTGGGGACTTAAGGTTCAGACAGGCAGAGAGAGAGAGAGAGAGAGAGAGAGAGAGAGATGGCGCCAACAGATAACACGGTTTTGTTAGCGCCAAGAGATAACACGGCTATGATGGCGCCAAGAAATAACACAGCTATGATGGCACCAAGAAATAACACAGCTATGATGGCACCAAGAAATAACGGCTATGATGGCGCCAAGATATAACACAGCTATGATGGCACCAAGAAATAACACAGCTATGATGGCACCAAGAAATAACGGCTATGATGGCGCCAAGATATAACACAGCTATGATGGCACCAAGAAATAACGGCTATGATGGCGCCAAGATATAACACAGCTATGATGGCACCAAGAAATAACGGCTATGATGGCACCAAGAAATAACACAGCTATGATGGCACCAAGAAATAACGGCTATGATGGCGCCAAGATATAACACAGCTATGATGGCACCAAGAGATAACACAGTTAAGATGGTGCCAAGAGATGAAACAGCTATGTTGGCGCCAAGAGATAACACAGCTATCAACTGTGTTGTTTGTTCCGGTGTACACAAGAGGTTCACAATAAAGAAGTATTCCCTCGGCGACGCTCAAAAGTGCAAGTCGGAAGGGATTCGGGGGAGGGGGTGCGGTGGGGGAAGGGGAGTGGTGGTGGGGTTGGGGGTGGTGGGGGGAATGTTTATGAGAAGGAAGAACTCTGTCTGATATGTGAGAAGGAAGAACTCTGTCTGATATGTGAGAAGGAAGAACTCTGTCTGATATGTGAGAAGGAAGAACTCTGTCTGATATGTGAGAAGGAAGAACTCTGTCTGATGTGTGAGAAGGAAGAACTCTATCTGATGTGTCCAGTCAAGTCCTATCCAATTTCTCCCAAAACATGGGATAGCCTGACTAACGGGGCAGGGATCGCCACAATCCCCACGGTGGTGGAGCGTGTTAAAGAAGTAATGCAGACACCCCTGCTTTTCAGCTTCACGCAGAGACAAAAAATGCTCGTCGGTAACCAGACCCACACCCACGTCATGCTGCGCCAGAACAGCTTCTCTACACCGCCTGCAAAGAGCATCAAGCTCGAAACTCCAGACAGAAGAAGAAGAAGAAGAAGAAGAAGAAGACAAAGAGAAGGAGGAGGACAGAAGAACAAAAAGGAGGACTTCCGTAACGAATAGAGTACCACAATAATGCGTTCTGTATCCTTCATTGTTTCTCTCCCTCTCTCTCTCTCTCTCTGTGTGTGTTTTCGTGCCTGTGTGTGTGTGTGTCTGTCTGTCTCAGAATGTAAGACGGGCATGTGCATCCAATTCTTCATCCTTTTAAAATAAAGATCATTCATTCATTCTCTATATGTCTCTTTCTGACTCTCTCTCTATACCAATTAGCTAAAATTAAGCACTTCATATATCAAGACACTAGGAAGACATACTACATAGCTCATATACAAACACATTTAGACTACTGCTCAACAGTTTGGGATG
Source organism: Achatina immaculata (assembly GCA_009760885.1). NCBI lineage: Eukaryota > Metazoa > Mollusca > Gastropoda > Stylommatophora > Achatinidae > Lissachatina > Lissachatina immaculata. The sequence goes on from CM019699.1 coordinate 15,100,540, forward strand.
GTTGCTCAGTGTCAAATACAAAAAGGCTTTGCTCTCTCCAAAAGCGAGCAGTAAAGCTTATTAGTGACAAAGATCAAGCACAATCAACTAATCATCACAAACGTATCAAAATACTACCTCTTAAGAACAGGTTCCTCTTCAACAAGGCCAAGTTAGTACATCAAATTCTTTCACGGCATGCCCCGCCTTATCTATGGAACCTGTTTAAATTTAACCCAAAGTGCAGCCAACGCTTGAACAACATATGTCTTCCAAAACCTAGACTTGATCTTTACAAGAAAAGCTTTAGTTATTCTGCTGCTCATCTTTGGAATACCCTCCCATCCTATATAAAAAATATAAATTATACTCCTTCCTACAACTACAAGCTTTCCCAGTATCTATTTGATATCGACTACATGCCTCCATGAATTATAAAACTTAAAAGTTATCTTAAGCTGCTCTTACAGACACCGAATACAATTAATTGTTTTATGAATAGTCCCGAAAATTTTGTTTAGTAGATAGTCATTTATAATGTATATAGTTATTTCTGTACTGAGTGAATGTGTAAGAGCGAAACGTAAATGTTATATTTTATTTTATGTCTCTCAGCTTCAATGTTAGTTATGTTTGTTATATGAACAGCATATTTGTAGAATGTCTGGAATAGAGTGAAAGATGTATGATAAAGGGCAGAATGTCAGACGGGCCTGTGTGCCCAATTCTTAACCCTTTTGAAATAAAGATCAATCAATCAATCAATCAATCAATCAATCTCTCTCTCTTTTCCCTCTATCTGTGTGTCTTTCTGTCTCTTTCTGTCTCTCCTGCTGCCCTACTTTGGAATGCCCTACCAGTTCACGTAAAATGTATAAGTAATATTCCTTCTTATAACTTTAAACTTTGTCAACATCTGTTTGATATGGACTATATGCCTCCCTAAACGTAGTCTAAAGTAGTTTAAAGTATGACTTGATTGTTTAAATAAAAAACAATATTTATACAATTTGTTAGTTTTGAATGAATGTAAGAATGTAAGTTTATTTCATGTTTTTGCATAAATCAGAGTGTAGTGTATGAACATGAGATAAATTTATTATTTATTTATTTAACCATTTAATTGTGTCTTCATGATTATTATGCTCATTAACAAATGCTGAATGACTGTGACTGAGTGAAAGCTGTATGATGAAGGGCAGAATGTCAGACGGGCCTGCGTGTCCAATTCTAACCCTTTGAAAATAAAGTATGTTCGTTCGTTCGTTCTCTCTTTCTCTCCTTCTCTTTGTGTTTCTCTCTATCTGTCTCTTTCTGTCTCAGTACTCATTTCAGAGAAGAAACCAATGTTCTTAAATCATCAATACCAGCTGCTGTATGCGACTTACATGAACTACAAACATTCCTGGATAGCAGAAATACTAAACTTAAACAGTTACACGTTCCATTCTTAACAGTCAGTGAAGTTTACAGTTATCTCTTATCCTTAAAAAAAAACAACATTACAGCTGGGCTTGACGATATTAGCAATAAGATCTTACGTTATGGTGCACCTGTCATTTCACGTACGTTAACATATATTTACAATCAATAATAAGTGTATGAGTTTGTAACTACACACGGAGCCACTGCAGTGAGGCTCTGATACCAAAATGTATAAACAAGGAAAAAAGTAGAAACAGCTTTATTACCTTAACGCGTACACAGTTGTGATGTTTAAAAAAAACACACACACAGGATAAACAAATGGACAGAAGAGATAAAATATAGATTCTCATGAATGCTATGTTTAAAAAAAATCAAATAAAATGTACTTGTAAGAAGTTGTGGCTTGTCCTACTCTGTGTGTCAGAAATGTGCATGGTGGAGTGTAGACAGTATTTAAATTGAGTCTTGGGCTGTGTGATAGGTCGGTCGTAACTGAGGGTGGTGGGTGGCCAAACCGTGGAGGGGTGAGAGAGAGAGAAAGAGCGATATAGTGGTAATCTAACCGAGAGAATGTGAAATATGTGATCATAGCTGCGGTAGAGGGGTTGTAATGTAATGCTGTGAAGAGGTTCTGAACTATGTGTAATATGTAAGAAAGGAGTGGAACTTAGTGGGGAGGGATTATGATTGTGAAAGAGGAGAATTTTAGGTGTAGCTGAATAACGAGTTCAAACCATGTTGTTCCAGAGCCCCATGTTTCTGAATGTAGCGGTTCAAAAGCGCTAGGCGGCTTGAGTCATCTGCGTGAGATTGTTTGATGGCTTTTACCAGAAAGTCAGATTTGCTTCTGTGGTTGGGGCCATTGAAATGATTCGGAAATGGCTTCAAAGCATGCAGATGTTTTTGCTTGCGTTCTCCTAAATTGAGGCCAGTTTCACCATTGAAGCTATTCTGCATCTTTTGCATACAATGAAATATATCACATCGCGGGACTCGCACGTGAATCCCTCATGGAGAGTGAGGATAGTTTTTCTAAAGGTGATCGTTTTCGTTTCCCAGACTACAGGGCAGGTAACAGCGAGGGTGGTTACATTTTCTAGCGCCAATATACACAAAGTTTCACTTTAGTTTATATTTTATCTCCTCTCTCTATTTCTTCGTCCCGTATATTTGCGTATGATTGAGGCTCACACCCAAACGTCACAAATGTGTACTCGTTAAGGAATAAAACTGTTCCTACCTTTTTTACATAGTTTATACATTTACAATCAGTGAATTGCAAATTATTATTTCCCCGAGACTTTTAAAACTGCTAAAGTCTATCCTCTCTTTAAATCTGGTTCATCCAGCAATATTACTAACTATAGACCAATGTCCATGATATTGTCGTTATCAAAACCACTCGAAAAACATATACACAAAATGTCAGCCGCGCAGAGCTGCGCCGACCTGCACAGCGCGGGCGGTTGCTGTTGCGCAGGCCGACCGTTCTTTTGGCGAAAAAGCGCTCTCGAGTTCCGTGCGTGGGGAGACAGGCTTTCGCTCCCTTCCCGGACGGCGAGAGTTAAGGTGTTTCGATGCAGAAGCAAGTGGTTTGTCCGTCGAGCGAAGCATGTAAACGGCTAGCCAGCCAGGTTCGTGATAACGATGTAGTACGGTTTTGTCGACCGATGGTCTCGAAATTGGCCCATCTCTCGCAAAGAGTATCGGGTCTGCAGTATGTAACGTGTGTTGTTTGTGGGTGGCCAGGCTTTCTTCTCCGCTCGTTAGAGCAGAGAGAGCCGCCCCCGCCGGTTAAAGGAAATGAAACGCCGCAGGGGTCGAAAGGGATCCGCTCTGAGCAGAGCGCTGTCTCCCTTGCCCCGCGTCGGTCTGTCGGCAGATATCCGACAAAGGTTCGGTGAAGAAAGCTATCTGGTTGATCCTGCCAGTAGTCATATGCTTGTCTCAAAGATTAAGCCATGCATGTCTAAGTTCACACTGTCTCACGGTGAAACCGCGAATGGCTCATTAAATCAGTCGAGGTTCCTTAGATGACACGATCCTACTTGGATAACTGTGGCAATTCTAGAGCTAATACATGCTTACCAAGCTCCGACCCTCGTGGAAAGAGCGCTTTTATTAGTTCAAAACCAATCGTCGTTGCCCTTCGCGGGGCGCGGCGTCCCAACTGGTGACTCTGGATAACTTTGTGCTGATCGCATGGCCTTCTGTGCCGGCGACGCATCTTTCAAATGTCTGCCCTATCAAATGTCGATGGTACGTGACATGCCTACCATGTTTGTAACGGGTAACGGGGAATCAGGGTTCGATTCCGGAGAGGGAGCATGAGAAACGGCTACCACATCCAAGGAAGGCAGCAGGCGCGCAACTTACCCACTCCCGGCACGGGGAGGTAGTGACGAAAAATAACAATACGGGACTCTTTCGAGGCCCCGTAATTGGAATGAGTACACTTTAAACCCTTTAACCAGGATCCATTGGAGGGCAAGTCTGGTGCCCGCAGCCGCGGAAATTCCAGCTCCAATAGCGTATATTAAAGTTGTTGCAGTTAAAAAGCTTGTAGTTGGATCTCAGGCGCCTCTGATGGCGAGATCTTCAGCTGCTGTGCGTGGAGCGGTGCTCCTCCCGGCCAATGAAGAAATTTGCAAATGAGGTTGCCGCGCAGCATCACTGCGGAAAAGGTGGTAGAAAGGATAAAGCGAAGCAAACAGTCAAATCACGGCACCTCTGGTCTGGAGGTCGGCCACGTCCTGAGTGCAGTCATATCGGGTGAAATGCATGAAACGGCTTGTCCCAGAGGTTAAGACACTACTGTCGAGACTCCTCAAATGCCGCGTGTGGAGTGAAGCTCCTCCCGGTTAAGGAAGTAAATGCGGAAAAGAAATAAAGGTTGCTGTGCGGCGCCGATGGGAAAAAGTGGTGGAAGTGAAGTTTAACCGGTATGTCCAGTAGTATCGCTACGAGAGCTATACCACGGCACCTCTGCTCTAGAGGCCGCCCACGTCCGAAATGCACTACACTGGTGAAATATGCCTAAACCGGCACACACCAGGGGTGGAACTTGATGGCTAGACATGTCATGCCACCTCCGCTCTAGAGGTCGGTAACGCCTGATAAACACCCATACTGGTGAATTTTGCCTAAACCGGCTCATACCAGGGGTGAATCTTGAAGGCTATGCATGTCACAGTACCTCTGCCCTAGAGGTCGGTCCCGTCCCAAACACGCCCATACTGGGATAATGCCTAAACCGGCTCAACCCAGGGGTAGAAGTCACTAGTGGCGAGGATTCGTCCTCCTGGACAAAAGCTCCATCCTGGTCACAACTAGGAAGGGTAGCGGCCACGACCGCAAAATGCTGAAGTCGGAGACACTGGACCAGGGAAGTCTAGATAGGCAACCACCTCTCACCCGGCGGGGATGTTTGCATATCCTAATCACGCTGAGGTTTTCCGGTGAGAAAGCCCAACTCTGGACTGGATGGGCAACCACCTCTCACCCGGCGGTGATACACGGGTATCTCAAAACACGTCGAGGTTTTCCGGTGAGAAAGTCCAACTCTGGCCTGGGTGGGCTACCGCCTCTCACCCAGCGGGGATGCACTGATATCCTAAACACGTCGAGGTCTTCCGGTGAGAAAGTCCAACCCTAGACTAAACTGGTGCAATGAAAACCACGGTGTCACGCAATCCCGCTTCCGAGACCCACCAAGAATACAGGCTAAAGCACTGTGATACTCTGAACCCCTTGTGGTCCTCTCGTGGATCTCGTGTGGTCTATTCTGGACCACACAGGGGACCACGGGACCTAACGAGGACCACAGGCGTGAATTCAGTAGGTTCACAGTGTGGTTTTTGGTGGTAGAAGTGAACGAAGAAGAAGAAGAAGAAGAAGATATACACAAAATAACTGCGATACATGCAAGAGAACAATTTATACAGACAGTCAGGTTTTAGACCCAATCATTCCTCCCACACAGCTCTCACCAAAATGACAGAAAACTGGTTAGCAGACATAAATGACGACAGACTGTCTGGTGCCATCTTTGTCGACTTCAAAAAAGGCATTTGATATGATTGACCACGATATTCGTGTAAAAAAAAATAAAGACTTACAGACTGCACTGCGACTTAATAAATTAATTGCGTAATTTCTTTCAAACAGACAACAGGTAGCATTCTTCAACAATTCTCTATCAAATTCTGCTAACGCTGACACTGGTGTTCCGCAAGGTTCTATTCTAGGCCCGTTGCTCTTTGCTATCTATATTAATGACATTGCATTTCATCTTAAACACTCTTTTTGTGACCTTTTTGGTGATGACTGCATATTCTACACCAGTGACTACAACTGTATTAACCTTGAATCAACTCTTCAGGTCGAGTTAAACAATATAATTAGATGGAGCAACAACAATGACATGATTATAAATACTGATAAAACAACAAGACAAGAAACTACAAAACACGGCAGAAACAACACTTCGGCTCAGCACGGAAACATGACAGATAGAAAACGTTAGCGAGCACAAAACATTAAGTCTTATGTTTGACCAACATCTGACCTGGAACTCTCATGGTCTAACAAAACGATTCGCGCAAAAAGTACAAAGTTAGCCAAAATTAAGCACTTCATTGATCAAGACACAAGGAAGACATACTACACATCACATAAACAAACACATTTAGACTATTGCTCAACAATCTGGGATGGTTGCTCAGTGTCAAATACAAAGAGGCTATACTCACTTCAAAAGTGAGCAGTAAAGCTTATTAGTGACAAAGGTCAAGCACAAACAACTAACCAGCACAAACATATCAAAATACTGCCTCTTAAGGATAGGTTCCTCTTCAACAAAGTAAATTTGGTATATCAAATTTTTTCACAACATGCTCCGCCTTATCTATGGAACCCGTTTAAATTTAGCCCAAAGTGCAGCCAACGCTTGAACAACATATGTCTTCCAAAACCTAGACTTGATCTTTACAAGAAAAGCTTTACTTATTCTGCTGCTCATCTTTGGAATACCCTCCCATCCTGTATTAAAAAATATAAACTATATTCCTACCTACAAGTACAAACTTTTCGAATATCTATTTGATTTCGACTACATGCCTCCATGAAGTGTAAAACTTAAAAAGTTATTTTAGACTGCTCTTATAGACACCGAGTACAGTTCATTGTTTATTCTGTATAGTAATGAAATTTTTATTCGGTACCTAGTCAAAGTATGTAGTTAGTCATTTATATGTGTATGTAGTTTGTCATTTGTATGTGTATGCAGTCTGTCATTTTTATGTGTATGTAGTTACTTTATTGTTAATTATGTTTGTTATATGAGCAACATATTTACAGAATGTCTGGAACAGAGTGAAAGATGTATGATAAAGGGCAGAATGTCAGACGGGCCTGCGTGCCCAGATCTTAACCCTTCTGAAATAAAGATGAATGAATGAATGAATGAATGACTGAATGAATGAATGGATGAATAATTCTCTCTCTCTCTCTCTCTCTATATATATATATATATATATAAGACGTTGGAGATCATCAAATTATTATTATTATTATTATTATCTTGAGAAGATAACGTGTTGTGTGAAGTAGTGGTGGCTCCATTTATGAAAATTAAACAAAGCTTGTTTACTAAACCAAATGGCTGGGCCACCTACTACGAATGGAAAGAACAAGACACCCCTATACCGCCTTGACTTGGACGCCTCAAGGGAAAAGAAAGAGGGGTAGTCCATTGGGGACATGGAGACGCACAAGAAAGGAAGAACTAAAGAAAGCAGGAAAGACATTGTCTGAGGTATCCCGAATTGCTCATGACAGGATTGGCTGGAGAACCTTTGTTGATGTTTATGCTCCATTGGACGTACAGATTACTGATGATAATGATGATGATGATGACGTTTACTAACAGCTAATGATCTAATGAAGGTATTTAACACAATTCGTTGAGAGAATGAGTAATGTTTATTCAAGATAAAATGTATCATCCTCTGAGAGCACCATCAGCAGTCTCGGAATTTCCAGTCTGTCCCACCCTTCCCCTAAAAACAGGACGTAACGCTAAAGATATTTACTACCAAAAACCCCGTGATATATTTCTTTTCTTAGCCCTGAATGATACTATCACCTCCGTGTTTCACTGTGAAGTGAGTGAAAATGTATCTCATCAGACTTTCTTCCTTCATTTCTTCCTTCCTTCCTTCTTCTTCTTCTTCTTCTTCTACTACTTACTACTACTACTACTACTACTACTACTACTACTACTACTACTACTACTACTACTACTACTACTTCTTCTTCTTCTACTTCTACTTCTTCTTCTACTACTACTACTACTACTACTACTACTACTACTACTACTACTACTACTACCACTATTACTACTTCTTCTTCTTCTTCTACTTCTACTTCTTCTTCTTCTTCTGCATTCAAGGTTGTTGGTCACATCAGATCCTGACCCCTTTCGACAAGGCAAAGCTCGCAGTCCTTTCCAGATCCCGCTAGGAGCCCCAAAGCTTTTGCTCCAAGCTCGTGTCCTCCGGCCATGTCTCACGTCTCAGGTCTGCATAGTTTGGGCATTCTTGAATGAAATGTTCTGGAGTCTGGACTCTGTTGCTACATGGACGCTCAAGGACTCTAAATATCTAAAGAAAGCATTTCTCTTAACTTCAGAAGCTAGTGCTGTACTGTGTTTTGTGTGGCTGCAGTGGCTCTATGTTTGACTCTTTAGTCGAGTCAACAAGGAAGTGGAAAATTATCATTTTTTTGGATGTGTAATTTTGGGAAAAGCTGGCATCTGAATGACACAAATATGACTTCAGATTGTCGAGCAGTCAGTCATGTCCCTTGCAGAATTTTGCCTCCATAACAGCTTTCCTGTAGGCCTCTAAGTTGTAAGCAAGATGTCCTGGTGCTAATGCATTCATTTGCAGATTATCAATTATGCCTTGCAGCCATCTTCGCCTTGATCTTCCTCTCTTTCTTTTTCCCCACTATGTACGAGGTTCGTTCAGAAAGTAATGCACCACATCGTTTTTTTTTTCGGCTAATAATAAATATAGAAGCACGAAATTTTTCACACTTTAAATATGGCATATGCCGATTGTGTGAACCAAATTTCACCCCAAACTGTCAAAGAATATGGCTGCCCTAAGCACTGAAATGGAGCGTGTTAGCAACTTGCGGTATAAGCAGCGAATTGTGATAGAATTTCTCGTTGCAGAGAAGGAAACTGTTGTGAACATTCACAAGCGTCTGTGTGATGTGCACGGAAGTTTTGCAGTCGACAGGAGTACAGTCAGTTGCTGGGTTCAGAGAATCAAAGAATCAAGACAAGTGGAGATAAGGAGCTGCATGATCGGCCGCGCTGTGGACGTCCTGCCACAGCCACCAAGGCAGAAATGTTGAAATGTGCTGAGGGCATTATTCTTACTGGTAGGCGTATCACTACTCAACAAATGGCCTTAAAATTGTCAGTCAGCAATGGTAGTGCAAATGCAGTTATAAAAGCTCTCGGATTTTCTAAGGTTTGCGCAAGATGGGTTCCTCGAAGTCTCACAAATGACCATCGATTGCAAAGGAAAACAATTTCTTCTGAATTGTTGGAGCGTTTCAGTGCTGAAGGAGAGAACATTTTGGCTAAGATCATAACAGGTGATGAAACTTGGGCACATCATTTTGAACCTGAGTCAAAAAGACAGTCAATGGAGTGGCATCATCCGCAATCAAGAAATTCAAGACACCTCCTTCAGCTGGAAAGGTCATGATCACTATCATGAACACTGGGACATCGAAGGTGTGATTCTTGTGGATGTTATGCAAAGAGGAGAGACAATCAGTTCACAAGCTTACATTAAGATATTGAAAAAAACTCAATCAACGTTTTCGCAGAGTTCGGCCGCGCAAGAATCCAGCAAACCTGCTTCTCCTTCACGACAATGCGCGCCCTCACACAAGTCTGGCAACACGGGAAGCGATCACCAAATCGGGTTGGACTGTACTACCCCATCCACCCTGTAGTCCCGATTTGGCACCCTCTGATTTCCATCTGTTTGGTCCACTTAAATATGGACTCCGAGGCGTAAGATTTGAAGATAAAGGAGTGATTCATGCAGCGAAGTAATGGCTACATAATCAAGAGAAATTCTGGTACGGGCTAGAAAAACGATGTGGTGCATTACTTTCTGAACGCCCCTCGTAACTTTCCAGGACTGGTAATGTCCAAAATATTTAAGTTTTCTCTCTTTAATCCTCTTTACTAGCCAGCCTTCTTCAATATTAAGTTCTTATATTATGGATATTTTGTGTTCATTTTGTGTCCATGATATTTGAAGGACTCTTCTGTAGCATCTACATCCAAAGACGTTTGTGTGTTTCTCAGCTGTTTTGTTAAGTGTCCAGGTCTCACAGGCACATGTTGCGATTGACTCACTTGTAAATCCTACACACAGCACTGCTTGATAAATAATCATCTGATGCAAATGTAATAAACCTGACAATGTTATGCGATAAAGATCAAAGAATTAGTAAAACATAAGCCTCAAAGAAAACATGATCGGGCACACTTTTGTAAATGTTCCAGTCTCAATATCACGTGTGCAATCTTAGAGTATTCGATCCTCCAGTTGTTCCTTTTCCCAAGTCAGTTTTTGGGAGATTGGAACTCTTGACTCCCGGATGAAAGCATAAACAACAGCCTCAAATTGAACAGCAAGAGAAGAACTACATGAACTGCAATAACATCCAGAATGTTACACTGAAGTGTAACATAAATTCCAGAGTGTTACAATGAAGTGTAACGTAGATTCCAGAGTGTTACAATGAAGTGTGACATAAATTCCAGAGTGTTAATATAAAATCTTTGATAATAATGAAGAAGTAAAGAGGAAAACAAGAAAAGAAAAAAAGAAAAAGTCAGCAGTAACATTTCGTTTTTGAAACGGAAATAAAAATTAAGAATTCCAAATTTGCGAAGTTTTTTGGGAAACCTTGTTTCAAGTCTGTTTCTGGAAACCTGTTTTGAAGTCTTGTTCTTTGGAAACCTTGTTTGAATTCTGTGTTTTGGAAAACCTTGTTTCAAGTCTGTTTCTGGAAACCTGTTTTGAAGTCTTGTTCTTTGGAAACCTTGTTTGAAAATGTGTTTTGGAAACCTTGTTTGAAGTCTGTTTTTTAAAATGTTCTACTACTGAAATGAATAAACTGAATTATGTCTAGCATGTACCAGCGTTGACAGGAGTTGTTCTAGGACAGCTCCACAGAATTTGTTATTTTTTTACTTCTTTTTCCCATTAAGTTATGTCCCCTAGACAACAAACTGTCGACGTCAAACATTTATGTCACCAGATACAATTCTTGTTTTGTCTGGCGTGTATCATCATCATCATCTATTTTTTTTTGACAGATAATGGAATGTTTCAACACTCCTTGCCGTGTAATACCGTGGATTCTTACAAGTAACAGGAGCACACTAGACCGTGGTGGATCATGTCAAGAAGCTCTGCCGACAGTGTGGAGGTCTCCTCGATGAAAGGAGGTCTCCTCGATGGAAAAAGAAGAAGACTGATAGACTGACTGATTGTAATAGAAAAGAATGAAGAATTGTTCACACGGACAAGTCTGACATTCTGCCCTTGGTGATGAGTACGACAGAAGAGGAAGAAGAAGAAGAAGAGCAAGAACAGGAAGAAGAAAAGAACAGAAAGAAGAGAAAAGAACAAGAGCTAGAACAAGAAAAGAACAAGAACAAGAAAAGTACAAGAACAAGAGGAAGAACAAGAACAAGACGAAGAAAAGAACACGAAGAAGAAAAGAACAAGAAGAAGAAAAGAACAAGAGCAAGAACAAGAACAATAACAAGACGAAGAAAAGAACAAGAAAAGAACAAGAAGAAGAAAAGAACAAGAGCAAGAAGAAGAACAAGACGAAGAAAAGAACAGGAAGAAGAAGAAAAGAACAAGAAGAAGAAAATAACAAGAAGAATAAAAGAACAAAGACAAAAAAACACGAAGAAGAAAAGAACAAGAAAAAACACGAAGAAGACAAGAAAAGAAAAGAGCAAGAATAGAACAAAAGCAAAAATAAGAACAAAAGCAAGAAGAAGAACAAAAGCAAGAACAAGACGAAGAAAAGAACAAGAACAAGAAAAGAACAAGAACAAAAAAGAACAAAAACAAGAAAATAACAAGAACAAGAACAAGAAAAGAACAAGAACAAGAGCAAGAAAAGAACAAGAAAAGAACAAGATTAAGAAGAACAAGAACAAGGACAAGAACAAAAAGAACACAAAATAAGATATTAAGAGGGAAAAATCTGTTAGTGTACAGTGTAATATATCTCGAGCACAGATCTGTTATTTTCTATCCAAGACAAGAAAAATGGTTATCACAAATCTGAACTGTAGTACAGTACAACAATAGATCATAATGATGTGACACTAAACACTTATTGTTTTTTATACGTAATAAAATTCATTCAGTTTCAGTACAAAGTAACAACTCTCAAGTACTGAAATGTGTCAAACTCTCATCCATGATAACAGCATTCCGCAAGAGGAGATCAAGATAGCTGCAGTGTGTTCCTGGGATGCATGGTTGTCGTGTCAATGCATGGCTGTCGTGTCATTGCATAACTGTCGTGTCATTATATGATTATCGTGTCAATGCATGACTGTCGTGTCAATACACGGCCGCCGTGTCATTGCATGGCTGTCGTGTCTCTAGTCATATACTACATCGTCAAAATTGTTAAGGATGTTCATGTGATACTCCTTTTTTCCCTATTAGCCTAATGAGAAATGGCAAGAACTGACGAAAGATCGAACCTGACGATGACGTACGTGCTATCTTAGGAGGAAAAGAGAGAAAGAATTAAAGACAAACTTGTTTGCACAGGGAGTGGAGGTTTTACAATACAAGGCTATTTTACAGTGGCGTAGCTATTTCAACAACTGGCCATTGAAGCACATTTTTATATAGCTGTAGCTTACTGTGGAAGCAGAAATCAACAGTGTGAATTATTATTGGAGGAGAAAGAACCCGAGCCGACAATGGAAGAAGTTTTATGGGCAATAAAGAGTCTGAAAAATGGTAAATCACCAGGATGTGATGAGATAACCGCTGAATTTATTAAAGCAGGAGGAAAGGAGTGTGCAACAATCTATCATGCACTATGTAAAAAGATATGGCATTCAGGTATTTGGCCAAAAGAATGGAAAAGAACTGTATTCATACCACTGCCAAAAAAGGGTAAACTGAAATTATGCACCAACTACAGAACTGTTGCCCTGATTAGTCATGCCAGTAAAATTCTGTTAAAAATCATAATGGGTAGACTTCGAAAGAAAATAGAAGAAGAAGTCAATATGGTCCAAGCTGGCTTCAGGCAAGGAAGAGGATCAAGAGATCATATATTCAATCTAAGATTAATAATAGAGAAATGCAGGGAGTTTAATGTGAATCTATATTTATCCTTTATAGACTACTCAAAGGCATTTGATTGTGTACAACACCAGAAACTTTGGGAAATAATGGAAAAAATGGGATTTCCAACACATTTGATACAATTAACATCACTGCTGTATTTAGACCAACAAGCAGCAGTAAGAATAAATGGTGAAACAACAACTTGGTTTGACATAAAACAAGGGGTCCGTCAGGGGTGCATATTGTCACCCTACTTATTTAACTTGTATACTGAAAATATAATGAGGAATGTTAGAGAAGATGTAGACAAAGAATATTACGATGCCATAACAGTTGGAGGTTATGAAATACCAGAGATTAGATATGCTGATGACACAGTATTGCTGTCCACAACACAAGAAGGAATGGAAAAACTAATTATGTCAGTCCGCAAGAACAGCGAAGAGCAGAACCTCTATCTTAATGCAAAGAAAACTAAAGTGATGACAACTGACAAAACAGACAAGGCAACTGAAATATGTATCAGTGAGGAAAAACTGGAAGAAATGGAGAGTTTTGAATATCTTGGATCACTACTAACTAATAATGGAGATACAATGCGGGAAATTAAAAGGAGGACATCTATTGCTCTTCAGAAAGTAAAACAAATAAAGAATCTGTGGAGAGGAGCAGACAGAAACACAAAAATAAGATTTTTAAGGGCATGCATCTTTCCCATCGCAACATATGCCTGTGAGACCTGGACACTTAACAAAACAGCTGAGAAGCACATAAATGCCTTTGAATGTAAATGCTATAGAAGAGTTCTCCAAATATCGTGGACACAAAAAAGAACAAATATATCTATACTACAAGAGCTTAATATTGAAGAAGGCTGGCTAGTAAAGAGGATTAAAGAGAGAAAACTTAAATATTTTGGCCACATTAAACGTCATGATACTTTAGAGAAGACCGTATTGGAAGGATACATAATGGGAAAAAGAAAAAGAGGAAGACCGAAACGAAGATGGCTGCAAGACATCGTTGATGATCTGGAAATGGATGCAGCAGCAGCAGGCCATCTTGCTCACAACCGAGAGGCCTACAGGAGTGCTGTTTGGGAGGCAAAGTTCCGCAAGGGACAAGCAAAGGAATGAAATGAATGTAGCTTACTTCTACAATTGACCTTTGAAGCACATTTTTTATGTAGCCGTAGCTATTTCTACAACTGGACTTTGAAGCAGTTTTTAATGTTGTATCTATTTCTACAACTGGGCTTTGAAGCACAACATTTTTTATGTTGCCTTAGTTAGTTTTACAAACTCAGAAATGAATCACTCAGTGCAGAAGTTACACATCAGAAGCGTGCCTGGCAAATCTCCACAACAGCCATTATCTACCTGCTTCAGAACTTCTCAGATTAACGCACAAGAAATGTAACAGGCGAAGAGCTCTAGGGACGTGGAAGGTAAATGACAGCAATTTTACTGAGACCTGGACACTTAACAAAACAGCTGAGAAACACATAAATGCCTTTGAATGTAAGTGTTACAGAAGAGTTCTTCAAATATCATGGACACAAAAAAGAACAAATATATTCATACTACAAGAATTTACCATTGAAGAAGGCTGGCTAGTAAAGAGAATTAAATAGGGAAAACTTAAATACTTAGGACACATTAACCGTCATGGGAATTTAGAGAAGACCGTCTTGGAAGGGTGCATAATGGGAAAAATAAAGAGAGGAAGACCAAGGCGAAAGTGGCTGCAAGACATCGTTAATGATCTGCAAATGGATGCATCAGCAGCAGGGCATCTTGCTCACAACCGAGAAGCCTGCGGGAGAGCTGTTAAGGAGGCAAAGTTCCACAAGGGATATGCAAATGAGCAACTGACTGTTAGTTATAGACTTACGTCAGAAATACTTAGTTCTGTTTCAGACCAGCGCAATAAAGTGAATATCACAATAAATCTTTCTTCACAGACTGCAGGGCACTTCTAGAATCACTAAAAACAACAAACAACCCACAAGCAAAGATACAGGAAATCACAACAGAACTGAAGCACTTTATACTGTCAACAACTGTTATCCTACAATGGGTACCATCCCACCGTGAGATAGCTGGAAATGAAATATCTGACAGCCTTTCCAAAGGTGGCAGCAATCAAGATCAAACAAATCATCAAGTAAACTACCAAAAGGCAAAAATCTATAATCCGTAACCAGTGCAGATCTGAATGGAAGAAACAACAGAAGTGCAACAACGAACTAGATGCAATACACCAACTACAAGGGCATCATCAAACCATCCTCTTTCGCCTACGCCTACATCGGCTCAAAATGTCTCACACAGACAAGAGTTGATGTGACAGTGGAGTCCAGACTCCAGAACATATCCTTCACGAGTACTCAAAGCAAGAGGACCTGAGACGAGAGACACGGCCAGAGGACACAATCTCGGGGGAAAAGCTTTGGGGGCTTCCATCAGGATCTGGAGAGGGCTGCGAGCTTTGCCATGTCGACAGGAATCAGGATCTGATGTGACGAACAACCTTGAACGCAGAAGAAGAAGAAGAAGAAGACAGTAAAGGGAAAATCAGAAAAAGTGGATATCACATTAAAAGTGAAAATCACAAACAAGCAAAATATCACAGAAAAGGGATTCTCGTCCTTTTGTTTCGGCTTTTTCAGCGCTTCTTCTTCTTCTTCCTCTTCTTCTATCTCCCTCAAGCTGCGAGCTGGCGTCTTTTTTGCAGCGGATGAGGTGAAGATATTGAGAAGATATTGGATTGGGAGCGGATAACGGCGGCTATTTTTTTTTCAATCCATTAGTGGAGCTAATCTTCAGGGTCTGTGCAACAGTTCTTTAGCTGGCTCCACCACCGCGAGGACTATGGTGATCTCTGCCCCGGTAGTCAGGGTAGGCCTATGGCTGGGGGTCACACCGGAGATGTGGGACAAGGCTCATGACTGGGTTTGGTTAGCTAAGTACCGAATCGGACGTCGTAATGCATCTTATATCTTATCTTATATCCTTCCCGTGCCGTTAAACGTCACACAGGGCTCGCAAAGTAGTTCGCCAATTTTTCCTGTCTTCGGCGAGTCTTTCAACCTCATCAAGGAATTTTATGCCTGTTAATTTGGCCTCTGTTAACAATGTCCTCTTCAGAGTTTCACGTGGTCTGCCTCTTTTTCTTTGGCCTGTTGTGTTCCACTTGATAGCTTGTTTTGGGATTCTCTGATCATTTCTTCTCATCAAGTGACCAACATATGTCCATCTCCTTTTCCTGATCACCCATGAGGCTGGTTGTTGTTCAGTCATCTGTCTTATCTCTGCATTGTTCTTGAATTCATTCCATTTGATGCCGAGTATTTTCCTTAGGCATTTGTTTTCAAAAGAGTCTAATTTGTTGTCTGTTTCTTTAGTTGTTTTCCAGCTTTCACATGCATAAATGAGGGTGGATATTACATTTGAATTGAATAGTCTTAACTTGGTTTTTGTGCTTATAACTTTTGAATTCAATATGTTCTAAAGATTCTTGAAGATTGATGCTGCTTTTGCAATTCTGATCCTAACTTCCTTTCTAGTGTCACCATCCTGGTCTATGTAGCTGCCAAGGTATGCAAATTGATTGACTTCTTCAATATCTGTCCCTTCTATGAGTATTTTTCCATTTTGATTAATGGGAATGTTCATTATTTTTGTTTTGTCATTGTTAATTTCAAGTCCTATTTTGCTGGCCAGTGAAGAGATGCTATCTGTTTTTTCTTGCATGGAATTCACATTACTACTGACGTAATGCATACGAAACGTAAATTCTTGATAAAACTACAGACTATTACGCGCACATTAGATTACGTCTTTAAGAATATATCCTGTAAAATACTTTATTACTAAAAACAAAATGTTTCTTATTACTATCTTGTCGCAGAAGTAGCACGTTTAGCTTCCTTCAAGAACCTCTCTTTTGTGTTCACAGTTTGCCTTTGTTTGACACGGGAGGCCATGATTTCAGTCTATGTCGGTGATCGATATGACATTTTTAACTCGAGCTTAATCATTTCTAACTTCTGATTTACAGTAAGATACATGCGAGACTTCTCTTGCAAACTTACAGGCTAAAAGTACATTGTCGAAAGGGATGCCACCCTCAGCAAGTAAAATTAAACCGGAATTATTTCCCTTGGTTCAGTTTAAAAAAAAAAACAAAAAACTCGACGTAGCATTTCACAAACGTGGAACTGGTTATAGTCGGGGACATGGTTATTAATAGACTCAGTCTGAATATTCTTCTTCTTCTTCTTCTCTTACGTTCATTTTCATATGCTCAGATTTCTGAACAGGGGGCTGGGTTGTCTCCATGAATCTTAATGTCAGCAAGAGCTTCACAGAGCCCCCAAGTGTTTCTCCTCCATCTTCTCTCTCCTGGCCGTACCTGGGCTGTGAGGTCCTTGCACGTTAAAGAGTCTAGGGGTTGCCTTGGCACATGCACTGGAGTGTTGTCGCAGCCTTTATCTTGTGGAGATGAGCGTTAAGTCTGCAGTGACCAGTTCGTGACCTGAAGGTTGTGGTTTGTTGTTTGTTTCGTCTTAACAATAAAGGGCTCACCTGGGCAAGGGCGGGAAGAAAGGCAAAGGACAGACGTTTGTGGAAAGCACATGTACCTTGGGCACTTAAGGTTCAGAGAGAGAGAGAGAGAGAGAGAGAGAGAGAAAGTGAAAGTGAGTGAGTGAGTGAGTGAGTAAGTGAATGAGAGAGAGAGACAGAGTGAGTGAGAAAGAGAGAGAGAGAGAGTGAGTGAATGAGAGAGATAGAGAGTGAGAGAGAGAGAGTGAAAGTGAGTGAGTGAGTGAGAGATATAGAGAGTGAGAGAGAGTGAAAGTGAGTGAGTGAGTGAGTGAGTAAGTGAGAGAAAGAGTGAGTGGGTGAGAGAGAGATAGAGAGAGAGAGAGAAAGCGAGAGAGTGAGAAAGAGAGAGAGAGAGAGAGTAAGGGGTACTGTGTTGTCTCTCCTCTGCCTCCGGGTGTTTCGAGTACTTGCTTTAAACTGGTGTTCTCACTCCTTTTTGCGATATTTTGAGGGCTTGAACGTAAGAACAATGAAAAGAGATAAGAAATATTGCGAGAATTGACAGGATGTGAGAGGAGGCATGAACTGTACTCACAGGGGAACCAAAATGGCGCTAAGTAGCTCTTTCGCTGCCAAGTTTCCCCCATACCCCAAAAAACCCAAAACATCTGAAGAAGAAGGCACGTGGTGCATTATAAACATGCATAATTTACAAAACCGCAATGTCCGTGACACGCAATAAAGCGAGGTATGCCTATACAAAATACACTCAAGTCAGCACGTGGGAACTTTGTCCACAGGGAATCCGTTTTTCAAGAGAAAATTTAAAAAAAAGGAAAGGAAAAAAGACTCAATGATCAACAAAGCCAGAAAGTGGATAACCTGCACGTGGTTGGCAAATATCCAGGATGGTTTGACAAACAGTCAGGATGACGTTGACAAACAGCAAGGATGGGTTGACAAGCAGCCAGGATGGGGTTGATAAATTAGGATAATAATAGAGGGGGTACAGCATAACAGGAATGTTTCCGGTTTCTAGAACTTCCGACCCAGCGATGGCGACAGCTCGCATTTGATTGCTTCACGATGTCACAAGTGGCATTCCGATTGCTGTGACATTCCTTGTGGAGTTGGATTCCTGAGCTGCCATTTGAAAGTGCTTGTGTCCTGTGGTGGCTCGTCGCAGGTCGACTGAGCGTGGTGCAAGACAGGAACGCACGGGCGTGTCAAATGAGCGACAGTGGCGCCACTGCTTTCAAGATGGAGGTCGGTTCTGTGTGCTGAGCTGCTAAGCTTAGTGCTATGGCACCACTGTGAGCTGTGATCTTCGCACTGACAGCAAAGAAGGTGTTTCGTTATGTCTAATCGGCCAATGATGAACTATGATGGTCTTTGCGTGTCCTGGTTCGGCTTGGCGCCTTAGCTACGGAGTTCGTGCCGAGAGCGACCCCGACTAGTTTCGCATGTGTACTTTTGTAGTAACACAAAGAGGAATGGAAAAACTAATTATGTCAGTCCGTAAGAACAGCGAAGAGCAGAACCTCTATCTTAATGCAAAGAAAACTAAACTGATGACAACTGACAAAACAAGGCAACTCAAATATATATCAATGAGGATAAATTGGAAGAAGTGGAGAGTTTTGAATATCTTGGATCACTACTAACTAACAATGGAGATACAATGAGGGAAATTAAAAGGAAGACATCTATCGCTCTTCAGAAAGTAAAATAAATAAAGAATCTGTGGAGAGGAGCAGACAGAACTACAAAAATACGATTTTAAAGGGCATGCATCTTTCCCAATGCAACATATGCCCGTGAGACCTGGACACTTAACAAAACAGATGAGAAACACGTAAATGGCTTTGAATGTAAATGCTACAGAAGAGTTCTCCAAATATCGTGGACACAAAAAAGAACAAATATATCTGTACCACAAGAGCTTAATATTGAAGAAGGCTGGCTAGTAAAGAGGATTAAAGAGAGAAAACTGAAATATTTTGGACACATTAAACGTCATGATAATTTAGAGAAGACCAGATTGGAAGGATACATAATGGGAAAAAGAAAAAGAGGAAGACCAAAACGAAGATGGCTGCAAGACATCGTTGACGATCTGCAGATGGACGTAGCAGCAGCAGGCCATCTTGCTCGCAACTGAGAGGCCACAGGAGTGCTGTTTGGGAGGCAAAGTTCCGCAAGGGACATGCAAATGAACGAATGAACTTTTGTAGTTCTTAAATTGTCTTCATCACTGTGAGGTTCAGCATCGAGAACTAATACTATGAACATTCTGTGCGATTTTCGCTGGCACAGCTGGTGACGCCATTATGGGAGTGTCTCCTTAGCGATGATACGGAGTTAGCGATGATAGTTAAACTCATACTCAAAATATAGGATGAGCAAAGATAACCAAGCCTACTGCACACATTCCTAGATAGCATTATCATTTGTCGGATAGCAGCGTTTTTGCTACATGCTGTATACTTCAGTGATTCCCAGAATGATGTCCCACGGGCCACAGTGGTCCTCAAGACCCCATCATGTGGTTCCTGGTTGCCTAATCAATGTGTTTTGGGCCATTTATTAATTACGAGCCAGTTTTCTGCGACACCTGATCTCCTTGATACCTCTTAACGTGATTTTCTTTCTATCCATGATTTTCAAGTCCCGTTCTATGACATTCGGTTTCAAATGCTGTTATTCTCTTCTCTAGAAAGCATGCTCGTGAATACCATCAAAATTAGAAAGCAGAGATACTTCGGCCACATCAAGAGGTAACAATAGTTTGCAGAGGTTGATTGTAGAAGGCATAGTGCCCGGCATAAGAGAAAAGGGACGACCCCGCCGTAGGTTGACGCTGGCCAATGAAAGTTTTGCACTGGGGGAGTCAGTGTTGATGACAGCGTTCTGAAAAGGACAGTCACAAAAAGATGATGACGATGATGACGGTGATGGTGGTGATGATTTGTTGATTGATTGATTAACAACAATTAATAGTTGATGAAATTGCAGTATTATATATAGTACTGAGGCCCACAGTGTATATGTAATTGGAAAAGGGATCCTCGAATATAAAAATATTGGGAAACACTGGTGTACGTCATTTATGTTGCCTTATTGACGTAGACTGGGTTTCCGTGACTCGATCTAGCGAAATGAGTGAGAGACAAACGAGAATATTTACATACATACATACATATACTACTACTACTACTACTACTGCAACTGCTACTACTACTACTACTGCAACTGCTACTACTACTACTACTACTGCAACTGCTACTACTACTACTACTACTGCAACTGCTACTACTACTACTACTGCAACTGCTACTACTACTACTACTACTGCTACTACTACTACTACTGCAACTGCTACTACTACTACTACTGCAACTGCTACTACTACTACTACTGCTACTACTACTACTACTACTACTGCAACTGCTACTACTACTACTACTGCAACTGCTACTACTACTACTACTGCAACTACTACTACTACTGCTACTACTACTACTACTACTACTGCAACTGCTACTACTACTGCTACTACTACTACTACTACTACTGCAACTGCTACTACTACTGCTACTACTACTGCTACTACTACTACTACTACTGCTACTACTACTACTACTACTACTACTACTACTACTACTGCAACTGCTACTACTACTGCTACTACTACTGCTAATACTACTGCTACTACTACTACTACTACTGCTACTACTACTACTACTACTACTACTACTACTACTACTACTGCAACTGCTACCACTACTGCTACTACTACTATTACTACGTGGTTAGAGGGGTAGGGGTATCCCCTATCAAAGGAGAAGTAAGACGCCTCCTTATCTCCCTCAGTCTACGGGACACTCATGGGCAAGGTGGAGTACCCGTATAGCACCCCCCCCCCACCAACCGATCAGGGTGACGTGACGCCATGGGAGCAGGTGGTGGATGGAATGGGAGAGCAATCGTTATGGTCACCATTCTATGATGGTAGGCAGATGATCTCACTGTAGGGACAATGGCTACGATCACTGACTAGTACAGTCACTGCCTGTAAGGAAAGCAATGGTAAACTATCTTCTGGAAATATACCGAGAAACCTAAACAGCAACGTGGAAAATCAAACAGGAAAAAGATCTGGTGGCGAGAACCCCAGGCCAGATAGATCTAATTTTAACACTGGGGGAAAGTGTGAGACAGAGGTCAGTACTAGTAACTGTGATGACGGACAAAATCCTGACGGTGTTATTAAGTAAAACCCCTGCATCAAACTAAAAAGTCTTGTACGATGCACCAGAGAGAAAAAGAAAAAAAAAGTCGTTAGACAGCCTGTTCAGCCATTCTAGAACAGTTCATGTCTGCTCTTTATTTCGTCAAGTGAAACAAAACAAATCAAAATCACACGTTTAAATCACACCAGAAAACAAAACCACTGTTTTTCCCGTACACACTTTCCCCAACTTCTTCAAGCTACATTAAAAAATTCAGTGTTTCCTCGGTTAGTTCCCTTCGCTTGTTGGATGCGGTTGGAGCAAGTTACAGTGGGTGTGTGTTTTCTAAACTTTTCTTATGAAATTCTAATCTTTGTCTAGAATAAACAACTGATACTGGGCTTTTCGGTTCGTTGTGAGAAGAAGCTCATGTAGGATGTGGACGAGTATTTTATCAGACCGGTCTTTCTCAGGGTACAGTGACGTCACTTGTTTATCTTAAGTTGCCTTGACAACACTCCTTGTGGTCTTTCTCACAATTTCTCCTTCATGTTTCACAGCAAGTGTTGTCAAGTTTGTTTGTTGTTTTCTGTCCAGCAATATTTCTTCAAGTGTTTCCTTTGCTAAGGCTGTTTTCTATGGCAAGGTCTTTTATGTATCATTAGTGTCTTTTCTTGTCTCCTTTCTCATGTACCTTAACATTGGTGGGACAAATAGACATCTTTATAGGACTCGGTAATTTGCTTCATATAATTGGATATTTAAGGTTTCTGTAATTTCTTCATTATTTCTATATATCTATACTACAAGAACTTACTATTGGAAAAGGCTGGCTAGTGAAGAGGATTAAAGAGAGAAAACTTAAATATTTTGGACACATTCCACTGCCTTATTCAACTCCAGCCAGAGATATGCTGGCGCAAATCATCACTAGCCACTGCCTCATCCAACTCCAACCAGAGACATGCTGTCAGCAAATAATAACTAGCCACTGCCTTATTCAACTAGAACCAAAGACATGCTGTCAGCAAATAATAACTAGCCACTGCCTCATCCAACTCCAACCAGAGACATGTTGTCAGCAAATAATAACTAGCCACTGCCTTATTCAACTACAACCAGAGACATGTTGTCAGCAAATAATAACTAGCCACTGCCTTATTCAACTACAACCAGAGACATGTTGTCAGCAAATAATAACTAGCCACTGCCTTATTCAACTACAACCAGAGACATGCTGTCAGCAAATAACAACTAGCCACTGCCTTATTCAACTACAACCAGAGACATGTTGTCAGCAAATAACAACTAGCCACTGCCTTATTCAACTACAGTACTGCCTCTTCGACCACTGTCATGAATGATATGACCTGGAGCTAGCCTGTCACGTTGAAGACTGCGATGATGATAAGGATGACAGCGTTATCTGATAGTCATGGCTGACTTCCATTTCCGTTCCTGAGGATATAGAAGAAGCGAGCTCCAATATTACGCTTCTTCATATGCTCCACTCTGATGACTACCACTTCGGTCTGTCGCTCAAGCAACAGGCTGTTGTGGCGTTCTATGTCTCCGGGGGGAAAACATTTCCATACAGTGAGATAGCATCGAAACCAGATATTAACCCAAAACACGTGGAAAGCAACGCCACTCGCAGCAACTAAACATAAACTAACCAGAGTTATTTCCCGTGGTTCAGAAAATTTCGAAGGGCTCGTTCATTCGACGTGGCCACGCCCAAAATGTGAAACTGTTTACAGTGGATGATATGAATCTTGCATCAAGTGCTTCGTGCAAGGGTGTACGGAAACGAGAGACATCCAAGACATCCTGGTATAGAAAGCAAAAAAAAAAAAAAAGTAGAAATGCAGTATTTGAAATAGTATGCTGAACATACAGGGCATTACGTACTGTGACTCAATACATTAGCCGATATCCAATATGTTTAGCATGCTAATTTATTGTGTAACTAATCTAAAAACGTTAACAAATTCTAACACTTCAGATAAGCAAGTTATGCAGAGAAGTATTATCTTTTAACAGACGCCACATGTTCAGTCTTCAGACATTCAAATCTGTAGACATTCCGTCTTCTAACATTCACATCTTTAAGCATTCAGTCTTTTGGCATTCAAATCTTCAAACATTCAATCTGTAGACATTCAGTCTGTAGACATTCAGTCTTCTGATATTCAAATCTTTAGGCATTCAATCTGTAGACATTCATTCTTCTGACGTTCAAATCTTTAGACACTCAGTTTTCTAACATTGAAATCTTTAAGCATTCAGTCTGCAGACATTCAGTCTTCTGATATTCAAATCTTTAAACACTCAGTTTTCTAACATTCAAATCTTTAGACATTCAATTTGTAGACATTCAGTCTTCTGATATTCATATCTTTAAAAAATTCAGGAGACATACGCTTTGTAGAGTAGACTTTCAGTCTTCTGACATTCAAACCTCTAAAAATTCATTCTACATAAATTCAGTTTCCAAACATGCAGCAAGTCGGCATTAAGTCTCCAAATTTTGTCTGTGGACATTCAGTCTTCTGACATTCAAATCTCTAGACATTTAGTTTCCTAATATTCAGTATCCCAGACATCCATTTTCTAGGCATTTCGTTTCCAGAATTTCAGTCTCCGAGTAACGAATCTCTGCACATTCATTCTTCAGATTTCAATCACCAGTTCATTCATTCCTTTGCATGTCCCTTGCGGAACTTTGCCTCCCAAACAGCACTCCTGTAGGCCTCTCGGTTGTGAGCAAGATGGCCTGCTGCTGCTGCATCCATTTCCAGATCATCAACGATGTCTTGCAGCCATCTTCGTTTCGGTCTTCCTCTTTTTCTTTTTCCCATTATGTATCCTTCCAATACGGTCTTCTCTAAATTATCATGACGTTTAATGTGGCCAAAATATTTAAGTTTTCTCTCTTTAATCCTCTTTACTAGCCAGCCTTCTTCAATATTAAGCTCTTGTAGTATAGATATATTTGTTCTTTTTTGTGTCCACGATATTTGGAGAACTCTTCTATAGCATTTACATTCAAAGGCATTTATGTGCTTCTCAGCTGTTTTGTTAAGTGTCCAGGTCTCACAGGCATATGTTGCGATAGGAAAGATGCATGCCCTTAAAAATCACCAGTATTCATTCTTAATAACCAGGAGATCCGAATAAGGCATGAAATCATGAACGCAATCCTGTTGAAGTCTAACCATCTGCCCTTCTTGTAGCTGGAGAGAGACTTGTAACTTATTTACCTCCGCTCGTTTAAAATGCTGTTAGTAGCGTATACTTCCATAACGCTATTAGAGTTTTGGAGAGTTTTGAATATCTTGGATCACTACCAACTAATAATGGAGATACAATTCGGAGAATTAAAAGGAGGACATCTAACGTTCTTCAGAAAGCAAAACAACTAAAAATCTATGCAGAGGAGCAGACAGAGCTACAAAAATAAGATTTTTAAGGGCATGCATCTTTCAGATCAGGAACATGTGCCTGTGAGACCTGGACACTTAATAAAACAGCTGAGAAACACATAAATGTCTTCGAATGTAAATGCTACAGAAGAGTTATTCATATATCATGGACACAAAAAAGAACAAATATATCCATAATACAAGAACTATTGAAGAAAGTTGGCTAGTAAAGAGGATTAAACAAAGAAAACTTAGATATTTTGGACACATTAAACGTCCAGATAATTTAGACAAGACGGTCTTGGAAGGGTAGACAACTGGAAAAAGAAAGAAAGGAGGACCGAGGGGAAGATGGCTGCAAGACATCGTTGATAATCAGGAAATGGATGCATCAGCAGCAGGCTATCTCAGTTCACAACCGGGAGGCCTACAGGAGTGCTGTGAGGGAGGCAAAGTTCCTCAAGGGACATGCAAATGGCGGAGCGTATACTTTATTTGTCATTAAATTAATATAATGCTTGACTGCCTATATTTCAAAGTGTGACTCCCAGTAGATCGGGATTATTCTCAAATGTATAAAGTAAAAAAAAAGGTAGAAATAGCTTTATTAATTAACGAGCACACAGTTGTGACGCTTCGGCGTGAGCGTGAGCCTTAATCATACAAAAACATACATGATAAAGAATAGAGAGAAGATGAAGTATAAATTCATATGAATGCCATGTACAAAATATGAATGGAAAAAATAGAATAAAATGAATGGAGTATTTAAGTGTGACGTGTAAGAAGCTGTGGATTGTAAGAGGCTGTGTTCAGAAATGCGCATGGTAAAGTGTGGAGGATGTTTAAATGGAGACTTATAATGTGTGATAGGGGGGTCGTAAATAAGGATTGGGGGGGGGGGGGTGGGGGCATGGAGAGGAGAGAGACACACACACAACGGTAATCTAGCCTGGAGAAAGTGGAACATCTGTTATAGCTAGGTAGAGGGATTGTAATGTGATGTTGTGAGGAGGTCATGAACTATGTGTTACAAGTGAGAATGGAGTGAAACTTAATGCAGTAGGATTATGACTGTGGAAGAGGGGAATGTTAGGTGTAGGTGAATAGCGAGTTCAAACCATGTGGTTCCAGCGTCCCATATTCCTGAATGTAGCTGTTCTCAAGCGCTGGGCGGCTTCTGTCATCAGCGTGACATTGTTTGATGGCTGAATATCAGATTTGTCTCTATGGTTAGTGCCACTGAAATGGTAAGGGACTGGTTTCGGAGCATGCTGGGTGATATCATATATATGTTTTTTGCATGCGGTCCCCCAATCTGAGGCCAGTCTCACCAGTATAAGTTATCCTGCATCTTTTGCATACAGTGGCATATATAAGACATTACGAGACTCGCATATGAATCCTTCATGGAGAGTGAGGATAGTTTTGGAAAAAGTGATCGTTTTCGTTTCGCAGACTACAGGGCAGGTAATACAGCGAAACGTCATAACTGTGTACTGGTTAATTAACAAACCTGTTCCTACTCTTTTCCTGGTTTATACATTTTGTTATCACAGTTTTATTGCAGTGGCTCTGTGTATAGTTATATGCTTATACACTAATTGTTCGGGGATTATTGCCAAAGTCGGGAGCATACAAAGACTGCTAACCAAATTCAAGAAGAGCAGATTTCAAATGCTCAGAAGACGAAGGGGACTTGATTTATGTGCCATCATTTCTTGCCCGTGCCCACGTCAAACATCTGTACAGTTGCATGATTCAGCTCACAGGAATAAACATCGGGCCTCCCTAGCGATGATGCAGCGTCTTCTCAGTGCTACTCATTTCCAACGCCGTAGCCTTCCAGAAGGCGGCCATGTCTTCCGCTCTAACGCTGGGATGCCAATCACATGACATTCAAATGCCAGTCACGTGGGGGGGGGGGGTGGGGGTGTGCGGCTGCTCACAGCCTGTGAGAGCACATTAACTTTATTACATGGAGAGACGGCTACATGTTCATGGTCGGGCGCGATTAATCTCGAGAGAATTGAACCGAGTTCTCTTTTCCAGGGTGCTGAGAAGATGAAAAGTGTTGGCCAATTCCTTTCAGCATCTATGGCCATGTTAGTGTCAGTTTCCCCATTAAATCGAGGACATCTTCTGTTGCAGTTTACACCAAGTTCCTGGCGTGCATGCCATGGCTGCGGGATGACATCATCTACAGTGAACCACTTGGGCTTAGTGCTCTGCTCTGGAAAGGCGTTTTCGATCGTGCTATAAAATAAAAAATGTTCCTCAAAATCTGAAATTTGGGGGGGGGGGGGGAATACAGGAGCAAGCCTGTGAGGGGAAAAATGTATATAACATTAACATGGTTAACATTAACATATGTTAATATATACATATATATCCATTATTATATAGAATGCCCGTTCAGATTTATGTATTGGCACTAGAGCTGTTTATAGGAGTGTTGAAGGATGATATGAACATGCGATGCTGGAAGTAGATTGAAAGAGTGAGGGCATCGGGCAGAAACAAGAATGGCAGAAAGCAAGATAAGCATGGATAAATAAAGAACATACAATCCAATATTTCGGAATGGTTTTTAGGTGTTTCGGCCCTATTAATCTCTTGACATTCTAAAGAAGGCCCCCCCCCTCTTCCACAGATAGGTGTTTCGGCCCTATTAATCTCTTGACATTCTAAAGAAGGCCCCCCCCCCTCTTCCACAGATAGGTGTTTCGGCCCTATTAATATCTTGACATTCTAAAGAAGGTTCCCCCCTCCAGATAGGTGTTTCGGCCCTATTAATCTCTTGACATTCTAAAGAAGGTTCCCCTTCCACAGATAGGTGTTCGGCCCTATTAATATCTTGACATTCTAAAGAAGGTTCCCCCCTCCAGATAGGTGTTTCAATCCTATTAATCTCTTGACATTCTAAAGAAGGTCCCCCCTCCACAGATAGGTGTTTCGGCCCTATTAATCTCTTGACATTCTAAAGAAGGTTCCCCCCTCCAGATAGGTGTTTCAATCCTATTAATCTCTTGACATTCTAAAGAAGGTCCCCCCTCCACAGATAGGTGTTTCGGCCCTATTAATCTCTTGACATTCTAAAGAAGGTTCCCTCCCTCCTTCGAGATAGGTGTTTCGGCCCTATTAATTTCTTGACATTCTAAAGAAGGTCCCCCTCTCCAGATAGGTGTTTCGACCCTATTAAACTCTTGACATTCTAAAGAAGGTGCGCCCCCCCCCCCACCCAAATAGGTGTTCGGCCCTATTAAACGCTTGACATTCTAAAGAAGGTTCCCCCCCCCCCCAAGATAGGTGTTTCGGCCTATTAAGCTCTTGACATTCTAACGAAGGTGCGCCCCCCCCCCTTCACATCAAAATAGGTGTTCGGCCCTATTAAACTCTTCTTTCTAAAGAAGGTTCCCCCCCCCCAGATAGGTGTTTCGGCCCTATTAAGCAGAAGAAAAGCATGATAAAAACCTACAGGAAGCCACAAACACCACCACATGATGACTATCACATGCTAAACAGAAAGGAACAAGTCACCATCTTCCGTCTCCGAACAGGACACAGCCGACTCCGAAGTCATATGTATACAAAGTTTAAGGTTGGTACTACTAATCTATGTACATGTGCCCAGGTGCCCCAAACCGTGGAACATATCTTCCAGAACTGCATCAACTACGAGACACTGAGAAATAATTACTGGCCCAGTGAAACCACTAAAGAAGATAAGCTCTACGGTTCCATACATGAGTTACAAAAAACAGTGAAATTTATCCAAGAGACAGGACTGCAGATATAGACAGACAGTGCGAACGAAGAAGAAGAAGAAGAAGAAGGCCCTATTAAGCTCTTGACATTCTAAAGAATGTGCGCCCCCCCCCCCAAAAAAATAGGTGTTTCGGCCCTATTAAACTCTTGACATTCTAAAGAAGGTGCGACACCCCCCCCCCCCAGATAGGTGTTTCGGCCCTATTAAACTCTTGACATTCTAAAGTAGGTTTGCCCCCCGCCCACACCTAAATAGGTGTTCGGCCATATTAAACTCTTTACATTCTAAAGAAGGTTTGCCCCCCCCCCCCCCACTCAAATAGGTGTTAGGTCATATTAAGCTCTTAACATTCTAAAGAAGGTTCCCCCCCCACACCCAAATAGGTGTTCGGGCCTATTAAACTCTTGACATTCTAAGGAAGGTTTGCCCCCCCCCCCCACCCACACCCAAATAAGTGTTCGGCCATATTAAACTCTTTACATTCTAAAGAAGGTTCCCCCCCCCCCCCCCAACACCCAAATGGGTGTTCGGCCATATTAAACTCTTTACATTCTAAAGAAGGTTCCCCCCCCCCCCACATACACCCAAATAGGTGTTCGGCCATATTAAACTCTTTACATTCTAAAGAAGGTGCGCCCCCCTCCCCAACCGGGCCATGACTCCCAAAGGTCTCGTGAGTTCTTTTTTATTATTGTTTTGTCCCATTCCCCAACCATCTTCCAATGGCCACTTCACTTGGAAGGCAAAACACTTTTTAGATTATTTTAGAGAAATGAGAAACAGCGAAGCTTAAATGTCTTTAAAAAAAAGCGCTTCGTCTACGATTTTTTTTCTAGATCTAATCATAAAACACAGTGTTCTGTTACTTTACGGTATGTATACTTGGTTGTTTTCCATTTATAAAAAAAATTTATATGATAAACAATATGATGCTGTGATCTGGGCTGTTCGCATGGGATAACTACAGCCTAAACAAAAACCGCCAAGATGGCGCAGATAATAAAAAGTGAGGAAACTTTATCGGGGAGAGAGAGAGAGCAAGGAATGGGGGTTTTAGATGAAAGGAGGTTCAGAGTGAGTAAAGAGCACTGAAAGGACAAGACTGTTTAGACGCTTAGACAAGGAAGCTAACAAAACCTATTAAAGGATAGAGAAGAAGGATGGAAAGACCTGTAACATTCACCTTAAGACGCCTGGACAAGGAAGCTAACAAAACCTATTAGAGGATAGAGAAGAAGGATGGAAAGACCTGTAACAATAACCTTAAGACGCCTAGACAAGGAAGCTAACAAAACCTACTACGGGCTAGAAAATAAGAATGGAAAGACCTGTAGCATTAACCTTAAGTCGCCTGGACAATGAAGCTAAAAAAAAAAAAGTGAGCAAATGCAATGAAGTGAGTGGTTGGGGGGGGGGGGGTGGGGGAATTGGCATGAACAGCAGAAATAGAGGGCATGAACAGCAGAAATAGAGGGCATGAACAGCAGAAATAGAGGGCATGAACAGCAGAAATAGAGGGCATGAACAGCAGAAATAGAATGATGAAAAGAGTTAAAAGTGATAATAGAAATTATGCTTCATGTCTTGTATTAAGCAACATACATTCCCTTGGACCTTGCAGGCTTCTCTCCACAGTGGCTTAACTTCTCATATTGTAGTTCATAGGTTCATGACTCGATCTGGGACACCCCTTAGTCGATCCAGCTGTAGAAATGAGTACCTGACAAACAAGCGTTGAGGAAAGGAGACAATCGTAAATTAAGGGAAATCCACAGTGAATTAACGTGCATTTATTGTTCATAAATTCCACATAATTTCAGTAGTATAATTATTGTTCATAAATTGCACATGATTTCGATAGTAGAATTATTGTTCCTAAATTGCACATGATCTCCTAGTGAAATTATTGTTCTATAAACTGTACATGATTTCAATAGTGGAATTATTGTTTATAACTTATACATAACTTCAGTAGTGGACTTATTGTTCATAAAAACTGCATGAAACTTCCAAATCGGAACTTAGTGTTCATCATGATTGAAATATTTATGTTCATTTAATATATATATATATATATATATATATTGTTTTGTTTCATGCTTGACTGGGTAACTTTCTTACGTTTCAGAGTTTCTGTCAAGCCATTCATTTTGTGATATTAAAGACAGATGTTAAGACCACCATGTTCTACTTGCAAATCATAAACATTAGGTCTAACAAGCAAAACTGGTAATAGGTATTTCCGTCGGGTGTATAAAATGACTGGAATCACAGCAAGAATACAAAGAACTGAACTCATTGTGACAACACGAAGATAACGATCTATAGCAGTATACGGGAGATAACTGTTGTTTTTAACAGAAAGGGTAATGGTTATGATTTTTTTTTGTTTGGAACTTTTCCGTGGTCGGTTGAGATCCTTCTAGAGCGTCACGTGGGCTGAGAAACCCGTGACAGAGAATTGTGGGAGAGACTGTGAGTGGGCAGTCAGTCTACGTTTGGATGTTTACCTGAGAGGATGGCTTTTTGTGATGTCTGTGTCGAGAAAATGGATGTTTATATCTGTTACTGGAGTTGTGGAAGTATGAATGGACTCGCCATGTGGCAGGGCAAACCTGCCGGCGGTCAGAACGTCGTCATCACCATCTTCATTGTCATCTGATTCATCAATAACGCCTCATGTCAAGTGATACGCAGGACTGACTTGACTTCTGTGTCAGTGTGTTGCCAACCGAAAGAGCCTGGAAGTGAAGGATGACTAGAGACAGTGACTAACTAATCCAGAAACGCTCCGCAAACACGGCTTCAATTAGTGTCCCAACATTCTATTCAGTAACACAAACAGCAACACAATAACCAGAGCTGCACATACGCCTTTAGATCCATTTGGCGGGGGCTTCTTACTGTCACAGAGATGACGTTTACGACCTCTTTCATTTTGTCTGCCCGGTGGTGGATTCAACTCGAGCTCGGACAACAATTCTTCACGCCGCCTTTTGCTGCTCAAAACTAACCACTGAGATCAAAAGAAGACCGCTGTCCAATCAGCTTAAACCCTTATAACGTGACAGTTACGTCTGAAACTATAACTCGACGTAATCACGCAGTCACTCTCTGCGTTAGCATGTGGGTTAGACTGAGATCAAACGACTCCGACTTCCTGGGTTCGTCCTGCGACCCACCTACTCCGTCCCATCTCGGAAATCGGGACACTGTTACAAAAGTCTGCCTGCAGACAAAAGGGACGTGCAGCACGTAAGGGACATAAAAGAACTGACGCCAGCGGTAAAACAGGTTGTAGTAATGAAAGTTGATGAAGGTGTACGGTTCAGTTTTTTTACCCACTCACACACACATACAGAAAAAAAAAACCAGAAAGAGTGAGGAAAGTAGGAAGTAACAAGAATGGCAGAAACCAAGATGACTATATACAGATGAAGAACATACAACAATCCAATATTTCGGCAAAAGCTTTTGCCAAGGATCACATACACACACACACACACAAGACAAAAACACTAAAAAGTGATGAAAAAATCCATTTTGTGCTGAACTTTCTTACTAGGAGAAGGCTAAAAAGCTAAGTCTATACATAATATCTCTCTCTCTCTCTCTCTCTCTCTGAACTTTAAGTGCCCAGGGCACATGTGGCTTCGGCAAGGGTTTTCCCACAAATGCCTGTCCTTTGCCTTTTTTTCTGCTCTTGCCCAGGTGAGCCCTCTTGCTCAATATCCTCTCTATTGTTCTTCTCCATGTCTCTTTTGGTATACCCTTACTTCTGTTCCCCTGTGGTGTCCATCTTAGTGCTATTTTTAGTAGTGAGTCGTCAGTCATCCAGAGCACATGTCCCAACCATCGCTAGCGTCTTTCCTCAATAATTGCTGTCAGTGTCTTCATCTGTATTTCTGCCAACAAGAATATGTAACATAGTGCCTTCTAAATTATAATATTATTATTAATGTTATTAGAATGTATAAAATTGGAAAAAAGTAGGAGCAGCTTTATTACTTAACGATTACAAAGTTGTGACGTTTCGGCGTGAGCCTTAATCATACAAAAACATACAGGACGAAGAAATAGGGAGAGGAGATAAAGTATAGATTTACATGAATACTGTAAAAAAAAAAAAAGTACTTAGCTGTAAAGTGCAAGGTGTGGCTTGTCTGGCGGTGTGTGTCAGGAATGGATCTGGTAGGACGTGGAAATTGTTTAAATAGAGACCTGTGACATGTGGTCGGTGGGTTGTAACTGGGAGTGGTGGATGGGGAACCGGGGAGGGGAGAGAGAGTGACGCACTACTGGCCTAGCTAGGAGAATTTGAAACAGGTGATTGGGGAAGTGTTGCAGAGAAGAGGGGTTGCTGAGAAAATAACGGGGTTGCAGAGTGATGCTGTGAGGAAGTTTGAAAAGTAAAAAGGGGTGGATTTAGTGGAGAGGTACTATAATGATTGAAGAAGATGATGTTACGTGTAACTAAACAGCGAGTTTAACCCATGTGGTTCCAGCGTCCCATAATTTTGAATGCAGCGGTTCTCAAGTGCCAGGCGGCTTGTGTCATCTGCGTGACATTGTTTAATGGCTGTTACCAGAAAATCAGATTTGCCTCTGTTGTTGGGGCCATTGAAATGATTTGGGACTGGTTTCGAAGCATGCTGGGTGATGTCGTATAGATGTTTTTGCATGCGGTCCCCTAATCTGAGGCCAGTCTCACCGATATATGTTATCCTGCATCTTTTGCACACGATGACATATATCACATTGCGGGACTCGCATGTGAATCCCTCATGAAGAGTGAGGATAGTTTTGGGAAAGGTGATGCTAGTTTGGCCACAGTCCGGCGGGCACTGTGTAAATAGACATCTACCTATCCTGGGAATTTACAACATGCAAGTAACAAGTGTTGAGATAAACCGCGATGACAATTGAGTTAACCTGGACTCTGGGGTCATCGACGAATGTCCGACGGGCCTGGCATGTTTATGAATCAGGACCCAATCACTATTTAGGCAGAAAGCAAGTGACCAAGATTTAGAGGTGTGCACTATTGGACAGTCGAGTAGACAGACAGACAGACAGACAGATAGATAGATAGATAGATAGATAGATAGATAGATAGATATAGATAGATAGATAGATAGATAGATAGATAGATCCTTCCCGTGCCGTTAAACGTCACATAGGGCTCTCACTGTTGTTTGCCAAGATTTCCTGCCTTGACGAGTGTTTCAACTTCATCAAGGAATGTTATGCCCACTAAACTGGCTTCTCTTAACAAAGTCCTTTTTAGAGTTTCACGTGGTCGACCTCTTTTTCTCCGACCTGTTGTGCTCCACTTGATAGCTTGTTGTGGTATTTTCTGATTGTTTCTTCTCATCACATGGCCTACATATGTCCATCTTCTTTTTTTTTTGATTACCCATGAGACAGGTTGTTGTTTGCTCATCTGTCTTTTCTCTGTGTTGTTCTTGAATTCGTTTCACTTTATACCAAATATTTTCCTTAGGCATTTATTTTCTAAAAAGTTTAATTTCTTTTCTATTTCTTTAGTTGATTTCCAGCTTTCGCATGCATAAATGAGGGTGGATATCACATGTGAATTGATAATCTTAACTTGGTTTTTGTGCTTATAACTTTTGAATTCCATATGTTCTAAAGATTTTTAAAGGACAATGATGCTTTTGCAGTTCTAATTTTAGCTTCATTCCTGGTGTTAATATCAGAGTCTACGTAGCTTCCAAAGTATGCAGATTGGTTTACTTCATCAACAACTGTTCCTTCTAAGTATGTTTTTCCTTCGTGATTAATGAGAAGTTTCATTATTTTTGTTTTGCCTTTGTTCATTTCAAGACCTATTTTGCTAGCCAAGGAAGACAGGGAATTTATTTTTTTCCTGCATCGATTTCACATTGTCACAGAAAAGAGTTATGTCATCTGCAAAATCAATATCTTCCAGTTGCGTCCCATGTACCCAATGAATGCCTGTTTTAACAGTACAGCATATTTTCATTATAAAGTCTATGGCAATTCCAAAAAGCAAGGGAGATAATATACGTCCTTGTTTCACGGCTGTTTCAGTCTGAAACCATTCGCTCATTCCTTCTTCTGTCTTGACTACACAAACATATCCGTTGTAGAGATCTCTAACGATGTTGACAATTTTAGATGGAATCCATATAGTCTTAAAATTCTCCACAATGAATCTCTGTGTATGCTATCAAATGCCTTTTTAAAGTCTATGAAGTTCAGAATTAATGGTTTCTGCTTTTCAATATGTTCTTCAAGTATTATTCTTAGAGTAAAGACCTTAGAGACAGCTTCTCCCTTTTCGAAATCCTGGTTGTTATTCTCTCATTGCAGTATCCACTACATCCTTAATTCTATTCAGAATCACTTTACAAAACACCTTTGACACAACTGATAGTAAGGTTACACCCCTCCAGTTACTGCACTCACTGAGGTTGCCTTTTTGTAGTATTTTAACAATGATTCCCTTTTTTCCACTTAGAAAGGGCTTTTTCTTCTTTCTAAATTTTATTAAACATTCTCTGTAGTTGTCTCATGTTGTCATTGTTAATAGCTTTTAACTTTTCGACTGTTATTTCATCTTCACCTGCAGCTTTGTTACTAGCCATTAGATTCACTGCTGTTTCAGTTTCATTCAGTGTAATTTCATCTAAGTCGACATTTAGCTGTGGGACTGGTAAATCGGTTTGAAGATTTATTAATTCACTTGGGTGTGGTCCATTAATTATGTCTTGGAAGTGTTCAGCCCACCTTTTCTTTTGGTCTTTACTTGATGCTAATAGATTGCCTGTTTTGCTAAAGACTGGTCTTTCTCTGGAGGTAAAAGCACCTGTTAGCTTCTTCTGTATGTTATATAGAGTTTTGCTGTCTTCTGTTTTTGCTGCATTTTCTGCTTATTTTGCCATATTGTCCATATATTCTCTTTTGTATCTTCTAGCTGAAATTTTTACTTTATTGTCTAGTTCTTTGTATGTTGCTTTTGCCAAAACTTTTCCAAGATCTGTATTTACATTCAACATGGCTAGTTTGGTTGCTCTTCTTTCATGTATGTATTTCCATGTGTTATCTGATATCCATGCTTTTCTAGTTGTTGACTGCAGTCCAGCACTTGCTTTTGCTGCCGTGATTATGGCTGTGCTGTATGAATTCCATAATTCATCTATATCTGTCTCCTCTACCTCTTTGACATTTCTGTTTTCTACTTCTGGAGGAAGACACACTGAGATAAGTTCTTCGTTTTTTTTTTTTTTTGTCTCGTTGTGCATGTAATTCTCGAAAAAGGCTCACGCCGAAATATCGGATGTATGTTTTTCACTTATACATTCTCATACTTTCTATTCGTTTTTTTCTCACCTTACTCACTCCCTACCTCACTTTGTGAAACTGCACCATACACCTCTATCTACCTTTTTTATCTGCGAAATGTTTGGTAAGTTCCAGATTCAAATCACTGTTGATATTTTCTTTCTTGTAGGCTATGACAGTTTATCTTTCTGCGTGTTGATTTCTTGTGTTGGCTTTTCAGTTTAAGTCTTATCCTCCCTACACACAGGTTGTGATCACTGTTGACATCTGCACCCCTATATGCTCTTACATTTATCAGAGATGTTCTGAATTGTTTTCTAATTCAAAAATGATCTATCTGGTTTCTGGTTCTATCATCCATGTTGTTTTATGTATTTCTTTGTGTGGAAATATTGTTCCTCCAATGATCATGCCCTCGACAGACAGACAGACAGACAGACAGATAGATAGATAGATAGATAGATAGATAGATAGATAGATAGATAGATAGATAGATAGATAGATAGATAGATAGATGGATGGATGGATGGATGAATGGAAGGATGGATGGATGGATGGATGGATAGATGGATGTATGGATAGACGGATGGATTGGATGGGTGGGTGGGTAGGTAGGTGGGTAGGTATGTAGGTAGGCAGGTATGTATGTATGTATGTAGGTAGGTAGGCAGGTAGGTAGGTAGGTAGATAGCTAGGTAGGTAAGTAGGTAGGTAGATAGATAGATAGATAGATAGATAGATAGATAGATAGATAGATAGATAGATAGATAGATAGATAGATAGATAGATAGATAGATAGATAGATAGATAGATAGATAGATAGATGATAGATAGATAGATAGATAGATAGATAGATAGATAGATAGATAGATAGATAGATAGATAGATAGATAGATAGATAGATAGATAGATAGATAGATAGGTAGGTAGGTAGGTAGGCAGTAGATAGGTAGGTAATA
Organism: Achatina immaculata; assembly: GCA_009760885.1. NCBI lineage: Eukaryota > Metazoa > Mollusca > Gastropoda > Stylommatophora > Achatinidae > Lissachatina > Lissachatina immaculata. The sequence goes on from CM019699.1 coordinate 15,137,649, forward strand.
GGTAGATAGGTAGGTAGGTAAGTAAGCAGGTAGGTAGTTAGGTAGGTAGATAGGTAGGTAGGTAGTTTAGTGGAAGGGCAGCAGTTTAGGAAAGATAGAAGATCCAAGAAACTCAGAGGTACTGAGACTCATACACAGTCTCTCTAGAAAATAAACGTTTAGTAGAAAACGTATATAAAAATAATGAGACGTGTATAAGAGGACAGTCGACACACAAGCTATTTCTTTAATCAGCATTTCTACAAGAATTAGAAGGCACTTTAGTACTATCTGGGAAATGCAGTAGATTGAAGACTTTGTGAACTTTGTTAAGAATTGTTTAGAGAGAACGTTCTCTAGTTTGTAAGGTTTTCTGTGATTTGTTTCGTATTTGAATAACATTTGATACTTTTCGATTTCGCGACCGAGGAAATTTAAGGTCAGCTGAACTGTGAAACAATAACGTGGCTGTCTGAATACCACAAAACTGTAAGAAATGCAATCTGTATAGTGGCGAACATAGTGCATCGTGATGTTATATACTGTGTGGTGAACATAGTGCATCGTGATGTTATATACTGTGTGGTGAACATAGTGCATCGTGACGTTATATACTGTGTGGCGAACATAGTGCATCGTGATGTTATATACTGTGTGGTGAACATAGTGCATCGTCACGTTATATACTGTGTGGTGAACATAGTGCATCGTGATATTATATACTGTGTGGTGAACATAGTGCATCGTGATGTTATATACTGTGTGGTGAACAGAGTGCATCGTGATGTCATATACTGTGTGGTGAACAGAGTGCACCGTGATGTTATATACTGTGTGGTGAACATAGTGCATCGTGATGTTATATACTGTGAGGTGACGTGAACTCGAAAGGAGAAGTACGTAGTACGAAGTATAAATATTTCTAAGTATAAATAATACTTAAATCAGACAAGGAAAAAAACATTAAATTAATTTTCATCCTTTTTTAAAATGTCCATTGTGTTGTTTCTGTATGGGATCCTTGGAAAAGGCTTTTGCTGAAATATCGGACTGTTGTATGTTCTTCATGTGTATGTGCTCTTCTTACTTTCTGTCATTCTTGTTTCTGCCCACTTTCCTCATTCTTTCTATCCTTTTGTAAAACTGAACCACGTGTGCATAGGAGCCGCCGCTGAAGAGCTGGGGGAATATATATATATATATCACTCTCTTTCTTTGTCTCTCTTTATCTTTCTTTGTATATCACTCTCTTTCTTTGTTTCTCTTTATCTTTCTTTATATATCACTCTCTTTCTTTGTCTCTCTTTATCTTTCTTTATATATCACTCTCTTTCTTTGTCTCTCTCTATCTTTCTTTGTCTCTTTCTCTCCCACCTTTTCTATCTTTCTTTGTCTCTCTCTCACTCTCTCTATCTTTATTTGTTTCTCTTACACTCTCTAACTATATACATATATATGTACAAATAGTATGCGCTTGATTCCGAGGACTCGATTATTTCACTATGAAAAACGGAAACAAAATAAAGGCCACCTTCTTACTCAAGACAACCATGCGGCAAATGCTGTATTCAGAGCAAGGACAAGATAAATTACAAGTGGACCTTCGTGAAATCTATCAGCCTTCCTGAATGCAACTGCAGACTGATGGTGCACTTGGTACACTGTCAGCGTTCTGTTAGAGTGCAAAAAACCTTCCAATACCTCGAGACAAATGACTTGGTCTACGGCAAACAAGCCACGTGGAAAATTCCTTGTTTCACCAGACCTACTTCAGCGGGTTCTGGAATCTATTAAGTGAGCTTATTGTAGAGAACCCGACGACGCAACAGAAGAAGAAAAAGATGAGAAAGGAAACAGAAGACGCGTGAATAAAGGCGGGCACTTGTAAGACTACGGTAACAATCAGTAAGCTCAATGCGCAGTTCTTGTATTTTTGTTAGAACGAATGAGTTTTTTCCCTTTGTTACAGTGGCTTACTGCGACTGATAAAACTCCAGTGGCGTACCAATAGTGTAGCGAGGGTGGGTGACTGCCTGGGCAGCGCAATAAAGGTGGAAGGAGGGGGGGCAATTATGTTTTAATCAGCCCTGTTACTTCTTTGTAAATTATACTAAATAAATGATTTGCATAAATAAGTGGAATATGTTTTTGGTTTAGGGAGGGGGAAGAGAAGGAAGAAGGAGAGAGAGAGAGGGAGAGAGAGAGATACACACACAAATAAAAGTTAGAGAGTGTGAGAGACACAAAGAAAGACAGAGAGAGTGAGAGAGAGGCAAAGAAAGACAGAGAAGGTGAGAGAGAAAGAGACAAAGAAAGATAGAGAGAGAGTGAGAGAGAGAGAAAGATAGAGACAAAGAAAGATAGAGAGAGACAAAGAAAGATAGAGAGAGTGAGAGAGACAAGGAAAAATAGAGAGAGAGAGAGACAAAGAATGATAGAGAGAGTGAGAGAGAGACAGAGAGAGTGAGAGAGAGACAAAGAAACACAGAGAGAGACACAGAGAGATTGAGAGTGAGCGTGAGGCAAAAGAAAGATAGAGAGAGATAAAGAAAGATAGAGAGAGATAAAGAAAGCTAGAGAGAGACAAAGAAAAAGAGTGAGAGAGAGACAAAGAGACATAGAGAGTGAGAGAAACAAAGAAACATAGAGAGAATGAGAGAGAGACAAAGAAAGATAGAGAGAAAGAGATAAAGAAAGATCGAGAGTGAGAGAGAGAGAGACAAAGAAAGAGAGAGAGAGACAAACAAAAAGTGAGAGAGAGAGAGAGAGAGAGAGCGTGAGAATGTTTGGCTAGCTCTCCCCAGGTTCCAAGAATCATCAACACGCCACTGGGAACACTCCATGAAAAAACTGAAAACATTGCCCACATTTAACTCCAGGCTCATGAAAATCCTTATCTCTGCTAAACGCCCTATCGTGATCGCATCGCCCTTTCTTTTTTTCTCATTGTAAAATATAACCATGTCTTTGTCGTTTGTACATAAAAATTATTTAAATGAACCATGAAAAACTGATAACTTGATAAAGTAATAAACATATGGAAATTCTTCTTACAAAAATAACAGAGAACATTGATAACGCGTAAAACAAATGTATTCATACGCCAAAATGGAATTTAATGGCTGAGGCTTTCATGCAAGTCTGAATTAATTCTGCTGCATCACGCAGAGATTTGCTCCGATGCTTGCAAATGGCGTCGTTAGTTACTTCACTGCGTGCCTGTAATCAGATCATTTATCATGGCAACAGTCTATAGTTACATAATGGTTATAGCATTCATCTGGTTCCATACACTTTTTATACTCGCACATTTCCTTATTGTTTATTTCTATAAGAGCGGGATAAACGAAGAGAAAATAACCCAATTTTAAACGTAGTTTACTGTGAGTACTGGAAGGTACTAGTATATTTTGTGTGGTGTCTAGACCAGTTTGAGTTTGATTTTAGTAGGAAGCAGAGATGGCTATACTATTGTGACAAGGAGGTGCAGGGAGCAAATAGATGTACTAGTGTGACAAGGAGGTGCAGTAAAAAGAGATGGTTTTACTAGTGTGACAAGGAGGTGCAGTAAGAAGAGATGGTTGTACTAGTGTGACAAGGAGGTGCAGTAAGAAGAGATGGTTTTACTAGTGTGACAAGGAGGTGCAGTAAAAAGAGATGGTTTTACTAGTGTGACAAGGAGGTGCAGGGAGAAGAGATGGTTTTACTAGTGTGACAAGGAGGTGCAGGGAGAAGAGATGGTTTTACTAGTGTGACAAGGAGGTGCAGGGAGAAGAGATGGTTTTACTAGTGTGACAAGGAGGTGCAGGGAGAAGAGATGGTTGTACTAGTGTGACAAGGAGGTGCAGGGAGAAGAGATGGTTTTACTAGTGTGACAAGGAGGTGCAGGGAGAAGAGATGGTTGTACTAGTGTGACAAGGAGGTGCAGGGAGCAGATAGTTGTACTAGTGTGACAAGGAGGTGCAGGGAGCAGATAGTTGTACTAGTGTGACAAGGAGGTGCTGGGAGCAGATAGTTGTACTAGTGTGACAAGGAGGTGCTGGGAGCAGATAGTTGTACTAGTGTGACAAGGAGGTGCAGGGACCAGATAGTTGTACTAGTGTGACAAGGAGGTGCTGGGAGCAGATAGTTGTACTAGTGTGACAAGGAGGTGCAGGGAGCAAATAGCTGTATTAGTGTGACAAGAAGGTGCAGTGAGAAGAGATGGCTGTACTAATGTGACAAGAAGGTGCAGGGAGAAGAGATGGCTGTACTAGTGTGACAAGAAGGTGCAGGGAGAAGAGATGGCTGTACTAGTGTGACAAGAAGGTGCAGGGAGTAAATAGCTGTACTAGTGTGACAAGGAGGTGCAGGGAGAAGAGATGGCTGTACTAGTGTGACAAGAAGGTGCAGGGAATAAATAGCTGTACTAGTGTGACAAGAAGGTGCAGGGAGTAAATAGTTGTACTAGTGTGACAAGGAGGTGCAGGGAGCAGATATGATTGTACTAGTGTGACAAGGAGTTGCAGGAAGCAAAGATGGTTATACTAGTGTGACAAGGAGGTGCAGGGAGCAGATATGATTGTACTAGTGTGACAAGGAGTTGCAGGAAGCAAAGATGGTTATACTAGTGTGACAAGGAGTTGCAGGAAGCAAAGATGGTTATACTAGTGTGACAAGGAGTTGCAGGAAGCAAAGATGGTTATACTAGTGTGACAAGGAGTTGCAGGAAGCAAAGATGGTTATACTAGTGTGACAAGGAGTTGCAGGAAGCAAAGATGGTTATACTAGTGTGACAAGGAGTTGCAGGAAGCAAAGATGGTTATACTAGTGTGACAAGGAGTTGCAGGAAGCAAAGACGGCTGTACTAGTGTAACAAGAAGGTGTACGGATCAAGGATAGCAATTTTATCGTAACCAGGAGATGCAGAAAACAAATAAAGATAGCTGCACTTGTGTTACCAGGAGATGCAGAAAACAAATAAAGATAGCTGCACTTGTGTTACCAGGAGATGCAGAAAACAAATAAAGATAGCTGCACTTGTGTTACCAGGAGATGCAGAAAACAAATAAAGATAGCTGCACTTGTGTTACCAGGAGATGCAAAAAACCTTGTGTTACGAGGAAGTTTAGGGAACAAAGACGGCTGTTCTTGTGTTACGAGGAAGTTTAGGGAACAAAGACGGCTGTTCTTGTGTTACCAGGAAGTTTAGGGAACAAAGACGGCTGTTCTTGTGTTACCAGGAAGTTTAGGGAACAATGACGGCTGTTCTTGTGTTACCATGAAGTTTAGGGAACAATGACGGCTGTTCCTGTGTTACTAGAAAGTTTAGGGAATAAAGACGGTTGTTCTTGTGTTACCAGGAAGTTTAGGGAACAAAGACGGCTGTTCTTGCTTACCAGGAAGTTTCGGGAGCAATGACAGCTGTTCTTGTGTTACCGGGAAGTTTAGGGAACAATGACGGCTGTTCTTGTGTTACCAGAAAGTTTAGGGAACAAAGACGGCTGTTCTTGCTTACCAGGAAGTTTCGGGAGCAATGACAGCTGTTCTTGTGTTACCAGGAAGTTTAGGGAACAATGACGGATGTTCTTGTGGAACGATACATTCGTCACGGACAATAAACCAGAATTGGCCAAACTCTGTCCCATGTCTTCTGCTTGTGAACCTAGTAACAGGTTCAGCCGAGATAATGGGACAAAGATCCCCATTGTCCCTGTGGCAGTGAAATCTCCTCAGAACTTTTTTTTCTCCTTCTCTTTTTAGAGCATCTCTACTTGTTCATCGTCACTTTAACTCATACTTTCACGGCTCACGTTGCTTGAGTTTCATACCTTCACGGGATACGATGCTTTTTTTCATAACTTCACAGCACATGATGCTTATGTTTCATACTTTCACGGGATATGATGCTTGTGTTTCACACCTTCACAACGCACAATGCTTGTGTTTCATACTTCACAGAGTATAATTCTTGTGTTTCATACCTTCACGGTGTACAATGCTTGTGTTTCATACTTTCACGGTGTATTACTCTTCTGTCTCATACCTTCTTGGTGCTCATCTGCGCCCTGACTCCCAGAGGTCTCAAGTTAATGAATCTGTTTCTCTTCTCCCTTTTCCTTCTGTTAGTTGAGAATGTCTGTTTCTCCGAGTGCTGCTGTGCACGATTTGACGTCAAGTTATGTTGCTTTATATCCTAGCAGAGCAGCTGTCTTGGCTCTTGTCAAGTCACCTTTAACTGCGACTAACTCTCGGAGACCCTGATACCGTAGTCAAGGCAGGTCATGGAAGAATACATGCTCTGACAACATATGCTCTACATTATTTCAACGGCAAGGAAAGGGTTAATAATTTATTTCATGTGCTTACATGATTTGAGTTTTGCCAGCACGCCATCTACGATGGTTTAAAAAAAAAGTACTCACGGATGAAAGATTATTAATGACAGAAAATTACAAGGTTTTAATTGTTTCCTTATTTATTATTTGCGGAAAGAAAAACGGAACTATTTCACTTCCGAGTGCGGAAGGAGACGCCAAGCTTGAAGTAATTAAGCATGAATAACACGTGATCTTGGAGCACCCGGTCTTCAGTGAACGCTACAGCTCTCGTCGATGTCGACATGTTAAGGTTCACACACTCGACTCTTACAGAATCAAGCGTGGCCCTCAATCCCCGCTTATCGACGACGCCCTCGTGAGTGACCCAGGCTGAAGGTCACCAAGTCCGTTATTTCGAAGTTTTCGGCGTCCACTGGCCATTAATAACCGTTATATTCTGACCAGTGTGTGACCGGTCCTGGGGAAGTTCACGCTTAGTATGAGTTCTTATTGAACAATCTTAGCGTACAAGAGACAGGCACGATTACACTTACTCTGTTATCCGGCCAATCCAAGAGAAAGCAATTATTCGTTTGCACAGCGACCATAAAGAGAATACGAGGATAACTGCTTTTTTAAAAAAAATTTTCCTGTTAACAAATGGTCTTTGTTGACCTCTCCTTCACAGAGGTTCTCAGACTGTGACTACACGTACTCTGTTTATGGAGATTTGTTATTAGTGGGGCTAATACATTCTACAAAACGGCCCGTCAAAGAGAACATCTTTCGTGTGCCTCTGTGTATGAACTAGGGAAAAAGTAGGAACAACTTTATTACTTAACGAGCACACAGTTTTTGGCGTGAACTTAAATCATACAAAAACACACGGAACGAAGAACTAGAGAGAGGACGAAGTATAAATTCTCATGAATCCTATGTACAAAATATGAATAGACCAAAAAAAAATAGATTAAAATAAAAATTAGCTGTGTTACCAGAAAGTTTAGGGAACAAAGACAGCTGTTCTTGCGTTACCAGGAAGTTTAGGGAACAATGACGGCTGTTCTTGTGTTACCAGGAAGTTTAGGGAACAATGACGGCTGTTCTTGTGGAACGATACATTCGTCACGGACAATGCACCAGAATTGGCCAAACTCTGTCCCATGTCTTCTGCTTGTGAACCTAGTAACAGGTTCAGCCGAGATAATGGGACAAAGATCCCCATTGTCCCTGTGGCAGTGAAATCTCCAAAGAACTTTTTTCTCCTTCTCTTTTTAGAGCATCTCTACTTGTTCATCGTCACTTTAACTCATACTTTCACGGCTCACGTTGCTTGAGTTTCATACCTTCACGGGATACGATGCTTTTTTTCATAACTTCACAGCACATGATGCTTATGTTTCATACTTTCACGGGATATGATGCTTGTGTTTCACACCTTCACAACGCACAATGCTTGTGTTTCATACTTCACAGAGTATAATTCTTGTGTTTCATACCTTCACGGTGTACAATGCTTGTGTTTCATACTTTCACGGTGTATTACTCTTCTGTCTCATACCTTCTTGGTGCTCATCTGCGCCCTGACTCCCAGAGGTCTCAAGTTAATGAATCTGTTTCTCTTCTCCCTTTTCCTTCTGTTAGTTGAGAATGTCTGTTTCTCCGAGTGCTGCTGTGCACGATTTGACGTCAAGTTATGTTGCTTTATATCCTAGCAGAGCAGCTGTCTTGGCTCTTGTCAAGTCACCTTTAACTGCGACTAACTCTCGGAGACCCTGATACCGTAGTCAAGGCAGGTCATGGAAGAATACATGCTCTGACAACATATGCTCTACATTATTTCAACGGCAAGGAAAGGGTTAATAATTTATTTCATGTGCTTACATGATTTGAGTTTTGCCAGCACGCCATCTACGATGGTTTAAAAAAAAAGTACTCACGGATGAAAGATTATTAATGACAGAAAATTACAAGGTTTTAATTGTTTCCTTATTTATTATTTGCGGAAAGAAAAACGGAACTATTTCACTTCCGAGTGCGGAAGGAGACGCCAAGCTTGAAGTAATTAAGCATGAATAACACGTGATCTTGGAGCACCCGGTCTTCAGTGAACGCTACAGCTCTCGTCGATGTCGACATGTTAAGGTTCACACACTCGACTCTTACAGAATCAAGCGTGGCCCTCAATCCCCGCTTATCGACGACGCCCTCGTGAGTGACCCAGGCTGAAGGTCACCAAGTCCGTTATTTCGAAGTTTTCGGCGTCCACTGGCCATTAATAACCGTTATATTCTGACCAGTGTGTGACCGGTCCTGGGGAAGTTCACGCTTAGTATGAGTTCTTATTGAACAATCTTAGCGTACAAGAGACAGGCACGATTACACTTACTCTGTTATCCGGCCAATCCAAGAGAAAGCAATTATTCGTTTGCACAGCGACCATAAAGAGAATACGAGGATAACTGCTTTTTTAAAAAAAATTTTCCTGTTAACAAATGGTCTTTGTTGACCTCTCCTTCACAGAGGTTCTCAGACTGTGACTACACGTACTCTGTTTATGGAGATTTGTTATTAGTGGGGCTAATACATTCTACAAAACGGCCCGTCAAAGAGAACATCTTTCGTGTGCCTCTGTGTATGAACTAGGGAAAAAGTAGGAACAACTTTATTACTTAACGAGCACACAGTTTTTGGCGTGAACTTAAATCATACAAAAACACACGGAACGAAGAACTAGAGAGAGGACGAAGTATAAATTCTCATGAATCCTATGTACAAAATATGAATAGACAAAAAAAAAATAGATTAAAATAAAAATTAGCTGTAACGTGTAAGAAGCTGTGGCTTGTAAGAGACTGTGTTCAGAAATGAGCATGGTGAAGTGTAGAGAATGTTTAAATGGAGATGTGTGATGTATGGTAGGAGGGTTGTAAATAAGGAAATGGGGGGGGGGGGGCGGTGGAGAGGATAGAGTGATACAATAGTAATCTAGCCGGAGAGAAGCCGGAATATGTGTTATAGTTGGGGTAGTGCGGTTGTAATGTATGCTGTGAGGAGGTTTTGAATTATGTGCTGCACGTGAGAAGGTAGTGCAGAGGGATCATGACTGTGGAAGAGGGAAATGTTAAGTGTAGCTGAATAGCGAGTTCAAACCGTGTGGTTCCAACGTCCCCTATTCCTGAATGTAGCGGTTATTACTCGTGTGCCTCTGGAACTGCTAGTCATGTGACTCACAGTTAACTCTGCTGCTGACGCTCGTCTTATGTCAGAGTAGTCAGTATTTTTCTTTCTTAGAGAGTTTTACGTGGTCTACTTTCTTTTGTCACGTGACCTGCCCCTTTTCAGAACTTTGTCCCTCTCACTGCCTCCCAGAATTCAATGCGGTTTCTTTTGAGGATGTTGATCAATATCTCGCAGATGACATAATTCAGACTTTCCGCCATGTCCTGAGCCCACCTGCCGGGGAGGTCGCCCCTTTTGTCGGGTACTGTGCCCTCTGCTGTCAGCCTCTCTGAACCATTAAATCTCTTTTTACTCAAGAAATATGTAGAATGTTCTCCTCTCTCTCTTTCTCTCTCTCCTCTCTCTCTCTTATCGCTCTCTCCTCTCTCTCTTTCTGTCTCCCTCTCTCTTTCTCTCTTCTCTCTCTCCTCTCTCTTTCTCTCTCACGTTCTCTTTCTCACACTCTCACTCTCTCTCTTCCTCTCTCTTTTCTTTCTCTTTCTCTCTCTTTTCTTTCTCTCTCTTCCTCTCATTTACTCTTTCTCTCATTTACTCTTTACCCTCTTTCTCTTACTCTCTCTTTCTCTCTCTCTCTCTCTTTCTCTCTTCCTCCTCTCTGGGTGTGTATATGTGTCCATGTCTATCTGGGACAGGCACGAGGGAACAGATGAAGATTATTCAAGAATATTCTAGCAATGACCACAATCCACCCCTACCTCTCCCTTGGAACAGCGGTCTGTTTTTGTTCCTTTCTTTTAAGCAGCCAATGCGGTGTGGGTGTCGAGGCAAGATATTGTGTCGGATTGTGAGCGGGTTACGGAGGCTAACAGTGGATTTTAAAAAAAAAACGGGGCGTGCAGTACTTCTTTAACAGACTCCATCATCACTTGGGACTATGGCGATCCCTGCTTCGTTAGCCCGGCTAGGCCTGTTATTAGGGGTACCAACGGAGAGGTGGAACAGGATCTTTGTCAGCCAACCCTGACGCCAGCATGTCATCTATGGTTCATCAACCCTGACGCCAGCATGTCATCTATGGTTCATCAACCCTGACGTCAGCATGTCAGTTATGGTTCATCGACCCTGACGTCAGCACGTCATCTATGGATCACTATCAGCTTTTGATAGCATTGCATCTTTTCGAGACGACTAGCTGATTTCCCGGCGTGGCCCGGGTATTTATTTATCCCAATCATCAAAGTTCTATTCATTTCCACAACCTTCTAGACGGTTCTACATAGGTCTGTTCAGTTCCACAATCTTCTAAAAGGTCCTACAATGTTCTATTCTTTTCCACAATCATCTAGAAGGTTCTACGGGGTCTAGACGGTTCTACGGAGTTCTATTCCTTCTATTCAACTAATCTAGGTCAATTTGGGCATTTTATTTTTCACCACTTCTCACCCCTACCCTCCCCCCCCCCCCCATGCCGATGAAAGAGTGCCACTATTCATCTCAGCGACCCCAAAAACTATGGATTCGACACTAATATCTGTCGCTATCTATTTTTTATACATGTCACCACATCCCACCCCACCCCTAGGACCCCATGCCGATAGGAAGTAATGATCCAAACTGCACACTATCAGTGTAGGAAACAATTACACTATGAAGTAAATGAGCGAAATGAAACTGTCACATTCCCTGAAAGACGATAAATTGGAAGACTCGCCAAATTAGTGTACCTTATATACGACGATCTAAGATCTGGAGGATGCTGGAAGTTTCTGGAACATCATAAGCCCACGGCCTGAGTCATGTCCACAACCTTCTAGAAGGCTGTTATTTGAACCTGCCATTAGTCTTGCCATAGGAGACTACAAATGATTCTCTTAGACCAGTACCGCTCTATTTAACGATTGCCTCTCTTAGACCATTGTTTGTCCCTCCGTGACTTTAGTGTATAAGTCCTCCTTCCGCTTCGTACCCCACTCCCAGTGCAGATAGGGGTGTCTTAGCCCCCAAATTATACATCCCCAGGTTGTAAGTCACAGCAGACTTACTAGAGCAAACCAGGCTTTTGCAATGCTGCAGAATATATGGAAATAAAAAAAACTAAGCATAAATATGAAAATCAGGATATTTAAGAGTAATGTTCTAAGTGTACTACTCTGTGGAAGTGAATGCTGGAAAATCACCAAAACCATAGAAAACAAGTTGAATTCTTAACAGACTAAATGTTTACGAAGAATTAGAAAAATATTTTGGCCAAACACCATAAGAAATAACATTTTATTAGCAGAAATGCAGATGAAACCACTGACAACAATTATTGAGGAAAGATGCTGGCGATGGTTGGGACATGTGCTCCGATTGACTGATAACTCACTACCAAAAATAGCACTAAGATGGACACCACAGGGGAGCAGAAGTAAGGGTAGACCAAAAGAGACATGGAGAAGAACAACAGAAAGGATGTTGAGCAATAGAGGGCTCACCTGGGCAAGAGCAGAAAAAAAGGCGAAGGACAGGCATTTGTGGAAAACCCTTGCGGAAGCCCCATGTGCCCTGGGCACTTAAGGTTCAGAGAGAGAGAGAGAGAGAGAGAGAGAGAGAGAGAGAGGTTGTAAGTCATATGTGTACCAAGTTTGGTTGAAATTGCTCCAGGCGTTCCAGAGTGATTCAGGGACATACATACATCCATTTTTATGTACATAAAGATTTTTATTTCTTTATTTCGTAGCTTTAGATCATGCGCTTACTATTTTCATAGAAATTCATGTACTAAAATCAATAATCCCGACAGACTCATCAATATTTATCAGTTCTCATCAGTATTGATCTTCTTATTTAATATTTATTTATTCCCACCAAAATATATCAAATGTCCTTGGTTATGCAAATGAACGCGTCTCTTCCCCAAGTCTTCTTCGTTTTCTATTTCTTTGAGGATTTCATGTCAGTGTCTGTCTTGTTGTGCTGGTGTCGGGTTTCCTCAGAGTGTGGCCAATCCATCTCCATTTCCTAGACATGATTTGTTAGATTCATAGGCTCTTGTCCTGCCCTTTACCTGACCTTCTCGTTCCTTATCTTGTCCTGCCATTTAATTTTAAAATCCTCCTCAAGCAGTAGTTCATGAATGTTTGTATCCTCTGTTGTATAGTCTAGGTCATAACACATGTCTCCGAAGGATATAGCAGGACAGTCTTCGCGTTTGTATTGAAAAGCTTAGGTTTGGTTCCTGTTTTGATATCCTTTGATGATCATGCTGGATAAATGATATCCTGACCTTGGTTATTCCAGCTTTAACATCATTTTCTGTTTCCCCGTATTTATCCAACTTTATTTATCCAATTTTAGAGAAATTATGACAGTGCTCAGAGACAAGGGATACACATGGAAGGAAGCAGAGAATAATTCCGAGAACAGGGATGACCGGAGAGCCTTTGCACTCAAGGGAATGAAGGGCGATAATGATAATGAAATGAAAGCTTGCTTCTTGAATAAACAGTTCGCCTAAAAATGATTTTCCTCATCTCATTTACCATACCAACCAAGCAACGACATTTCTATTTCTTATCATACCAGCAGCAATATTTCTATTTCTAACCATACCAGCACCAACATTTCTCACCATACCAGCACCAACATTTCTATTTCTTACCATACCAGCAAGAACATTTCTATTTCTCACCAAACCAGCAACAACATTTCTATTTCTCACCATACCAGCACCAACATTTCTATTTCTTACCATACCAGCAAGATTTCTATTTCTCACCATACCAGCAACAACATTTCTATTTCTCATCATACCGGCAACGAAATTTCTATATTTTATTATACTAGCAACGAATTTTCTATCTTACCATATCTGCAAAAGAAATTTCTATCTAATGTTAATTAAGAAACTAATCAGTGCACAGAACAGAAGATCAGGTCTCTGGGAAGAAAAAAAGGGAGGAAAGGACGGGAAAGCTATAATTAACTCAATTAAAAGAATAAATTATAATCGTTGGGAGGGAATTAATGAACGGATTTCCGTAATTTGTTTTGCATGTGTCCCATGCTTAGTCTCATCTGAGCGCCCATCCTTAAACAAGTTATCTGCGAACAATCCACTCATTTGAGGTTGACATCGCAACTTCTCGAGCTATTTCTGATTCTTCCACCCCCTTTATCCCACCCCACCCCTCCCTTTTTGTTCTACGTGTGTTTTCAGCTTTTCAAAGTTTTTCGCATATCTTGGAGTCTTAGAAAGAACTAGACTGGTCCCTACACGTGATTTCTAGTTTTGGTTTTCTGAAACTTTTGGTCATACTTTGGATTATTGGTCTAGTTCTTGCAATACTTTTTTTTTGTTTTTTGTTGGTGTTTTCTAGGACGTTCGGGAACTCTGCAGCTGGTTTGGTAGCGGGGAAAAGTGAGACTGGAGAATGAATGAATGAATGAATGAATGAATGAATGAATGAATGAATAATCTTTATTTTTCAAGGGTAAAGAATTGGGCACTCAGGCCCGTCTTACATTCTGCCCTTCATCACTCCATCTTTCATTCTTCCCACACACTTGATTTAGTAAAAAAAAAAAATACAAATTAAATTAGGAAAAACATATCAAAAGAGTGTAATATTTAACTATTACATTCAAGGTAAAAGAGAAGAAGTCATTAACCTAATAAAATAGCACTCACGCACACATACACACGCAGACATATACATAAATAAAAATACATTGTAAATCATCTTCTAACATATGTTTTTTTTAACAAACATTAAAATAATTTCTAACAATATCTAACAAGTTGCTTTTCTAACTGTGTCTTTGAAGTACTTGATGGTTTACGAGCCATGTGTTGAGAGAGTACTGGCTATTTTATGGAGGCATATAATTACAAGCAAGTAAATAATGAAACAGGTTTGAGTTAAAGGATGAAGTATTACCAATGGATTTTAAATTGTAGGGAAGGGTGTTCCAGAGCTGTACTGCAGAGTATGAAAGGCTTTTCTTGTACAGATCTTTCATACTCTGCAGTACAGAGAACAAAGAACAAGGGCTTCTTCTTAGGCCAGATAAGCTTTCTGTTGTTGAACCATGATTTTTCTCTAACTTGATAGTTATATGGATTATTAGGAGTGTCATAGTTGTTCCCAACTTACTACAACGTGTATTTAAGCAAGTGGTGATGTGAACCCTGGTCATTTGGTCATGTGACTAAGCTGCTATTGAGCTTGGACAAGATATGGGTTTTTTATGTGACTTGGGCGAGGGGGGGGGGGGAACAGGTGTGTCGAAGCTAGGGGGATAAACGTATGGAGATATGCGAGGTCTTTATCTGTATACAAAGGTACTGAGAATCCGATTAAACACGAAATGATGGCGTATGAAAGGAAAGTTAAGTGAGACGCAGCCTGTAGTTTGTATATCATTCTTGTTTATCTCATACCCCACGAAAGGCAAGGCTCTGTTAGAAAGTCTCTGTTGGCAAGTCTCGGTTGGCAAGTGTCTGTTGGCAAGTTTCTGTTGGCAAGTGTCTGTTGGCAAGTCTCTGTTGGCAAGTTTCTGTTGGCAAGTTTCTGTTGGCAAGTCTCTGTTGGCAAGTCTCTGTTGGCAAGTCTCTGTTGGCAAGTTTCTGTTGGCAAGTTTCTGTTGGCAAGTCTCTGTTGGCAAGTTTCTGTTGGCAAGCCTCTGTTGGCAAGTGTCTGTTGGCAAGTTTCTGTTGGCAAGTTTCTTTTGGCAAGTCTCTGTTGGCAAGACTCTGTTGGCAAGTCTCTGTTGGCAAGTCTCTGTTGGTAAGACTCTGTTGGGAAGTCTCTGTTGGCAAGACTCTGTTCCAAACAAATAAAAGTCATTTCTGTATTCCAGTTTCCAGAATACTGTTATCTCTATTTTCTTGTCTTTTTTTTAAATAAGAGAATAGTCAACAATGTTTGAAAAGATGGGAAACAGGCAGTAAAGACATCTAGACTTAAAAGCTGAACTGTTCATTATAAGAAAAATGAATACTGTCAGTAAAGTCTGTAGCTTCCAGATCGAAGAAAGGTTACCATGACCTGCATTTAAATAATTGACCATTGACCATGGAGATGTGAGCTTCCAGGCAACGTGTGTCAGAGCGAGGCGGACATTTTCAATAACTTCAGATTGTGGGGAAACTAGGTCAGCTGTCTTCACTAAGATGTCACGGTTTTCAAATTAGTTGCTAGATTTATGAATCACAGTTGCTGCTAGAGATTTATAAGGTGAAATGTTATGTCGTCATCGTCATCATCATCATCATCATGTCTGTGATACAGAATACCGTGCGTGCTTCCAGTGTTTCATAATGTTTTATGTCTTTGATTAGTACCTCCTTTTCTCTCTAAATTGTGAATCAGCAGACTCCATTGATGATTTTCTAGTAGATGCCACTTGTTGAGATGGTTTAACAACTAAGGCGGTGTCACATAACAACTAAGGCCGTGCCACATAACAACTAAGGCGGTGCCACATAACAACTAAAGCGGTGCCACATAACAACTAAAGCGGTGTCACATAATAACTAAGGCAGTGTCACATAACAACTAAGGCGGTGTCACATAACAACTAAGACAGTGTCACATAACAACTAAGGCGGTGTCACATAACAACTAAGACAGTGTCACATAACAACTAAAGCGGTGTCACATAACAACTAAGGCGGTGTCACATAACAACTAAGGCGGTGTCACATAACAACTAAGGCGGTGTCACGTAACAACTAATGCGGTGCCACATAACAACTAAGACAGTGCCACATAACAACTTAGACAGTGTCACACTCACAACAGCTTCGCCATTATTATTGTATAACACAGTTTTGTTGATTTATATTGTTATTGTTCAAGAAGATGTTCTTGGTCCTGTCTTATTATTCAAGCAGTTACTCTTTCCTCCTCATATCTCACATTGAAGTTTCATATAAATGGCAATAGAAGATTTCTCATGAACATTTCACTAATTCATTTTAATTTGACAAATAATATCAATATGATCAATACGTATAGCTGATAACTCACTTGTAATAATAGGCATAGGCAAGATTATACACATTTCATTATTTTCATCATAGTAGCACGAAACCTCACAAAATCACAATATCATAATTCTCATAATTCTACAAGCAGTATTTAAGCAGCGTTCACAATATTCAGTAATACAAAAGCTCTTGGTAACAATTACTGTACGATCTCTTGCTACACTAGTTCAATCTAACTCTATGTCTCATTTCTCTTGCTGAATGCCTCTTCCCCTCCTCTCTGCGTCTCCTCTCTCTCCTCCTCTATCAGAACCCCTATCTGCTCTTCGCCGGCCCTCCTCCTTTTTTCCACCTGTCTACCTCTCCTTTTATATTCGTAAATTCCGTTCCATAGACCACGCCTCCAATTGTTGTATCGGTCATTGGGTCATTGGGTCATCCTTTGTTGCCCAAAACCAGTCGCACCATCTCTTTCATGTTATCTGCTTCGGGACCTAGTCCGTTCTCTGTTCAGTCTTTGATCTACTGGTCAATTGTTCCCCCTGGGCTACTGCATGTGCGCGCGAAGTCGCACCTCTAGAACTGGACCACTCTCACGATCTATCAGATCTATCGATACGGTTTTACCGTTGATCAGGTCTTTGAAGTACCGAGTATCCGTTCCTCGCTCCTCTAACTATACCTTCTCTGCCCCCCAATACATTCTTTATTCCTGATCATGTCACTAATAATAATAATAATAATAATTATAATAACTATAATCATTACTTACAAGGCTATGCTACAATTGGTATACTCTTGAAAGGACCCAGCCAAGACATCTCACAGATGAAGAACAGTTGACTGCAGCCCCCCAACACTTAGTTAACAAACGTCGGCATTCAAGCCGAAACATAAGGTCATCTAATGATGGAACCTGATGATGATGAATTTCAACATGATAGTTGATGTAGCAAGACACATATTAGACGCTGACCCGGTCTAACAGAATCACAGTTTCGCATCACCATAAACCACACTCAGTCCTCCACACCAAATTTCCTGCAGCACACTATCTGCACACCAACATTGACCCCAAAAGTCAGGGGAAATTACCCCGTTAGCTTCAGTACACAACAAGCAAGCAGGGGCGTTAACTTTACATAATTATTGCAGGATTGTACTCATGAAAAACATATTCTGTTGCAAGTTTCCGTCTCCCTTTTCAAAGTATTTTAAAAATAATGTTTTTTTTTCCTTTTTTCAGAACAAAAGCCGTATAATTTTACGAGAACTCTACTTCTTCTTCACTTCCTCATCATTATCACCAGTCTTCTCTACGTCTGACAAATAGCGTGTATGTCTTACAGTAAATGAAAAAAAAAATCATTTCAACAAGGATTTGGGCAGCTCGTGCTATCGTTCATTTTACTAGTCTTTCGCTTTTGAGTAAAACTCAAAATTGATGCGAGCAAGAACAAAAATAAAGTCTTGTGTCTTTTTTCAAACCTCTCCAATACCTTGCGATTTTCCAACTTGCAACAGAATATGTTTTTCATGGTGTACAATCCTGCAATAATTCTTGCAAATTGGCGAACTACTTTGCGAGCCCTATGTGACGTTTAACGGCACGGGAAGGATATAAGATATAAGAAGAATACCTTGCAGTGACCAAGGCTCAAACAGACCTTGTAGAGATCTCAGTCAAGCAAACCAAGCTCATTCCTAGAAAACACAGGACGTTTAGTCGGGCTTGAAAAGAGTATAAATACTTGGATTTATGGGGGTTTATTTTTTCAGAACTTGTTTATAAACAGAACGATCCAAACTCTTCAAGTTCCTAAAGAGTCGTACAATAACAGAGACTTGGACAACAAATAATGAAAAAAACCTGCTTGCTTGCTTCAAACGCACGCAAATATTTGACCAGGAGTTTAGACCATAGTTCTTTGCCGAGCGTGACAAATCCTGTGCCCAAATATGCCCAGAGATCCCTAGGGAACGGGCCGCGGACACGAGGCATTTTAACGAGCACGGCTGCAATGCTATCTTCTAGTCAGTCGGTTACTATGATAGCAAGATCTTCTTCTTTCCTGGATCCCGAGAATGATGTTCTTTGTGTCCGAAGTGATGAAGATGTTTGAGGCACAGCATCGTTTCGGATTGGGAGAGGGTTAATGCGGGTTTTTTTTTGTCAGGTAATGAGTGAAAGATAAAAATCAGGGGATCTGCAATGGTTCTTTAGCAGACTCCACCGGCGATCCCTGCCCCTCCCCCCCCCCCCCGTTAACCAAGTTAGGCCTGTTACTGGTGGGTACCAACGGAGAGGTTGGACAGAGGGTTTTGGTTGGTTGAGGTTACCCAACCCTGAGGCTAGCATGTCAGCTGTCTGCTGCCGATTGCCAAATCAGATAGCGTCTTCCCCCCCCCCCCCAACCAATCCCGTTCCTTGTTTAATTGAGCTAATTATCCAAACAGATTTTGAAAATCTGTCACACAGTAAATAACCCGTACACAAAAGATTACTTTTCATCCTCCGTTATAGAAAATATGTCAGAACAAACAATGATAAATGTAAGGAACGAAACATTGTTTCAGCGTGAGCATATTAAGGAAGATAAAGGGAGGGGGGGAGTATATTTTGGAATTACGTAATTCTAACCGCTTATGAAAATTAATACGCTCTCGGAGGGAGGAGGCGTGCTGAGACTCCAGATAAAACATCCGCGTATGCGAATCATCGTCAAATAATGCAGAAGAAAGATAGAATTTCACGAAATGAGTTTTCTTTGTGCTTAATTATCGACCTAGTTTTCTTTTTTCTTTCTTTTTTTTCTTTTTAATTAAAATCAGCTGGTCTTATTCTGGTGTTGAAGATAAGAGGCACTCCTCAAGACAGATGTTATTTCGCGGAAGTGTTAAGCCAAAATAAGCCAAGCAATAAAGATAGAGAAGATGAGGTTAGATGTTAGGAGAGAAGAATTCAAATTAACTGGGGTTTTTTTTTGTGCTAAATAAAAATGTCAAGGCCTCGTAAAATAATTCTAATAAATACCAAAAAATGGGCTTTCGAAAGCACAGAACAAAACGAGAAAATACCAGTTTTTAAAGTCATAAAAATAGCGTTGAAAAGATTCGTATTTAAAAAAAAGATTTAACAGACAGGCAGACAGACAGACAAATAGATAGATAGATAGATAGATAGATAGATAGATAGATAGATAGATAGATAGATAGATAGATAGATAGATAGATAGATAGATAGATAGATAGATAGATAGATCCAGTGAAATAGATTAAGCATACACGAAAATGTCTGAAAGAAAGAAAGAAAGAAAGAAAGAAAAAGAAAGAAAGAATATCCATAGCTGCATAAATCAAGAGAAAACATTTCTAGATAAAACAGCTCTCCAGGAAACTCGACTCCAGTATAAATACCAGTAGCTAGACGTTTCTGATAGAATATTTGGAAGGTCCGTAGACAACAACCATACAAGGTATTGAATAAGGGATAAATTTTCCCTAATAAACCAATATTGTAGCACTCAACAGTTCAGAATCAAAGCAACTGTAGCAACTCAAAAGTTCCAAATCAAATACGCTGGCTCTATACTAGAATAAAGAGAAATCTCGTTTAGCAAATACTTCTATTTATGCGCTCGTGACACAAAGAAGCGGAGAATGAGTTTATGTTTGTTCTAAGCGAGGGCGAGTTTGAGTTTTGTGTTGTCAGGGGCATATGAACTGCTCCAATCACAGCCGATATGGGAAGCTAATTCAACTGCGAAGTTTATTTTTGGTTTCTTTGATGGTGTTTGTCTCCGAAACGACCTTTTTTCCCCCTTTCTCCGACAGTTACCGGCATGTTCTGTTCTGGTAGAAGAACTGATATCGTTCAGAGTTTCATCTCAGTCCAAAATTCACGTGAAGAATGACTCATGATGTCTTTAAAAACGTCACGGACAAAGTAAATATCTTTTTCGGAGATGGTGCTGAGTGTATTGACATTTTTTTTTTGTTAAGTCGTTGCTTGGTTAGTTAGTAGTTAGTTGGTTGTTTAGTTGATAAGTTAGATGGTTATCAAAATGATAGGTTAGTTTAGTTGATATGTTCGCTTGTTGTTAGTATGTTGTTTACGTGATAGATTAGTTGATTGTTTAGTTGGTAGATTAGTTGGCTGTTTAATTGGTTGTTAGGTTGGTACATTAGTTGATTGTTTATCGTGTTGGTTAGTTGGTAGATAAATAAAAAGGATGGCGACTGCAGTAAAACTGGTTCAAATAATAAAGGTCGATACAGGTGTATTGTGAAGTTTTACAAGGTGGTAGAGGGAGTGAATCAAGTGAGAAAAAAAAACAAATAGAAAGTATGAGAGTGAGATGAGAATGTATAAATGAAAAACATACAACATCCGATATTTCGGCGTGAGCCTTTTTCGAGGATTACATACACAAACGAGACCCCCCAAAAAAAAAACTCAACGAAAAAAGCTATCTTAATGTGACATCCTCCAAAAGTAGGGAACCACAGAAATATGTGTCCACTAGACGAGGTATAGAGACCACGCAGGGCCACATGAATGATAAGCCGATAGAGCCAATCGTAAAGAAGAAGCGGAGAGAGGGAGGGAAACAGGTGGGGGAATGGCATTAGAAACAGCCGCTAGAGGAGAAAGTGTCGGGTGAGGGGGGGGGAAGGAAGGGGAAGCGGAGAGATAATGAATGAAAAACATAAACACATGCAAGGAGAAAATGTGAAACTGCTGAATAGGACAAGACCCTATCAAAGAAAGGGGGGGGGGTGGATAACTAAAGAAGTTAAAGGAAGCTATAGACATTGTTAATTCCAGCTTGGTTCAGACAGCCAACCTGGAAAATAAGGCGCAGTTCTAGGACCCTCGGAGATCGTACATCAGCAGAACAAGAGCGGATCGCACTAACAGAAATGTCCTATTTTTCCCTGTGGTTGCTAAGGCAAAAATGTTTAGCCACAGGTGTCCAGGCCCTCTTAGAAATATCGTTAAGATGTTGGCGAAAACGATCTCCTAAGCGTAAGCAGGTCTCATCTATATACTTCATACCACAACGTTTGCACATAATAGCATAAACAACATTGCGTGAAGTGTAGGTGAAACCCTCCTGAACTGATAACGTGGACTTAGGGAATGATATCTGGCTAGCCTCGAAAACAAACGAGCAAATGTTGCATCTACGGCGTCATCAGCATCTGGTATCATAAAAAAGTGTCATCTGTCTTAAGGCGATTTCGAACTAGAAGGTCTCTGAGGTTCTTGTCTCCTCTGTAGGGCCACCAATGGGGGTTCCCCAAAAAGTTCACGTGTATCAGGCTCGGTCTGAAGGCGATGGAGATGGCGAAACAGTATGTTTTTAACTACCAAACTATGTGGTTGGTGCGTGAGTACCAGTTTAACTCTGTCCGAGCTACAGTGCGGTTTAGGGGTGAGGGCTTGTTGCTGCGATATATGGTGATGCGGTTCCAAGATGACGAGAGAACATGTTCTGGATAGCCGCATTGACGGAATAAATCTAGCATTTTATGGCCTTGGTCTTGGAAATCAACATCCTCATTACACAAACGTAGCAACCTAAGAAGCTGGGAAAAAGGAATAGAGTCCTTACACGATCTAGTATGGGAGGAAGAGTACAAGAGATAGCTGTGAGAGTCTGTAGGTATATATCGGACAGAAATAGTAAGCCCGGTAGGACGGATAGTGACGGCACTGGATGGTTGTTTAGTGAATCCACCTGGACACATTCAGCAGGAGAGTCTTGTTCCTTGGACCTCTACATTGATCACACTCTTCACGAAATCCGCAAGCTTCGCCTTACCCGTGTACGACACTCTAACCTGACCTCCGGGGAGCAGCGCGCACTTTCACAACCCCAGCCCACGCGAAATATCGTAATCAAGAGTGCAGACAAGGGGGGGGGGGATTTTTGTTGCAAGAAATAATTGTACGTCCAAGAGGCCATAGGTCAGCTGAGCAGAACTGAATTTTATGCCTCTCATCCTCAAGATCCGACTCTGGCCAACAACCACCATGTTCGTGGCACGATCAACGAACTCATCCTCAAGACTGGTCTTTCTCCTTCTGCTACTCATCTTCACATCCGCGACAGCTGCTTAGGGAAGCCATCCTTTTATCTACTCCCTAAGATACACAAATCAGGCAACCCAGGAAGGCCCATAGTTCCCTACAGAACAAATCTCTGACTTTCTTGACAGTGTCTTTAAAACTCTGGTCACTAGTTTGCCCACTTTATCTTAAGGACACGAATCATGCTCTCATTGCTTGTGAGAACCTTACACTCCTGCCTGATCACATCTGCCGTATCTTTACACTTGATGTAGAGTCCTTATACACATCCATCCCGCATGATCAGGGACTTCAGGCCGTCAAGTTCTTTCTGAACAAAAGACGCCATCATTCTATTCCTACATCTACTAATCTGCGCCTTACATGACTTGTCCTCCAACTCAATTCTTTTGAATTCAATGGCCTGTTCTTCGGCTAGATTAGTGGTGTGGCCATTGGTACCAAAATGGGCCACTTCGAACACAAGATTCTGAGAGCCTATAGAGGTCCCTTTCCAACTTTCTGTAGACGCTACATAGACGACGGCATTGGGATCACATCGATGCCAGAGGAGGACCTTGACAACTTTATCAATTTTATTAAGGAGTACAATCCTGTCACTTCTTTCACCTCCCATATCTCTGCTACTTCCGTTAACTTTCTCGACATTGCCGTCACTATCGGTCCTACCGGGCTTACTATTTCTGTCCGATATATACCTACAGACTCTCACAGCTATCTCTTATACTCTTCCTTCCATACCAGATCGTGTAAGGACTCTATTCCTTTTTCCCAGCTTCTTAGGTTGCTACGTTTGTGTAATGAGGATTTGGATTTCCAGGATCAAGGCCACAAAATGCTAGATTTATTCCGTCAACGCGGCTATCCAGAACATGTTCTCTCGTCATCTTGGAACCGAATCAGCCTTATATCGCAGCAACAAGCCCTCACTCCTAAACCGCACTGTAGCTCGGACAGAGTTAAACTGGTACTCACGCACCAACCACATAGTTTGGTAGTTAAAAACATACTGTTTCGCCATCTCCATCTCCTTCAGACCGAGCCTGATACACGTGAACTTTTTGGGGAACCCCCATTGGTGGCCCTACAGAGGAGATAAGAACCTCAGAGACCTTCTAGTTCGAAATCGCCTTAAGACAGATGACACTTTTTATGATACCAGATGCTGATGACGCCGTAGATGTAACATTTGCCCGTTTGTTGTCGAGGCTAGCCAGATACCATTCCCTAAGTCCACGTTATCAGTTCAGGAGGGTTTCACCTACACTTCACGCAATGTTGTTTATGCTATTATGTGCAAACGTTGTGGTATGAAGTATATAGATGAGACCTGTTTACGCTTAGGAGATCGTTTTCGCCAACATCTTAACGATATTTCTAAGAGGGCCTGGACACCTGTGGCTAAACATTTTTGCCTTAGCAACCACAGGGAAAAATAGGACATTTCTGTTAGTGCGATCCGCTCTTGTTCTGCTGATGTACGATCTCTGAGGGTCCTAGAACTGCGCCTTATTTTCCAGGTTGGCTGTCTCCAGCCAGCTAGAATTAACAATGTCTATAGCTTCCTTTAACTTCTTTAGTTATCCACCCCCCCCCCTTTATTTTGATAGGGTCTTGTCCTATTCAGCAGTTTCACATTGTCTCACTGCATGTGTTTATGTTTTTTATTCATTATCTCTCCGCTTCCCCTTCCTCCCCCCCCCCCACCCGACACTTTCTCCTCTAGCGGCTGTTTCTAATGCCATTCCCCCACCTGTTTCCCTCCCTCTCTCCGCTTCTTCTTTACGATTGGCTCTATCGGCTTATCATTTATGTGGCCCTGCATGGTCTCTATACCTCGTCTAGTGGACACATATTTCTGTGGTTCCCTACTTTTGGAGGATGTCCCATTAAAATAACTTTTTTCGTTTAGTTTTTTGTCTCGTGTGTGTATGTAATCCTCGAAATTGGCTCACGCCGAAATATCGGATGTTGTATGTTTTTCATTTATACATTCTCATCTCACTCTCATACTTTCTATTCTTTTTTTCTCACTTGACTCACTTCCTCTACCACCTTGTAAAACTGCACCACACACTTCTAGCTACCGTTATAGTTGATAGATAGATTAGCTGTTTATTTGGTAAGTTAGCAGGTTGTTTAAACGATAGGTTTGTTGGTTGTTTAGTTGATAAGTTAACTGGTTGGTTGGCATCTGGCTTATTTGATAAATTAGTTGGTTGTTCAGCTGGTTGCTAAGTTTGGAGATAAATTGGTTGTTTAATTGATAGTTTAACTGGTTGTTTAGTTGGTAGATTCGTTGACTGTTTACTTGTAGGTTAATTAATGGGTTAGTTGGTACATTAGTTGGTTGTTTTGTTTGTTGCTTAGTTGGTAGATAAGTTGGCTGTTTAGTTGGTAGGTTAGTTGGTAGAGTGAATGGTTAGTTCAATGGTTGAGTGGTTAGTTGGTCTGTTACTTGTGTTAGTTTTGTGTTTGTTTGTTTTGACTTGTAAGTTAATCTTTCGTACCATAAGTAGTTAATTACTTGTTTCAATGGTTAGTTAGTTTCCTGTTTAATTGTCGGTTGGTTTGTTGACTTAATAGCTAGTTTATTGCTTTGTTACGTGTCTTTATGACGCTGTGAAAACGATCCCTTGTATGTTTGTGTTTGTTGGAGGTACTTAAACGGTTATGAAATCGGACTATGGTGGGCTTCAGCGACGATCTTTCATTTCTGGGCCAGGTGTAAGAACGAGCCCATTAGGAAGTATCCGCCACTACGAGAAATGCGTCGATCTTGGCCCGCGTAAAGTAACATGGCAGCCTGTTTCTCTGGGCCTTATGTCGACTTGTTTAGGGAACGGGTTTTGTCGATTTATTTAGGATAGAGGGGCTTTGTCGACCTACTTAAAGGAGGGGGTTTTGTCGACTTACATAAATGAGGAGTTTTGTCGACTTACTCAGAGGAGGGTCTTTGTCGACTTACTTAAAGGAGGGGCTTTGTCAACTTACTCAGAGGAGAAGCTTTGTTGACTTATTAAAATGAGGGGTTTTTTTCGACTTACTCAAAGGAGGGACTTTGTCGACTTACTTACAGGAGGGGTTTTTGTCAACTTACTCAGGGACTTTGTCGACTTACTTAAAGGAGGGGCTGTGTCGACTTACTTAGAGGAGGGACTTTGTCGACTTAACTTTAAGGAGAGAGTCGACTTACTCAGAGGACGGACTTTGTCGACTTACTTAAAGAGGGGGGGGGGGGAATTTTGTCGAATTACTGAGCGGAGGGGCTTTGTCGATTTGCTTTTAGGAGGCGCTTTTCGACTTACTCAGAGGAGGGTCTTTATAGACTTACTTAAAGGACGGGTTTTCGCGAATTACTCAGATGAGGGACTTTATCGACTTACTTAAAGGAGGGGCTGTGTCGACTTCTCAGAATTTTGAACGAGCGTGAACGGTCTAACGTGAAAACAGTTCGTGGTTAATTAAACCTCTGGTTTTTTTTTCTTTTTTTTCTGTAACTAATGAAAACACTGACGCAGCTTTTCACGTCAATTTTCATGCTTCAGCATTTCCTGGTTCGCTTCTGTAACAATTTCATTAAAATCAGACATCGGTGGATATTGTTACGATTCTGGATCAGTCAAGTTTTTCTTTTTAAAAGTCCAGAGGTGCTTAAAGTGAGAGTAACGTCCCCTCCGAATGAGGCGCCGTGAGGACATAAGGGGAAAAGGGAGAGAGCAGGCGACATCTCAAGCAGCAGAGGGATATACAAGTTTTGAGGTTCTCTAGAAATGTGGCTTTTTGGGGTAAAAGGGGCATCCGCAGACTGTTTAAGAATCACTGAAACAGTCATCAGTTTTCCAAGTTCTCTGTGTTCTGGCTCGAGTGACTCTTTCACCAGCTTCTTAATAAAGGCAACCAAACAAAAAAAGTATTTTAAAATAAAATGAAAAAACTGAATTTTAAAAAATTCTTGCAGTCATTATCTGCCCCAGGAAAATGAATCTAACAATCAAAGTCCCGTAGGATATGAATGCCGTAGCGGAGTGTGAAATGTTACTGCCTTCACATTTCTAGGCCATTATAGCATTTGAGGTAGGGAGGGCAGTATCTTGTCTCGCTGCCTTTGTTTTTTTCTTAGGGAAACCCCAGGTATCAATTTTTTTATTTGTAGGGTGGGCTGACCCCGGTGCCGGTCGATCCGTAAAAAAATGTCCGGTATAGTGTGAAAACGAACCATGGACCTTCTGATCAGCAGACGAGTGCACTAACCGCTACACCACCATGGCACGGGGAAAATTATTTTACCAACCAAAAACTCGTATCCGGTAACTGAATGAAGCAACCACATTCTGGTCGCATATGGTATCTCGAATTTTCCGGGAAGAAAAAAAGTGATCTTCTTCTTCTTCTGCTTCTTCTGCTTCTGCGTTCGAGGTTGTTGGTCACATCAGATCCTGATCGCAGTCGACATGGCAAAGCCCGCAGTCCTCTCCAGATCCTGATCCCCGTCGACATGGCAAAGCCCGCAGTCCTCTCCAGATCCCGATCCCTGTCGACAAGGCAAAGCCCTCAGTCCTCTCCAGATCCTGATCCCCGTCGACATGGCAAAGCCCGCAGTCCTCTCCAGATCCCGATCCCTGTCGACAAGGCAAAGCCCGCAGTCCTCTCCAGATCCTGATAGGAGCCCCGTAGCTTTTGCCCCAAGCTTGTGTCCTGTGGCCAAGTCTCACGTCTCAGTTCCGCGCGGTTTGGGCATTCCCGAAGGATGTGTATGATTTATTTATATTTATAAAACAAATGAACGAATGTAATATTTAACCATTAGCTTTCGAACATAACGAAAGCCTAACTGCGACTACGATTCAAAATAAATATTCTCCCTTGGGCATAAATTATACAAATCTAACAAAAATCGTGGAGGAATGACTGTCAAAACTTGATTTATATCCATTTTTGAAAACTTAAATTGCTATAAATTTGACAGTCAGTCAGTCATTTGCGTGTCCCTTGCGGAACTTTGCCTCCCTTAACAGCTCTTCTGTAGGCCTCTCGGTTGTAAGCAAGATGCTCTGCTGCTGATGGATCCATTTGCAGATTATCAACGATGTTAACATAAATTAGACACAGATAAATTAGAAACAAATGGTAAATATAGCCAGCATGTTCGAGACATCCTCAAGCTGGAGTCAAGATTATTATAAATTCACTTCATGTATTACTGTAAAAGGTATATAGCTTTTCCCGATAGTTTTTGCCAGATGTTGGAGAGAACTATAATAGACTAAAGTTATAGTTTGTAATTTCTTTTACTGGATGTGCTGCAGCATAAAGCTACAGATTTTCGTAACTTTATCTCTGGGTTGTGATGTGGTACCTTTATTTGTTGTTGATTTTTTTTTGTACCCCTCCTACATCCACACTCCAAGAACTTAATACTGAAGAAGGCTGACTTGTAAAGAAGATTAAACAGGGAAAACTTAAATATTTTGGACATTTTAAATGTCGTGAGAATTTAGAGAAGACAATCTTGGAAGGGTCTACAATGGGAAAAAACAAAGAGAGAAAGACCAAGTCGAGGATAGCTGCAAGACATCGTTGATGATCTGCCAATGGATGCATCACCAGCAGAACATCTTGCTTACAACTGAGAGGCCTATAGGAGTACTGTTAGGGAAGCAAAGTTCCGCAAGGGACATGCAAATGACTGACTGATCTGGGGCATAGACCATCAATAAGGGCTCTCCAATCGTTTCTCTCCTGGACTGTTTCTTCTATCCATCTTCAGATATAGTCGATCTTTTTTTTTTAATCTCTGCTTCAAGACTCCTTGCCAAGTTCTTACCTTTACCTGTTGCTTGTATTACATGTCATTGTTTTCCGGCATGAAGACGTGGCAATCAGAGACTTATAACCGGGGTGCTAGAGTCAGGGGTAGGCGAACCATAGCTGGCTAAGACCCTGTAACAGCTTTCCTTTAACACTCCCAGTAACAAGTCTAGCCTGGCTAACGAGGCAGTGATCGTGGCAGTCTCAGTGGCAGTGGAGCCTGCTAAAGCAGTATAACACTTTTGCACACATCTTGTGTCATCTCCAACCAAAAGCTGACTAAAACATAGGTCAAACCCTATGCGTGATGAACTTCACTGAACCATTTTCTGCCTATTTCTTCAGACATTACCCACCCGTCTCTACTCTTCTGCCCCCCCTCCCCCTACCAACCCACTCCAGTTTCGTTTTCAGAATAGTATTTTGCCTGTTAATATTGATGAACTAGCTCACACTAAACTATTCCTATATCTCGTAACACGCTCGTATCTCTTGCGTGTATTACGATGTGGACAAAGCCACATGTGGTGATGTCCAGCTTCCTCCATTAACTTACGTGTGAATGTGACTAAAATACTTAGAAAACCCGAATTGCTCGTCCACTACCACCACTTGTTTTCTAGTCACGACGTGACATGTCACGTGAGCTTAGGGTCAGAGTGAGTACTCTTACCTACCAGTCGTCCTCCGTATTAGCAATGAGACGGAACTGCTCTTTAGAAATAAAATAATAACTCTCTCCTCTGATTTTATGCAGACGGAATTCGCTATGATTGGTTTGAACGGATAGGGGGTCTGGGGTGGGAGAAGGGATCGATTTTGGGGTTTGGGACTTGGGAGAGGGGGGGGGTGGAGAGACTGCTCACTTGGTGCTGCAGCATTGATCCCAGTGATCATGCGTCATTATCAATCATTACACGGGACGGTTATTGCGAGATTTCCAGTCCCGGAATTTAATTTCACGTATTGGCAGAATCTGACGACCTGCCCCACGCATTTTAATGAGAACATAAAGAGAGCCCTGGACGGAATTAAATAGACTTAAAAGTCAGATACACAGAGGAAGAGGATTGTCAGGAAAGTTTTATGACGTAGGATTTATTTTCGGGGCCCAGAAGAAAAGAGACTGGCTAAGCAGTGGTGGAGGCATTTGTCAGAAATAATGATTGAGAAGTACTTCAAGAGTGTCTCATTTAAGAAGGCCGGCATGATTGGCTGGGTGGTTAGGCGCTGGGTCTCCTAATCCGGTGGTACCAGCATTGGGAGGGGGGTGAGGGTTTAAATGGTACCACCACACCAGAAAGAAAAGGCCCTGGGGTTCATTCACCCAGCCTCTAAAAATGGATACCAGAGAAATCTGGGAAGGTAAGCGACGCCCAGACCTGATGCTGACCCACATCACACTTTCATGCGCCGTAGGTCTTGGAAATGCGGGTCAAATACCATATCCCCAGTATGTCTTAATAGCATGGAGGACAGGGATTGTACCCATTATTTTAAAGCCTTTATTCCAGAAGTCTTTTTTTTCCTGTTAGTGAGTTTTTGGGTGTTTCAACTTTGGCGTATACATGGGCTGTTCTGGCTACAGAGGCCAGAGTTAAGATGTCACCGTCGGCGTCACTTTGTTGAGACACAGGGCGGAAAATAGGAAAACATAAAGGCAGACTCCTGTGGTTCTTGACATTTACTATGAAATTTGACATTTACTGTAACACTTGATATTTATAATGGCGCTTGATCTTGAACGTGACGCTTTACCTTTTCTGTGACACCGGGCATTTTGTGTGGCACTCGATTCTCTTGGTGGCATTTGATCTTTACTGTGAGACTTGATGTTTACTGTGAGACTTGACCACGACAGTGAGACTTTACATTTACTGTGACACTCTGTTTTTACGGTGAATTTTGATCTTTACTACGACACTTGACTTTTACCGTGACACATGATCTTTATCGTGAAACTTGATCTTTACTATGACACTTGATATCTACTGTGACATTTAACAATTATTTTAACACTTAAAATTTACTATGACACTTGATCTTTACTGTGACACTTGATCTTTACTATGATACTTGACCTTTACTGTGACACTTGATCTTTACTATGATACTTGACCTTTACTGTGACACTTAAAATTTACTGTGACACTTGATCTTTACTGTGACACTTGATCTTTACTGTGACACTTAAAATTTACTGTGACACTTGATCTTTACTGTGACACTTGATCTTTACTGTGACACTTGATCTTTACTGTGACACTTGATCTTTACTGTGACACTTGATCTTTACTGTGACACTTGATCTTTACTGTGACACTTGATCTTTACTGTGACACTTGATCTTTACTATGATACTTGACCTTTACTATGACACTTGATCTTTACTGTGACACTTGATCTTTACTGTGACACTTGATCTTTACTGTGACACTTAAAATTTACTGTGAGACTTGATCTTTACTGTGACACTTGATCTTTACTATGATACTTGACCTTTAATGTGACACTTGACCTTTACTGTGACACTTGATCTTTACTGTGACACTTAAAATTTACTATGAAACTTATCTTTACGGTGGCATTTAAAATTTACTGTGACACTTGACCTTTACCGTTACACTTAAATGTTTACCACGACGCTTGGTCTTTACAATAGCACTTGACCTTTTCTGCGGCACCTGACACTTACTGTGACACGTAACCTTTACTGTGACACTAAGTAAAGGGACAGCTTAACTACTTATCCTCCCACATCAGTGATTTTCAAACAGCGGTTCATGGACCACAAGCGATCCACAGAGGGTTATCAAGTTATCCGATGCTGCGTTACAGAAGTGCTATATGTTGAATAAAAACAATTAAGGGCATTGCGATATTCAATAGAATACTGTGGACCGCAACTGGAATGTTTAGTTGGAAAAGTGGTCCCTGTATGTAAGAAGAATAAGAACCATTGCCCTAAGTCATTCGTGGTTGTATAAAAGGCATAAGATGCTTTTGCATGCAAATTACGGCGATCATGATAGGCTTACAAGAAAAGAAAAGAAAAGAAACAAAGAAATAAATAAAACAAAAAGAAACATGAAGACGAAACTGTGACAGTATGAGCTGGGGGTTGGAGAAAGCTGCTGATAGAAGAGCACATACGAGACGATGCGCAGGAAGTAGACGTCCAAGCGGGAATTATGATTTGAGCACCAACTAGTTAGAAGAAAATGAAAGGGAACAACATTAGTGAAGACAGAATAGTAAGACAGAATAGTGACGACAGAATAGTAGGACAGAATAGTAACGACAGAATAGTAAGACAATAGTAAGACAGAATAGTGATGACAGAATAGTAAGACAGAATAGTGACGACAGAATAGTAAGACAATAGTAAGACAGAATAGTAAGACAGAATAGTGACGACAGAATAGTAAGACAATAGTAAGACAGAATAGTGACGACAGAATATTAAGATAGAATAGTGACGACAGAATAGTGACGACAGAATAGTGACGATAGAATAGTAAGACAATAGTAAGACAGAATAGTGATGACAGAATATTAAGACAGAATAGTGACGACAGAATAGTAAGACAATAGTAAGACAGAATAGTAAGACAGAATAGTGACGACAGAATAGTAAGACAATAGTAAGACAGAATAGTGACGACAAAATAGTGACGACAGAATATTAAGATAGAATAGTGACGACAGAATAGTGACGACAGAATAGTGACGATAGAATAGTGACGATAGAATAGTGACGCAGTGGAGACACCCTAGCCGCTTGGAGACAACGAGGACGAAGCGATACAGAAAGAGACATAGGCGGACAGAAGGGGCACTGGAAGGTTGACACGATCAACAGGGCAGAGAGACAGACAAGTAGGGCCAGGAGACCCGGGCGTATACGGAAGGAAAATCTATTTGTGTAAAATTTGAGGAATGTCGAGAAATGATGGGTCAATAGAAACATTGGGAAACTTGACAAGGATCATGTACGTCTTTCCATTCGTTAACTGTTGGGAGAAGTTGATTCTGGTGAGTTCTTGAGAACAGTTGAACGCTGAAGGGCACTGTTAGCAGTTAAGAAGATGAGTTTGTTGGATTGTTGAGAGCAGTTGAACACTGAAGGGCACTGTTAGCAGTTAAGAAGATGAGTTTGTTGGATTGTTGGGAACAGTTGAACACTGAAGGGCACTGTTAGCAGTTAAGAAGATGAGTTTGTTGGATTGTTGGGAACAGTTGAACGCTGAAGGGCACTGTTAGCAGTTAAGAAGATGAGTTTGTTGGATTGTTGAGAGCAGTTGAACGCTGAAGGGCACTGTTAGCAGTTAAGAAGTTGAGTTGTTGAGAACAGCTGAAGCACACCCACCACCACCACGCAACATCCGTGTGAAATAGGTCGCTCACCTGCCACAGAAGGCTAGAAGATCCAGAGTATAATTAAGTGGCCTTTTTGTGAGTTTACACTGAGATTTAAAAGTGACACCTTTATTTACCCATATCAGAGGAGACACTAGAGAATATCTCCTTGAAAGTAGGAACCACTCGGCCCAGATCAAGAGATCTGTTTGTCCTTCAGGTCACATTGTACTTGACAAAACACTTGGAATGGATAACAAGTTTCAGCGACAATATAATCTCTGCTAGAAGCCAGCAGCATAGGCAAGACATGGTACAGTGCTTAAAAAACCTACCCAAAACAGAAAGGATTCGAGCAGTAATGTCTTCTGTCGCAATATCTACTCAACCTGCACACAGAGAACATCTTCAGATACTCAGAAGAACTACCAGGACTGGATACAGAGGGAAGAAATATCAGCAATTTAAGGTATGGAGAGGATATAGTCCTTCTTCTAGCAGAGAATCCACAGAACCTACAGAAACTAATAGAAAAGATATACAACACAAGCCAAGAACGGGGACTAGAGATCAATGACAAGAAGACCACAGTAATTGTGTTCAGCAGAAAAGACCAGAAACCACAAATTTATAAACAAAGATTAACTGGAACAAGGGACAAACTACCGCCACCTAGGGCATATACTAACCGATGATAAGAGATGTGAGACGGAGATAAGAATAAGAAAGGCAAGACACACATTCACCACCGTGAAGACAATGCCGTTATCCAGATATCCGTCCATGAAAGCAAGAAAAAACAGTTGTAAAATGTTATACCTATCTGCATTACTGTACGGAGCTATAGCTATTCTATATTACTGTACGGAGCTACAGCTATTCTGTATTACTGTACGGAGCTATAGCTATTCTGTATTACTGTACAGAGCTATAGCTATTCTGTATTACTGTACGGAGCTATAGCTATTCTGTATTACTGTACGGAACAGAAACCTGAAGAAAATAAAAAGAATCAGAGAAAATGAGAAACGCATCAGACATGTGGATCAGCATGAAAGTAGGGCATACATGATGGAAAGGAAAAGAAGAACTACGCGAGCATTAGAAGAACTACAAGTACAATGCGGATTTCTCAAAGAAATAAGGATTAAGGAAACAAGAATATTTTGGCCATATCAGAAGACACAATGACATAACGAAGATGACAGTAGAAGAAAAGATGGAAGGAAAAGAGCGAGAGATAGGGTAGATGTAGATGGGAAGATAACATGCGAGAGTAGACAGGATACAGCCTGGGAGAGCGCATCGTCAAGGCGAGGAAGCCCCCCAAAAAATGGAGATTCATTACCTCCAGTCTTCGTACATGAGAAGGCACACAACGATGATGGCGAAAAAGCCCGATATGTCAATGCTGTCTATGTGCCCTTCAGAATGGTACCTGTATTTTCCCATTCATTGCATGAGCCAATCTGAGTTATTGGATTCTAGATTCCGTCAGGTGTCCTTCAAATCTTCTTTAAAAGCTTGTGAAGATCCTTGCAAAGTGTTGCCGTGTACAATCCATTTTCAGTCGCTGGAAGGATTTTTTTGTTCCACGACATCAAATGGGAGGTAACCTCGCACGAACTCGTGGGTTAGCATGGGCCAGGAAATCAAGGCGGTTAAATTGATTTGGGGCCCATCGAATTAATTGACAAATCCACTCTAGAGAAATTAGCATTCAAATTTACAAGGCTTGCCTGTCTTTCCGTCCAATACAAGACGGCCATTTCACGTGAGGGCACGTGACCATTGGCACTCACGTACTGGGATTAGCTTCTCGTGTAGGGCCAATCTATCTATCTATCTATCTATCTATCTATCTATCTATCTATCTATCTATCTATCTATCTATCTATCTATCTATCTATCTATCTGTCTGTCTGTCTGTCTGTCTGTCTATCTGTCTGCTGTCTGTCTGTCTGTCTGTCTTAGCTAGCTAGCTAGTTAATCTGCCTGCCTGTTTATTGTTTTATCTATTTTTCTCAATATCTGTTAGTCTATCTGCTTGTCTGATAGCATACTCCCTGCCTGCCTGTTTATTGTTTTATCTATTTTTCTCAATGTCTGTCAGTCTATCTGCTTGTCTGATAGTCTACTCCCTGCCTGCCTGTTTATTGTTTTATCTATTTTTCTCAATGTCTGTCAGTCTATCTGCTTGTCTGATTGCATACTCCCTGTCTGCCCGTTTGCTGTTTTATATCTCTTTTTCTGAACGCCTGTCTGTCCATCTGCTTGTCTGACAGTCTACTCCCTGTCTGCCTGTTCTTCTGATCACCTATTTGTTCATCCATATATTCTTCTTCTTCTTCTTGTCACTGGAACTGCGAGCTTAATATCCTTTGTAACCGATGCGGTGGAGATATTGAGACAGCATTATATCGGATTGACAGATGGTTATCGCGCCTATTTTTTCAGTCGTTGAGTGGGGCTAACTAACATGCTGAGGATGTGCAATACTTCTATAGCAGATCCCACCTGTTTGTCCCTTGAAATCAAATCTTTCCGTCCAACAATATACAAGAAAAACAGAGGACTCAAATCTTTCCTGTCCTTTCTTTCTTTTATGCAAGGAAAACAGAGCACATGTTCAGATCTTCAAAATACGAAATGAAAAAGCGAGGATTGAACTACTGGCTAAACCACACTTTAATGTTTACCCCGCAGTCCAAGAACATACTTTATGTGGCAGTGTATCTCTGAATGTAAGTATCGAGCTACTGAATACAGCAGAGGTGGGTTCAAATCGCTTTCAATCTCACCACAGACTCAGAGTTCCTTCCCGAAATTTTGACTTAACATACGTTTCTTCGGAGACTATATGCCTACACTACGGTAATTGCTTCTCAATACCTAGCAAGGTTGTCAACAGGATTTTGCTAAATAGAATTAAAACATCAGTAGATAGTAAACTAAGAGAAGAGCAAGCAGGTTTCAAGCAAGGAAGATCCTGTACTGACCACACTGCTATAATGCGAATAATAGTAAAACAGTCAATGGAGTGGAATTCTTCACTGTTAGTTACATTCATTGATTATGAGAAGGCATTTGATAGTTTAGCTCGTAGAATGCTATGGAAACTACTGGAACACTGTGGTATCCAAGCCAAGATAACAAAGCTTATAAAGACCAAATATGAAGGAAAAACTTGTAGAAATGTGCATGGAGGAACTCTCACAGAAAGTTTTAAAGTGGAAACAGACGTGCTGCAGAAATGTTTGCTATCACCATTCCTATTTCTTCTCGCAATTGATTGGATCATGAAAACTACCACACAAAGAAAAAAGAAATGGGATACAATGGACGTTGTGGAACCAGTTGGAAGATCTTGATTTCGCAGCTGATGTGGCATTTCTGGCACACAGCCACACACAAATACAAGAGAAACTTCAGATCTTAAGCAAGAATTCAGCTAAACTGGGACTATATATTAATAGACAAAAAACAAAGATAATGAAAAGTAATAGTGCAAGCAGTATCCTCATGGTAACTGAGGGAGTGCCAATTGAGGAAGTAGAGTATTTCACATATTTAAGCAGCATAGTAGATAAATACGGGGGAACAGAAAAGGATGTTAAAGCTAGAATAACCAAGGCCAGGACAGCATTTATCCAACTTACCAAAATATGGCCATCTAAGAACATCAACAAAAGAACTAAACCTAGGCTTTTCAATACAACCGTAAAGACTGTCCTATTATATGGTGCGAAGATGTAGGTTATGACCAAGACAATACAACAGAGGATACAAACATTCATGAACTACTGCTTGAGGAGGACTTTAAACATTAAATGGCAGGACAAGATCAGGAACGAGGAGGTCTGGGAATGGGTAGGACACGGACCTTTGAACCTACAAATCATGTCTAGGAAGTGGAGGTGGATTAGCCACATTCTGAGGAAACCCGACACCAACATAATAAGACAGGCACTGACATGGAATCCTCAATGAAATAGAAAACGAGGAAGACCTAGACTTACTTGGAGAAGAGAAATTATGACAGTGCTCAGAGACAAAGGATACACATGGAAGGAAGCAGAGAATAATTCCAAGAACATGGATGACTGGAGAGCCTTTATCCATGACATATGCTTTCAAGGGATTGAAAGGCGATGATGATGATGATGATGATGATGATGTCGTTAAATGCTGGATTACACAGTACTCAGTCAGTCAGTCATTTGTATGCCCCTTGTGGAACTTTGCCTCCCTAACAGCTCTCCTGTGGGCCTCTCGGTTGTAAGCAAGATGCTGATGCATCCATTTGCAGATCATCAAAGATGTCTTGCAGCCATCTTCGCCTTGGTCTTCCTCTCTTTCTTTTCCCTATTATGTCCCCTTCCAAGACGGTCTTCCCTAAATTATCATGACGTTTAATGTGTCCAAAATATTTAAGTTTTCTCTCTTTAATCATCTTTATTAACCAAACTTCTTCAATATTAAGTTCTTGTAGTATAGATATATTTGTTCTTTTTTGTGTTCATGATATCTGAAGAACTCTTCTGTAGCATTTACATTCTAAGGCATTTATGTGTTTCTCAGCTGTTTTGTTAAGTGTCCAGGTCTCACAGGCGTATGTTGCGATGGGAAAGATGCATGCCCTTAAAAATCGCAATACTACAATTTTTTGTATTGTATGATTGATATCACAGTAACACTGTGATGGCTTTTACACATTGTAACTCAGTTCAGTTCCCTTGAACTTGAGACAGATAAGCTTTTATGAGTATTTTTATACGTCAGGTAGCCGGAGTATTGTTATGGCATGAAGAAACTATTATTTCAGTGAAGAATGTTAATGAAAAATATTACTAAGAAGGACAGCTCAGGGGTACAAGAGTAAGAGTAGGTCAAAGGAGACATAGAGAAGAACAGAGAGAAGAACAGAGAGGATGCTTAGTAATAGAGGGCTTACCTGGTCAAGAGCGGGTGAGACACGGTCGTTTGTCCTCATTTTGAGGCCACGTGTACTCTGGGTACCTAAAAGTTCAGAGAGAGAGAGAGAGAGAGAGAGAGAGAGAGAGAAAGGTAGAGAAAGAGCGAGGAGGAGAGAGAGAGAGGAAGAGAAAGTGAGGGATAGAGAGGAGAGAGAGAGGGGAGAGAGAGAGGAGGAGAGAGTGAGTGATAGAGAGAGGGAGAGAGAGTGAGGGATAGAGAGAGGGAGAGAGACAGAGAGAAGGAAAGGGAGAGAAATAGGGAGAGAGAGAGGAGGAGAGAGAGGGATAGAGAGAGGGAGAGAGAGTGAGAAATAGAGAGAGGGGAGAGACAGAGAGGGAGAGAAAGGGAAAGGGAGGAAAAGAGGGAGAGAGAGTGAGTGATAGAGAGAGGGGAAGAGACAGAGAGAGGGGGAAAGGGAGAGAAAGAGCGAGAGAGAGAGGAGGAGAGAGAGGGAGAGAGAGAGGGAGAGAGGGGCAGAGAGGGAGAGAGACAGACAGATTAAAAAACTTTGAAACATGTCAGTTCAATGAAAGCATTTTAGACGGCAATTCTTGCAAAAATCAGGATGAATTATTAAAAAAAAAATTAAAGTCTCGCATCCTGATTTATTTCATTTACATTTATATGTGAAAACTGTCATATATGAAGTGTAATCATGCGTGACGGATAATTATTCTATATACCAAACTCTTACCTGTCCACCTACCAAAACAGCTCAGAAACACATAAAAGCCTTTGAATGTAAATGGTATAGAAGAGTTCTTCAAATATCATGGACACAAAAAAGAAGAAATACATCCATACTACAAGGACATCATGTTGAAGAAGGCTGGCTAGTAAAGAGGATTAAACAGAGAAAACTTAAATATTTTGGACATATTAAACGTCATGATAATTTAGAGAAGACAATCTTGAAAGGTTACATAATGGGAAAACGAAAAAGAGGAAGACCAAGGCGAATATGGCTGCAAGACATCGTTGATGATCTGCAAATGGATGCAGCATCAGCAGCGGGAACTTTGCTTACAACTGAGAAGCCTACAGGAGAGCTGTTAGGGAGGCAAAGTTCCACAAGGGACATGCAAATGACAGACTGATCAAACTCTAGTGGGCGGCCTGTTTGGCTGAGTGTTTAAGGGGTCATTCAACTAATCCAGTGGTACTGGTCTCAAGTCTCAGCAGTACCACTATGATAGTATTTCTCTTATCCATCTGACATAAGCAGCGTGGGAAACGAGCGCGGGAAAAACAGCGCGGGAAACCAGCGCGAGAAAAGCAGCGCAGGAGAAAGGGGATCTCGGGATGGCTTGTGTACAGTTGTGGTATAAATACAATTTTTTAAATGTGGTTAGTTTATGAACGAAGCCTTACTTGTTTGATGCAAATAGAGCCTTACGATGTGTCGGTAAGAGAGTCTCTTTATGTTTTGGTTAAACAGAGTTTTCAGTAGTAGTAGTGCCCAAAGGGCAGAAGCAGTTTGAGTGAAGATATAGATATAGGATTAGTTTTTGAGATAGCTGTAGTTGTTGTAGAGGGGTCTTTTTCGGTTGGAACGTTGAGAGTATGCCTTTTTTGTGTACAAGTGCATTGTAAGGTTTTATAACGCCGGAAATTGTCATTGTATTCTTCTTACCACCCTGATGGGCTACGTTTTCATCCTCATAATTTCGTCCCTCATTTTACCCATCAGTAAACTTGTCTGAATATAAAAACTACACCACTGACTTTGTTGAAACCCTCAGTGTTTGTAAGTTTTGTTATGCTGGGAGAATGCCAAGTTCTGTTATGTTACTGTCGTTGAGGTGGAGTTGAATGCCTGGGCTGTGTCAGTTTCTCTGAGAAAATCATAGAAGCCAGTCAAGCATAGAAACCAGTCAAGTATAGAAACCAGTTAAGTATAGAAACATGTTAAGTATAGGAAGTTGCATCACTAAATTGTTCTACTGATAGTATAGTGCGTTGTTGCAGCAAATAATATTCCTCTCTGGGCATCAGCTGGTTTAACCACCACACCAGAAAGGCCCCACCGAGTCTCTAAAATGGGTACAAGAGAAACCTGGGAAGGTATGTACACGACCATGTATAATACTGACCACATCAGACTTTGATGTGCCGAAGGTATTGAAAATGTGGGCCTAACAACCTGTTCCCCCCCCCCCCCCCCAAGTAATGGCATGGAAACGGGAAGTTCAGCGTTACCTTTACCAGACCCTAGTGAATCTCTTAAATAAGTCTTACGACTGAAGCCCCGGGGACATATGCAGTGCCACTTTAAGCCAAGTACAAATCCCCAGGGAATGAAAACGACAATGACAGGCTTATCCTGAGATAGAAAAGGGTGTGTATTCTAACTCCTGTGTTTAATTTCATTTGCTCTAGAGAGTCTAAGAGGAGATGGGTTGCCTTCATGAATCTCATTGTCAGCAAGAAGTTATACTAATGAAATGACAATGACGACTGGCTCATACACAGGAGCAGTGACAACCTTTACGTTCAAATGGGTTTATAAAAATATGACACAACCGCATGATCAACCCAGATAAGAAGATGAAGTTATGGATGTTGTGAAAATTACCAGCGTATATTAATTAATTTTACCGAAATAAGTTGCAGAATATCCAAGGGCAAGTCAGCATTTATGAAAATGAAAAAAAAACATATTATGCAATAAATCTCTGTCGTTGAATACCAAAAAAGAGTTATTCAGTGTTACA
Source organism: Achatina immaculata (assembly GCA_009760885.1). NCBI lineage: Eukaryota > Metazoa > Mollusca > Gastropoda > Stylommatophora > Achatinidae > Lissachatina > Lissachatina immaculata. The sequence continues at coordinate 15,178,044 of CM019699.1, forward strand.
CCGAACCTGTTTTGTTATATGGACGTGAAGCATGCGCAGTAGTAGCCAATATCTACCCAGAATCTACTGGAAGCAGCAGAGATGCGGTTCCTAAGAAGAATGGTGAGAATACCATGGACTGTCAAGAAAACAAGTGAAGAGGTTCTAAGTGAGGAGTAAGGCAAAAGAGAGAAATTATGATAGAGTATGACAATCCATGTATGACACATTTTGAGAAGAGGCAGTGACAACGGGGCAATGAAGGACAGAGGAAGACAGAGAAATAAGATACTTGTGGCACGGAACACAGTCCAACACTCACCTGATAGAAAGAGCAAAGGACAGGTAGTTGTGGAAATAAATGACGACCAGCGTCTCACTGACAACTGACCAGAGAGGCAGAGATATTAATTTGCTTCATATTTGTTCTCAAAAATAAGATATGTTAATTTGCTTCATATTTGTTCTGAAAAAATAAGAGATGTTAATTTGCTTCATATTTGTTCTGAAAAATAAGAGATGTTAATTTGCTTCGTATTTGTTCTGAAAAATAAGAGATGTTAATTTGCCTCATATTTGTTCTGAAAACTAGACGACCATGTAGTATTTTTCATCGCAATCTTCTTCGTGCACAGCGAAGATTTAAACAAGAAAGGTAATAAAATAACCACAAAATAATAATCCGATTAGTTTATACACTGTCAGCGTGTTCTAGTGATTCATTCAAAGAAAACAAAAATGGTAATTTTTTTGTTGTTTTTGTCGTAACTTTTTCTTCTCTTCATGTATTCCCTCTCGGGTCATGTCAGTTTTTGTAATACTGAATCACATGTCGCTTTGCTCTGTCTGTGAAGCAGAGACGTGTTCACGCAAGAGTTTCTCTCTTCAGTTGTATGTAACTTTGGACATCTTCAGAGTACAGAAACGTATTTGCTGTCAGCAGCTCTCTCTCCCTCTCTCTCTCTCCCTCTCTCTCTCTGTGTGTCTCACTCCTTTCTCCTTATATCTTCATTCTATAGTTTCCACCCTCATTGGGCCTCATTCTAATCGTAATTAATCTCCAAACCGAATTCGCCGGGCGTCGGCCAATGAAAATTATGCTTGTTAGTCAGCCATGTCTTGCAAGATTATCTGACAAAATGGCGTCAATTTACGGCCGGCACAAGCTTTGCAATTCTCACGCGAGAGAGCGTTTCAAGCAAGTCACAACATGTAATTAAAGAAGATGGAATTAAAGGCATTTTGTTTTATGTCTGAAGCACCGGCGTCCTGGCCTGGTGTAGCCAGGCACTTGTTATCCGCGGTTCCTTAACGTTCCCTAGGGTGGTGTTCCCGCGATAGGGAAGGCCATTTCAGCAACTCCCCCCCCCCCTCCTTTTTCTGCTCAATACCCATGATTTCCTTAGATCTCATTACACGGAGTCGATGGCTTTCCAAAGCAAAGTGATCTCTTTTTTTTTTTTGTTTTTCGTTGGCGACGTCTCCAGGAGAACTTAAATCACACATATTTCCTGAACTTAAACTAAGAGCCCTCCCTCCTTGGTTTATGTACAATCACTAGAGGAAACTCAGACGAGTGTGGGGGGGGGGGGGAGGAATTGACAAAGACAGCCAATATTTCACTCGGAAGCGTATTTCAGGGAAAATAAAAAAAAGGCAATATATAATCATAAAAAGAAAGAGAGGAAGACCAAGGCGAAGATGGCTGCAAAACATCGTTGATAATCTACAGATGGGTGCATCATCAGCAGGGCATTTTGCTTACAACCGAGAGGCCTGCGGGAGAGCTGTTAGGGAGGCAAAGTTCCGCAAGGGACATCCAAATGACTGACTGACTGATATAATCACAGAAAGGACGTTCACCTATTTGTCACGTGTCAATGATTTTCTTTCCGCCTTCTGTTGGTCTTTATGCAACTTTCTTAGACTTTTGAATTGCTTGTATAAACTTTTCTTTAATAGAATTGCAGCTTCGGCTCACAATTAACTGACAAAATATTTTGCATTCTGATTTATAATATTCTCTTATCGAAGTCGTTCGTGCAAAAAGATAAAAGAGTTTGGAAACCATTTTTTTTTTTTGTCCTATACCTCCAACCGGTCTCATTATTCTAGAGTTTAGAGAGTAAAAGTGTAGATGTTAGAATATATTTATGTTCTATTGCAGGGATGTCCGACTGGTGGCCCGCGAGGCCTTTTTGCGGCCGGCAAGACCTTTTTGCGGCCCGTGAGGTTACTGGATTACAAGACATAATAAAACTTTTAAAAAAATTGCGTTTACATCTATTTCTTCTTGTTCAAGACATGTGAAAACATTTTGTAAAGATCTAAAAAGCTAAATTAGAACAATCAGTTCGCTTTTACTTCATTATCATCTATTTTTCTCACTGTTCTGTCAGTGAATCAGAAACTGCTTGGTTTAGATGAGACCCGCCGGTCGATTTCCACATGCAGTTGTGGCCCTTGAAGCTTCTTCTTATTCTTCTTCTTCTTCAGAAGAAGAAGAAGCTTCAAGTAGAAGAAGAAAAAAAAGAAGAAGGTTCTTACTGAAATTATAGTTCTAAATCACAGTAAGAAACCTAAAGGATCTCATAAAGAAAAAAAAAGGCTGAGCAGATCATTGTATACTGAAATTGTTACTGGTCTCCTTACACCAAGTTTTGCGTGTACAGGTGTAGATATTAGAATACATTCATTTTCTGCTGTAGACCACGACCTACCAGGACTTTGCAGACCTCGAGCTCATTAACAGAAACTGAAATCCGTTGGAGACTATAACGTGAATAATCTGCCACGTGCGGATGATACAGGACTAAAAGCCAAAAAAAAACAAAAACGAAAAGATCCTGGAGAAATTACCAAATATAGTTAGTGGCAGATAACGAGAAGGAAGTACTCGCTATAAATAGCAAATAAAAAAAAAGCTGGTGATATCACGAAAGAAAAACCCAACTAAATGCAGTATTAAAGTACGAGGAACAACCTTGAGACAAGGGCATACACTTAAGTATTTCGGCACTCGAGCAACACCAGAAGGGGAATACACCTCTGAAGTAGTCAAGAGCAGCTCTCCAACAAATAAGAAACATCTTGTATAATGCGTCTCTGCCAACGAACATCAGAAAGAGGGTTCTAACGTGCTACATTGAGCCTATTCTGCTCTATGGTAATCGAGTCATGGACAATCAACAAAACAATGGAAAGATCACTGGAAGCAACAGAGGTGTGGTTCGTTAGACCAAGTGTTAAGAATTACATGGACAGCTAAGATGACAGAATGCAGATAAAAGGTAAAGCTAGTCCCATAGTAAATGCCGTAGGGGATGAAGCGTTAGAGACCCATATATGCTGGGCCATCAGGGTATGAGGTAGGGTGGCCAGTTCCTTTCCTCCCTGCTTTTCTTTTCACGTTTTCTCTGGTACCCATTTTACTAGGCTAGGTCCCACTCAGCTGGGGATTCGAACCCTCGTTTGCTAGACGAGTGCTCTAACCACTACGCTAGCTGGTCATCAATATGTAGATAGAAAACTAATTAAACCCATCATTCATTGGACATACAGTGAGAAGAGGAGGGCTTTAAAGCATCATAACAACAGGAAAGATAGGTGGAAAGAGAGGCAGGGGAAGACACAGAGAAAAAAAAAGGTCTAACTTGTTGGTACCACAAAAAAATCAACAAGTCAGCTGGTGAAAAATATCAAGAAACGAGATCTGTGGAGAAACATGGCCGCCAGCGCCTGCCGATATGGTAGATGATGAAGACGACGGCGATGATGATGATGATGATAATGATGATGACAACGACGACGACGATGATGATGATTACGACGATGACGACGACGACGACGATGATGATGATGATGATGATGAAACCTCACTCTGCACCTGCTACTCCAAACTAAAATACACTTTCTGGAAAACTCCGAACTGTATTCTAATCAAAGACTTCACAATCAAGAGCCACACCTAGGCAAAGAAATGGTATGGGAAAACTGCTGATCACGCAGAAAGAGTTCTTGCTGATAATGGGACTCGGGGGGGGGGGGGGCACCCGTCTCGTTCTCTGTCTGGCTGAAAATACGAACCTGAAAGCAAATCCTCTTCATTTTTTCAAAACACTTTAAATGGGTTATTCCACCCCTCGTTTTTTAGGCTGTCTGTCCTACTCCTGTATGGGCTAGTCCTGCGGTAATGTTGCCACATCCCTGAAGTCTATATTCCTTCCTAGAATTCCGGTATTCTCCCTTTTATCCCGAGTATTTCACCATCCACTGAACTTAACATTTGACAAGACCATCTCCTTGTTACTACTCTAATAATAAATGTACTTCAACAAGTGACCATGGAAAAAAAGGGAAAAAAAAACAGTGATAAAACGGTATGCCATATCTTATGAAAAAAGAGGCAGACCGCGTGAAACTCTGAAGAGGACATTATTAAGAGAGGCCAAATTAACAGGCATAAAATCCTTTGATGAGGTTGAAAGACTCGCCGAAGACAGGAAAAATTGGCGAACTACTTTGCGAGCCCTATGTGACGTTAACGGCACGGGAAGGATATAAGATATAAGATAAGATATCTTATGAAGGCTCATTCATTCATTCATTTGCATGTCCTTTGCGGAACTTTGCCTCCCTAACAGCACTTCTGTAGGCCTCTCGGTTGTGAGCAAGATGGCCTGCCACTGATGCATCCATTTGCAGATCATCAGCGATGTCTTGCAGCCATCTTCGCCTTGGTCTTCTTATCTTTCTTTTTCCCATTATGTACCCTTCCAAGACGGTCTTCTCTAGATTATGATGACGCTTAATGTGTCCAAAATATTTCAGTTTTCTCTCTTTAATCCTCTTTACTAGCCAACCTTCTTCAATATTAAGTTCTTGTAATATGGATATATTTGTTCTTTTTGTGTCCATGATATTTGAAGAACTCTTCTGTAGCATTTACATTCAAAAGCATTTATGTGTTTCTTTGCTGTTTTGTTAAGTGTCCAGGTCTCACAGGCATATGTTGCGATTGGAAAGATGCATGGCCTTAAAAATCTTATTTTTGTAGTTCTGTCTGTTTCTCTCCACAGATTCTTTAGTTGCTTTACTTTCTGAAGAGCGATAGATGTCTTCCTTTTAATTTCCTCACTTTATCTCCATTATTAGTTAGTAATGATCCAAGATATTCAAAACTCTCAACTTCTTCCAATTTTCCCTCAGTGATACATATATCAGCTGCCTTGTTTGTTTCGTCAGTTGTCATCAATTTAGTTTTCTTCGAATTAAGATAGAGGTTTTGCTCTTCGCTGTTCTTACGGACTGACATAATTAGTTTTTCCATTATTTTTTGTGTTGTGGACAATAATACTGTGTCATCAGCATATCTAATCTCTGGTATTTCAAACATCCAATTGTTATGGCATCGTAATATTCTTTGTCTACATCTTCTCCATTATTTCCCAAAGTTTCTGGTGTTGTACACAATCAAATGCCTTTGAGTAGTCTATAAAGGATAAATATAGATTCACATTAAACTCCCTGCATTTCTCTATTATTAATCTTAGATTGAATATATGATCTCTTGATCCTCTTCCTTGCCTGAAGCCAGCTTGGACCATATTGACTTCTTCTTCTATTTTCTTTCGAAGTCTACCCATTATGATTTTTAACAGAATTTTACTGGCATGACTAATCAGGGCAACAGTTCTGTAGTTGGTAGAGAAGATGTAGACAAAGAATATTACGATGCCATAACAATTGGATGTTTGAAATACCAGAGATCAGATATGCTGATGACACAGTATTGCTGTCCACAACACAAGAAGGAATGGAAAAACTAATTATGTCAGTCCGCAAGAACAGCGAAGAGCAGAACCTCTATCTTAATGCAAAGAAAACTAAAGTGATGACAACTGACAAAACAGACAAGGCAACTGAAATATGTATCAGTGGGGAAAAACTGGAAGAAGTGGAGAGTTTTGAATATCTTGGATCACTACTAACTAATAATGGAGATACAATGCGGGAAATTAAAAGGAGGACATCTATTGCTCTTCAGAAAGTAAAACAAATAAAGAATCTGTGGAGAGGAGCAGACAGAACCACAAAAATAAGATTTTTAAGGGCATGCATCTTTCCCATCGCAACATATGCCTGTGAGACCTGGACACTTAACAAAACAGCTGAGAAGCACATAAATGCCTTTGAATGTAAATGCTATAGAAGAGTTCTCCAAATATCGTGGACACAAAAAAGAACAAATATATCTATACTACAAGAGCTTAATATTGAAGAAGGCTGGCTAGTGAAGAGGATTAAAGAGAGAAAACTTAAATATTTTGGCCACATTAAACGTCATGATACTTTAGAGAGGACCGTATTGGAAGGATACATGGTGGGAAAAAGAAAAAGAGGAAGACCGAAACGAAGATGGCTGCAGGACATCGTTGATGATCTGGAAATGGATGCAGCAGCAGCAGGCCATCTTGCTCACAACCGAGAGGCCTACAGGAGTGCTGTTTGGGAGGCAAAGTTCCGCAAGGGACAAGCAAAGGAATGAATGAAAACATCTTCTCTAACATTCCTCATTATATTTTCAGTATACAAGTTAAATAAGTAAAGTGACAATATGCACCCCTGATGAACTCTTGTTTTATGTCAAACTAAGTTGTTGTTTCACCATTTATTCTTACTACTGCCTGTTGGTCTAGATACACCAGTGATGTTAATTGTATCAAATGTGTTGGAAATCCCATTTTCCCATTATTTCCCAAAGTTTCTGGTGTTGTACACAATCAAATGCCTTTGAGTAGTCAATAAAAGATAAATATAGATTCATATTAAACACTCTGCATTTCTCTATTATTAATCTTATATTGATTATATGATCTCTTGATCCTCTTCTTGCCTGAAACCAGCTTGGACCATATTGACTTCTTCTTCTATTTTCTTACAAAGTCTACCCACTATGATTTTTAACAGAATTTTACTGGCATGACTAATCAGGGCAACAGTTCTGTAGTTTGTGCATAATTTCAGGTTACCTTTTTTTGGCAGTGGTGTAAATATAGTTCTTTTCCATTCTTTTGGCCAAATACCTGAATGCCATATCCTTTTACATAGTGCATGATAGATTGTTGCACACTCCTTTCCTCCTGATCTAATAAGTTTAGCTGTTATCTCATCACATCCTGGTGATTTACCATTTTTCAGATTCTTTATTGCCCATAAAACGTCTTCAAATGTCGGTTCGGGTTCTTTCTCGTCAAATAATAATTCACACTATGAAGGCTCGTAGAGGTTAAGTTACCTGTACTGAGAAATGTAGGCGTCTCATTGAGAAGCTGTATTTAAAAAAAAACAGTGCCATTTAAATTTAGCAATATAAATTGATGGGAGATGAAATTACTTGCACATGTATCCAGTATCCAACACACGCTCTAAAACGCCGGCGGTGAAAGATGGCAAATAAAGTACCGAGAACTTAAATAATTTCATTTGTCAAATCTATTACTGGTTTCCCCCCTCGCACTATCACACCCCCCCTCCCCCGAGGTTAACAGAATGGCTAAAATGCTGTCCAAGGTGCAGTGCTACTTGGAGGACAGTGGTTCAATCCCCTAGACGGGACAAAATTAAAAAAAGGGAAAAAAGAAAAGCAACTCCCTGCGGTGTGGAGTTTCCTGCACTGTGGGTTTTTTTTTCTTAATTCAGTTTATTTTAAACACAATGTCAGTTATCACGTTTCTTTACGTATGTGCTGTTTTTCGTTACAACGAAATATTATCTTCATTAGATCTTAGCTGTGGATGTTCTGACAAATAATTATGCATATAAATGTTATATATCTTCATATGAAACTCTTCTGGGGACGACGTGATTAAAAAAAAAAAGGAATTGCTTTTTACAGGAACTGCGCTGTGGGCTTTGTGATATGAACAATTATGATTGTGTTTTGTGTTTGGACGATATGTGAGATAAATAATATCTTTACAAGAACTGTATTTGTGCTATGTGGCAAAAAAATAACATCCATTACACCAATTGCGTGACAAAAGTAATATTCTTACAATAAATGTGGTACAATAAATTCAAGAACAATGCAGAGATAAGACATATAAGCAAACAACAACCTGTCTCATGGGTGATCAAATAAAGAAGATCATGTTTGATACGTGATGGGAAGAAATAGTCAGAGAATTCCAAAACAAGCTATCAAGTGGAACAGGCCGAAGAAAAAGAAGTCGACCACGTGAAACTCTAAAGAAGACATTGTTAAGAGAGGCCAGTTTCGTTGGCATAACATCCCTTGATGAGGTTGAAAAGCTCGCCGAAAACAGGAAAACTTGGCAAACTACCATGTGAGCCATATGTGACGTTTAGCTGAACGGGAAGGATGTAAGATGTAAGAAATATGGTGCGACTTTTGTGACAAAAATGATTTCCATTAAAGAATTGTTTTTTTTAATGTATTAAAGAGCTCATCTTCTTATATAACTGTGCTGTGGTTGGAATATTTCTAAAACTTAAATAATCTGTTGTGTTCATATTTTCAATGATGCTCCTTGTAAAAATAAATAAATAAATAAAAATAAATAAAGAACCGACACCTCTAGTCCTGTATACGTGCAAAGATGAGAGACACAGACATTTTGTCATTTTCACATGTAGCTTTCATACATGGCTTCTAAGTTTCTTTGGTAGATAGACGACCACAAACTCGCCTCTAAATCTATGCTCATCAATGAATTCTTGTAGACTATTAGACAAAACAACTTCATAATAAACACACGGGCAGTTTTTTTAACTACCGGGATTACCCGACTCCTATAAATAGCTTATGTAATCGTTTTAAAGCTCAATCTCAAAAGAAAGCGAAACAAACAATCCAGACAGTTATTTTATCTGCAGTTTGTAAACGAAGCCTCATATTAAAAAAAAAAGAACGTTAAATCAAAAGGCAGATACTAAAGATATACTGTACATGATATAAAAATATAATGTACATGATATAAAGATATAATGTTTTTAAAAAGAAAACGAAAATCCCCACTACTTTTGCTTGTAAAGAAAATATTTGTAATTTTATTATTCTCTCTCTCTCTCTCTCACACACACACACACGCACATACACACACATCATAAGTGAGGGGTTTTCTAGTGGATTTGTCTGAGGTGAGAACAGAAAGATCGTGGCTTTCACCGGAGAGAGAAATGTGGAAAACAAAATGGACTACGGGCTCATTTTCCAAGATGTAAACCAGCGTCCTATGGAGCATACTGAAAGCTGTCTCTGCAGAAGAGAATATCTACATCGTATCTTCTTCTTCTTCAGCTTTCCGAGCCGTTAGGGCTCATTGCTGCAGACAAAGTTCGCCTCCATTCCTCTCTATTCCTAATCTTCTCTCTCCAGTTGGTGACACAAATTTCTTTTATAACCTCTTCTATGTTGTCTTTCCATCTCTGTCTTGCTCTGCCCCCTGGTCTTGTTCCCTCATCTCTTGAACGTACATAATTTTCGTTTGTCTGTTCTCTTCCATTCTTTCTACATCCCCCAGCCAGCGTAGTCTGTTCAGTTTCAAGATATTTATAACTCGTTGGGATTTAAATAAGCTGCTCAGTCCAGTGTATAAGCTACATTAATACTACCACTACTACTTTAGCTTTTTCGCAAACAAAGTAGCACAACACATGACAAGAAACTGTCGGAAACATCTCAACAAATATTGCTTCCTATATTCTCCCTGGGGCAACTCTGTTCTCAATGCTGTCTCGAACCCCGTATCCAACGGAATAACTTCCCCTTGCTCATGCCTACAAGCTGTCCATGGCCGCCAAGAAACAATCTGCCCTTTGACCTCGCTCTATCCTGTCAATTATCTCCTCTCCATTCTTTCTGCACGATTGCTCTGCCATAATTGAATTTGGAAGTCTCACAAAATAAAACGACAATCTCCGTATTGCGGAAAAAGAAAAAACAAAGAGGGAAAAGAGTTATGCCTTTGCTGTGAAAATTGAAATGTCTGGAATATTTTAGAGAAAAATAATTGACAGCATTTATATGTTGAGAATTTTATTTTTTTGGTTTTTGTACAGGAAGTTTTTGTTGAAGCACAGATGGAGGGAGAGGGAGAGAGAGAGAGAAGGAGAGAGATATGGAGAGAGAGAGAGAGAGAACGAGCGAACTAACGAGCATACTTTATTATCAAAGGGTTAAGAATTGGGCACGCAGGCCCGTCTAACATTCTGCCCTTCCAGAAGGAAGGAGAGAGGTGGAGCTAGAAACATACAGGGAGAGAGACAGAGGACTAGAGAAAAAGAGAGACAAAGAGAGGGCGAGAGAGACAAAGATAAACAGAGAGAGAGAACGAGGGAAAGAGAGCTAGAGACATACAGAGAGAGAGAGAGAGGGCTAGAGAAAAAGAGAGACCAAAAGAGAGAGATAGAGAGCTAGAGGCATACAGAGAGAGATTGATTGATTGATTGATTGATTGACTGCTCTTTATTTCCAAGGGGTTAAGAATTGGGCACGCAGTCCCGTCTGACAGTCTGCCCTTTATCATACAACTTTCAACTCTGTTTCAGATATTCTACAAATATTCTGCTCATATAACAAACATAACTAACATTGGAAAGCTGAGATACATAAAATAAAATTAAAGTATAATGTTCACATTTCACTCTTATCAATGCACTCAATACAGAAAGTAACTACGCACATATATAAATGACTACAGAAAGTAACTACGTACATATATAAATGACTACAGAAAGTAACTACGTACATATATAAATGACTACAGAAAGTAACTACGCACATATATAAATGACTACAGAAAGTAACTACGTACATATATAAATGGCTACAGATGTAACTACGCACATATATAAATGGCTACAGATGTAACTACGCACATATATAAATGGCTACAGATGTAACTACGCACATATATAAACGGCTACAGAATGTAACTACGCACATATATAAATGGCTACAGAAAGTAACTACATACATATATAAATGACTGCAGAAAGTAACGACGTACATATATAAATAACTACAGAAAGTAACTACATACATATATAAATGACTACAGAAAGTAACTACATACATATATAAACGACTACAGAAATTAACTACATACATATATAAATGACTACAGAAAGTAACTACATACATATATAAATGACTACAGAAAGTAACTACATACATATATAAATGACTACAGAAAGTAATTACATACATATATAAATGATTACAGAAAGTAACTACGTACATATATAAATGTGAGATATATGCTTACCTACCAACAGAAAACTGTTACTCTTCATAATAAACAATTGACTGAGTTCGGTGTCTGTAAGAGCAGTCTAAAATACCTTTTGTGGAATCATGGAGGCATGTTTGTTGTAGGAAGGAGTATAATTTATATATATTTTTTATATAGGATATTTTTTATATAGGGTATTTCAAAGATTAGCAGCAGAATAAGTAAAGCTTTTCTTGTAAAGATCAAGTCTAGGTTTTGGAAGACATATGTTGTTCAAGCGTTGGCTGCACTTTGGGCTAAATCTAAACATGTTCCATAGATAAGGCGAGGCATACCGTGAAAGAATTTGATGTACTAACTTGGCTTTGTTAAAGAGGAACCTGTTCTTAAGAGGTAGTATTTTGATACGTTTGAGAGACAGAGGACTAGAGAAAAGGAGAGACAAAGAGAGGGTGAGAGAGAGACAAAGATAAACACAGAGAGAGAAAGAGACAGAGAGAAGGAAAGAGAGAAGGAGAGAGACTCGGAAAGAGAGAGAAAGAGAAAAAGAAACCATCATTTATTGAAGGAAGTGAGTTTGGTTTCATATGGAACACAAGTTATATATATATATATATATATATATCACATCTTACATCCTTCCCGTGCCGTTAAATGTCACATAGTTCGCCAAGATGTTCTGTCTTCGGCGAGTTTTTCAATCTCATCAAGGGATATTATGCCCATTGAATTGACTTCTATTAACAATGTCCTCTTTATAGTTTCATGTGGTCGACTTCTTTTTCTTCGGCCTGTTGTGTTCCACTTGATAGCTTGTCTGAGGATTCTCTTATTGTTTCTTCTCATCACATGACCGGCATATGTCCATCTTCTTTTTCTGATCAACCATGAGACAGGCTGTTGTTTGCTCATCTGTCTGATCTCTGCGATGTTCTTTAATTAATTCCACTTTATGCCGAGTATTTTCCTTAGGCATTTGTTTTTGAAAGAGTCTAATTTCTTGTCTATTTCTTTAGTTGTTTTCCAACTTTTACATGCATTAATGAGGGTTGATATGACATTTGAATTGAATAATATTAACTTTTAAATGCCATGTGTTCTCAAGATTCTTGAAGGTCAGTGCTGCTTTGGCAATGCGAATTCTAACGTTTTTTCTGATGTCACCACTGTGGTCTATACAGCTGCCGAGATATGCAAAATGGTTTACTTCTTCAACAGCAGTTCCTTCTACGAATATTTGTCCTGTGTCATTAATGAGAACATTCATTATTTTTGTTTTATCCTTGTTAATTTCAAATCCTCTTTTACTAGCCATTGAAGACAGGGCATCTGTTTTTACTTGCATTGATTTCATATTGTCGCTGATAAGAGTTATGTCATCTGCAAAATCAAGATCTTTAAGTTAAGTTTGTCAAAGTAACTACGTACGTAATATACGTAGTTACTTTTAGTTAAGTTTGTCAGATATTAAAACTTATATATATATATACATATGTGTGTGTGTGGTGTGTGTGTTAATCTTTGATAAAGAAAACTAGTTAAAATGGTAAGAAGACAGTCCTGTTGACTTGGACATGTCATGAGAAGACAGAAGTTGGAGTAGGCTGGAAAAGGGGAAAAGGAATAAAGAACGGCCAAGAGGAAAATATCTCAGTGGACTGACCAGGTAACACCGAAAAAGAAAAGCATCTGAATTAACTGGAAACACCAAGGACCGCACAGGATGAAGAGGTACGATTGCCAACGCTATCCGGCACATAATGTGTTGTTTTGCAGTAGGTTTTGTCCTCTTCTTCGTCTTCTTCTGTGTCCAGTTTCGTATGCTCAGCTTTCTAAACATGGATTCGGGGCTGCCCCTATGACTCTTGCTGTCAGCAGGAGGTCTTCTTACTAACCCCAGAGTTTCCTCTCCGCGCTTCTCATACCCTATACTCTGAGGTCTCTGTATACGGCGCCGATCTGTAATATGTTTTCATGAATTTGGAGATTTTTTTGGCACATGCTTTTAGGCTGTTGGCGCAGCCTTTATCTTGAGGATATCAGTGTTGAAATTGTAGATTTATATAATATGCTTCGTCTGGTCAGGAGAAAGTAACTTGTCCATGCTACAGCAGTTACCTCCTCTTGGCTCTTTCATGTAACTCCAGACAAAGTTCGTACGTTTGAAAATCTAGTAGAGTTGCAGGGGACGCAAGAAGGTGAATACTGTTACATAACCTCTCCTTCAGCCGCATTATCGCCCCTCCCTACAGATTTTCCTTCCGGAGCTTTGACACTCCCGGGCCAACCAAACGGAAGTATGTGTGACGCTGAGTGGTAGTGCTGCTTACTGTCATACTACTGGAAGCCAACCCAACCAGATATCACAAGCCAACATTGGCCGTGAATGGACTCACAGATGAAGGCCGAGACATAATTCCCGTCTTGGATATACAATAAGGAAAACCATCTGAAACTGAGAGATCATGAAAGGAGACTACAAAAACTGTTTGTCTGTACACACACAGAGGTCAAGAGTGTAAAAGTAATACACAAGATGGTCCCTTATCTTCTTAGAACGTTCTGACAAATAAGTTTTCCCGTACACACCTTCTCGGGGAACAAGATACATCCTGATATAATGGAAACATTCTCAAGTGAAAGAACAGTGCGACCTTGTTCGCCAACTGGCCTGGATGTAGTCTTAACCCGGGGAAGAACATCTGCGACAGATTGCACTCTTGTCAAGCCCACAGTTACACAGCCCCAGCCCTTGTCAGGAATCGTAGATTGCGTGAATCATAAACCGAGGTTGCCTGTGAGCTCCCAGTTCTCGCGAGCGATATGAGAACAGTGTAAACAAACAGGGCATACCAACAAGTTTCCGCTTGTCATCCCCCGTCTAGTTTCTGCGCCTGTAAAATCCCCCGAACCCGTATAACCACGTTCTAGAAGAGATAGCTGCTATCCCTGATGGTTCACAACCCCGCGATCTAAAACGGGAAATGTGTGGAGTGTCCATTGTTGAAACAAAAATCCCTCTATGCCCAGTGGCATTTGCACGTCGTAGGTGTGTTAAGTGTTAGTGCCTTCATATTTCTAGACCACTACAACATCTGAGCATATGCCCTTGCTGTCTTTGTTCTCGCAGGCGAACGTATGGTGCCCATTTTTTAAGCCTAGTTTGAGCTCCGTGCTGCTGGTCGGTCCGAAAAAAAAAATTCTTCTCGAATGCGAAATCGAACAAGGGACCTTCTGATCGGCAGGCGAGCCCACCAGCCACTACACCACGGTGGCACAATAGCTCAACACATTTATAAAGGCAAGAAATGTTTCGATGAAACAAATAATGAAAATGGGGAATTTTTACGATGTCCTCTTTTATTCTTATCAGAATGTAATCACTACCAACAGTACATCAGACAGCGATGTATACTTCTTATTCGCTTCCTATTTCTTATCAACCATGTTTTTCTTATTTTTCTCTCCAGTTCTTAGTTTATCTAGTCGGCAACGACATAAAAACCATCTATCAATATAAGATTTATTTTGATATAAGGTAAGGTAAAGGTAACACTGCCATCCATACAGGGATATGCTGTTAGTGCTCATATTTTCCTCGACCTATTGGCACGCTAGAGGCTGATATAGTCACGCCTGGCCACCTTCCCTTCACCAGTTCCAAAAGGAGTCAGGTACTAATTTCTACAGCTAAAGTAACAGAATACAGTTTTGTAGGATTAGACATTAAAAAAAAATATCGTAGACAAAGCACTTTAGTGAGACGTGAGACAAAGAAAAATCACAAGAGAATTATCTGGGATTCGAACCGCGGACTCAGGTAGGACGAGCAGCCGTCTAGCCACGAGAGGACAGCGTACCGATAAACTACACTATCTATCCCCAACCACCCCACCCCAACCCCCCCCCCCCCAAAAAAAAAGGTGTTTGAAAGCGAAGGCATTAGTACCTGCCCAGTCGAAACGAATATCGTGATACTTGTAAAGAAACGAGATCATGACACAGAAATTCCGCAGTCTGTCAGCAGGTACAAACATACGCATGCACGGATTTTTGAAATTTATTTCACGTCTACAAGTGCTTTGTCTACAATTTTTGTTTAGGTCTAATGGTACAAATCTGTGTTCTGTTACTTGACTGTTTGAAAGATTTGTTTCCTGTTTATATATATATATATATATATATATATATATATATATATATATATATATTTCTACACCTGGGTGACTGGGGCACCTCTGGTAGGATTAAAACTCCTGACCTTTGCCACGAAAGACTAGTGCACTAACCACTTCGTCACTGAGACGCCATACTGATATAGATGGCTTTGTAAAGACACGAACAGCTAAAAAGAAAAGGAAAATCATTAGCTACTGTAATGTTTGAGGAAAACAATAAATGTAACAAGAAGACAGAAAATCAGAAATGACACCATCAGGCAACTCTTGAAAATAACGCCAGTGACATACAACATCCGGAAACAACAAGTCCAATTCTGTGAACACCTTACACGATTACCACTAGACAATGTACCACAGAAAACATTCACGTTAAGTATTGCAGGAAACAGAGGGAGAGGTCGCCTACGCAGGAGGAGGTTGGGGGAGATAAAAGACCTTAGACAGGCCCCTTCTAAGAAGCAAATCGCCGGGCCCTTTCAAGAAATCTTCACACAGAATACACACAAGGAAGATGACAAGACAAGACAAGAATTTGTGTAAGATAAACAATATAAAACAAATGAATATTTTTTGGGTCTCTTTGTTCCTTCTCTGATATTCAAATTTTAATTTAAATTATAAAGCAAATATCGGTGAAAACATGGAGGCTGTGTTTGTTATAAATTCGTTTGTGTGGAATTTTGATTTGAGGTGTGGCAGTCAAAGAGCAAACAAGACTTTCCAGGCGTGCGTAACACGTGGACATCCAAAAAGGTTGATTAAAAGACACGAAAATTAGAATATTCTAAAGTAATGTCCTGGGTGTGTTACACTAGGGGAGGGAATTCTTGAAAAGTCACCAAAACTGTAGAAAACGAAATGAATTCCTTCAAGACTAAGTGTTTACGCTGGTCTAGACGAATATTTTGACCAAAAGATGTAAGAAAAAAAAACACCATTGTTGGCAAAACATGCATTTGAAGCCATTGAATTCGTTTACTGAGGAAAGACGTTGGCGATGGTTGGGACATGTGCTCCGGATGACTGGTGGCTCCTTACCAAGTACAGCACTAAGATGGTCATAACAGGGGTACAGGAGTAAGGGTAGACCAAAGGAGACATGGAGAAGAACAACAGAGAGGATAGTGAGTAATATAGGACTCACTTGTACAAGAGCAGGGGGGGGGAGACGAAGGACAGGCATTTGTGGAAAACCCTTGCGGGAAGCCCTTTGTGTTTTGCGCACTTAAAGATTCAGAGAGATCACGAAAGAATGAATGAATAAATGAATGAATAATCCTTATTTTTAAAGGGTAAAGAATTGGGCACGCAGGCCTGTCTTACATTCTGCCCCTCATCACTCCATCTTTCATTCTTCCCACACACTTGATTTAGTACAAATATACAAATTAAATTAGGAAAAAACATATCAAAAGAGTGTAAGATTTAACTACTACATTCAAAGTAAAAGAGAAGAAATAATTAACCTAATAAAATAGCACTCACGCACACATACACACGCCGACATATACATAAACAAAAATACATTATAAATACAGATCTTATAACATATGTTTTTTAACAAACATTAAAATAATTTCTAACAATATCTAACAATGTTATTTTAGTACTTTAGTACTTGTCATTTATGTCATTTTAGTACTTGATGGTTGGCGAGTCACGTGTTGAAAGAGTGCTGGTTATTTTATGGAGGCATATAATTACAAGCAATTAATTAATGAAACAGGTTTGAGTTAAAGGATGAAGTATTAACAATGGATTTTAAATGGTAGGGCAGGGTGTTCCAGAGCTGTACTGCAGGGTATGCAAGGCTTTTCTTGTACAGATCAACCCTGGGTTTAGGAAGAGAGAGAGAGAGAGAGAGAGAGAGAGAGTTTTAGAGAACAGACATGTGAATGAGTGATATGCTAACTCAGTGATATTTTCTTTGTGAATGAGTTATTAAACTCAATGATATTTTCTATGTGAATGAGTTATTAAACTCAGTGATATTTTCTATGTGAACGAGTTATTGAACTCAGTGATATTTTCTAAGTGAACGAGTTAATAAACTCAGTTATATTTTTTTTGTGAACGAGTAACTCAGTGATATTTTCTATGTGAACGAGTAACTAAGTGATATTTTCTAGATTTAATGCCAGAGATAAACAATAAAAGTCCATGCACACACACGCACAAAAATCATTTCCTGCGATGTTTGATGTGATTGCTAGTATTACACAAGAAGATGATGATAATGACTCATTTGGCCTTTTTTCCCCTTATTCCTGTTGTTTAATATTCTTGTTCCCCCTCTTCTGTGTATCTCTTTTCACATGACAGTCAAATTTAGCCAGTTTCCGCTTCCGGTACTGGTTACGACCACCGCCTACTTCACCTGCCCCAAGTACCACTCTGTGTCATCGCGGACAATGCTGCTCCAGATATCCAGCCCCGATCTCTCGCAGGGAGAAGTCATTATATGAACGGCATCTAGCAGGCCCTCGGCACCGCCGGGCCAACTCACTCATCCATCAAGATGGTGTTAGTATTTTTTTTTTTTTTAAAGAGGGCTGTCGGTTAGGGTGAGAAAACTATCCGGCCCATCCGGCGGGCCGGGAAAAATAGCTTTCGTGGGCCGCTATTATAGTGATTACCCCTTCTCCCACAAACCGAGAAGATTTGTCGGTAGCCATTAAAGCGATTATAGGGTACCGGCCTTAAAGTACTAGGTTTCGCTAGACGTCGCCTGAGGGCATTTTAAACTAATTTTAAATGTCCGCGGACAAGAGTCCAAGAAACGGAAAATTAAAATGGATGACTGGGCTTAACGGAACTTTGTGCCTCGATGGGTTTAACTATAGCCCTTCCAAATCCCATAAAACACCCGTGAAATTTGGGTATAAGACTTTTTTAATGTAGAAATGAACATCTGTTCTGCTGTTTTTCTTCAAGATTATTATTATTATTATTATTATTGTTAGGAAATGGAAATGGAGGGAGACCTATAACTGCTATATCTAGAGAAGGGAAATTATGAAAGTGCTCAGAGACAAAGGTTGCACAAGGAAAGAAGCCGAGATCAAGTCCAAGAACAGAGATGGCTGAACAGTTTTTAAAAAAATATATAAATAGGAAACAACAAGGCTCTCGTACAGTAAAGTAAGAGAACACAGTTTTGTAGGATTAGACCTAAAAAAAATCGTAGACTAAGCACTTTTTAGACGAGAGAGAAAGAAAAATCGCAAGACGAGTCACAAAAATTACCTGCGATTCGAACCACGGACTCCGGTAGGATGAGCAGCCGTCTAACCATGATAGAACAGTGTACCTACAAACATCTCTATCTAACACCCCCCTCCCCCACAAAAACACAGAGAGAGAGAGAGAGAGAGAGAGAGAGAGAGAGAGGTCTTTGAAAGCGTAGTCAGCCCATTCGAAACGATGATATTGGCGCCCGGAAAGAAACGAGGTCATGACACAGAAATTCCGTAGCTTAGATTCAGTCTCTCTTGCAGATACCAACGTTTGTTGCTGTTGTCCAACAAGGACTAGATATGGCAGTGTAGCATGGCCTTGTAAGTAACGGATATTGTTGTTATTA
Organism: Achatina immaculata; assembly: GCA_009760885.1. Lineage (NCBI taxonomy): Eukaryota > Metazoa > Mollusca > Gastropoda > Stylommatophora > Achatinidae > Lissachatina > Lissachatina immaculata. The sequence continues at coordinate 15,197,045 of CM019699.1, forward strand.
TTATTATTAATGAATATGATTATGAAAATATATTGTAAAGAAAATAGTAACATCAAAAAGCGACAGAGAAAAATGGAGAGGAAAGGAAGAGAAAAGTATAGAACTTCCATGACACTAGAACAAGACGCGGACAAAATTAAACAGTGGAAACAGTGAATAGAAAAAGACGAGAGTCAGTGACGCTGACATGTAGGAAAGACAAAAGGACGCCAGAAAGTAGGATGTTCCAGTGATAACAAAGCAGTGACTGGACGTTGACACGTGTAAACAAAACAGAAAAGACAAATAGAAAAGGTAGACACGATGTAAAGCGAGGACACAATAAACCTCCGACATGAAATAGCAAGATAATGACCTAGGTAAATAACAATTGTATAGACGGAGTTGACACTTGACAACTGTTAGGTGACGCGATTGCTCACGGGTTTTAAATAAAGGAGTGACCAACTCGGCCAGCTGACCAAATAAATATTTAGAGGCGTGGCCTATTAGACAATTGACTTACGAGAGATAAGTCACGGGACAGTTGGAATGACGGACAATCAGAACGCTCATGGGAACCAGCGGACATCTGAAGGGTGGAGCCAAAATACTTATTGGTTAATCCATCAAGCTGGACTTGAAGATAAAAAGGGGAGCAGAGAAAACGAAGAGGAACCAAGTAAGGGAACGAGGAAGACGAGGAGACAGAGGACGGAGTCTCGAAGACAGAGGAACAAGGACGGTCAATGAACTGAGACCGGTCCAGACAAGAGAAGAAAAGAAGGACAGACAATCATAGAAGAACAGCAGAAGGAGAACACACACCAGAGAAGACACGAGAGAGAAAGATGTAGGTAACGACAGTTGGAATAGATGGATAGATAGAGCAACAGATTCTCAGAAAAAGCAGTTTTTCAGAAGTAGTTCTAGGACAGATTGAAGACGTGTTTCAAGTGATTCAAGTGATATGAATATTTGTTACTTTGAAACTTCGAGTACAGTGATTTTAGACGAGAAATTAGTTGAAAACGTGTTTCAGATGGAATATAGTACAGAGTTTATCAATTGTGTAGAATATTGTGAAATAGGGGAACATTGAGAATTGCTGCATGTAGAATATGATAGTTTGATAGTGATGTGCTTCAACGACGAAACTAACGAAGAGTATGTCATAGTACATTTTAGTACAAGTGATGTTGTGAATTCTAAGTCGAATATATTATTTGTCAGAATTAAATGAATTCTGTAGAGAACATTTCATCGGACTTCCCCTGATTATAGAAGTGGCAATGTTTGTGAAACCTAATCTAAAAAACAGAAATCTGGATGTGTGTGAAGATAAAGTCGGTATTAATCAAGAACATCTTTTTTTTAGTCAGAAATTTATGATTCACAAAGTGTCAATATTATAATGGTGCCGTCAATAATATAATAGTGCACACCTAGAAAATATTAAAGCAGGAGACCGTGTGTGTATGTTTGTGTCTGAAAGTACCAACTGTTCGTTGGCACTCTGTTCTCTCCTGGCTAGACGGCTGTTCGTCCTACCGGAGTCCGTGGTTCTAATCTCAGATAATCCTCTTGTGATTTTTCTTTCTCTCACGTCTCACTAAAGTGCTTTGTCTACGATTTTTTTCGAAGTCTAATCCTACAAAACTGTGTTCTGTTACTTTAAGGGACGGCTGGAGAGCCTTTATCCGTAGACTATGCTCCCAAGGGAGTCAAGCGCGATGATGGTGATTATTATTATTATTATTATACGTGTTTGCAGGAATAAATGAATGTAGATGGAAATTTTTTTTTCATTACCTTTAGTTCACCCCGTTTGGTTGTCTGTGGTTATCTTTTTGGTTGTCTGGTTATCGTTGGTTATCTGGTCATACTTTTTTGATCATCTTCAAAGAAGAATTCTGCACTGAAGGTGGAGCAAACGGAGAAGCTCGACATCTGCAGTAGAAGCTAAAATGGCGAAAGTCTCGAGCCTCAGTCAAGTCACGGGTCTTTAAAAAAAAAGATTTGGAAACAACAGCAGTAGCACTGCCTCATGAGACTTATTAAGCACTAAGATTTAATGGCTCCTTGAAGGTGACCCGACTGTTTTGACTGGCCTAAAGAACTAACCATTCGGCGCCGTAGTGTTGAGCCGTAGCAAAAAGAAATCAATGAATTCAAGGACCTGTAACTTTTCTAATGTTAGAAGATATGGCTGGCTCTTTAATGGCTCTAAACTTTGGTAAACTTGTCCTTCTAGACTGGTGCAACGAGAACCACGGTGTCAAGCAATACCGCTTCTGTGACCCAACGAGAATATAGGACCAAGCCCCGCGATGCTCTGAGCCTCCATCCTAAATGAGACTATCGCGAGAACCACAGGAGCAAATTCAGTAGGATCACAGGGCGGTCTTGGTGGTAGAAGCGAACGAAGAAGAAGATCCTTCTAGAAAAGGGTAAAGACGCTGTCCAGAGAGGCATTCAGCGACCCATAGCTGATATGCTAGCGTCAGGATTAGCGAACCATAGCTGATATGCTAGCGTCAGGATTAGCGACCCATAGCTGATATGCTAGCGTCAGGATTAGCGACCCATAGCTGACCAAGACTCCGTCCCATCTCTCCGTTTGTATCCCTAGTAACAGGCCTAGGGTGACTAACGGAGCAGGGATCGCCATAGTCCCCAGGGTGGTGGAGTCTGCTAAAGAAGCATTTCACACCCCCCCCCCTCGCTTTTTAGCTGTACTCCGGGACTAAAAAAACAACTGCCATAACCCGCTTCCGCGCCGATGCCATATTGTACCTTGACACCTTCACAGCATCGCCTGCAAAGAGCAACAGCCCGCAGTTACAGGGAGGTAGTACAAGTACAAGACAATACTTCTAGAAAAGTATTCCTCTTCTCACTATTATTACTATTATTATTGTTATTTTCTCTCCCGTCATTATTTCAGTTTGGCGAGTACAGTGTGGTTGATGGTCTTCTTTATTTCTGCCCTCTCTTAACCTGAATGTCAAGATAGCACGTTTCTTTGTGACCGCAAAGTTTTCTGTTCTCTATTTTCAGTTGGTCGACGGTTCACACAGATGAATCTAGATTTTGTCAAAATAAATATCACGAAAGTTTTTAATGGGTATTCTTCTTCTTCTTCTTCTTCTTTTTCTTGGAACTGCTAGCTAGTGTTCTTTGCGGCCGATGCAGTAAAGTTGTTGAGGATTGGGAGTTTGTCACGGCAGCTCAGTCCTTGACTGGAGCTGAAAAAAAAACCAGGGGTGTGGAATACTTCTTTAGCAGACTCCACCACCCACGAAGACAAAGGTCATCTTTGCCCCGTCAGCCGTGCTAGGCCTGGTACTGGGGTGGTGGAGGGGTATCAGCGGAAAAGTGGGACAGGGTCTTGGTCAGCTAGGGTTCGTTAACCCTGACACAGCAGATTGCCAAATCGCACAGTGTCTTCTTTCCTTGTTAATGATTATAAGCTCAAATATACAGTCAGTCAGTCTTTGCATGTCCCTTGCGGAACTTTGCCTCACTAACAGCTCTCCTGTAGGCCTCTCTCGGTTGTAAGCAAGATGCCCTGCTGCTGATGCATCCTTTAAAAATACAAACACACTGAATCCTGTAATCATCACTGAGCTGGACCAGCCGACAAAGATGCTGGATCAAGTGTTTAGATACGAAATTAAATGCGACACAGCGGACTCAAATTTCTCAAACGAGGACAGGAAAAAAAAAAACAAACAAACATGAGGAAAAAAAAACAATAATAATTCCCAAGAATTTATTCCTTCCAACGCCGAGAACAGAGCACTCGTTAAGTCGTGTCAAAGGTCACCGATAGAAGACAGATAACACGAGGAGAACACAGTGACAGGTAGTTCATAACATTGAGAAGAGCCTATAATTACAATGTCCAGCTCACGGGCAGCGGCAAGCGCGGGCTTAATCTCTAAACGTGATTGGGATAATCCTGCGTAACAGACACTAGGAAAGTCTTCCGTCGCCAGCGGTTGTTAATGATGATAATGAGCATTGTAGGAAATGAGATGTCCAGGTTGAGGGCGGTTATATGAATCACGATGCCATTAAGAGCAGTCCATGATATACGTCGCCACCAGAGGCGCAGACTATCTTGTACAAACGGGGCTGAGTTATTGCGGAACTAGGCCCTCTCAACAGTAGAGGGCCCCGCTGGTTTAGGGCAGGCATCAGTCAGCTTTAATTAACTTTGTTGCAGCATCTGTGTTTGACATAGCCACCCCACCCCTTCGGCCCCCTCACAAAAACCACAGAATCACTACCCTCCCTCTCCCTCTGTTACGCAGTCACAAACACACACACAATTTTCCACAAAGAAAAGGAAAGCGGCACTCGACTATTCACCTCCAGCTGAAGAGTTAGTGTTCTTCAAGAGAGGAGCTAACACAGCAGGACCCGAGAGATGGACGAAGACGTCTGGAATGATCTCTGTTTGTCGGAACTTTTCAAGAAATTCATAAACAAAAGTACCGACCGCAGTTTGGGAACAAAGCTCTTTTTGGTGAAAATTTTCAAATTTTATCTGTTTATGTAAGTTATCCATTTCTCAGGATACAGTGAGTCATTAATTTGCATGTCCCTTGCGGAACTTTGCCTCCCAAACAGCACTCCTTTAGGCCTATCGGTTGTGAGCAAGATGCCCTGCTGCTGATGCATCCATTTGCAGATTATCAACGATGTCTTGCAGCTACCTTCGCCTTGGTCTTCCTCTCTTTCTTTATCCCATTATGTGCCCTTCAAGGACTGTCTTCTCTAGATTATCATGACCATTTAATATGTCCAAAATATATTTAATTTTTTTTTTGTTTAATCTTCTTTACTAGCCAACCTTCTTCAATATTAAGTTCTTGTAGTATGGATATATCTGTTATTTTGTGTGCTCATGATATTTGAAGAACTTTTCTGTAGCATTTATATTCAAAGGCATTTAATGTGTTTCAAAGCTGTTTTGTCCAGGTCTCACAGGAACATGTTGTGATGGGAAAGATGCACGCTCTTAAAAATCTTATTTCTGTAGTTCTGTCTGTTCCTCTCCACAGATTCTTTATTTGTTTTACTTTCTGAAGAGCGATAGATGTCCTCCTTCTAATTTCCCTCATTGTATTTCCATTATTAGTTAGTAGTGATCCAAGATATTCAAAACCCTCCAATTCATCTAATTTTTCCTTATTGATGTATATTTCAGCTGCATTGTTTGTTTTGTCAGTTGTCATCAATTTAGTTTTCTTCGCATTAAGATAGAGGTTTTGCTCTTCACTGTTCTTACGGATTGACATAATTATTTTTTCCAGGATGTAGAGATTTTTTAAAAAAATCACCTTGTCTGAGATGAAGGCCATGGTGCTATAACCCAGTAGTTTGTTTTCTAGCTGTTTCTCGGCCTCTGATCAACGGCTGCATCATCATCATCATCATCATCATCATCATCATCATCATCATCATCACGTGGAAGGTTCCCTGCATTGATTCTCCAATGTGCTCCTCCTCTTTTCTTCGTACTGTACTCGGCAAAGCTGGTCCCTGTCCATCTCCTGATGTTGTCCATCCATCTATGTCGTTGTCGTCTTCTTGTTCTCTTCCTTTCGATCTTGCCCTCACGTAGAATCTCCACTATAGTATTATGCCTCTCTCGGTGCCCAAATCATCTCTATTGTTCCCTTTATTTTCGGTATTTCTCTTTTCAGTTTAATCTAATCTAGCATTTCTTTTCTTTCTTTTCTGTCAATTTGATACGGCCAATTTTTCTGTATATCCAAGTTTCGAGGGTCCCTCTGTTCTTTTCTGCTGTCTTATTCAAGGTCCAAGCTTCTAAAACATAAAGGAATATTGAGTGTATGGAGCGTACATGACACCTACTCCCAGTTCCTGGTATATCTGAGTTTGACGTACGGATCTTCTTGATTCTGTTGAAGGCGTTGTTTTGCCATTCTGAATCTTCTGTTAATTTCCGTTGCACATTTTCCTACTTCTGTCATGTGTCGTCAGTACCTGAAACTCTCCTCATGTTGGAGTTATATTCTCCGCTATCATTTTGGGATTTCTTCGCTTGGTCCTGGACGTCCCTGGCGATGACCTGCGGACAGACCGCCTTCTTCCTAGAATTTCTCACACCTATTCTTGATACTGTTGAAAACAGGTGTTGCTTTCTGGAATTCCGCTCGAAATCGTCGCTGCACAGTCACAACGGACGAGGTTCTTGCGTATTTCAAAACACAAAATGACTGCTCACGTTTACTAAACGCCATATTTTCCACTGCTGCCTCCTAGCGGCAAACTACGGGAGCTCTGCGCGCGGCTTTATTTTAGAAAGAAACTTGAGGAGTCTCTCTCTCTCTCTCTCTCTTGGCGTAAGATAAGAATTATCATGATCTGTTGCGAATTTTTAAAATGTTCGCGGACTTATGAATAACCCTGTATATCCTAATCTTCCTGGGCAGATGATATGGAGAATGTATACTGTCCCTTTTCCACTTTCACCATCTAAACTCTGCCAATTCACTTTAGAGAAAGGACAAGGTCCATACATCTTAAAATCTAACAGAGCCACTGGGGACATTACAGAATGAGTCCATCCATCCATCCTTCCATCCATCCATCCATCCATCCATCCATCCATCCATCCATCCATCCGAGTGAGTGATCGGCTCATCAATCACGGCCCATTACGCTTTGTGGCTTCTTGCAGGGGCAAGAACAAATTCCCTCAACTTCTCACGTTCTGCGGCCAGCAGCTACAGTGCGTTTAAATTCTGTTGCATGCTACTCATTTCTACTTCTGCAGTTCTCACCCAGTTAGCCTTTGCCGGCCTCTCTTTCTGTTTTCCCTCGGGCATCCATCTCATGACTAGTTTAGCTACATTACTGGGGTCCCCTCGAGGCATATGACCAAGTGGTTTCCAGTTGTTACTTATTTTTTTTTTATTTTGCTGTTGCGACATGCACGTCTTTATGTTCACATTAGGCAAGTAGGTCTCAAATATTTATTGTCTGTGGTCAGCAAATATTCAAAATTTTTCGGAGCCAGGTTGAGATAATGGGTAGGCCTGATCTGTACTTGAAAGAGGGGCAGGCCACTGGGGCCATTGAGACGCACACGACAGGAAGAACTAAAGGAAGAACTAAAGGAGGCGGGCAAGACATGGCTTGGGGTATCCCGACTTGCTCGAGTCAGGGTTGGGTGTAGAATCTTTGATGATGCCTTTGGAGTACAGGGACCGATGATGATGATGATGATGATGATGATGACGGTGTTCTGTATCTACAGAAACTACTTAAGAATAGTCTAGAAGAAAGCGTCAGGTAAACTGACAATACTGAAACCTGTGAAAGGAAGTTAGGTTATGAGATCCCCAAAACAAATGAAAATATTAGCACCACGAGGAACACGGATAGCACAGCAATAAGGAAAAGGAAGGACAAGGAAGAATGTCAATGAAAGAATATGGACAGATTTATCTGTAAAAAGAAGGGGCCCAGAATTATAATACTGATTATCTCAGTTAATTTCTCTGCTACCTCGACCCTCCTCCCCCCCCTCCCCCCAAATAGTCGCTTCTCTTTTGGATCATGGACTGGCTGGAAGTGTAATATTTAACTTCTGACACTGGAAAAGATCGCAGAACCTGATTCCTGTATATGAATGCTACCAGAAATAAGAAACGAGTGCAAAGCTGGGGTGGCTACATTGCCAAAAGATCAGATCTCGGGTTATGGAAGAATCATTTCAAGGCGCGTAGACTGTCTGTGAAATGATTAGTCGATTTCCTGCCCAGGCCATGCACAGACTTAATATATTGCTCTGTTTTGGAAATATTTTTAAAGGAAAATATATACGCTCGTATATACAATTTTTTTTTTCGTCATCAAAGCTTTGATGTTTCTGATGAGACAAGCCTGGCGTCCAAAATATGTGGCTGGTTCCGACGATCTTGATAAGACATTGCAGGCGCGACTGAAGCTCAATATTAAGAATATTAACTATTTATAACTGATATAAAATGTATACTCAACTCTTTACAAGTTATGCTTCTTACACAAAAAACGTGTCTCCATCTTGTTCACAAATTGACTGTCAGTAAAATGAATTCTGTGTCTTCACGCATTCTGCCCAGAAACCTAACAGCGAGCAATTAGAGCGAATAAATTCGACATGTGAATAGTCGCTTCGAACCTCTGAGGTAGGCTCACTACATTCGTTAAGTGAGCTCACAGGAAGTAGTAGAACTCATAAGAAGTAGAAGAACTTACAGGAAGTAGTAGAACTTGCCGGAAGCAGTAGGTGTATTGATGTATAGGGTGAGTAATAACTGGGCCACAAGTTCTTGAGGAAACATGGCTACTAATTTATAGTGCATCTGCTGGCGTCTGTCAGGTCTCCAGTTATCTTGGGCAATGGAAAAATATGGACTGTCTTCTTGACATTGTCAGATAATCAGATGATTGTGTGAGGGACACAGCTGGTAGAATTTTAAATACAGATCATGTTTATGGATAGTGGTCTCTCATTAATCTTTCCATAGTAGATTTCCTTGAAACGTAACATTTTTTCCCCCTTAGTATTCTCATTGAAACGTTATTTTTTTTCTTTACTATCCTTCCTTCACAACGTTAATTTTTCATTACTAGACTTCTTGAAACGGTAATATTTTTCCATAATAGTCTTCCCTGAAATGTTATTTTTTAAAATCTTAGTAGTCTTCCTTTTTTCCATTCTTTTTGCCAGATACCCGAATGCCATATCTTTTTACATAATGCATGACAGATTGTTGCACATTCGTTTCCTCCTGCTTTAATAAATTCAGCTGTTATCTAATCACGTCCTGGTGATTTACCATTTTTCAGATTCTTTATTGCCAATAAAACTTTTTCTATTGTCGGTTCAGGTTCTTTCTCCTCCAATAATAATTCACGCTGTTGATTTCTGCTTCCACAGTCGGTTGTTTCATACAATCCTCTGTATTCATACCACTGCCAAAAAAAGGGTAACCTGAAATTATGCAAATTATTCATAATTTTTAAAAAAAATACACCACAAGGGTGCTTGCTAGATAGATGTATCACCTCACGGTAGTGTGGGTTTTTGTATTAAAACGGAAGAACCACCTTGTGATCATGGTACCTTCCGTGCAAGGTAAAGTTGTGGAAACATTCCTTCATACAGTAGTTTTCCTTAGTAGTCTTCCTTCAAATGTTAATGTGTCTTTAGAAGTCTCTTTTAAGTGTTAATCTATGAAACATTTCTTTTTTAATCTATGAAATATTATTTCTTTTTCCTATAGTAGTCTCTGTGTAAAAGTTAATGTTATTTATACGGTAGTCTTCCTTGTCCGTGTAAAAGTTAATGTTATTTCCATGGTAGTCTTCCTTGTCCGTGTAAAAGTTAATGTTATTTCCATGGTAGTCTTCCTTGTCCGTGTAAAAGTTAATGTTATTTCTACGGTAGTCTTCCTTGTCCGTGTAAAAGTTAATGTTATTTCCATGGTAGTCTTCCTTGTCCGTGTAAAAGTTAATGTTATTTCTATGGTAGTCTTCCTTGTCCGTGTAAAAGTTAATGTTATTTCTACGGTAGTCTTCCTTGTCCGTGTAAAAGTTAATGTTATTTCCATGGTAGTCTTCCTCGTCCGTGTAAAAGTTAATGTTATTTCTACGGTAGTCTTCCTTGTCCGTGTAAAAGTTAATGTTATTTCCATGGTAGTCTTCCTTGTCCGTGTAAAAGTTAATGTTATTTCTATGGTAGTCTTCCTTGTCCGTGTAAAAGTTAATGTTATTTCTACGGTAGTCTTCCTTGTCCGTGTAAAAGTTAATGTTATTTCCATGGTAGTCTTCCTCGTCCGTGTAAAAGTTAATGTTATTTCTACGGTAGTCTTCCTTGTCCGTGTAAAAGTTAATGTTATTTCCATGGTAGTCTTCCTTGTCCGTGTAAAAGTTAATGTTATTTCCATGGCAGTCTTCCTTGAAACGTTAATTCTTTTTCCTTACCAGTCTTTCTTCAAAATGTTCATTTTTCTTTAATAGTCCTATTGAAACTTTAATATGTTTCCGTAGTGGTCTTCTTTGAAATGTTAACTTCTCACCAGTAGTCTACCTGTAAAAGTTATTTTTCTTCCCCTTGAATCGTTAATTTTTCTTCGGTAAACTTCAGCGAAATGATTTTGGGATGCTGCCGCCCGCATCATGAGCACAGAAGATGTTTGTAGGAGTGAGAGTAAGGGGTAGGTAATGTGTGTGTGGGTTGGTGGGTTTCGGGGTGGGGGGGGGTAGTGGATGAAAGATCCAGTTACATATCATTGCTAGTTTATAAGTCACATATCGTTGCCAGTTTATGGTCACATATCAATGCTAGTTTAGAGTCACATATCATTGCTATGTTATGGTCCCATACCATTGCTAGTTTAGAATGAAATGCCATTGCTAGTTTAGAATGATATATCATTGCTAGTTTATGGTCACATACCATTGCTAGTTTAGTTTCGAGGGTCATATGCTATGGATAGTTTAGGTTTATATATTATTGTTAGTTTAGGGTCACATACCATTGCTAGTTTACTGTCGGGGATCATATTCTATTACTAGTTTAGAATCACATACTATTGGTAGTTTATGGTCACATACCATTGCACGTTTACTTTCTGGAGTCACATTCTATTGCTAGCTTAGGGTAACTTACTATTGCTAATTTACGATCACATACCATTGCTAGTTTACTGTCGGGGGTCACATTCTATTGCTAGTTTAATGTTGGGTATCACATGCTATGAGTGGTTTAGGTTTACATTCTATTGCTAGTTTAGGGTCGGGAGTCACATACTATTGCTAGTTTAGGGTCACATAGTATTGCTAGTTTATGGTCGAGAGTAACCTACTAGTGCTAGTTTAGGGTCACATGTAGGGTCACATACTATTGCTAGTTTATGGTCGGGAGTCACATACTATTGCTAGTTTAGGGTCACACACTATTGCTAGTTTAGGGTCACATACTATTGCTAGTTTATGGTCGGGGGTAACATACTAGTGCTAGTTTAGGGTCATAAACTATTACTAGTTTATGGTCGGAGGAACATACTAGTGCCAAGTTCAGGGTCACATATCATTGCTAGTTTACTGTCGGGGGTCACATTCTATTGCTAGTTTATGGTCGCCGGTCACGTGCTATTGTTGGTTAAGGGTTACCCCGCCCCCTCTCCTCTCCCCCCCCCCCCCGAAAAAGGCTATTGGGAGTCACTCATTTCAAGGAAACTAAATGTTTATATTTGTCTGTCTCACGCGAAGATATACTCAGTCTGGGATCAGCGATCCATAGCTAACTGCCTGTGTCAGGGTTGGCCAACCATAGCTGGTCAAGGCTGTGTTCTACGTCCCCGTGCTGGCCCTGGAAGCAGATATCAGTCTGGTCATGTGAACTGGAATCTCAGTGAGTCTTAAAACTGCCTCGAGCCGAGATGGGTGTTTTGAACCATCGGACTGTGACACAGCACGATTACCGCCCTTCTGAGGTTTAACAACGACGACGACGAAGGAGACAAAGAAGAAGAAGAAGAAGAAGAGTTAGAAACGGAGGAGGAGCTTTCTTATCCTTCGTACTCTGGTCCAGTGTTCCCTCTGAGGGTTTGCAGTCCGTGTGCAGAATGTTCACTCATTTGCGAAAACATACTGTGTGCGCAGCTATGCGTAGTAACAAAGTATATATATATATATATATATTATATATATATATATATATATATATATATATATATACAATAGACTTCATAATGAAAAAATGCTGCACAGGTAACACAGGTATTGACTGGGTACATGTGACCCAACTAGAAGATCTTGATTTTGCTGATGACATAACTCTTATCAGTAATAATGTGAATTACATGCAAGAAAAAACAGATATCCTGTCTTCACTGGCTAGCAAAATATGACTTGAAAGTAACAAGGAGAAAACAAAAATAATGAAAATTCCTCTCAATCAAAATGGAAAAATACTCATAGAAGGGACAGATACTGAAGAAGTCAATCAATTTGCATACCTTGGCAGCTACATAGATCAGGATGGTGACACTAGAAAGGAATTAGGATCAGAATTGCAAAAGCAGCATCAATCTTCAAGAATCTTGAGAACATATGGAATTCAAAAGTTATAAGCACAAAAATCAAGTTAAGACTATTCAATTCAAATGTAATATCCACCCTCATTTATGCATGCGAAAGCTGGAAAACAACTAAAGAAATAGAAAAGAAATTAGACTCTTTTGAAACCAAATGCATAAGGAAAATACTCGGCATCAGGTGGAATGAATTCAAGAACAATGCAACATAAGACAGATGACTGAACAACAACCAGTCTCATAGGTGATCAGGAAAAGGAGATGGACATATGTTGGTCACTTGGTGAGAAGAAATGATCAAATAATCCCAAAACAAGCTATCAAATGAAACACAACAGACCAAAGAAAAAGAGACAGACCACGTGAAACTCTAAAGAGGACAGTGTTAAGAGAGGTCAAATTAACAGGCATAAAATCATTTGATGAGGTTGAAAGACTCGCCGAAGACAGGAAAAATTGGCGAACTACTTTGCGAGCCCTATGTGACGTTTAACGGCACGGGAAGGATATATATATATATATATATATATATATATATATATATATATATATATACATACACACACTGTAAAGGTATGTACATTTAATAACAGGATAGACCTGCTCTACTTTTCAACGTGGAAATTCATCTGCCACTTTATTTTAATTATAGTCTATTCTCTGTGTGCCTCGTCAAGATTCTGCTACAGCAACTACCGAAACTACGCCATGAAAGACCCGTTGAAACATCCGATCCGAAAGTCATATCTCAACAATAAAGAAGTAGTAAATGAAAAACATGTACCATCACTGTATTTTTCGTGATCGCAATTATAGCACGGAGTAACATCTGGAAACTGGAAAATAAAAATAGCAGTTTCGTTTTTCTTGTTTGCATGGTTCCAAAAATTCTGTGCGCGGTACGATTTTTTTTTTTTTTTCTGTGCGCAGCCGCGCAGCTTAGAGGGAACAGTACACTCTGGTCCCGTCTCATACAATCAGGCTTTGCATTGGAAAAACGAAAAAAAAGAAAAATAAAGGAAGAATTCACAAGGTTTCTCTATAGAGGAGAGGCATACTCTGTTCTCGACTTATCCAGAGTGCTATCTCTCATGCCAAGATTCTCTCCCCTGCACGCGTCATAAATACGTATTATCAGACTTAAAGACACTAACCAAAGATGACTCTCCAGACTACGTCCACTGTTCTATAAACACTGGCTGTCTGTCAGCAGGTTGGAGGAAGTTTATATTCCTGAAGCATTTAACTGGTGCTTGTTTATGCTTGAAAAAAAAAAGGAAGATAAAGAATTTTTTTTTTAATAACAGGAAGTTTTGGTTTCATGCTTGAGACTGAAAAGTATATACAGAATCCTTGCTGGTGTACTTTATACGACAAGAGTCACTGTGGCGCCATTTTTATCTCTGGCGAGTGTAAAGCGTTTCACAACCGTAAACCAGGTTCATGTTTTATTTTCTGTTTTTTTTTTTAAAGAAAGGAAGATCACTTGAGGTCACTTACACAACAGCAAACTAGTTCTTTCTTTCTTTCTTTTTTCCCTTTCTTTCATTCATTCATTCTTTCTTTCTTCCTTTCTTTTTTTCCCCTTTCTTTCTTTCTTTCTTTCTTTCATACATTCTTTCTTTCCTTCTTGCTGCGTCAGTATATCGGCTCCTGAATCTATAGGACGAGTACTTGAAGTACAATTCCGGTCTTGGTTTATCTCCCTGTAATGATGGACGTGGGGATCGGCTAGTGTAGTGGTTAGAGCACTCGTCTAGCAACCGACTGGTCGAGTGTTCGAATCCCCCGCTGCGCTGGATTTTTTTCTTTCCGACCAATGCGGTCCCGAGGTAAAATGGATACCAGTGAAAATCTGGAGAGGAAAGAAACAGGTCACCCCACCTCATACGTTGATGGCCCAGCATGATGAGGTCTTTAATGCTTCGTCTTCTACGGCATTTGCTGTGGGGCTACCTTTACTACTTTAGTGATAGACGTGAGTTCTTCACAGATGAAGCCTGGGTGAAGATCTTTAAAAAAAATGACACATGGATTTGGATAGGGAGAAGGACACAATCGTTTTATATCGGGGGTCAAGAAACAAGCTTCTCCGGAACCTCCACAGAGTGAGTCCCTGTCCCAGTGGGTACATTTAAGCAGCTCGAGGTTCCTGGCTTCATGAACTCTCACTGGGGGGGGGGATGAGATGAGGTCGAGCGCCCTTTTTGTCTTAGGAAAGGGGGGAGGGGATGTTAATGTAATAGTCTCTTTTGCAGACTCAATAGTATCCCCGATATCCGTAAAACAATTATAGTCGTATTGTTCTTTTTTTTTAATATAACTCGTTACGTTCGTTTTTGCACATCAACCCATTGAGCGGTGTATCTACAAAGACCTCTTACGTCATGTTGTTATGTAGTGTTTAGAGTTGAGTTTTCTATATACCAATTTGTGTGTGTGTGTGTGAGAAATTTCTATAATACTCTATATTTCTATATAACTCTTTCTGTGTTGCATTTCTATAATACTCTATATTTCTATATAACCTTTCTGTATTGCATTTCTATAATGCTCTATATTTCTATATAACTCTATCTGTGTTGCATTTCTATAATACTCTATATTTCTATATAACTCTTTCTGTGTTGCATTTCTATAATACTCTATATTTCTATATAACTCTTTCTGTGTTGCATTTCTATAATACTCTATATTTCTATATAACTCTTTCTGTGTTGCATTTCTATAATACTCTATATTTCTATATAACTCTTTCTGTGTTGCATTTCTATAATACTCTATATTTCTATATAACTCTTTCTGTGTTGCATTTCTATAATACTCTATATTTCTATATAACTCTTTCTGTGTTGCATTTCTAAACAGTGCTTTGTATCACGTTTCTGTGTGATCAGTTGTATAGACAGTCTTCGAGTTACGAACGTCTGAATTACGTACAACCCGTAATTACAACCGAAACCCCCCCATAAAGTCTATTATATTAAAAATTCAAGTTGTATACAAAAGTTCGCAATAATAAACGGGCGCTGCTTTGCTACGCACGATAAAACATTGGGCTCCTATATGTCTTTAATCTTATTTATGCGTTAAAGGTAAGCTCTATACTAAGAGAACATATATCACTCAAAAGTTAAAGGCACAAAAACCAAGCTAAGATTATTCAATTCAGATGTAATATCCACCCTCATGCATGCATGGGAAAGCTGAAAAATAACTAAAGAAATAGACAACGAACTAAACTCTTTTGAAAACAAATCCCTAAAGAAAATACTCTGTATAAAGTGGAACGGTTAGCCTAGTGGTTAGAGCACTCGTCTAGCAAACGAATGGTCGAGGGTTCGAATCCCCAGTTGAACGGGGTTTTTTTCCCGACCAATACGGCACAGAGTTCGACCTAGCCTCGTAAAATAGGTACCACAGAAAATCTGAGAAGGAAAGGCAGCGAGGAAAGGAACTGGCCACCCGTAACTCATACACTGATGATCCAGCATAATGAGGTCTCTAACGCTTCATCCTCTACGGCATTTGCTACGGGACTACCTTTACCCTTTTTTAAAAAGTGGAACGAATTCAAGAACAACGCAGAGATAAGCCAGTTGAGTGAACAACAACCTGTCTCGTGTGTGATCAGAAAAAGGAGGTGGACATATGTCGGTCATGTGATGAGAAGAAACAATTAGAGACTCCCAAAACAAGCTATCAAGTGGAACACAACAGGCCGAAGAAAAAGAGGCCGACCACTTGAAACTCTGAAGAGGATATTGCTAAGAGAGGCCAGTTTAGTGGGTATAAAATCCTTTGATGAGGTTGAAAAGCTCGCCGAGAGCAGGAAAACTTGGCGACCTACCTGTGTGAGGTTGAACGGCACGGGTAAGTTACTCTAAGACAAACGTTTGACTAACCAATGTTTAGACATGAACCTGTGCCTGACTATTCCGACTTACGTACAAATTCGACTTACGTACAAATTCGACTTACGAACAGACTTAAGAACGGAACTCTCGCGTACTCCGGGGACTGTCTGTAGTAGATTTTCACACAGGTTTTGGTCTCGCACTTCTAGCTAACCCGCTGTGTCGATCCTCTGACAACCTCTGGTGTTGGATTTCTTTGTAATACTTCGTGTTGTGGTTATTTACTCCTCTTCGATTTGTATTTCTACAGGCCGTCTGTCGTATTTCTATGATCTGCGCCGTATTTCATTGTATTATATTTCTACACAAATGTTTATAATTGATGCTATGTCCCTGTTTGTTTTGCATTTCTACGCAACGTTTTGTGTGGCTACTAGTTATAATATTTGGCATTACATTTATATGCAACTTTTTGTATTGGAGGTGTAACATTCTTTGTGCCGTATTTCAACACTGCAGTTTTGTATCGTATGTGTAAACGTCGTATTTATATGTAACTTTTTTGTTTGTTTGTTTTTGGTCGCAGTTCTATAAAATTATTTGTGTCACGTTCGTAAATAACCATTTTTGACGTATATATTTCTGTTTTCTTTGAGTTTCTTCTTCTTCTTCTGTCTCACTTTAACTGCGAGCTGATGTTAGTTGCAGCCTATGCGGTGAAGGTGTTGAGGCGCAGCATGGTGTCGGCTTGGGAGCGGGTCATGGCACGTATTTTTCAATCCCTTAGTACAGCTGACAGAAGATATGGAGTACCTAGTTTGTTTTTTTTAAAATCATACTCCCCAGCCATATTAGTTATATTTATACAATCTACTCTCAGTTTCATTTCTCAGTTGTGTCCTCTTTTGAACTTTTCTCAGTTTTCTTTCCCTCCTCTTGTTTGTTTTGTTATGATTTCCTTACACATATTGAACTACTGTGTATCATTTTTTTTTTCTGGTAACGTTTCTCTCTTAATTCTTTATAACCCTTGTGCTATATTACTCTTCAGCATGTTTCTATCAAGCTATTTGTATTATATTTATATACAATTCTCTGTGTTCTATTTCTATCCGGCTGTGTGTACTGTATTATTTTTATATAGAATTCTTTGTCTTGTATACATCTCTGTGTATCGTAATCTTTTATCGAATGTAATGTACAAATACAAACAGCTCTTAATGACATGCACGTTAACATGAAGCTGTTATTGGATGGCACGGAAACCATGCAAGCTGATTGGTTGACGAAAAAGCATTAATTTAATTTCCGGCCTTGATTACCGAATGAACCTTACCCATCTTGCTGTCTTTTAGTCCTGGAGTGGTTTTCAAACTGCGGTTGTCAGTGACAAGGTAATTACAGATATCCTTGTAACGGAACTGCCCTGTCTGAGAAGCAGAGCTACATCACGATAGAAACATTTCCTTCACGTCTCCAGAACATCAGCCGTCTTTGGAAGGCACGGAAAGAAAATCTTCCTCTTGAAGAGCACTGGAAGAAATGACAATGGGAATGTAAGTTTTAACGATAGTTAATTGCGTAAAAAAATGTGACATGTGGGGGGGTGGAGGAGGGGGGGGGGGGAAGCGAGTTCAGGAAATGGGAAATGGGAAAACAGTGTGGGAAGCCAGGAAGGTTGAGGGGGATGTGGCTGATGGAAGATATCGATGAATTCAGCCTGCGCCTGACATGTGCAGAAGACTAACAATGGGGTTTGATGAGGCTTTGTTTCCGCATTGTGATTAATTGCACACGAGCCATGGAGATAGGAGATTCATTATGCAAAACAGATTAATGCGATGTATACACGTGGCCGGACGTGTAGCCACGCTTGTCAGTGCCAGGAGCTGCTGATGTGTTCATTTCTTTAGGTTCAGTTTTTTTTTTGTTTTTGTTTTTTAAATATTGTAACGAAGGGAGATAAGACGAGCACAAGGAACACAAGAAGGGGAAGAAACTTTGCCCGCTTTCTGAAACTTCTCGAGCTCTTATGTATCATTAACTCTTTCAATCCTGAATTAGTTTCCATGCTCTGCCAGGATAAGAATTTTGGTGAGAAACTAGAAGAAAGGTGCTCTATGAGTTAAAAATATGAGTTGTTTTGAAATGTGATGCTTTATTTAGACCTTTGCCTAAACATGGTTTTAAGCATTGATTCACATGGGCGTCCAGGACCAATCAGTCTTGAAGGTGCTGTTTTGAAGTCAAAGAGTTTAAATAGAACATCGCCCCTGTACAATTTTCGTGATTTCAGACAACACAAACGAGCTACACAAATTTACTATAATAAAGAAGCAGGGCTGCCATTTTGCCGCTGTGGCGTACAGGTTATCAGAAGGTTCCTGGGTCGATTTCGCTGGGGTCAACCCAGCTTCCAAAGCACTGGGTACGTGAGGTTAACCAAGACAGACGAAGATAGCGAGGACCAGGTGCTGGTATCCCCTACTTCAAATGCTGCAGTGGGCTAGAAATGCGAAGGCACTAACACTTCATATCTCTGCGGTATGCTCATGACGCTGAACATAGACAGAATACGATCTCATAGTGTATTGTTACTCTCCATGTTTCCAATGCATTGTAATTTTTCTTAATGCAAAGAAAACTAAATTGGTGATAACTGACAAAAGTGATAAGGCAACTTAAATATATATCAATGAGGAAAAATTGGAAGAGGTGAAGAGTTTTGCATATCTTTGATCATTACTAATTAATAATGGAGATACAGTGAGGGATATTAAAAGGAGGACATCTATAGCTCTTCAAAAAAAAAAAATAAAACACCTAATGACGCCGTGGAAAGGAACAGCCAGATCTACAAAAATAAGATTTTTAAGGGCATGCATCTTTCTGATTGCAACATATTCCTGTGAGACCTGGACACTTAACAAAGCCGGTGAGAAAGTCCAACTCTAGATTAAACCGGTGCAACGAAAACCACGATGTCACGCATCCCGCTTCTGCGACCCACCAAGAATTGAGGCCCAAGCCCCGTGATACTCTGAACCTCTCGGGGATCTCTTGTGGGCCTCTCGGAGACCACGGGGGGACCACGAGACAAATCGAGGACCACAGGAGCAAATTCAGCGGATCACGGGGCGATGTTGGTGGTTGAAACGAACGAAGAAGAAGAAGGAAAACTTAACACAACAGCTTAGAAACACATAAAAGCCTTTGAATGTAAATGCTATAGAAGAGTTCTTCAAATATCATGAACACGAAAAGAACAAATATATCCATAGTACAAGAACTTAATATTGAAGAAGGCTGGCTAGTAAAGAGGATTAAATAGAGAAAACTTAAATATTTTGAACACATTAAACGTCATGATAATTTAGAGAAGACAGTCTTTGAAGGATACATAATGGGAAAAAGAAAGAGCAGAAGACCAAAGCGAAGATGGCTGCAAGACATCGTTGATGATCTACAGATGGATGCTTCAGCAGCAGGCCATCTTGCTCACAATCGAGAGGCCTACATGAGTGCTGTTAGGGAGGCAAAGTTTCGCAAGAGACACGCAAATGACTGACTGATGTCCCCATTGGCCTGCCCCAAAGAATGTTTTGATCTGTGGAGATCTTCTGTAGCAAGGGGTTTATAACTAAGACCAGATTTTGGGTGTATGAGAATCAATGTCTGCGAACAGCAGACTAAAAAGAAATTTATAGGACTAGAGTTTTCTCTTCGGTGATATTTACCCTAGCCGTCCGTATTTAAAGTAAGCCATACGAGTACTGAACATAAAGAGCAAACCATAGGAGTACTGAAACATAAAGAGCAACCCATATGGATATGGAAACATAAAGGGCAACCCATAGGCATATGAAAACATAAAGGGCAATCCGTAATGGTATGTAAACATAAAGGGCAATCCATAGCGTATGAAAAGATAACGGGCAATCCATAGCGGTATGAAAAGATAACGGGCAATCCATAGCGTATGAAAAGATAACGGGCAATCCATAGCCGTATGAAAAGATAACGGGCAATCCATAGCGGTATGAAAAGATAACGGGCAATCCATAGCGGTATGTAAACATAAACATAATACTGAGCGGAAAACAAATGTTAGAAGCTCGTGCCTTATAGAATGATTTTTAAAAAAAACAACGCACATTTCGAAACATATTTTAGAGTTACGACACGGAACACCCCGCGTACACGGGTATATTTGTATATGCACTCAACCATTAGCAGATAGCAACATGACAAGTTCATGAGCGCTGCTGTCAAACAAAGAGGAAACCTTGTCTTTTCCACTGTCAAAGAACTGGAGTCACTAACCACCTCCCATGCCCCATTAGCAAAACGGCTATCAGGGGTTATAAGCTACAAAAAAAAACGCCTCCTACTGATGATGAGTTAGAAGGTTTCTAAATCCGGTGATCTCAGTCATCAACCAGCTGATAATGTCCTGAGCCAGCATAAAATGTTTCGCAACGAACATATAGCTAGTTTTACAAATATTCAAGTCGATTTTTAGGAATGTTCTAGTCTAGGTTTTCTAGTTAAGTTTTACGAATGTTCTGGTTGAATTTTATGAACGTTTTTGTCTAGTTTTTACAAATGTTCTAGTTAATTTTACAAAAGAACGAAAAGACCAAATAAAAATTAGGAAAAGAGAAAGAAACTGAAATGAATTATTTGTTACTTGTTTTGTGAATCATTTAATTCTTCTCTTTTTATTTCTGCTAACTACATCGTAATGGACGCATCAGCAGTTAGGCATCTTGCTTACGACCGGGGACCTACAGGAGACCTGTTAGGGAGGCAAAGTTCCACAAGGGACATGCAAATGACTGACTGACTGATACTAGAAATGTCACGTCGTTCTCATCTTTAGACGAGCCTGGCTGCCCAACTGTTAACCCTTTGAAAATAAAGTTTATTCGATCGTTCTTTCTCATCCCCCAACGTTATGCGAAAGTAGACTATTTGTCCACATTCCCTTTTGCATCAGTAGACAGGGTCCGTGGACAGCCAGATCGAGCACTGGTTTGGGTACCATTAGGTTGTATATCCAAACTGTAGGCAAAACTCCTTAATGTTTTCCTGTATTCTTTATTTGTGTATGCTGCGCCCAGACTGCTGTCTAGTTGGGCTAATGGTAACGCGGAAGCTGATTACATTCTATCACGACAGGGGAGTGTGCAAGTGCAAATTCTTGTTTGGCAAGTTAAAAACTAGCACACAATTTTATCACGACGTGCGGACGTAAAGGGTTAAAAATAAATCTTGTAGAACTCAAAGAATCTCTCCTTTGGTGCTGGGCCGTGCATGATTCACAGCGGCATGAAGGGTCAAGATTAACCCTTGGGACCCAAAACTTCGCCTAGGTTAAAAAAAAAATGGCGAGCGGATGAGATAAACCGAGATGAAAGGAGGTGCCATTTCTGAGTTGATATCATGACACGGGAGTTAATATTTTCGGTCAGGATGCCTCGCGAGCACTGTCCAAATTAAATGTCGGATAATTTTTAACAATTTCGGACATCTCTGAAATAAGGGTTTTTTTTTTGTGTTTGCGCATTAATATCTTGTTGAAAGCATTTGGCGGGGTCTCTAATGTTCAGAGCTCATAAAGTCCCCTGGGATGTTTCATCTGCAGAGCGCATGCGTCGCCTTCTTGCAAAAGGATGAACAAGTTCGTTCCGTGAGCGGCTGATGTTAGTGATCGGGGAAGAGGGAAAAGCTGTTGAACAACTGAACTGTGCCGTGATTGAAAGCGAGAAAGCAGGGATCCTATGTCGCTGCTACATCACGGGTCGCAGTGCCCTGTTCAAGAGTGAGGACTCTTTTTTTTCTGAAGTCAGTTAAATGAAATTTAATAAGGGAGTTTAAAGAAAGAATATTTTCCTTAAGCAGTTTGTAGTTCATGTTCTTAATCATTCTTATATTACAGTTTGTAAATATTTTGCAGTTCTTTGAGGGTAGCTAAATAACAACGAGCTGTACGTTCAGACAGCTATCCCATCGATTTCCAAGTCCTTGAGAGCCATCATCAACGAAGGTTTCTCGCTGCTGCCGCAGCCAAATAGCTACCTCCTTGGCAACAGCTTCGTCGACTACCCAAGTGATTTTTCAATTGTCCGAAACAACAGCGGCTAAACCTGGGCTAGTAAAGAAGATTAAACAAAGCTTAAATATTTTGGACGTCTTAAACATCATGAGAATGTAGAGAAGACCGGCTTTGAAGGATAGATAATGGGGAAAAAGAAAGAGAGGAAGACTAAGGCGAAGATGGCTGCAAGACATCGTTGATGATCTGCGAATGGACGTATCAGCAGCAGGGCATCTTGCTTACAACCGAGAGGCCTACGGGAGAGCTGTTAGGGAGGCAAAGTTCCGCAAGGGACATATAAATGGCTGAAGTCTGGGATATAAGGTAGATGCCCCCATTGTTCCCAATCATAAGGTTTTCATTACTTCCTTCTTTGCCCTGCCCGTGTGAGGTCGGGCAGTGTCTAGGATAATCACCCCAGCGTTCAGGAGACCATTATGTTATCAGGAGACCATGGTGTTTTCGGCGAATGGACTGGTTCTGGTCTTCTTCAAGGTGACACAGTATGAGATGATGTTGGCATACACTTTTCACTGCTCTCTTCAAGCACTTCTTTATGCACCTCTCTGCACAGTTCTTCTCTTGTGCTCGCAAGTAACACACTCGCCATATTGAAACAGATGCTGGAACACCACAGGCCGAAGAAAAAGAGGTCGACCATGTGAAACTCTAAAGAGGACATTGTTAAGAGAGGCAGTTTAGTGGGCAGAATATCCCTTGACGAGGTTGAAAAGCTCGCCGAAAGCGGGAAAACTTGGTGAACTACAGTGCGAGCCCTATATGACGTCTAACGGCACGGGAAGGATGTAAGATGTTTAATAACTGGGATATACCTTTGGCTCTAATTTCGCGCCAACTGATGCTGCTACATACCGCCTAAATAAAAATCAAAATAACTTTCAATTATTCTCACTTTGTGCGGTTTTGTCACTTATTCCCTGACTTGTCCCCGTATATTTGCTGATTTGCCAAAACGGACAACGTCTTTCCCTCAGTACTTGGACATCAACATAAAGTTATAGTTGTACTTTGATGAGGTGTGCAAGGTGAAGCAAGAGGCCACTACTAAAAGCGTCTTCAGCTTCTAAAGTAATTTTCTAGTGACTTTCTGCTGATGATCTTCTCCTAGCTCGCCCCCCCCCCCTTTTCACTCCAAATAGTTTTGTTCAGCAGATCAAGCAGAAGGTTAGAACTTCACATAATCGTATGAAGCAGACACGTCGCAGGCAACATGAGAGCACATGTTACGGGTGATGAATGTGATGAGAGAAGCTTCTACTAAACAAATGTTCAAGTTCTATCAAAACCTTGCTCATGTCCTCTCCATGGAAAACCGATCTCCTTTTTTTGGCAATCAGCGACCCATAACTGACATGCTTGCGTCAGGGTTTGAGAACTACAGCTGACCAAGACCCTGTCCCACCTCTTCGTTGACCTCCCCCCCCCAGTATCACGCCTGGGCTGGCTAAAGGGGCAGGGATGACCGTAGTCCCTGTGGTGGTGGAGTCTGCTAAAGAAGTACTGCACGCCCCCTGCTTTTTTAGCTGTAATCCGGAGGTGAAAGAAATGGCCACCATAACCCGCCCCACTCCGACACGATGCTGTGCTTCAACACTCTTCACGGCATCGTCTGCAAAGAACATCATCTTGCAGGTTCCAGGGAGACAGACGAGAGGACAAGACAAAGCCATTCCTGACCCCCCTCCGCCCCCTCTCTCTGCGCCCCCATAAGTCCACCGCCCAATCTTGTCCTGATCAATCCGCGCACAACGCGGTGAAGCTGCCGCATAACACAATCCCCGTTTCTTTTCTGACACTGTCCTTGAACTACCTGCCAGGAGGCTGTACCCAGGTAGGCCATGTTACAGGTGCGTCGTGTCTTCATGCCACAGTGTGGCAATTATCGGAATATTTCAACTGTATTATTATTATTATTTTATGGAAACTAAAAAAAAAAGATAAAGGTAAAGGTAATCCTATCATGCCTTAGAGGCACATAGGGATATGATGTTAGTGCCCATATTTTCCTTGACCTGTCAGCACACTAGAGGGTGATATGGTCAGTATCACGCCTGGCCGCCTTTCCTTCCCAACCCTAGAAGAAGTCGGGTACCCATTTCTACAGCTGGGTGACTGGGGTGCCTCCGGCCGGATTCGAACCCAGACCTTCGTCATGAGAAACCAGTGCACTAACCACTTCGCCACTGACAGGCTTCTGAATAATCTACAATGACGCTAATAACGTGTGTGTGTGTGAAAGGAAGATCAGCATTTTTAAAACAATAAAGTCTTTCATTTTAAAGTAGATTCTTTAGAACACGCCTATTGTACACTTAATAGATTACAGGTTAGACATGATTCTACACTTAATAGACTACAGTTTAAACATGATCTACACTTAATAGACTACAGTTTAAACATGATCTACACTTAATAGACTACAGTTTAAACATGATCTACACTTAATAGACTACAGTTTAAACATGATCTACACTTAATAGACTACAGTTTAAACATGATCTACACTTAATAGACTACAATTTAAACATGATCTACACTTAATAGACTACAGGTTAAACATGATTCTACACTTAATGCACTGCAGGTTAAACATGATTCGATTCTATACTGAATAGACTACGGGTTAAACAAGATTTTATTCTTTTAAATGTACTTGAAACAAAATTTTAAAAAAGGGTCTGCATTTATTGTGACACTCGTTTTATTGCAGTGGTCTGGAACCGTACCCGCAATATCTCCGAGGTGGACTGTGTGCTATCATGCAAGAATTACCTTTATGCCAAGCGGTACCAAAACACACTGCTGTAAAATGATGTATCAAACATAAAGTCACACCGCTGTAAGCTGATCTATCAAACATATAATCACGCTGCTGTAAGCTAATGCATGACATGTGCAATCACACTGCTGTAAGCTGATATATCACACATACAATCACGCTGCTGTAAGCTGATATATCACACATACAATCACACTGCTGTAAGCTGATATATCACACATACAATCACACTGCTGTAAGCTGATATATCACACATACAATCACACTGCTGTAAGCTGATATATCACACATACAGTCACACTGCTGTAAGCTGATATATCACACATACAATCACACTGATGTAAGCTGATATATCAAATATACAATCACACTGATGCAAGCTGATATATCACACATACAATCACACTGATGTAAGCTGATATATCAAATATACAATCACACTGATGCAAGCTGATATATCACACATACAATCACGCTGCTGTAAGCTGATATATTAAACATACAGTCACATTAAGATTTCGAAATACTGGGAAAAAGATTTGAATAACTTCAATCAACCACATTATCCTAGTCGGCATTAATATCGGCGAACGATACCAGCTACTAGGACACCAACTCATAAAGCTAGAGAGAGAGAGAGAGAGAGAGAGAGAGAGAGAGAGAGAGAGAGAGAGAGTGCCAGTATTTAATTTTAAAAGACTGACATCAGCGCCAGTTGGACGAATTCGCCAGCTCATTCCATCGACCCTATTTTTCCTCCATTGTTAGAAATGTTGCCCATTCTATTAAAATGATCAGAGAAAACGATGAAGCTAAAGCAACATCACGTCCAGAGACCGGCCCCCCCCCCCCCCAGCTAACGGGACTCTATGTCGCCGCGTAGGAATCGTTCTGAATGTGGATATTAGGCTTTAACAGTCGGAACCTGTTATTTTGTCCTGTCTGATCAGGGTAACAATAACAGCGCAACCTGCATCATTTTCATTTAATGTTAACGGCTACTTGTTAGGGGAGGTTTTATTGATGCGCGCTGGAAGCTTTCCTTTGATTTTGGAGTTCAGCGTTACGTGTGTTAAGTAAGGTTTCATTTAACCCACAGAGTACGTGTAAATTGATCTTACGATGTTATTTTGGCTGACCGCTTTTGGCGTGGGGTGAAGTAAACAAGGATGTTAACATTTCAACAAAGTAAATAAAGATGTTAACATTTCGTTCCGGCCATGTATCATGCATTTTTTAGAATATAGAAAAGACCAAAAAAAAAACGTGTATGTAGTCTTTTCATGACCCATCGTCTCTTTCCAATGCTCTGAGCAGGCGGAGTCGGACTGAAAGTAAAGACAACAGACAAGTTCAGAGGGCAAATAAAAACCGGAAAGTGATCAGGACGAAGTTTTAGAAAGAAGACAGCGGGGGAACAGGAAGAAGATGAATGGAAGAAGAGAATCCTGGAAGAAATTAATTATCTTGCCAATTAATATCACGTGTTGTGTTACTGGCTGGTATTTTGTTGTATTACTTGCTGGTATTTTGTTGTGTTACTTGCTGGTATTTGGTTGTATTACTTGCTGGTATTGTGTTGTATTACTTGCTGGTATTTTGTTGTATTACTTGCTGGTATTTTGTTGTGTTACTTGCTGGTATTTTGTTGTATTACTTGCTGGTATTTTATTGTATTACTTGCTGGTATTTTATTGTATTACTTGCTGGTATTTGGTTGTGTTACTTGCTGGTATTTTGTTGTATTACTTGCTGGTATTTTATTGTATTACTTGCTGGTATTTGGTTGTATTACTTGCTGGTATTTTATTGTATTACTTGCTGGTATTTGGTTGTATTACTTGCTGGTATTTGGTTGTATTACTTGCTGGTATTGTGTTGTATTACTTGCTGGTATTTGGTTGTATTACTTGCTGGTATTGTGTTGTATTACTTGCTGGTATTTGGTTGTATTACTTGCTGGTATTTGGTTGTATTACTTGCTGGTATTTGTTGTATTACTTGCTAGTATTTGTTGTATTACTTGCTAGTATTTGTTGTATTACTTTCTGTTATTTGTTGTATTACTTTCTGTATTTGTTGTATTACTTTCTGTTATTTGTTGTATTACTTTCTGTTATTTGTTGTATTACTTTCTGGTATTTGTTGTATTACTTTCTGGTATTTGTTGTATTACTTTCTGTTATTTGTTGTATTACTTTCTGGTATTTGTTGTATTACTTCCCAGTATATGTTGTATTACTTGTTGGTATTTGTTGTATTACTTCCCAGTATTTGTTGTATCACTTGCCGGTATTTTTTGTATTACTTGTTGGTATTTGTTGTATTACTTGTCGGTATTTGTTGTGTTAGTTACTGGTATTTTGTGAACATTTGCCAGGTAGTGAACAAATGTAGCGAAACATTCGTAACAATTTCTATAATAAGTTAATGTCTCAATTTCTGTCTGTTTAGTGTCTGAGTGGCGTAGTGGTTAGCGCGTTATTCTCGTGGGGAAGGTAGATTTAATCTAATCCGGCTGGAGGCGCCCCGGTCACCAAGGTGTAGCTAGCTTCTTCTGGAGCTGGGGAAGAAAAGATGGCCAGGTGTGATGCCGACCAGGTCATCCTCTAGTGAGGCAAGAGGTCAAGGGAAGTGCGGACATTGAAGACCATATCCCCTGGGTGTCTCCACAGCACAGCAGAGTTACCTTTACCCTACAGTATCTTACTTTGTCCTAACTTACCTTATCTTACCTAACCTTACTTACCTTACCTTTTATTACTTTACTTTGTCTTACCTTACCTTACCTTACTTACCCTACCTTTTCTTACTTTACTTTGTCTTACCTTACCTTAGTTAGTTTGCCATGTAAGAGCTTTAGGTTGTAGACTCATCTATCCCCTCTAAGTCCAACTGCAAGTAAGAACTGTCATCTAGTACTTGTCTTTGGGGACATGTTGCAGAAAATGGAGACCATCTGACCAGGAATACCGGGGGGGGGGGGGGGGGGGTAAGGGGAGAAATGCTTACTAGATTACACCGTACACAAGATTGCCAGTGCTGAGTTGGAAAGTGAGCATGGCCCAGACCAGCACTCACTCAAGAGACCTGCACTCACTCAAGAGACTTGCACTCACTCAAGAGACCTGCACTCATTTCAGAGACCTGCATTCGCTTCAGAGACCTGCACTCATTTCAGAGACCTGCACTCACTCCAGAGACCTGCACTCATTCAAGAGACCTGCACTCATTTCAGAGACCTGCACTTACTCCAGAGACCTGCACTCACTCCAGAGACCTGCACTCACTCCAGAGACCTGCACTCACTCCAGAGACCTGCACTCACTTCAGAGCCCTGCACTCACCCCATAGACCTGCACTCACTTCAGAGACCTGCACTCACTCTAGAGACCTGCACTCACTTCAGAGACCTGCACTCACTCCATAGACCTGCACTCACTCCAGAGACCTGCACTCACTTCAGAGACCTGCACTCACTTCAGAGACCTGCACTCACTCCAGAGACCTGCACTCATTTCAGAGACCTGCACTCACTCCAGAGACCTGCACTCACTCCAGAGACCTGAACTCATTTCAGAGACCTGCACTCATTTCAGAGACCTGCACTTACTCCAGAGACCTGCACTCACTTCAGTGACCTGAGAAACTAGATTCTGTCACAGAAAAAGATCGTGGATGGACAAGGCTGTTGGGGGCACAGGTGAAGAGCTACAGGTGAAGAGCTACAGGTGAAGAGCTATAGGTGAAGAGCAACAGGTGAAGAGCTGCAGGTGACGGTGGAATTCAGTGAGGCGACGTGTCCCTTTACCTGGATGACTGAACATGGGAAGCTAAATGAAAAAAAAAGATGATTAAAAAAACAGCCTATGAAAATCAATACCATGAATATGACAGCATGTCAAAGTCCACATCCCTTGAAACATCACACGAATGTTTATAGATTTGAGTGAACTCTATGTCTTTGAAAATGATGAATCTTGCCTAGGAGAAATAAAGCGAAGCGATCACTCAAAATCCTAGAATATATTCGTCGTGTCCCTTGGTGTGTTCAGGAAAACAGGAAATAGCTTTCTAAAGAACGACGGGACGGGATATTGCTGAATCTCCCTTGGGGACTGCGAAAGAGTCAGCCGATCTGTAGGACGTTTATCAACGTTTCGTGCTCGGGTCTGAAAGTTAATGAGTTGCTCCTCTCGCTTCGGCCTGGACTCCGGGTTGGGAAAATATGTCGTGTTAAAACACTCTTCGGGTTTAACATAGATGTTTTATGATGTCAAGTCTTTAAAAAAAAAGAGGAGGGGGGAGGAGGTTACGACCAAAGATAAACCGAAAGACCAATGCAGAATTACAGCCTTATTATTTGCTACTATTATATGGAAGAATATCAGCCAGCACCCAGCTATTTTCGTCAATCCTAATTGACAGCTTAATAAAGTAATGTTCATAAATTACAAGCACATCTCGCCCAGATACCAGATCTCGTTAGCTGAGACCTTGAACTTCACGAAAGTTATAAATCCACAAGCCAGTAACCGTAGCGGTTATCAGACAAATAGAACATTTTAGCAGAAAGAGCACGCGTAGTTGGGGTATAAATATTTCAGAACGTTTCTGAACAAGCAATCTGGGTTACAGAGAACCTGGAAACTTGAAACGACGTATTTAAAAAACCACATATTACTAACCTTTTCATCCCTATCTTTTCCAGAGAAGAGACTGGCAGGTCACAAGTGCAGATTTACTTGCCAGATTCGGTTGTTTTAAGCGAAAATTGTTTATCGCGGTTATTTAATTCCAATATCACCTTATACATCTTACATCTTACATCCTTCCCGTGGCTTTGGACGTCACATAGGGCTCGTATGGTAGTTCGCCAAGTTTTCACGTTTTCGGCGAGATTTTCAACCTCATCAAGGGATTTTATGCCTACTAATTTGGCCTCTCTTAACAATGTCCTCTTTATAGTTTCATGCGGTCAGCCTCTTTTTCTCTGGCCTGTTGTGTTCCATTTGATAGCTCGTTGTGGGATTCTCTGACTGTTTCTTCCCATCACGTGACCGACGTATGTCCATCTCCTCTTCCTGATCACCCATGAGACTGGTTGTTGTTCGCTCATCTGCCTGTTATCACCTTGTTAGAGATAAATTAATAGATCAAATGCGTTTGAAAAAATGAATTGTTTGATACTAGTCTGATTAAAGAAAGGATGTTGAGCAATAGAGGGCTCACCTGGGCAAGAGCAGAAAAAAAGGCGAAGGACAGGAATGTGTGGAAAACCCTTGCGGAAGCCCCATATGCCCTGGGTACTTAAGGTTCAGAGAGAGAGAGAGAGAGAGAGAGAGAGAGAGTCTGATTAAACTGCTGTGTCAAATCTAAAGTCCAGACCTTAGGAAGGATATTTAACATTAGGCCAACCACGTGACCGCATATACGCCCAGTATTGGTCGTTGATGGGCGTAGTTTGTACAGATCAGTTACCTCTGCTTTAATCTTACAGCAGCTGCTTGTTCTTGCTGTGGAGAAGAGTATGTAAAGGTGTTGGTGCTAGAGTTATCATGCTGGTAGAGATTTGTACGTCTCTAAACGCTCAGAAAGTGAAGAAAACAAATATATATCAGACAACTTGGATGTGAAGAAAACAGATATTCGTGTCTCAGACAACTTGGATGTGAAGAAAACAGATATTCGTGTCTCAGGCATCTTGGAAGTAAACAAAACAAAGACGAGTACCCGAGACAATTTGAAAGAGAAGAAAGCGAAGACTCGTAGCTAGCTCAGACAACTTGAAAGAGAAGAAAGCGAAGTCTCGTAGCTCAGACAACTTGAAAGTGAAGAAAGCGAAAATTCGTGGCTCAAACACCTTGAAAGTGAAAAAAGCGAAAACTAGTGGCTCAGACAACTTGGACGAGAAGAAAGCGAAAACTTCTAGCTCAGACAACTTGAAAGTGAAGAAAGCGAAAACTTGTAGCTTAGACAACTAGAAAGTGAAGAAAGCGAAAACTCGTAGCTCAGACAACTTGAAAGTGAAGAAAGCGAAAACTCTTAGCTCAGACAACTTGAAAGTGAAAAAAGCGAAAACTCGTAGCCCAGACAACTTGGACGAGAAGAAAGCGAAAACTCGTAGCTCAGACAACTTGAAAGAGAAGAAAGCGAAAACTCGTAGCTCAGACAACTTGGACGAAAAGAAAGCGAAAACTCATAGCTCAGACAACTTGAAAGTGAAGAAAACGAAAACTCCTAGCTCAGACAACTTGGACGAGAAGAAAACGAAAACTCGTAGCTCAGACAACTTGAAAGAGAAGAAAGCGAAAACTCCTAGCTCAGACAACGTGGACGAGAAGAAAGCGAAGACTCGTAGCTTAGACAACTTGAAAGAGAAGAAAGCGAAAACTCGTAGCTCAGACAACTTGGACGAGAAGAAAGCGAAGACTCGTAGCTCAGACAATTTGGACGAGAAGAAAGCCAAGACTTGTAGCTCAGACAACTTGGACGAGAAGAAAGCGAAGACTCGTAGCTCAGACAACTTGGACGAGAAGAAAGCGAAGACTCGTAGCTCAGACAACTTGGACGAGAAGAAAGCCAAGACTTGTAGCTCAGACAACTTGGACGAGAAGAAAGCCAAGACTTGTAGCTCAGACAACTTGGACGAGAAGAAAGCCAAGACTTGTAGCTCAGACAACTTGGACGAGAAGAAAGCGAAGACTTGTAGCTCAGACAACTTGGACGAGAAGAAAGCGAAGACTCGTAGCTCAGACAACTTGGACGAGAAGAAAGCGAAGACTCGTAGCTCAGACAACTTGGACGAGAAGAAAGCGAAGACTCGTAGCTCAAACAACTTGGACGAGAAGAAAATAAGGGCTCAGACCTCAGAAATCAATACAGTTTAACAGAAATGCTTCAGCAAGATCAGCAAACATTACACTGTGCTGCCCCTAGAGATATTTTGGTTACATTAACTAGCATAATATTATATAGGTCATGTATAAAAACTGCTGGACAGAAGAGAAGGACGGCTTTAAGAGATAGAAAAGGCTGGAAAACTTCAGAAAAGTAATAGAAAGGGCAAGTTGGAGATCAGCTGCAACCAAATATCTTCTGGTAGATTACGAAGGAAGCAATAATAATGATACTAGTTTTTGTAGTGATGATGATGATGATGATGATGTTGATGATGATGATGACGATGATGATCAGTAGATAACTATGACTACCGTAAACCACACATAGAGCAGAGCTTTAAGCCTTGACATAGATTTTAGTAAGGAAAAAAAATCTCCGTGGAAAGATCTTGTGTTATATCTTCAAAGATTTACTCACCACTCAACAGCAAATTACGACAGCCTGTAGTAAAACCAACTCTCTCTCTCTCTCTCCTCAACTCATCGTTTTGTTTGTGGTATCCCCAAGCGACCGCCAACGCCCTCATCATCACGACTCGCTTTCCTGCACTTTCCAGGAAGGATATGCTAATTTCATTCCAGCTCAATTTCCAGCTTTTCCTATTCCGCCTCCATCTTGAAAAGGGGATGACCGCTTGAAACAAGCTTCGTCATGTAATTACCGATGTCTGTTTTTGAAGACTTGCCTCCAAAATTATTATGCAAAATACAATATTCTGGACGTGAATTAGTTTAATGAACGCTACCAGGATCTGGTAATGAATGCCTGGAGAGGGCAAATGCCGGTCTTTTATTTGTTTGATAGAGATAGGAACTGGCAAGAAAACAAGTTTAAGTTTGGAGATCGAAGCTTGCAAGAAGATCGTCTAAGCTCTCTTTGTTGTTGTTTGAATCCAGTACGGGCACTATACAGAAGAAAGAAGAGCAGGACATCTTGATTACAACCGAGAGGCCTATAGGAGAGCTGTTATGGAGGCAAAGTTCCGCAAGGGACATGCAAATGACTGACTGGCTGACTGGTACTAGATTTTCTCGTGATTGTGAATTGTTCGTGAAGTTTTCCGTGTATTTCTGTCACATATTCACCTTTATGTAACTACAGTATTTAATAAGAAAGTATATATTACGATGTTCTTCTAGGAAGTTTACAGTTTTGTAATACTTAAACGGTGTATTCTTAATACGGTAATAGATGAATGGGGTATCCGAGGAGTGGTGTAAAACATAGAAAATTACGGAAGAGAAAATACTGATCTGAGAGACAGTCAAAGAAATAGCCAGGGTGTGACAGAAGTGGGGATCTCTTACTACAGCAGCCCCTTGTGTTTAGGGCACTTAAATAACAAGGGAGAAAGAGAGAGAGAGAGAGAGAGAGAGGAAGAGAGAGAGGGCAAGAGAACGAGAGAAAGCGAGAGACAGGTCGAAAGAGAGACAGAGAGAGAAGGGGGCGAAAGAAAGAAAGAGAGAAAGAGAAGGAGAGTCCTGCTGCAACAAGTATTATGTACACAGTTTGGCAAAGTAGCCTTTAACAACCCAGACCTGTTCAAATCATTTCTTTCATTTTTTAGTACTCAGTTGTTTTGATGTATTGTAAAAATTAAAAAAGCATTCATTCCTTACATTATGCACATAATACCTACCATTTATTTGTGTATATTATCGTTGCATTAACTTCTTATGACAAAACAAATAAGGCAGCTGAAGTATATTTCAGTGAGGAAAACTTGAAAGAAGTGGAGAGTTTTTAATATCTTGGATCATTACTAACTAATAATGGATATACACCGAGGGAAATTAAAAGGAGGACATCTATCGCTCTTCAGAAAGTAAAACAACTAAAGAAGCTGTGGAAGGGAACAGACAGATCTACAAAAATAAGATTTTTAAGGGTATGCATCCTTCCCATTGCAACATATGCCTGTGAGACCTGGACACTTAACAAAACAGCTGAGAAACACATAAATGCATTTGAATGTAAATCTTACAGAAGAGTCCTTCAAATATGGACATAAAAACAGAAATAATAACGTTAGCTAGTAAAGAGGATTAAACAGAGAAAACTTAAATATTTTGGAAACATTACACCGAAAATAATTTAGAGAAGACCGTCATGGAAGGGTACATAATGGGAAAAAGAAAGAGAGGAAGACCAAGGCGAAAATGACTGCAAGACATCGTTGATAATCTGCAAATGGACGCATCAGCAGCAAGCCATCTTGCTCACAACCAAGAGGCCTACAGGAGAGCTGTTAGGAGGCAAAGTTCCGCAAGGGACATGCAAATGACTTATTGAGACTTATTAACTTCTTTATTAACTTGTTTATGGTTATACTGTTTTCTTACTTTTTATCAGAAAAAGGCTATGAATAGGTAAATGGTATTAACATTACTAAAGCGTAGATTTTATTGTATTTATTTTTTTTAAATAAAGATGTATTGAATATGTTTCTTCTTTTTGTCGTTTGCGAGAAAAAGAGAACAAACAAGGAAATGCTAAACCAATGGAAATGAGAAATAACGGAAAATACAGAAACAAGACATATAAAATAGTTTTATCATATCAAGAGACACAGTGCAAAAATGAAGAGCCTGATTGAGGGAAAAGTTGACGGAACAAAAACGAAGATAGAGATGAGTGGCTGACATAATGAGTTTCATCATGATCGGGTGAAAACTAGGGACAGGCCAAGGTAAAGATCAAGACAGCCTAAATTCCCCTGGGGAGGCGGTAAAGAATGATGAATGTATGCAATAAAAATCAGAAATATGAAAGCAGGCATGCTGCAGAAGACAGAGAATGATTAAATACCGTATATCTATTAACGTCCTTGAGCGATAATGTACTAAAAGTCCACTCGTCGCTCAGTGAACTTTGCAGAGCTGCAACAAATTCTCTCAACTTCTCACGGTCTCAAGGCCGTCATTTCTTAGTAGCAGGCCAGTTGTGTTGCAAGTTACTCATCTCTGCTTGTTTATTTCTACGTTAGGCAGGCTGACTTTAGACGAGGGGTATTTCTCTTTTCCTCAGGCGTCCGTTGGCTGTTTTAGAGACGCTGTCCTTTCGCTGTTTTAGAGACGCTGTCCGTTGGCTGTTTTAGAGACGCTGTCCTTTCGCTGTTTTAGAGACGCTGTCCGTTGACAGTTTTAGAGACGCTGTCCTTGGCTGTTTTAGATAGAGACGCTGCTAGCCCAACTGAAAGAGCGACCAGTAAACATAATTATTATACAAGTATACGCTCCAACACCTGAAAGTCCTCAAGAAGATGTACAGCTATTTTAGAATGACATAGAGACAGCCCTAAAACACACAAAGTCACATGAAGTTACTATAGTCATGGGAGATTTTAATGCCAAAGTTGGTAAAGGAAGAACTTCAGACATCGTTGGTGACTATGGACTGGGGGAGAGGAATGACAGAGGTTATAAATTAATTGAATGGGAAGAATACACAGCATGGTTGTAGGAAACACCTGGTTTAAACAACATCCCCGAAGACTGGCAACGTGGTGCAGCCCAGACAAAAAGACTTTTAACCAGACAGACTATGTATTAATCAACAAACGATTCCGGAATGCATTACTGACAACAAAAACCATGCCAGGAGCTAACTGCAATAGTGACCATGACCCACTCTGTGGAAAAATTAGAATAAAGCTAAAGAAAGCATGAAGAAAAGTGAGAAACATCAAACTGAATATAGAACTTCTTAAAAATGACCAAGAACTGTGAGAACAATACAAAGTTATTATAACAAATAGATACAATGCAATAGCAAAGATAAATAGTATAGATGAACAATGGGCAATGTTAAGAGATTATATCCACCAAACTGCTAAGAAAAAAAATAAGCCCCTAAAAATAAATGGATGACAGACGACATCTTAGGACTGATGAACAAGAGGAGGAGGAATAAAAATAAGGAACAAAAATATAGCAAGATAAATAAATAAATAAGACGCAAATGCAGAGAAGCAAAAGGAAATATAGTTAAATGAACAGTGCAGACAAATAGAGGACTCTCATAATAAAGACAGCAAAAACATGCACAAACGAATTAGTGATGCCTGAAATCAAAAGAAGGTAAAATGTTAATGAGAAAAGAAGACATTGTGGACAGGTAGACAGAGTACATCGGTGAGCTATATGGAGGAGAAAGACCACAATTAACACCAGATACTGAAAACTGTGATGGACCACCAATACTTGAAGATGGAATCATAGATGGCATCAAACACATAAAGAAAGGAAAAGCAACTGGGCCTGATAATATAACAATAGAAGAAATAGAGGCACTAGAGGAGACAGGAATAAAAATAATAACCAAGTTACTGAATGATATTTACAACAGTGGTTATATGCCCAGTGACCTGTTTAAATCCACTTTTATAGCACTACCAAAGAAACCAGGTGCAAAGGAACGTGACGACCACCGGACTATCAGCCTCTCATGTCACATAACGAAGCTACTTCTGAGAATCATTATGAGAAGACCAAGGAAAAAGATAAAAATGGAAATAGCAGATGAACAGTTTGGATTTGTTGAAGGAAAGGGAACACACAATGCCATTTATGCTTTACGAACACTAACAGAAAGAGCTTTAGATTTTACAGAAAGATCTCTACTTATGCTTCATTGATTACGCCAAGGCATTCGACAAGGTGAAACATAATGAAATTATTAAAATGCTTGAAGACATCAATATAGACGGCAAAGACCTGAGGATTGTAAAACATCTATACTGGCAGCAAGAAGCAGCAATTCGAGTTGAAAATAGAACTGGAAAATATCAACCGATAAAAGAAGGGGTGCGACAAGGATGTGTACTATCTCTAGATTTTTTTTCTCTGTACAGCGAGAATATTATAAGAACGATCATCATAGAACCAGGCATAAAAATTGGAGGATACAATATTAACAACCTTTGGTATGCTGACGACATAGTACTGACAGCTGAGAACCAACAAGACCTGCAACATCTCTTGGATATATTCGCCAAAGAAAATGAACAAAACGGCCTTACTTTGAACATCAAAAAGACAGAGACTATGGTTATATCTAAGAAACAGAATCCACCAACATGCAGTATAAAAGTAAACGGAACTATTCTAAAGCAGGTGCAGAAATTCACATACATTGGAGCAGTAATAACTTCAGATGGGAAATGCAGAACAGAAATTAGGAACAGAATAGGCCAAGCAAAGACTGCATTTCCGAGAATGAGAAACATATTAACCAACACATCCTTATCAATGAATGTTAGAAAACGAATCATAAAATGCTATATTGAACCTGTCTGGTTATATGGAAGAGAATCATGGACAATAGTCAGGTCTGCACAAAAATCATTGCAAGCAGCAGAAATGTGGTTTATTAAAAGAGTGTTTCGAATCCCCTGAACAGCAAAAATAACTAATGAAGAATGTATGAGAAGAGCTGGAGAGACAAAAAACCTTGTCAAAAAAAATAAGAGAGAGACAATGTACTTTCATAGGACATGCAATGAGAAGAGGGGGCATTGAAAATATTATAACAACAGGAAAAATAGAAGGAAGAAGATCATGAGGAAGACCAAGAGAATGATACTGGACAGTCTGACGGGATGGTGTGAAAGGAGATCACCAACTGAACTGATGACCTGCATAAAGGATCGTGTACCCTGGAGAAGCATAATAGCCAACAGCAGTCGGCACGGCACCTGATGATGATGATTATGATGATGATGATGATTTCCGTTGTGGCAATCAGCGAACCATAGCTGGCATCCTAGCGTCAGGTTAGCAAACCATAGCTGACCTGGATTCTGTCTCACCTTTCCGTTGGTACCCCAGTAACAGGCCTAGCCTGGCTAACGAGACAGGGATCGCCATAGCCCACATGGTGGTGGAGTCTGCTAAAGAAGCATTGCCACCCCCTGCTTTTTTAATCTGTACTCCGGGACTTAAAAAAAATAACTGCCATAACCTGCTCTCACGACAATACGAAGCTGATACTCAATACCTCTACAGCATCGGCTGCAAAGAACACCAGCTCCCAGTTATAGGGAGATAGCACAAGACAAGACAAGACGAGTCAAGACAGGAATCCTTCATCCATTGCATGACAAGGAATACAAGAACAATCAATAAATTACATTATTTTATCTTCCCCTTTTTTACATGTATCTTTCCTATTTTTACTTACATCTTCCCTTTTTTATTTATATCTTCCCCGTTTTTACTTGTATCGTCTCTGTTTTTAATCTTAAAAGTTATCTGTAAAGGTTATCTGGATAATTATTGTAATAAAAATGATAAAGATCAAACGAAATTTCTCGTAGCCTTTGACAAGACAGTACAAATAGTGAGGGTAATAGTCTTTTTGTCTGAATTCAGTTCTAGTTCTTCTACCTTTTTGTCCGTCACATTCTTTTACTTTTGAGTATTTAGTCGTCATTTTAATTGGGTTTTTTTTTTTTTTAGTTTGTCAACGAAGGTGTAAAATAGATTATACATTCCAGCCGTTTTAAATGTATCTGTTCTCTGTATCATATAACAGTTGTGTTCTGAGTTGTTGTTGCATGTTTCGAGAGTAAAATAAAATATAAAAAAAGCAACAATTTCAGCGTAGAGAAAAGATGTACAGAACATCAGATGGGGCAGTGCGTGCCAACTCTCTACGCCTTCAATATAACGCCCGTTTCTCTGTTCCTTTTTCCACTGCTGTTATACATGAAATTTGGCCAAAGGTCAGTTCTTCCACGACCCCTTTTAGGAAAATTTCAGGTACAACAGAACGAGCTATCTCCTTTAGAAAGCTTTGTCCTCATAACCTTTGCCACGGCAAATGAGAAGCCGTCCAAATGTGCATGCATACATGCATTCAGAGCAGACGGGTTTTAGATACATGGGCATCGATGAATGAAGCAGATTCCGCGCTGCATGTCCACATCATGCATATTTACAGCATATTCTTGCAGGATATGAATTTATCATTGCTGGCAGCTACGATCATCGTCTATCAGACGCAGAAGAATGTACTTCGATAACGGAGTTTCACATACACGGGTCTGAAACCTGTTAAATAACCGACGTTTCTTCGTCTCTTTTCTCTGTCGGCATATTTAAGACATATGATGTGCGTGTTTAAATTATCGTGTAAGTGATTTTTATAAATGGATGTAGATTCAAACTCAGATCACCTCAAAGGACATCTAGAAGTCTGGCGGTGGTGTAAGGAAAACTTGAACGTCTTGAAACTGAACATATTGTGCTGGTTGGGCAGTGCAGAAAGAATGAAAGAGAACAGACAAACGAAAACGACGTATGTACAAGAGATGAGGGAAACAAGACCAAGGGGCTAGACCAAGACAGAGATGGAAAGACGACATAGAAGAGGAAATACAGGAAACTGATGTCACCAGCTGGAGAGAGAAGATTAGGAATAGAGACGAATGGAGACGAACTTTACCTCCAGCAGTGGCCCTTAATGACTCTAAAAGCTGAAGCAGAAGAAGAAGAAGGAGAAGAAGAACAAGAAGAAGAAGAAGAACAAGAACAAGACGAACAAGAACAAGAAGAACAACAAGAAGAAGAACAAGAAGAAGAAGAAGAACAACAAGAACAAGAATAACAAAAACAAGAACAAGAGAAGAACAAGAAAACTTATAATAAATGCAGCCTGCAGTAGAAGACGGGTTTAAGGTGCAGAGATATCCGCTCTTACGGCATTCTCTGATAAGCTTTACTAGGTCCAAGATTCTGTAACATTCTTGGAGTGGCCTGTGGAAACAAAGTACGTCATAGAAAGTTGTTAACAAGGTTCATTGTGACCGGGCCCACATCGTTATGAAGCTTATTATGTAGGTTGGCCTGGCAGCTCTGTGGGAATTTTCAAGTTGTCTGAGACAAGAATCTTCGTTTTTTTTCACTTTCAAGTTGTGTCAAACAAGAATTTGTGTTTGTCTCAGTTTCAAGTCGTCTGAGATATTAATCTTTCTTTTCTTCCTTTCCAACTGCACTCTCTTTGTGTGTCTATAAGAATGAAGAGAACTATAAGATACCGCAAGTTTAAGAGTCCTTACGATAGGATACATAATGGGAAAAAGAAAGAGAAGAAGACCGAGGAGAAGATGGCTGCAAGACATCGTTGATGATCTGCGAATGGACGCATCAGCAGCACGGCATCGTGCTTACAACCGAGAGGTCTACAGGAGAGCGGTTAGGGAATCAATGTTCCGCAAGGGACATCCAAATAACTAACAATAGGACCCCAATCAGCCTTTTCCATATCTTCATTTAAGATATAATCCTGAAGATCTACTATAGTTATTTTGGAAACTTTCATTTGTTCTCGTGGAGGATATTTCAGTTGAAATTACAATGATTACAAAAATTTGTTTGGATATTTCATGAGCATAAAACTGTTTACTTTAATCGTTACTGCAAATGATGGAAGCCCCAGAAAACTAGACATTCTTTCACTGTTTCTGTGGTCGATTATGCAAATCCAATATATTGGTACCCAGAATCACATGTTAGAAAAGATGTTTAGCGAAAACGACGCTCAAAAAAAGTTAAATTTTGTCTACTTCAAAGATAACATCTTCTGCAATGAAAAGTTCCATTATCCAAGTAGACGCAACTAGAACATAAAACTGTACGACCAATAAAATTAGCTCATATACATACATACATACATATATATATATATATATGTGTGTGTGTATGTATATGTGCGTGTCTGTGCGTGATTGTGTGTGTGCGTGTCTGTGCGTGCGTGATTATGTGTGTGCGTGTCTGTGCGTGCGTGATTATGTGTGTGTGTCTGTGTGCGCGCTTGTGTGTGTGTGTTTGTGTGAAAATGAAGGAAGGATATGAAAGAACGGAAATGGCGGTAAGACACAGCAAGCACACATGGATATTTCGGCTCAAAGCATTTATCACGGAAAACGGGAAAGACAAAAGAGCAAATAGTTTTCTAGGGTATAATACAGCAGCGTCATTTTTACTTTAATCGTTACTGTACTTAACAAAAAAAAAAACTTAGCAAAACAGCTGAGAAACTCATAAATGCCTTTGAATGTAAATGCTACAGAAGAGTTCTTCAAACATCATGGACACACAGAAGAACAAATATATCTATACTACAAGAACTTAATACTGAAGAAGAGTGGAGAGTAAAGAGGATTAAACAGGGAAAACTTAAATATTTTGGACACATTAAATGTCATGATAATCTAGAGAAGACCGTCTTGGAAGATTACATAATGGGAAAAAGAAAGAGAGGAAGACCAAGGCGAAGATGGCTGCAAGACATCGTTGATGATCTGCAAATGTATGCATCAGCAGCAGGCTATCTTGCTCACAGCCAAGAAGCCTACAAGAGTGCTGTTAGGGAGGCAAAGTTCCGCAAAAGACATACAAATGAATGAATGAATGAATGAACTGGGCAATGGGTTTGGGGGCTCCTATCAGGGTCTGGAGAGGACTGCGAGCTGTGCCATGTCGACAGGGATCAGGATTTGATATGACCAACAACTTTGAATACAGAAAAAGAAGTTACCTACTTATCATCACCAGCCCTCTGTACTCCCAAATAAGAATAAGGTGTAAAAAAAAGACTTCCCAGCCAGTCCTATCTTGAGCAAGTCGGAATACCCCAAACCATGTCTTTCTTGTTCCCTTTATTTCTTCCCGTATTGTGCGACCCCACTTTCCTAATGGCCTGCCCTTTTTTCTTTTCCGCTAAGGTGCCCAAATCAAGGCGGTATAAGAGATGCCCTTTTTTTCAGTCGTAGGTTTTGACCTCTTTATTGTTGGCAATATCCATTCGTTTGGTTATTTCTTCGGTTGTCGCACGTTATTCGCGGTGTATTCTTAGAAATTAGCTGAGATATCTTTCAATTCCTCCCAGTTTGCTTTCAATTCTTCAACTGGTTCTCCATGTTTCGATTGCATATAATATAAAATGGAGTGTACTTTGGATTTATAGATTCTGATCTTGATGTTCGTGTGGGGAATTGGATATTTCCATTCATTCATTAGAATGTCCCTTGCAGAACTTTGCCTCCCTAGCAGTTCTCTCGAGGCCTCTCAGTTGTAAGCAAAGAGTCATGCTGATGAAGCATCCGTATCAAATCATCAACAATGTTTTGTTCCCATCTTTACCTTGGTCTTTCTCTCTTTCTCTTTTCCCATTATGTACCCTTCCAAGACTGTCTTCTCCACACTCTCATGACGTTTAATATTTCTGAAATACTTCAGTTTTCTCTATTTAATCTTCTTTCCTAACCAAATTTCTTCGGTATTAAATTCTTGTTATATGGTTATGTTTGTTCTTTTTCCTGTCCGTGATATTTGAAGGACTCTTCTGTAGCACTTACATTCAAAGGCACTTATGTGTTTCTCAGCTGTTTTGTTAAATATCCAGGCACTACATTGGATTTATAGATTCTGATCTTGAGGGTCGTATGGAGAATGGGAGATTTTCATATGCTTGCTAATTTGTTGGACTACTATACTTGTACGTGCATTTAATTCCAAGCGACTCATCTTGTAGAAGATCAAAAGGCAATGGAGACACTTTCTGTGGAGCATAGCTTTAGCGACAATAAACTGCTGTGAGAAAGAAGCTTATTCTTAACAGTTTCCATTTTGATTAAAAATGCCTTAGATAAGACATCAGTAACTACACAACGTCTTCCAATGAAATCTACTCACGACGTGTTTTAAAACACTTTTAAAAATTAAACATAAACACATTGGATGAAGTGCCAGATCTAGACATAAGCTAAAGAAAGAAAGAATGACAGATTAGGTCCTCGCAACTTTCTGGTGTAACGTTTTAACAAGGGAGTTCTAAGCTTTATATGAGATAGGGAATCAAAATGTAATCGCAAATCAAGGGACGTAAGCATTGAACAAAAAAAATCTGAAAAACGTCGAAAGCGAGTCATAAAGTCTTTTCATATGGTTTTCAATGGTTGCGTCCCTTGGTCTGAGGTTACTTTCTGACCAATCCTTGTAGTTTAGGGTTTCATCAAGTCTAAATCCGACACTGCAGCTTTGGGCCTCATCTAAACCCAGCACTGATTTGGTTCACGACGGCCCGGAATACAGAAACTGGAAAATTATATTTTCCTTCATACATATGTCATTTTCGTCATCCGCGCATGCTTAAATAGCGGCAATTTCATTTACAATATTTCATTTAACAAACATTAGGGTTCAGAGTTCGCCGAAAACCTGACAAATGATTAATGCGCATTTTATGAAAACGCGTTTGATATGCATCAAAACTTCCTGCACAAATCACAAATGATGGTCATCTGGCCCAGATTGTTTCCGGCGGCCGCTGTAAACCTTCACTGACTCACAATCGACCTCAGCATATCAAATATTCATAAACATCCCAATCTTCCGGTCAGTCTGTATCTATTTCTGTGAGGTCGCTGATGAGGAAGGCGGCCACTGACCGAATGTAATAGCAGTAATAATAATAATCTGACCACAATACTGGGGCTTCGACGTAGTCATTTCAATATTATTTAAAGGCGTTGGAGAAAGGCCATAACGAAATGAAAGCAAGCTTCCTTCCTTCCTTCCTTCCTTCCTTCCTCCCTTCCTTCTTCCCTACCTCCTCCCTTCCTTCCTTCTTCCCTACCTCCTCCCTTCCTCCCTCCCTCCCTACTCCTTCCTTCCTTCCTTCCTTCTCATGACCAAACCTTTCTCTTCCTTGCCGACTTCTCGTGCCATTTTGATGATTACTAAGGTCGCTGTTACTGAATGGTCATTTACCAAGATAGAAGGAAATTCCTAGTAAACTACTTTTACATTCATAGTGCTGCTCTCTCAGATGTTCTTTCATCTGCATTAATCTTCTTTTTCTATGCGACTGATAGTCTCCTGGCAGTCTTGTATCACAGCCAAGAACTCTCAGTTCTCAGATCTACGAACAGCATCAACCAATTTACGGGAGAGGCCAAGTATGGAACGTCTACTTCCGAAAGTGCTCATAAAATTCTGCAATCTCCCGGGCGTTGCTTCATACAGGTCGAGAGAAAAGTAGCGTCCCTCCTCATGTTTTTATTGCCCCTTTCTTGTGTGGTACCATACATGTACATTTAGTTCTTCTCTTCACTTTCTATTTCCTCGTCCTTTATGAAATAAGGCGGAAGTTGAAATGTTAGAGCTATCTACTTCGTCAATGAATAAAACCGTTTCTATTGCATGTGTGTGTGTGTGTGTTTTTTAGTCTAATTATAAAATTCGTCACTTCCCAAATACCTAGACAATTTCAAAATTAACCTTCTTATGGCTGGTAAAAATAAACTAATTGATATCGTGACAAGCAGCATTTCCTGTAGCAGACAGTGAAGTGTTATCTCGCTAAATGCCAAACCGCAGTCCATTTTGCTCAGCTGTGCACGAGTAGCTGCCGAGTAAATATAGACCATATGATCACCATTTTCGCCAACTCTAAGATCTGTGGTGCCATTCGTTTTCTGAAAGGAGAAGAACACGGCGCCGCAGAGATTCATCGTTATCTGAGTCGCATGTACGGCGACATAACGTTACGAGTGACAGTTCTGTCAGGGATTCGTGCATGAAATTCAGGGAGGGGGTCAAAGATGTCCATGACCCGGGATTGGTGATCTCATTTAAAATGTCGGCCAAGTCGTGCGAGGAAAAGGAGTCACTTGACGATTTCTGATTTTTCTGATTTCGGGGTAAGATGAAGGTCTGATTTGTAGGCAGGGCTTTTAAACCAACGATGTTCTCACAGATGGAATAAACAGCTGGCTGGACTCCTTCCCGTCAGTGTTCTTTTGATTAAGCGTTGTAAAAGCTAGCGCTTCGGTACCACAAGTGTCTGAACTTGGGTGGCGACTGTAGGAAAAAGTCATGTGGCTATGTGATATACAT
This sequence comes from Achatina immaculata, assembly GCA_009760885.1. Lineage (NCBI taxonomy): Eukaryota > Metazoa > Mollusca > Gastropoda > Stylommatophora > Achatinidae > Lissachatina > Lissachatina immaculata. The sequence goes on from CM019699.1 coordinate 15,241,714, forward strand.
TTTATATGTAAAGAATTTGCTTTCTCTATTTTTTATTCTTTTTTTTGTTTAAACCAGGCAATAGGGTGTTGGTTTTTTGGAATAACCCCCGTTGTATCTGAACAGAGAGATACTTCATCTCAGATAGCAGATAACAGTGCTCTTCAGAAGTCCTATAAATAATAACCATTTATAAAAAAGTCGTTCTAGAAGCTTGCGGACCTTGCCTTGTATTATTTCTCAGACTAAACAAACAACCATCACAGATACACTAGACAGATCAGTCTTGTAAGAGAGCAGAGGAATTTAATCTCGCACAATCCGTCTCAGAAACGTGGCTTTTTTTCTTCCTCTCTCCAAAACAATCAAGCGCGTGTCTGACTGTGGCTGATAAAGCAACAAACATCCATCAGGAGGAGGAGGGGGTAAAAGGGTTGAGTCCTACTTCTCGAAAATCATACAGAAAGTAATAAATGCCTCTTTGTGAATAGACTTACTGTGTATCTGATCCCAGTTCTAGTATTTGAGTACAGTGAATCTACATCTTGCCAGGGACTTGACGATGGTATCGGAATATCTTAGCATTCTTGGCTTTTAGAGCGGAGTAGTAGATCCCATTACATCAGCTTCGGATGCAATGTATGGAAACCTGTTTACACATATGTTATAAATAATACAGAAATTTCTACGCTACTGGAAAATACATTTTGAAAAAAAGGAACAGCTGTATTCATTAGCGGAGCACGCAGTTGTAATATTCTGGCTTATGCCTTCATCATACGAAGAAATGGAAAAAGAAGAGAAAGCATAAACTTATATGTATAGCATATGATACATAAGAAAGGAAAAACACTGAAGTTATTTATATATTAACTAGTATGAAGCTGTGTCCGAGAGAGGAGAGTGAGAGAGAGAGAGAGAGAGGAGAGTGATTGTAAAACGTTGTAAATGCTTATATACAGAGCTGTGGTTTGTGATATCAGTCTGATTGGTTAGTATACAAATATAAATTTGTACTTATTCTTTTTATTCTTCTTCAGCTTTCCAAGCCATTAAGGCTCATTGCTGCAGATAAAGTTCGCCTCCATTCCCAATCTTCTCTCTCCAGTTGGTGACACTAATTCCTTGTATATCTTCTTCCATGTTTTCTTCCCATCTCCGTCTTGGTCTACCCCTTGGTCTCGTTTCCCTCATCTCTTTTGCATACATAATTTTCTTCTTCCATTCTTTCTATATGCCCCAGGCAGCGTAGTCTGTCCAGTTTCAGGACATTTATAATTCGTTGGGATTTAAATAAGCTGTTCAGTTCAGTGTTCTTTCTAGATCTCCATTCTCCACTGGTGGTATAATTTATGGACCCAAAGATTCTTCTTAGGTTCTTGTTCTCAAAGATATGCAATTGTTGTTCATCTTTAATTTGTACTTATTGTGTGTTATAACTAGATTTTTTATGTGATGTGAAATTAAGACAAATGTCTAATTAAAACTATTTTCAGACCTCCATTTGTGTCAAGTCAGTTGTGTACCGACTGTTGGGACTTTAAGGTTTAGTCAAGGAAAATGCGGTTGTCAATTATTTCCGTGTTACATTTATTCGGCGCTGGCTCCACCTTCACGGCGCCTTCTTGACTGGTCACGCTCAACATCAGATGCAGAAATCCGGCCACGGAAATTTGTTTTTACAAGGAAATGCATGTTATTTTCCGGATTGCAGGTACAAATTCACTTTCTGGCGGATGGATCCAGGGCATAACTCCACTGCCAAAGTTGTGTTCCATGTTGCTAAGTTCTGTCAGTAAAGCTAGATAATGTCTTTGGTATCTGCGATACAGTACCAAGGCGAATAGAAAGTAAAGTGAAGGTTTTAGTTTAAGGTTTTTCAGAAAGGTTTGATCATCTCTGAGGGTACTTAACTATTAAAAAATACCTGAGAGGAAGTTTCAACTATAGTCTTTCTTCTTCTTCTTTTTCTTCTTCTTCTTCTACTTCTTCTTCACTTCTACCACCAAAACCGCACCGTGATCCTCCTGAACTTACTCCTGTGGTCCTCGATAGGTCCCGTGGTCCCCCTGTGGTTCCCGAAAGGACCACACGAGATTCACGAGAGGATCACAAGAGGTTCAGAGTATCGCAGGGCTTGAGCCTGTATTCTTGGTGGGTCTCAGAAGCGGGAATGCGTGACACCGTGGTTTTCGTTGCACCAGTTTAATCTAGAGTTGGACTTTCTCACAGGAAAACCTCGACGTGTTTTGGATATCAGTATATCCTCGCTGGGTGATAGGTGGTTGCCCACCTAGCCTAGAGTTGGACTTTCTCACCGGAAATCCTCGACGTGTTTTGGATATCAGTGTATCCCCGCCGGGTGAGAGGTGGTTGCCCATCCAGTCCAGCGTTGGACTTTCTCGCTGGAAAACCTCATTGTGATTAGGATACGCATACATCCCGACGGGTGAGGGTGGTTGCCTATCTAGACTGCCCTGGTCCAGTGTCTCCGACTTCATTTTGTAGCCGTGGCCGCTACCCTTCCTAGTTGTGACCAGGACGAAGGTTTTGTCTAGGATGACGAATCCTCGCCATTAGTACGTTTCAACCCTGGGTTGAGCCAGTTTAGGCATATTTCACCAGTATGGGTGTGTTTATGGACGTGATCGACCTCTAGAGCGGAGGTACCTTGACATGAGTAGCCATCAAGTTTCATCCCTGGTTTAAGCCAGTTTAGGGATATTTCACCAGTATGGGTGTATATCGGACGCGGCCGGCCTCTAGAGCAGAGGTGCCGTGGTATGAGTAGCTCTCGCCGCGAGACCACTGGACATACCGACTAAGCTTCACTTTATCCTTTCCATCACCTTTTCACATCGGCACCGCATGGCAACTATAGTTTCTTTTTCGCATTTTCTTCATTGGCCGGGAGGAGTTTCACTCCACGCGGGGCATTCGAAGAATCTTGCCAGCAGTGTCTTAACTTCTGGGTTAAGCCGTTTCAGGCATTTCACCCGTTATGAGTGCACATAGGACGTGGCCTACCTCCAGACCAGAGGTGCCGTGATTTTACTACTGTTTACTTCGTTTAATTCATTCTTTGACCTTTACCACAGTGGTGCCGAGCGGCAACCCCATTCGCACCTTTCTTCACTGGCCGAAGCGTCTGGTTTTCAGGCGCCAGATATTCGCCTTCGCCCCTTCTCCTGTCAGTTTTAACAGTTCTGCCACGAGAAGGCCAGGAGCTGGACTTGACTGTCAAAGGCTATTTGAGACGCACGCCTTTGGAGTGGAGAGCGTATCCTCACCCCACCTCCGGCTAAAACAGTCCTTAGAACCTTTCTGTCTCTCTCTCTCTCTCATTTCTTCTTCTTCTTCTTCGTCTTCTTCTACTTCTTCTCTCTCTATTTCAAAAGAACGCATTCTGAGGTGTGTCCATGTTATATATCGTTCGACCTTGGTTCGGTGTGTTTTTTAGACTGCGTTTGTCTTTCCATTTCATTTGGCTAGACAAGCGTTTTATGTGAAACTTATCACTGGTAGATAGGATAGGGTCTTGGCCAACTATAGCTCGCCGACCCTGACGCAAGCATTCAGTTATGAGTCGCTATCTCATTCAGCCCGAGTTCCGGATCTTCGCCCTTGAGAACGGACAAGCAAAATAGCACAGGATAAGAGTGTCATTTGGTACGGTTACTGATATTAATAATAGCACGCATGGGCACGGCATCTGATGATTTGATAATGATTTGATGAGATCTTGAGGGAGGTGAAGATGCCTGTCCGATGAAGCAATAAGCTGACATGTTAGCATCAAGGTTAGCCAACCATGGCTGACCAAGACCCTGTCCCACCTCTCCGTTGGTGCCCCCAGTAACATGCCTAGCCTGGGTAACGGGGCAGGGATCGCCATAGTCTCCATGGTGGTGGAGTCTATTAAAGAAGCATTGCACACATCCCTGGTTTTTAGCTGCACTTCTGGACTGAAAAATAGCTGCCATAATCTGCTCCTACGCCGACACGATGCTGTGCCTCAACACCTCCACAGCATCGGCTGCAAAGAATACCAGCTCGCAGTTACATGGAGTTCGCACAAACAACAAACGATGAGATCTTGAAAAACGCAATCGCCCTCCGTTTCTTACTTTGAGGATAAAAATAATATAATATCTTTTCAGATGCCCATCTATTCCTTCCTCAAAGAAAAGGTGCTACGTTGTTCAGGTATTTGTACTTTTTTTGCACACATTTTCCCATGAAAAGGTAAACGGTAAAATCCCCGTTTTCCCATGCAATTAAGGCATATTAGGGACACGGTGTTAGGCCCGTATTTCCACGACCTTCTGCGCATGAAAAAGTGTGATGTGGTCAGTGTCACACCCGGTCTGTATTTACCTTCCCAGATTTTTCTGGTACCCATTTTTAGAGGCTGGGTGGAACCACGGAAGGTTCTGTGTGTGCCAGGCAAAATCCCTCTGGGAATCCCACAGAAATTACTACTCCTTTTTTTTATAAATAAAACATAATTTGCTGAGAGAATAGACGAATGAAGAGTTTGTGAGGCCAACCCCCCCCCCCAAAAAAAAATTTTGTTGCTGTTTAAGGTAGCATGACCTACAGTTGTTTTGGCACGTGATTCTCTGCAGTTTGAGGTTTCAAGTTTTCAAATTTAAGGAACATCTACAAGATCAAAATTAAAAAAAAAACTTCTTCTTCTTCTTCTTCCCTGTCTGCTTATGTCGCTAGCGTCGCAGGGAGTTAACATCAGTCCAGAACAAGGTGACAGGCCTGGGTAGCTGTCATGTTACGTTTCCTCGATGCGTCTTTCACCCCATCTTATCTTGTCATCCTTGTGCCATGTTTCCAGATATTCTAGAGTTGTATGCCAGATGTTCTAGAGTTGTATGCCAGATGTTCTAGAGTTGTATGCCAGATGTTCTAGAGTTGTATGCCAGATGTTCTAGAGTTGTATGCCAGATGTTCTAGAGTTGTATGCTAGATGTTCTAGAGTTGTATGCTAGATGTTCTAGAGTTGTATGCTAGATATTCTAGAGTTGTATGCCAGATGTTCTAGAGTTGTATGCTAGATGTTCTTGAGTTGTATGCTAGATATTCTAGAGTTGTATGCCAGATGTTCTAGAGTTGTATGCCAGATGTTCTAGATTTTTTTCCTACTTTCTGAACAACAATGTAGGAAAAGAAATTCAGCAGGAATCTGAATCCGCCGGTTTCTTTGAATGTCTTCATATTTGCTTGTTTGTTTTGAAGCGACTAAATTATTTTATTTTACTTGACGTACCTGGCGAGATTCTTCAGCTGCCATGAGTGGGGCTCCTCCCGGCCAGTGAAGAAAGGTGCGAATGGGGTTGCCGCTCGGCACCACTGAGGAAAAGGTCAAAGAATGGATTAAACGAAGTAAACAGTGGTCAAATCGAAATGAGAAGAATTCGTAATAAATTGTAAATTGCCCATTATACGGTACATCTTCTATGTCCCAGTCTGTCTCGTCTCCTATAAGTCGTCGGACTTGTCCGTTATGACTTCTGTTTCTGCACATTAACTGCTTGTGAAAGTTCTTCCCACCAGATTATCGCTTCTTGCGAGTGTTTAGAAGGGGAGGGAATAACAGCCACCAGCTGTGGACAGGAACAGACAGAATTACAAAAATAAGATTTTTTAAGGGCATGCATCTTTCCCTAGGCAACATATGCATGTGATACCTGGACATTTAATAAAACAACTGAGAAACACATAAATGTGTTTGTATGTAAATGCTACAGAAGAGTTCTTCAAATACCATGGACACAAAAAAGAACAAATATATCCATACTACAAGAACTTAATATTGAAGAAGGTTGGCTAGTAAAGAAGATGAAAGAGAGAAAACTTAAATATTTTGGACATATTAAACATCATGATAATTTAGAGAAGACCGTCTTGGAAGAGTACATAATGGGGAAAAAAAGAGTGGAAGACCAAGGCGAAGATGGCTGCAAGACATCGTTGATGATATGCGAATGGACGCATTACCAGCAGGGCATCTTGCTCACAACCAAGAAGCCTACATGAGAGCTGTTAGGGAAGCATAGTTGCGCAAGTGGCATGCAAAAGACTAAATGACAGCTTCACCAAAATCGGAGTTCTTCTATACCCTAAACATAGGGTACATTCAGTATACCTTGTAAGAGAAGAAATTTCTGACAGCAAAACATGACTACGTTATGGTGAAGTTCAAACAAATTTGAGTAGGACTCTGTCTTGGAATGCATGACCTAAGTCTGACTCGCTTTCTTCTGACTGTCCTAGGGGGAGTCGAGCTGGCTGTGATCTCTGTTTAAGAATTCTATGGAGAAAAGTTTTCTCCCCTTGTTTCGTTTTATTTTCTTCGTGTTTGCTATTGTTTATTCTTAAGCTTCGCGGACTTGGGAGGAAGGGGGTAAAGACGCCTGTCCTTTGAGAGAATCAGCGACCAGTAGTTGATATCCTAGTGTCAAGGTTAGCGAACCGTAGCTGATAACCTAGCGTCAGGGTTAGCGAACCGTAGCTGATATCCTAGCGTTAGGGTTAGCGAACCGTAGCTGATATCTTAGCGTCAGGGTTTGCGAATCGTAGCTGATATCCTAGCGTTAGGGTTAGCGAACCGTAGCTGATATCTTAGCGTCAGCGTTTGCGAATCGTAGCTGATATCCTAGCGTTAGGGTTAGCGAATCGTAGCTGATATCCTAGCGTCAGGGTTAGCGAACCGTAGTTGATATCCTAGCGTCAGGGTTAGCGAACCGTAGCTGATATCTTAGAATCAGGGTTAGCGAACCATAGCTGATATGCTAGCGTCAGGGTTAGCGAACCATAGCTGATATCCTAGGGTCAGGATTAGCGAACCATAGCTGATATCCTAGCGTCAGAGTTAACGAACCATAGCTGACCAATACCCTGTCCCACCTCTCCGTTGATACCCTCAGTAACAAGCATATGATGACTAACGGGCCAGGGATCGCCATAGTCCACATGGTGGTGGAGTCTGCTAAAGAAGCACTGCACACCCCCACACCCTACTTTTTAGCTGTACTCCGGGGCTGAATAGGTAGCTGCTATAACCCGCTCCCACACTGATATGATGCTGTAGCCCAGCAACTCCACAGCATCGGCTGCAAAGAACAACAGCTCGCAGTTACAGGGAGAAAACACAAGACAAAGCAAATCTTCTTCTTCAGACAAACAACTGTAATCTGCTTCCAAACACATACCACGCCCGTGCTTCAAAATCATTGTGGTGTAAGCTGGGGAAGAAGAGCAACAGTAAACAATATCAGAGAGACACTGAAGAAGAGACGAAGAAAGAAGATTCTTACAATGTGTGATAAAACATTACGGGATAAGAGAAATAACGACTGTGATAAAACTAGTTCCTGTAATAAAGGCAGACTGAAGTGTATAGTCTAGTTTTACAAAAAAGGCTAGAAAGAGTTAGAAGAGTGTGCACGAACGATTTTCTTGGAAGGAGAACATCAAAAGGGCTAAGGGTTTAATTTTTCCTTTATTTATTTTTTTTTTTTGGGTATTTTTTATCTATTGTTCTGTTTATTTTTAATGTGGTCCCTGAGTAAGGTATTTACCGAAATATTAGATTGTTGTAGGTTCTTAATTTATACATGCTCATCTTACTTTCTGACACTTTTGTTCATGACATGGTGGCAACAGATCTGGCGAAACGTAGCTGACATGATGGCATCAGAGCTATCGACACATAGCTGACATGATGGCATCAGAGCTGGTGAAACATAGCTGACATGATGACATCAGAGCTGGTGAAACATAGCTGACATGATGGTATCAGAGTTGGTGAAACATAGCTGACATGATGGCATCAGAGCTGGCAACCCATAGCTGACATGATGGCATCAGAGCTTGTGAAACATAGCCGACATAATGACATCAGAGCTGGCGACACATAGCTGACATGATGGCATCAGAGCTGGCGACACATAGCTGACATGATGGCATCACAGCTGGCGACACATAGCTGACATGATGGCATCACAGCTGGGACACATAGCTGACATGATGGCATCAGAGCAGGCGACACATAGCTGACATGATGGGATCAGAGCTGACGGGACATAGCTGACATGATGGCATCAGAGCTGGCAACCCATAGCTGACATGATGGCATCACAGCTGGCGAACCATAGCTGACATGATGGCATCAGAGCTGGCGAAACATAGCTGACATTACGGCAACAAAACTGGCGAACCATAGCTGACATGATGGCATCAGAGCTAGCCACACATAGCTGACATGATGGCATCAGAGATGGCGAAACATAGCTGACATGATGGCATCAGAACTGGCGAAACATAGCTGACATGATGGCATCACAGCTGGTAACCCGTAGCTGACATGATGGCATCAGAGCTGGCGAAACATAGCTGACATGATAGCATCACAGCTGGTAACCCATAGCTGACATGATGGCATCAGAGCTGGCGAAACATAGCTGACATGATGGCATCAGAGCTGGCGAAACATAGCCGACATGATGGCATATGAGGTGGCGAAACATAGATGACATGATGGCATCAGAGCTGGCAATCCATAGCTGACATGATGGCATCAGAGATTGCGAAACATAGCTGACATGATGGCATATGAGCTGGCTACACATAGCTGACATGATGGCATATGAGCTGGCTACAGATAGCTGACATGATGACATCACAGCTGGCGACACATAGCTGACATGATGGCATCACAGCTGGCGAAACATAGCTGACATGATCGCATCAGAGCTGGTGAAACATAGCTGACATGATGGCATCAGAGCTGGTGAAACATAGCTGACATGATGGCATCAGAGCTGGCAACCCATCGCTGACATGATGGCATCAGAGCTGGTGAAACATAGCCGACATAATGACATCAGAGCTGGCGACACATAGCTGACATGATGGCATAAGAGCTGGCGAAACATAGCTGACATGATGACATCACAGCTGGCGACACATAGCTGACATGATGGCATCACAGCTGGCGACACATAGCTGACATGATGGCATCAAAGCTGGGACACATAGCTGACATGACAGCATCAGAGCTCGCGACACATAGCTGACATGATGGCACCAGAGCTGGCGAAACATAGCTGACATGATGGGATCAGAGCTGGTGATACATAGATCACATGATGGCATCAGAGCTGGCAACCCATAGCTGACATGATGGCATCAGAGCTGGCAACCCAAAGCTGACATGATGGCGTCAGAGATGGCGACACATAGCTGAAATGATGGCATCAGAGCTGGCAATAGAAAGCTGACATGATGGCGTCAGAGCTGGCAACCCAAAGCTGACATGATGGCGTCAGAGATGGCGAAACATAGCTGACATGATGGCATATGAACAGCCACACATCGCTGACATGATGGCATCAGAGATGGCGAAACATAGATGACATGGTGGCAACAGATCTGGCGAAACGTAGCTGACATAATGGCATCAGAGCTAGCGACACATAGCTCACATGATGGCATCAGAGATGACGAAACATAGCTGACATGATGGCATCAGAACTGGCGAAACATAGCTGACATGATGGCATCAGAGCTGGCGAGACATAGCTGACATGATGGCAAAACAGCTGGTAACCCATAGCTGACATGATGGCATCAGAGATGGCGAAACATAGCTGACATGATGGCATCAGAGCTGGCAACCCATAGCTGACATGATGGCATCAGAGCTTGTGAAACATAGCCGACATAATGACATCAGAGCTGGTGACACATAGCTGACATGATGGCATCCCAGCTGACGACACATAGCTGACATGATGGCATCAGAGATGGCGAAACATAGCTGACATGATGGCATCCCAGCTGACGACACATAGCTGACATGATGGCAACAGATCTGGCGAAACATAGCTGACATGATGGCATCAGAGCTAGCCACACATAGCTGACATGATGGCATCAGAGATGGCGAAACATAGATCACATGATGGCATCAGAGCTGGCAACCCATAGCTGATATGATGGCATCGGAGCTGGCAACCCATAGCTGACATGATGGCATCAGAGATGGCGAAACATAGTTGACATGATGGCATCAGAGCTGGTGAAACATAGATCACATGATGGCATCAGAGCTGGCAACCTATAGCTGATATGATGGCATCAGAGCTAGCGACACATAGCTCACATGATGGCATCAGAGATGGCGAAACATAGCTGACATGATGGCATCAGAGATGGCGAAACATAGCTGCCATGATGGCATCACAGCTGGTAACTCATAGCTGACATGATGGCAGCAGATCTGGCGAAACGTAGCTGACATGATGGCATCAGAGCTAGCGACACATAGCTGACATGATGGCATCACAGCTGGCAACCCTTAGCTGACATGATGGCATCAGAGCTGGCGAAACATACCTGACATGACGGCATCAGAGCTGGTGAAACATAGCTGACATGATGGCATCAGAGCTGGTGAAACATAGCTGACATGATGGCATCAGAGCTGGCAACCCATAGCTGACATGATGGCATCAGAGCTGGTGAAACATAGCCGACATAATGACATCAGAGCTGGCGACACATAGCTGACATGATGGCATCAGAGATGGCGAAACATAGCTGACATGATGACATCACAGCTGGCGACACATAGCTGACATGATGGCATCACAGCTGGAGAAACATAGCTGACATGACGGCATCAGAGCTGGTGAAACATAGCTGACATGATGGCATCAGAGCTGGTGAAACATAGCTGACATGATGGCATCAGAGCTGGCAACCCATAGCTGACATGATGGCATCAGAGCTGGTGAAACATAGCCGACATAATGACATCAGAGCTGGCGACCCATAGCTGACATGATGGCATAAGAGCTGGCGAAACATAGCTGACATGAAAACATCAGAGCTGGCGACACATAGCTGACATGATGGCATCAGAGCAGGCGACACATAGCTGACATGATGGGATCAGAGCTGACGGGACATAGCTGACATGATGGCATCAGAGCTGGCAACCCATAGCTGACATGATGGCATCACAGCTGGCGAACCATAGCTGACATGATGGCATCAGAGCTGGCGAAACATAGCTGACATTAAGGCAACAAAACTGGCGAAACATAGCTGACATGATGGCATCAGAGATGGCGAAACATAGCTGACATGATGGCATCAGAACTGGCGAAACATAGCTGACATGATGGCATCACAGCTGGTAACCCATAGCTGACATGATGGCATCAGAGCTGGCGAAACATAGCTGACATGATAGCATCACAGCTGGTAACCCATAGCTGACATGATGGCATCAGAGCTGGCGAAACATAGCTGACATGATGGCATCAGAGCTGGCGAAACATAGCCGACATGATGGCATATGAGCTGGCGAAACATAGATGACATGATGGCATCAGAGCTGGCAATCCATAGCTGACATGATGGCATCAGAGATGGCGAAACATAGCTGACATGATGGCATATGAGCTGGCTACACATAGCTGACATGATGGCATATGAGCTGGCTACACATAGCTGACATGATGACATCACAGCTGGCGACACATAGCTGACATGATGGCATCACAGCTGGCGACACATAGCTGACATGATGGCATCCCAGCTGACGACACATAGCTGACATGATGGCATCAAAGCTGGGACACATAGCTGACATGATGGCATCAGAGCTCGCGACACATAGCTGACATGATGGCACCAGAGCTGGCGAAACATAGCTGACATGATGGGATTAGAGCTGGTGATACATAGATCACATGATGGCATCAGAGCTGGCAACCCATAGCTGACATGATGGCATCAGAGCTGGCAACCCAAAGCTGACATGATGGCATCAGAGATGGCGACACATAGCTGAAATGATGGCATCAGAGCTGGCAATCCAAAGCTGACATGATGGCGTCAGAGCTGGCAACCCAAAGCTGACATGATGGCGTCAGAGATGGCGAAACATAGCTGACATGATGGCATATGAACTGCCACACATCGCTGACATGATGGCATCAGAGATGGCGAAACATAGATGACATGGTGGCAACAGATCTGGTGAAACGTAGCTGACATGATGGCATCAGAGATGACGAAACATAGCTGACATGATGGCATCAGAACTGGCGAAACATAGCTGACATGATGGCATCAGAGCTGGCAACCCATAGCTGACATGATGGCATCAGAGCTTGTGAAACATAGCCGACATAATGACATCAGAGCTGGTGACACATAGCTGACATGATGGCATCCCAGCTGACGACACATAGCTGACATGATGGCATCAGAGCTGGCGAAACATAGCTGACATGATGGCATCCCAGCTGACGACACATAGCTGACATGATGGCAACAGATCTGGCGAAACATAGCTGACATAATGGCATCAGAGCTAGCCACACATAGCCGACATGATGGCATCAGAGATGTCGAAACATAGCTGACATGATGGCATCAGAACTGGCGAAACATAGCTGACATGATGGCATCAGAGCTGGCGAGACATAGCTGACATGATGGCATCACAGCTGGTAACCCATAGCTGACATGATGGCATCAGAGCTGGTGAAACATAGCTGACATGATGGCATCAGAGATGGCGAAACATAGCTGACATGATGGCATATGAGCTGGCTACACATAGCTGACTTGATGGCATCAGAGCTGGTGAAACATAGATCACATGATGGCATCAGAGCTGGCAACCCATAGCTGATATGATGGCATCGGAGCTGGCAACCCATAGCTGACATGATGGCATCAGAGCTGGTGAAACATAGATCACATGATGGCATCAGAGCTGGCAACCTATAGCTGATATGATGGCATCAGAGCTAGCGACACATAGGTCACATGATGGCATCAGAGATGGCGAAACATAGCTGACATGATGGCATCAGAGATGGCGAAACATAGCTGCCATGATGGCATCACAGCTGGTAACTCATAGCTGACATGATGGCAGCAGATCTGGCGAAACGTAGCTGACATGATGGCATCAGAGCTATCGACACATAGCTGACATGATGGCATCAGAGCTGGCAACCCTTAGCTGACATGATGGCATCAGAGCTGGCGAAACATAGCTGACATGACGGCATCAGAGCTGGTGAAACATAGCTGACATGATGGCATCAGAGCTGGTGAAACATAGCTGACATGATGGCATCAGAGCTGGCAACCCATAGCTGACATGATGGCACCAGAGCTGGTGAAACATAGCCGACATAATGACATTAGAGCTGTCGACACATAGCTGACATGATGGCATAAGAGCTGGCGAAACATAGCTGACATGATGACATCACAGCTGGCGACACATAGCTGACATGATGGCATCACAGCTGGCGACACATAGCTGACATGATGGCATCCCAGCTGACGACACATAGCTGACATGATGGCATCAAAGCTGGGACACATAGCTGACATGATGGCATCAGAGCTCGCGACACATAGCTGACATGATGGCACCAGAGCTGGCGAAACATAGCTGACATGATGGGATCAGAGCTGGTGATACATAGATCACATGATGGCATCAGAGCTGGCAACCCATAGCTGACATGATGGCATCAGAGCTGGCAACCCAAAGCTGACATGATGGCGTCAGAGATGGCGACACATAGCTGAAATGATGGCATCAGAGCTGGCAATCCAAAGCTGACATGATGGCGTCAGAGCTGGCAACCCGAAGCTGACATGATGGCGTCAGAGATGGCGAAACATAGCTGACATGATGGCATATGAACTGTCACACATCGCTGACATGATGGCATCAGAGATGGCGAAACATAGATGACATGGTGGCAACAGATCTGGCGAAACGTAGCTGACATGATGGCATCAGAGCTAGCGACACATAGCTCACATGATGGCATCAGAGATGACGAAACATAGCTGACATGATGGTATCAGAGCTGCCGAAACATAGTTGGCCCTGTCTCACCTCTCTAATAGTCAGTAACAGCCACAGAAACAGGCCCAGCCTGGCTAACCAGGCAGGTATAAGCAATAGTCCCTGTTGTGGTGAAGTCTGATAAAGAAGTACTGCACGCCCCCCCCCCCCGCTTTTTGGCTGGACTCAGAGACTGAAAACAATAGCTGCCACAACCCGCTCCCAATCCGACACGATGATGTGCCTCAACATCTTCAGCTCATCGGCTGCAAAGTACACCAGCTTGCTGTTCCAAGGAAACAGAAGACAGGACAAGACAAGACAAGACAGGACAGGACAAGACAAGACAAGACAATACAAGACAAGACAGGACAAGACAAGACAAGACAAGACAGGACAAGACAAGACAAGACAATACAATACAAGACAAGACAAGACAAGACAAGACAATACAAGACAAGACAAGACAATACAAGACAAGACAAGACAATACAAGACAAGACAAGACAAGACAAGACAATACAAGACAGAACAAGACAATACAAGACAAGACAAGACAAGACAGGACAAGACAAGACAGGACAAGACAAGACAAGACAAGACGAGACAGGACAAGACAATACAAGACAAGACAAGACAGGACAAGAGAATACAAGACAAGACAAGATTGGACAAGACAATACAAGACAAGACAAGATAAGACAGGCCAAGACAAGACAGGACAAGACAAGACAAGACAGGACAAGACAATACAAGACAAGACAAGACAAGACAGGACAAGACAATACAAGACAGGACAAGACAATACAAGACAAGACAAGACAGGACAAGACAAGACAAGACAAGACAAGAACTATACAATTCTGTCTACCTTTATCATAAAACATTAAACTCTTCTGTTTATCATCAGCCTCCATTGTATTTTTCATTCGTTCCCCCCCCCTCTCCTATATCCATGTCTGCTCACCCCTTTCCTTTATCTCCTTCAGTTTTTTTTTTGCACTGATGTGAATGTAGATAACAAAGAATACAATCATTAACATTTTTATTACATTTACGCCCGGTGATTGCTAGGAGATATCTGCCTGGTGGAGCCTCCACGTATTTCTGCTCTATCAAGCTGCTTACGTCAAACCTACGCCCAGACACAAGCTGTGAAATAAAACAGGAACTCAGACAGCCTGTTCTGTTATTGGTGGGTTAAAATGGAGCAGCAATTCAGCTGCTGGGAGCCGTGCAGACTGACAAATTAGATTTTTTGTTGCTGTTTCTTTTTTTGTTTGTTCTTGGTCCGATTGCCATGAGACCTAGTCATTAACGCAGCTGGCCAGTTGCGGCTCCAGGTCCCAGTGCCCATGATGCGAAGAAGGTCGACTCCCAAGTCCTGTGGGCTCTGTGTGGCAGCTGGTGGGGTCAAGACAATGACGGCTTCTTGTCGTCGTGTTTTTCTTCTGTTTTGTTTTTTTCCCATTTTCTTAGGACCTGAAGCCAAGAGGGATTTCAAGCTGGTGCCTGCCTGGTCGAAGATGCTCAGACTATGGATTCCTTTTGGCTCCATTAAGACAAGGGCTCTAGTTGTCTGACTGGCCATTGCGGCTGAGCTTTCTGGGCATTTTAGATCTAAATAAAGAGTTAACACTGAGCACGAACTGGTCATATTAGATCTAAACAAAGAGTTAAGACTGAGCACGAACTGGTCATATTAGATCTGCTCAAAGAGTTAACACTGAGCACGAGCTGGTCATATTAGATCTGCTCAAAGAGTTAACACTGAGCACTAACTGGGCATATCAGATGTGAACAAAGAGTTAACATTGAGCTGTAACTAAACGTAGTTTGAGAAAGCATAATGTCTACACGAAAAGACTATACAAACTAAGAATGTCTACAGCTCACATTTCAAACTAAAAATGTCTACAGCTCACATTTCAAACTAAAAATGTCTACAGCTCACATTTCAAACTAAAAATGTCTACAGCTCACATTTCAAACTAAAAATGTCTACAGCTCACATTTCCAACTAAAAATGTCTACAGCTCACATTTCAAACTAAGAATGCCTACAGCTCACATTTCAAACTAAGAATGTCTACAGCTCACATTTCAAACTAAAAATGTCTACAGCTCACATTTCAAACTAAAAATGTCTACAGCTCACATTTCAAACTAAAAATGTCTACAGCTCACATTTCAAACTAAAAATGTCTACAGCTCACATTTCCAACTAAAAATGTCTACAGCTCACATTTCAAACTAAGAATGCCTACAGCTCACATTTCAAACTAAGAATGTCTACAGCTCACATTTCAAACTAAGAATTTTTACAGCTCACGTTTCAAACTAAGAATGTCTACAGCTCACATTTCAAACTAAGAATTTTTACAGCTCACATTTCAAACTAAGAATGTCTACAGCTCACATTTCAAACTAAAAATGTCTACAGCTCACATTTCCAACTAAAAATGTCTACAGCTCACATTTCAAACTAAGAATGCCTACAGCTCACATTTCAAACTAAGAATTTTTACAGCTCACGTTTCAAACTAAGAATGTCTACAGCTCACATTTCAAACTAAGAATTTTTACAGCTCACATTTCAAACTAAGAATGTCTACACCTCACATTTCAGTTCGAAGAAAAAAAAAGACGGCCAGCAAACAGTGACCTCAAGGTTCACTAACGAAAGTTGATCAAAGCCTGTCGCCCGACCAATGTTCTCTCTAAGGTGCGCAACCGCGCGCGCACACACACACAACAAATATCACACTAAGTACGAAATTTTCTATGCTGTGCAAAAAAACAAAATTAAAAGTAATACTTTTATTTTCTTCAGTTTCCTGATGTTGCTCTGTGCTTCAGCAGCGCGGAAGAAAAATAACTTAGCGCTACATGAATTTGTTTCCTGATTTCTTTTGATTCTAGTATTTTTTTTAAATATGGAAGTTTTAAATTGCACTTTGTAATTTGATATTACTAGGCACATGTGCGCAGAAAATGATTCGTGAGAATAGACTTGCACATGGGCGAAATTTTTGCGCACGAACCGCAAAACCTCAGAGGGCACTTTGAATCGAAACCTCCGTTGTCCCGGCACCCCCCCCCCCCCCCGAGAAAAAAGCCCCCGCCTGTCTAACGGGGCAGATATCACCATAGTCCCCATGGTGGTCGAGTCTGCTCAAGAAGTATTTCACACCCCCTCTTTTTATCTCCGCTCAGAGATGGAAAAATAGCCGTCGTAGCCCGCACCCATGTCGACACGGTGTTGTCCGTCAGCATCTTCACAGCATCGGCTGCGGAGAACACCAGCTCTCGGTTACAGATAGAACTAATAGAAACAACAGAATGCAATCCTGTATCAGCTGTGACTGTAATTTTGACAAAGCAGCGTGAAAAAATACTTTACGTGAAAAACATAACGATTTCAGTCAGTTGTTTTTCGCTTAAATATACACACACGAAGAGAAAACACATAACAGTTGCATTGCCGTGGAACTATTATCATTGTTATTATTATTACTACTACTATTATTGGTGGCCTGGTGGGCTGAGTGGTTGGGCCCTCGGTTTACTAATCCGGCGGTACGAGGTTCAAGTCCTGGTAGCACCACACCAAAGAAAGGCGCCGGGGTCCACCCGGCCTCTAAAAATGGGTACCAGATAAATCTGGGAAGGTAAATGCGGCCAAGCGTAGTACTGACCCACATCGGACTTTCATGTGCTGAAGGTCTTGGAAATACGGGCCTAACACCGTATCCCCAATATGCCTTAATGGCATGGAAATGGGAACTTTACCCTATTGTTATCTTTTACTATTATTATTATTATTATCATAATACGAGGTCTGACCTATAATCTGTTGGTAATGATTGCTAGGCCAATCCGATTGGCAACCCTGAGTCGTCAGAAATGAGGGTTTTGCGGAAGGCTGAAAGAAACCATGTTATTTTAGTTAAATACCGTAATACTTTGAGGGGGGGGGGGAAAACAGAATCAGAGTGAAACATAATCGGAGATTAATAAAATCTATCAATGTTTCTGAAAGCCTATTAACCAAATTATCTTTTCGTAGCAACTTGAGTTCATGAAACTCGGTACTTTTTTTTTTATCCATAGCTGGAAGTACCGGAAACTCCGAGTTGGTAACACGTCGAAGGCACTAAAGAAAAGGGAAGTAATTATAAAAAAAAACAAACGGAATATGAAAGGAGAGAAGAATGGTGGACTGAAGACTGAGTCCGGTTTGCGTTCACAAGGATAGCAGGACTCATTTGTGCTTAATCTTTAGAATGAAAGAAATAAGAGAAGTCAGAGAATGTTCACAGAATTCGTGAAAGCTGAAAGGCGGACAGAGAGCGTAGCAAGCGCTTTAGGGAAAAATGTAGGACAGAAATCTTCTTCTTCTTCGTCTTCTTCTTCTTCTTCTTCTATCTCCATGGAACTGCGAGCTGGTGTTCCTTGCAGCCAATGATGTGAAAGTGTTGAGGCTCAGCGCCGTTCTGACTGGGAGTGGGTTATGGTGGCTTTTTTTTTCAATCCTTGGCTACAGCTAAAAAGCAAAAGGTGTGCAATACTTCTTTAGCAGACTCCGCCACCATGGGGGACTGATATTCCATGCTCTGTTGGCCAGGCTAGACCTGTTACTGAGGATATCAACGATGAGTTGAGACAGGGTCTTGATCAGCATGGGTCGTCAACCCTGCTGTCGCCGGTATGTCAGCTATGGGTCGCTAGTTGGCAAAACTGACAGCATCTTGAACTTTTAACAAATGTGGAGACAAATTCGCATCTTATATAGAACTTTAAAACAAATTCAAGAACAATGCAGAGATAAGACAGATAACTGAACAACAATCAGTCTCATAGGTGATCAGGAAAAGGAGATGAACATATGTTGGTCATTTGATGAGAAGAAATGATCAGATAATCCCAAAACAAGCTATCAAGTGGAACACAAGAGGCCAAAGAAAAAGAGGCAGACATCGTGAAACTCTGAAGAGGACAATGTTAGGAGAGGCCAAATTAACAGGCATAAAATCACTTGATGAGGTTGAAAGACTCGCCGAAGACAAGAAAAATTGGCGAACTACTTTGCGAGCCCTGTGTGATGTTTAACGGCACGGGAAGGTTATAAGATATAAGATAAGATAGAACTTTAAAGGGAAATAGAGACAGGAAACTCTCGACTGCACAGAGAGGGGTGGGGGAAGGGAGACTAATTGAGAGACAGATATACACGCAAAAAGGCAGATAGAGAGAAAGGGAGACAAAGAGAGACAGAGAAACACATATTGAGAGAGTGAGAGAGAGAGAGAGTGTGTGTGTATGTGTATGTGTAACAAAGACTTTGTTTTCACAAGGTGAAGAACTGAATAAGCAGACATTCTTCCCTTTGTCTGTCAACTTTCACACAGTGGCAGACATTCTTCCCTCTATCTGTCAACTTTCGCACAGTGGCAGACATTCTTCCCTCTATCTGTCAACTTTCTCACAGTGGCAGACATTCTTCCCTCTATCTATCAACTTTCACACAGTGGCGGACATTCTTCCCTCTATCTGTCAACTTTCTCACAGTGGCAGACATTCTTCCCTCTATCTGTCAACTTTCTCACAGTGGCAGACATTCTTCCCTCTATCTGTCAACTTTCTCACAGTGGCAGACATTCTTCCCTCTATCTGTCAACTTTCTCACAGTGGCAGACATTCTTCCCTCTATCTGTCAACTTTCGCACAGTGGCAGACATTCTTCCCTCTATCTGTCAACTTTCTCACAGTGGCAGACATTCTTCCCTCTATCTGTCAACTTTCTCACAGTGGCAGACATTCTTCCCTCTATCTATCAACTTTCACACAGTGGCGGACATTCTTCCCTCTATCTGTCAACTTTCTCACAGTGATAGACATTCTTCCCTCTATCTGTCAACTTCTCACAGTGGCAGACATTCTTCCCTCTATCTGTCAACTTTCTCACAGTGGCAGACATTCTTCCCTCTATCTGTCAATTTTTCACAGTGGCAGACATTCTTCCCTCTATCTGTCAACTTTCTCACAGTGGCAGACATTCTTCCCTCTATCTGTCAACTTTCTCACAGTGGCAGACATTCTTCCCTCTATCTGTCAACTTTCTCACAGTGGCAGACATTCTTCCCTCTATCTGTCAATTTTCTCACAGTGGCAGACATTCTTCCCTCTATCTGTCAACTTTCTCACAGTGGCAGGCATTCTTCCCTCTATCTATCAACTTTCTCACAGTGGCAGACATTCTTCCCTCTATCTGTCAACTTTCTCACAGTGGCAGACATTCTTCCCTCTATCTGTCAACTTTCTCACAGTGGCAGACATTCTTCCCTCTATCTGTCAACTTTCACACAGTGGCGGACAATCTGAATTAGAATGTATGAGCGAGCATAAGCACAACGACCCAGACCAAGAAGCGGAAGGAGTGAGAAAAAGACAGAGAGGCACACCCGACCACGCATAAGACAGAAGGCCTACATATTTATATGAGGCTACGTCGTATAATCCGCTACAACTCAAGAACTCTGTCTCTCTCGCTTCTTACTTCCACTCCCAGCGCACCATAAAAGCCCATTTATGTATACGAAAGTCTCTAATCCGCATCTAGACTCCCGTGCGACGGTAAGAAACTCCGTACTTAAAGGCCGATGATCGTGACCTTAATTTTCGTGGCTCGGGTTTGGATCGCAGCAGTTCTCGCCTTCTCTAATCTGGGGTCGAGATCTCCAGAAATACATTTCTTGCGCCGGGGGTACACAAACTGATAAGTCTTTTGGGAAAAACAAAAGAGAGAGAGAGAGGGTGGGGGGGGGGGTGCTGAGAGCTGGCGGTTATTCAGGGGCGGCTACATCGTTCTGTAGACTTGGGAGTGGGAGAACGCTGTTTTGATCTGGTGGTGAATGTAGGAGTGGGAATGTTTGGAAGACTGGAAAGATGTATAGGGAGTTGTATGGGGTTACTGGCGTGCAGCGTGTAGGAGTGGTAGAGAAGCGTGTATTGTGAATAACTGAGAATGAGCGAGCTAGAATTACATAGGGTGAAGTCTGGGGAGTCCAATTTCGAGGCTTCTCGAAAGAATGGAAGAGGACAGACAAACGAAAATGATGTGTGCATAAGAGATGAAGGAAACAAGACCAAGGGGGTAGACCATGACAGAGATGGAAAGACAAAATAGAAGAGGATATAAAAGAAATTGGTGTCACCAGCTGGAAATATTAGGAATAGAGTGGAATGGAGGCGAACTTTATCTGCAGCAATGAGCTTAATGGTTCGGAAAGCTGAAGAAGAAGAAGAAGAAGAAGCTGTCTGAGGAGTGGGAGTGTTAGGAGTGGAAGTTGTAGTATGGAAATTGGGAAAATGTAGTCAGAGGACTGGACTATTTAGTCTGAAGTATGAAAGTATAGTCTAAAGAGTGGAATATGTAGCCGGAGGTATGAAAGTATAGTCTGAGAAGTGGAAGATGTAATTTAAAACGGGAAAGTGTAGTCTATGGAGTGGAAAGTGTAGTCTATGGTGTGAAAAATGTAGTCTATGGAGTGGAAGGATGGTAGCTGAGGAATTGAAAATATAGTCTGAAAGGTGGGAAGTGTAGCCTGAGAAAAAAAAATTTGTTTACGGGAAAGAGTAGTGGAAGTTGTAGTCTTACAAATGAAATGTGTAGTGGAAGTTGTAGTCTTACAAATGAAATGTGTAGTGGACGTTGTAGTCTTACAAATGAAATGTGTAGTGGACGTTGTAGTCTTACAAATGAAATGTGTAATGGAAGTTGTAGTCTTACAAATGAAATGTGTAGTGGAAGTTGTAGTCTTACAAATGAAATGTATAGTGGAAGTTGTAGTCTTACAAATGAAATGTGTAGTGGACGTTGTAGTCTTACAAATGAAATGTATAGTGGAAGTTGTAGTCTTACAAATGAAATGTGTAGTGGAAGTTGTAGTCTTACAAATGAAATGTGTAGTGGAAGTTCTTCTCGAAGAAGTGGAAAGTAGCTTCAAACATTCTACACCCTCCACAGAGTTCAAATCTGGGCCACCGGAGAAAGAAAGAATATAAACCTGTTGGGGGTAGGTAGAGCTCAGACCAGTTAATATTAAAAAAAAGCTAAGTTGACTGCAGATTTAATAATATTAGTAGCAGTATTAGTATTATTAGTAGTAGCAGTAGTAATAGTAACAGTAGTAGTAATTGTAGTTGTAGTAGTTGTAGTAGTAATAGCAGTAGCAATAGTAGTAGTAGTAGTTGCTATAGAAAATAGCACTAAGATGGACACCACAGGGGAACAGAAGTAAGGGCAGACCAAAGGAGACATGAAAGAGAACAAGAGAGAGGATGTTGAGCAATAGAGGGCTCACTTGGGCAAGAGTAAAAAAAAAACGCAAAGGACAGGTGTTTGTGGAAATACTCGCGGAAGCCCCATGTGCCTTGGGCACTTAAGATTCAGAGAGAGAGAGAGAGAGAGAGTAGTAGTGGTAGTAGTAGTAGTAGTAGTAGTAGTAGTAGTAGTTGTTGTTGTTGTTGTTGTAGTAGTAGCTATTGTAATAGTAGTAGTTGTTGTAGCAGTAGTAGTAGTAGTAGTAGCAGAAGCGGCAGTAGTAATAGTAGTAGTAGCTATTATAATAGTAGTTGTTGAATAGTAGTAGTAATAGTAGTAGTAGTTTTTATTGTAGTAGTGGTTTTTGTAGTAGTATTAGCAGTATCAGTAGTAGTAGTACTAGTAGTAGTAGCAGCAGTAGTAGTAGTCGTATCAGTAGTAGTAGTAATAGTAGCAGCAGCAGTAGTAGTAGTAGTAGTAGCAGTAGTAGTAGCAGTATTAATGATTGTAGTAGTAATACGTGAATTAGTAGTATTACTGATTGTAGTAGTAATAGTTGTAGTAGTAATAGCACCAGCTGTAGTAGTAGTAGTAGTAGTAGTAGTAGTAGTAGTAGTAGTAGTAGTAGTAGTAGTAGTATTAGTAGTTTTTGTAGACGTAGTAGTAGTAGTTGTTGTTGTAGTAATAGTAGTAATGAATATGTTTTTGATGAAGATGATGCTATGAAATAATTTAACTGTTTCTTTGTGTGAGACCCAAAGTGTCTTTTTTAGTAGAATAATTCTACGTCAATTTAAATTATTAATTTTTTTTCCTAATATTATCCATGATACAGATAAGCTTAAACCACACAACTAATACGCGACGGGATGGGGGAGAATTTACTGTGTTAAAGTAGTAAGGGTCTTGGAACCAGAGCTGGGTAACATCCTGTTCCATTCCATCTAATATGGTTGCACCCAGTAAGTGGCTCACCCTGGTTAACGGGTAGAGCCCAGAGTGACCCGTAGACAAGGTAGTATTTTCTCTTTTTTTGTCTTCAAGCGAGTTAATGCTAACCATTCTGGATTAGCCATTTTGCAGTGGACCAACATCTTCATAGCGTAGGTAAGGGGAGAACATCCACGAGACGTCTTGTCTTTGAATCTTTCTGGAACTGCGAGCTGCTGCTCTTTGCAGATGATGCTGTGAACGTGTTAAGACACAGCATCATCTCGGCGTGGGAGAGGAGTAGGTAAAGGTAAAGGTAATCCTGTCATGCCCTAGACGCATTTAGGGATATGGTGTTAGTGCCCGTTTTTTTTTCTTTTACCTGTCAGCACACTAGAGAGTGATGTGGTCAGTATTACGCCTGGTCGCCTTTCCTTCCCCAACTCCAGAAGAAGTCGGGTACCCATTTCTACAGCTGGGTGATTGGGGTGCCTCTGGCCGGATTCAAACCTCCGACCTTCGCCACGAGAGACCAGTGCACTAACCACTTCGTCACTCAGACACCCAGTGGGAGAGGGGTAAGGCAGGTATTTTTTTCAGTCCCTGAAATTGTCTTCATATTGTTCTGCCCGTTTTTCAGTCCTTGAAATTGTCTTTCATATTGTTCTGCCCGTTTTTCA
Organism: Achatina immaculata; assembly: GCA_009760885.1. Lineage (NCBI taxonomy): Eukaryota > Metazoa > Mollusca > Gastropoda > Stylommatophora > Achatinidae > Lissachatina > Lissachatina immaculata. The sequence goes on from CM019699.1 coordinate 15,265,537, forward strand.
GTTCCTGAAATTGTCTTTCATCTTGTTCTGCCCGTTTTTCAGTCCCTGAAATTGTCTTTTATATTGTTCTGCCCATTTTTCAATCCCTGAAATTGTCTTTCATATTGTTCTGCCCTTTTTCAGTTCCTGAAATTGTCTTCAACTTGTTCTGCCCTTTTTCAATCCTTGAAATTGTCTTTCGTATTGTTCTGCCCTTTTTCAGTCTCTGAAATTGTCTTTCATATTGTTCTGCCCTTTTTCAGTCCCTGATTTTGTCTTTCATATTGTTCTGCCCTTTTTCAGTCCCTGATTTTGTCTTTCATATTGTTCTGCCCTTTTTCAGTCCCTGATTTTGTCTTTCATATTGTTCTACCCGTTTTTCAGTCCCTGAAATTGTCTTCAACTTGTTCTGCCCGTTTTTCAGTCCCTGAAAAAACCTGGGGAGGGGGGCGTACAATACTCAGACTTCACTGGTCTTGCGTACAACGGTGATCCCTGCTCTGTTGGGCAGACTAGGCCCGTTACTGGGGTAGGGTGGGGGGGGGCACCTACGGAGGCGTGGGATGGGGTCCTAGTCAGCCAGGTTTCGCCAACCCTGTTCCCAGCATGTCGGCTGTGGGTCTCTGACTGCCACGACGGACAGCGCCTTCTCTTGGAGAAAAGAAAACAATCAGAGGCGTGGCATAAACTCTGAGACAAACATAAAACAGATTACTAGAAAGTTACAGCCGGAGGTACATCAGAACATCTTGTATATTCCATCAGCCTTTGACTGCTCGAGTTCTGATGATGATACATCACAGGTCTTCAAGTTTTCTGTGTTATCAATCACGTTATCTGCTCACGACACTTCGTATTTACATAACGCCAGATAAAACTCTTCCCCCCCCCCTTTTTTTTTTCAAGAAACGGGGGGGGGGGGGGATTTTTTGCGCCCGTTTACTTTCCGTTGCAAGGGCGACGCGAAGGCGCGGTTCTGATGGCACTCATTGCACTCATTCCTATACCGTGCTTAGTGCATCACCATCATTATCAACATCACCATGGCTTCATTTACATAATCATCCGGTGGCCTCTTCCCATGAAAGTCTGGCCGTTTTCATAGTGCGCCGGACTACTAGCAATCCAGACCATTTTTCGTGTTGCCCAACAATGTTCCCTCTAAGCTGCGCGGCAGGGCACAGAAAACAAAATCCTACCGCGCACTAAATTTTTGGAGCTGTGCAAAACAAAACAAAACCAAAAAAAAAAAAAACAACCGATACCTTTATTTTCCAGTTTTCAGCTATTACTCCTTGCTACAATTGCGATCAAGAAAAATACAATGATGTTAGATGTTTTTCCTTTACTGTTTCTTTCTTACTGAGATATTACTTTGGGATCGGACGTTTCAACTGGTTTTTTATCGCCTAGTTTCGTTAGTACTGTAGCAGAATCTTGACGAGGCGAGTGGGCACACAGAGAATAGACGATAATTAAAATAAATGAGTAGATGAATTTCCACTGCTGAAAAGTACAGTAGGTCTATCCTGTTATTAAATGTACAGACCTTTACAGTAAATATATATATATATATATATATATACGACATATATCGAACGTATTGGAAGGATACATAATGGGAAAAAGAAAAAGAGGAAGACCGAAACGAAGATGGCTGCAAGACATCGTTGATGATCTGGAAATGGATGCAGCAGCAGCAGGCCATCTTGCTCACAACCGAGAGGCCTACAGGAGTGCTGTTTGGGAGGCAAAGTTCCGCAAGGGACAAGCAAAGGAATGAATGAATGTTCCTACGCACATTTGCACACAATGCACACGAGTTGAACATTTTGCACACTGACCGCAAACCATTAGAAGAAACATTGTCGTCAACCCACCTGTACTATTCTACTTTTCCTTCTATATTTTCCACCTACTTTTCCTTATACTTATCCTTCTCCTTTTTTCCTTATACTTTTCCTTCTCCTGTTTTCCTTATACTTTTCTTTCTCATTTTTTTCCTTCTACTTTTATTTCTACTTTTCCTTCTACTTTTTCCTTCTATATTTACTTCTACTTTTTTCCTTCTACTTTTCCCTCTAGTATGTTTTAAATAGTGTATAATGCCTGATGGTATGACCAGAATATTTTAAACCCTCTGATGCTTGTTATTTATGATATTTCTATCTTCCATTTCATTTGATTTAGTACTTCTTTGTTTTATTCTCTGTTCATAGACGTGGAGGTGAAGATGCTGTCATATGAGGCAATCAGCGACCCATAGCTGATATGCTAGCGTCAGTGTAAGCGAACCCTAGCTGACCAAGACCCTGCCCCACCTCTCTGTCGGTACCTCCAGTAACAGGCCTAGCCTGGCTAAACGGGGACAGGGATAGCCATAGTCCACATGGTGGTGGAGTCTGCTAAAGAAGCACTGCACATCCCCTGCTTTTTTAGCTGTACTCCGGGACTGAAAAAAAACAAAGTAGCTGCCATAACCCGCTCCCACGTACATCTCCACAGCATCGGCTGCAAAGAACAACAGCTCGCAGTTACAGGGAGATAGTAGACAAGACAAGACACGCTCCTACAAGTTCTCTGTTTTCTGTACATACACATCCACCCTTCACGTCGAAATTAATAATAATAATAATAAAAATAGCAATCTCTCAGATCTTAGTGCTAATCTCATTTACGTAGAAAAGAAAAAAAAAACAGAGAAATCTCTCAAAACCAAGGGTAAACATTGAATACACGAAATTTTTTTAATGCGGGATATGCATGGGCGGTGTCTGGTATGTGACTTAATTCCCAGACATTCTGCTGGAAGCCGCCTATGTCACCCCGGGCTTGGTTTTCTTGGTAGACGTTTGCAAGCCAAGGTCATCTAAACGTAAAAACATTGGCCAGGTCTACAAACAGGAATTCCAGTGGGGGGGGGGGGGGGGGAGGGAGAGAAATGTGGAATTTAGGTTTAGCATGAACAACTTAAGAAAGAAGCTAAGACCTGGGCGATGTATGTAGAAAAAGTGTGTCATTTCCCACGCCACTTAAAAGTTCTGGCTTCTGCTGGCCAGGTCTATGAGCTTGGATCAGTCGTGGAAACTTTCTGGTGGCTTTGCGTTTAGTTACTGACGATGAGGAGGGGCTGATTCCTTTCCTTGTAGAAGAAAATCGCCAGAGAAAGGTTGTTATAGTGAAAAGAAACTAAAGTGTAAATGCAAAAACTCATGCAACTCATATAACGAGGTAAAACTTATATAACGAAGTAAAGCTCGTCGTACAGTGAATTTGAACTCAATTTGCAAAGTAAAAGTGGTAATGAATTAAATGTCGTATAACGAGATACAACTTATTTAACGAAGTAAAATTGGATGATGTACTAGTGTGTACTTTTTTACACACAAAGATTTATTATGCGCCGTGCAGGACAGCGCTGGCGACCATGCTTCTCCGTCGTGTGTGGGTCCTTGGTGTTCCCAATCAATTCAGATCCTTTTCTTTTTCCTCTGAGATGTTTTTCTCTTGGCCTTCCTCTTTTTCTTTTTCCCTTGAATGCTCTAGATAAACAATTGTCGGGGGAATATATTTTTGTAAGATTCAGTTGTCAGAGCATGAATTTACGAGAAAGTGCAAGAAAATATAGAGTTCGCATAGTCTTCCATAGTTTTGTGTTCACTTTTCTCTGAAAGCCTTGTCTTCCCTAGATCCGTCTTTACTTTTCTTCACAGTGCTTTGTCTTCCCTAGGTTCATGTTCACTTTTCTCTTCAGGCTTTGTCTTCCTTGGGCGTATGAGTGGCGAAGTGGTTAGTGCACTGGTCTCTCATGGCGAAGGTAGGGGGTTCGAATCCGGCCGGAGGCACTCCAGTCACCCAGCTGTAGAAATGGAGTTGGGGAAGGAAAGGCAGCCAGGCGTGATACTGACCATACCACCCTCTAGTGTGCTGATAGGTTAAGGAAAATATAGGCACTAACACCATATCCATATGTGCCTCTAAGGCATGACATGATTACCTTTGTCTTCCCTAGATCCGTGTTCACTTTTCTTCACAATCCTTTGTCTTCCCTAAGTTTATATTTACTTCTCTCTGCAAGCTATGTCTTCCCTAGATCCGTATTCACTTTTCTTCATCGTCCTTTGTCTTCCCTAGGTTTATATTGACGCTTATTCACATAATTTGTGTTCGCTTTTCTCAACAAACTGTTCTCCTTGGAGAGTGATCCTTAAGGCAGGAGAGAATGCCTGCTTGGTCCACCGCTGTTTACTCGAATACTCTCATGATATTGTAATAGTCTTTTCCTAACTTTTAGGGACATCTTGTTTGTTAGTATTTTCTTCATGTCAAAAAAGAGCTGCTTGTGTCTTATCCATTCGTAATTGTATTTCATTTGTGCCACTGCCCTAAACAACTGCTCTTGTTCTCAGGTATTTCAGCTTATTTACTTGTATCAGTGTCTTCCCGTGTGAAAGGATGTTGCACTTTGGTATATTTACTCTTTCTGATATCACTTTTGTTTCTGTCTTGTTGCTGTTAGCAATAAAGTGTTTATATCGCTTTCTTTAACAATCTTATTCACCAGTTTCTGAATACTGCCTTTCACTTTCATTTGGTTTAACGGTGTCACACGCATGTGTTGGGTTATTGATATTAGGGCTTCCTATTTTAACTCGTTTTCAGATTTTTAACACCTCCCACGATATTTTCACTGTGTAATCAGAACAGGTCAGGTGATAGCACACAATCTTATCTTTCGCCTCGCTTTATATCCTGATACTCACCTGTGTCATTGTTAACTCTTAATGCTGCTCTTTGCTTCCAGATCCAGTTTTTTAACACCTCTCATATCTTAACCATCTGTATGAAGAAGAAGAAGATTGATTGATTGATTGATCCAAAGGGTTAACAACTGGGCATGCAGGATTGTCTTACATTCCTTTATCAAACAACTTTCACTCTGTTCCAGACATTCTATACATGTTTCTCATATAACCAACATAAGTAACATTGGAAAGCTGAGAGACATAAAATAAAATAAAACATTTACATTTCGCTCTTATCCATTCACTCAGTACAGAAAGTAACTACATAATCTATAAATGACTCTTGTGTCAGTGAAGAAGAAGATGATGATGATGATAGTGGTGGTGGTGTTGGTGTGGTGGGGGGTGATGATGATGATGATGATGGTGGTGTGGTGGGGGTGGTGATGATGATGATGATGATGATGATGGTGGAGATGTGGTGGGGGTGGTGATGATGATGATGATGATGATGGTGGTGTGGTGGGGGTGGTGATGATGATTATGATGATGGTGGTGGTGGTGGTGTTGGTGTGGTGATGATGATGATGAATAAGAAGATAAAGAAGAAGAAGAAGAAGATGATGATGATGATGATGTCAAATTTCTTTGTGGTCTCCTTACATAGTACATTACCTACTCGCCCCTGCCTGGTAATTACTTTCTGGTGTATGAGGTCTATATCTTACCGAAACTCACAAAATTTCAAGGATCACTTTCATGTCCACCTGTTCAGTGTTTCACGAGTAATGCTAAAGCACGCTTCAGCTTTTGATAGATTTACAACTGCCTGTTAGATTTACTGACCAAACTACAGGTAATTTGTGATCTCTTCAGATGAGGACTACCAAAGCACAGACTGATTGGACTACAGTATATGTCAGGTCAGTCCTCTGTTACAACCTCCTATCACTTATTTTGGGTTGATGGATGTGACAGGGGGGCGATGTATGCCTAACCTAAAAGTTATTCCGAATGGAAAAGTAAAATTATTTCCGAATCGCGTGGTCTTCTTTTCTAGAGGTTTTCTACGAAGATTATTTTCCCCTGCTCCTTAGAGTTATCTCCCATTTGCTTGAAGTTCTCCATTCTGTTTCAGATCTGTCATAGATTCTTGCACCAACTTACCTGTTGCCTGTGTTATAAATATGAACTGTTATATTTCTGAGTATACACGTCGGCATCTTTATCAAAGAAATGTCACATCTGATTCATGAACAGCAAGTTATGCTATCTGTTCTCAGATTGAAAGATTTCTTACGAAATTCTTCTTCAAAGAGGTGTCTTGTCTAATTTTTTTTTTTCCTCGAGGGGATATATTTTTAGAAAAAAAAATTAATTTGTCAGATCATGAATTTACTAGGAAGTGCTAGAAAATATTGAGTTCTCATTGTTTTCCGTAGTTTTGTGTTCACTTTTATCTGAAAGTTTTTGTCTTCCTTAGGTTTATGTTCACTTTTCTCTGCAAACTTTGTCTTCCTAGATCCGTGTTCACTTTTCTTCACAGTCCTTTGTCTTCCCTAGGTTTATATTAACTTCCTGTTTCTTCACAAGCCTTTGTCTTCCTTAGGTCTGTGTTCACTTTTCTCCGCAAACCTATGTCTTCTCAAGGTTTATGTTCACGTTTACTCACATAATTTGTCTTCCCTATGTTTGTGTTCGCTTTTCTCAACAAACTGTTCTCTTTGGAGAGTAATCCTTAAGGCAGGAGAAAATGCCTGTTTGGTCCACCGCTGTTTATTCGAATACTCTCAGCTAACTCCTGTATCTGACAGTCGTTTCACCGTCAGCTTCCCCGATGAAATCTTGGCAAATTGACTTACCCCTCTTAGGAGGAAAATAATCGCTACTGGTGTTTTTCGATACCTGAGAAAGTAATATTTACCTTTGTGTATTATGAAAGAGTAAAATATGTAACTCTTATCAGGGTTTGGTAAAGAAAGAAGGACCGGATAGTGTAGTGGTTAGAGCACTCGTCTAACAACCGAATGGTCGAGAGTTTTTTTTTCCAACAAATACGGCTCCGAGGTCGATCCAGCCTCTTAAAATGGGGTACCAGAGAAAATCTGGAAAGGAAAGGCAGCGAGGAAAGGAACTGGCCACCCTATCTCATACGCTGATGGCCCAGCATAATGAGGTCTCTAACGCTTCATCCTCTACGGCATTTGCTATGGGACTACATTTACTTTATTTTAAAAAGAAAGAAGGGGGAAAGTATCACTTTCCAGCGTAGTGTCATCATCTTTCACGAATGTAACATGATAACAAATACTACATTATGTTATGTAGTATGTGCTACAGCTGAGAATGCTATAAGACAAAAGCTTACTGTATCAGGTAATGGAGATCCGTATACTCTTGTTAATAGTGACGGTGACGGAAAATACGTTCACTCTTGTTAATAGTGACGGTGATGGAAGATACGTATACTCTTGTTAATAATGACGGTGACGGAAGAATGCTGTGACTCGTTTTTCAGTCACCAAAAATAAAACCGATGACAAATACGTGCCCTATAAGCGCTGACAATATAAAACGTCAGAGAGATGGACAGCAGAACTTCGATTATCCGAACTAAACTGGGACCAAGGTGATTAGGTTAATCACGTAGTTTGGATAATGAACATTTCGCTCTTATCCATGTTATTATACACTACAGTTGACGCCGCCCTACAGTTCTAGGGAGGCTGTAGTAGACGCCAGCTTACAGTTCTAGGGAGGCTGTAGTAGATGCCAGCTTACAATTCTAGGGAGGCTGTAGTAGACGCCAGCTTACAATTCCAGGGAGGCCGTAGTAGATGCCAGCTTACAATTCTAGGGAGGCTGTAGTAGACGCCAGCTTAAAATTCTAGGGAGGCTGTAGTAGACGCCAGCTTACAATTCTAGGGAAGCAGTAGTAGACGCCAGCTTACAATTCCAGGGAGGCTGTAGTAAATGCCAGCTTACAGTTTCAGGAGGCTGTAGTAGACGCCAGCTTACAATTCTAGGGAGGCTGAGTAGACGCCAGCTTACAATTCTAGGGAGGCAGTAGTAAACGCCAGCTTACAGTTCCAGGGAGGCTGTAATAGACGCCAGCTTACAGTTTTAGGGGGCTGTAGTAGACGCCAGCTTACAGTTTTAGGGAGACTGTAGTAGACGCCAGCTTACAGTTTTAGGGAGACTGTAGTAGACGCCAGCTTACAGTTTTAGGGATGTTGCAGTGGACGCCGGCCTACAGTTCCTGAGAGGCTGAAGGGCTCCACCCCTTGCGTAGGCCTACATTTTACATAACGAAACTGCACGATAAGACTTGCCATAATATAGAATTTCTATTTTCCAATATACTGAATATACAACTCTCTCTCTCTCTCTCTCTCTGAACCTTAAGTGCTTCCGCAAGGGTTTTCCACAAATGCCTGTCCTTCGCCTTTTTTTCTGCTCTTGCCCAGGTGAGCCCTCTATGCCCGAATATACAACATATGTGTTTAATTTTGTAACTTGCATTACATGAAATCACTGTAACTGCATCTAAAAGTTGAATCAGGCTCACAGACGCAACACAAAACAAATAATTTTTTTTTCTTATGACAGTTATCCTTTTTTATGAGTGCAATGGCAGACTGCCTGCTTTAGCTTTTTCAGCACTTTAAAAAGCCAAATGTCCTGTTAGGAAACAAAATAATATAAGCCTACTTTTTTTTAAAAAATTAGACAAGGAAAGCCGTTTAAATGGCTTATGGTGGTTAGATATTAGATTCGGAGGTCTGCAGGGTTCATTACATTTTCAGATGAGATCACTGACACAGAGAAATGTGATGACGGTTTACAAATATCTGGAATGGAATATTCTGAGCCCTTTCTTTACAATGTGAAAAGGAAGAGATCACAGCATTTACGGGATAGTGTCGAGTGTTCCCATGGCAGCGCTTTCATATTTTAACATTTAATATTCTTTATATCAGGCGTGGAATGCTTTATAGACCGCCATATATACGTTTATATTCGTGTAAAGACAGCACGTGAAAATAACCAGCATCACACACGAGTCTTTGTGTCACGCCAGTGCCAGGAATTCTATTCCCAGGCTCCCAGGCTCGTCCCCCCGTGACATATATCAGCATCAAACTCAACTTAATACTTTTGCAGAAGCCAGAACCTCTCCTAGATGAAGGAATCTACCTTCTTTCTTTCCCCAGTATATATATGCTTTTTTTTTCTCTAGAATTCTGTTCATGATTTCATGGAACGAGAAGAGTTTAATTCCATGTACTGAGCCGTGACTGTTATTTGTGCAGCTGGCATTTAGGCATTTGAAGGAAAAGGAAAACGTTCGCCTCTTGCCACGACGTTTAAAACTTGTTAAATACGTAGGCGGGGAAAGCCAGCTTTCCAGTAAGAAAAGCCTCATAGATAAAGCTGAATGCTGTCTTTATTTAATTCCACGTTACTTTCAGCCTTAATAGCTTCCTCTGTTTTCAAAGAACCGAGGGGGGGAAAAAAAAACACTTGGCACAACTGGCCTGCTGTAACTGCGAGCACATCTTATCGTATGCAACATCCACATGGAAACAGATCTCATCCCAAAACAGGGATATCTGACAGGCCGATGGGCCGTGTAAATATTATCCTTCTTATCAAATGTTGCGTGCACGATTTTGCAAGCTTAGTAATTTTTTCTGGAATATTTATTAATGTTGAAATTATGATAGATCAAATGTGTCTGAACAATATATTTTTTTTCGTTACAAATTAACATTTTGTAGGTCTTTCTCGCTATAATTAAAAGAAAAATAATGGGATTATTTAGGTTTTTTTCGCCATATCTACTGCAGACTCGAACCAAAAACAAAAATAAAATCTGTGGAGAGGAACAGACACGACTACATACACAGGGTTTTTAAGGGCAAGCATCTTTCCCATCGCAACATTTGCCCGTGAGACCTGAACACTTAACAAAACAGCTGAGAAACACATAAATGCCTTTGAATGTAAATGCTACAGAAGAGTCCTTCAGGTATCATGGGCACAAAAAAGATCAAATATATCCATACTACAAGAACTTAATGTTGAAAAAGGTTGGCTAGCAAAGAAGATTGAGCAGAGAAAACTTAAAATAATTTGGACATATTAAACCTCATGATAATTTAGAGAAGACCATCTTGGAAGGGTACATAAATGGGAAAAAGAAAGAGAGGAAGACCAAGGGGAAAATGGCTGGAAGAATAGTTGATGATCTGCGAATGGACGCATCATCAGCAGGGCATCTTGCTCACAACCGAGAGGCCTACAGGAGAGCTGTTAGGGAGGCAAAGCTCCGGAAGAGGTTTCTAAATGATTGACTGACTGACTCGAACCAAATCATTTTCCATGGCGACTGACCTATAAAAGTTAACGTATTTTCCCTTAATTTCCTGGAGCGCGTAAGGCACACACAAAAACAGAAACAAAAGTGAAGAGAGAAAAATCAGAACAAAGAAAACGTAAAACGATAAGAGAAAGACAGTCGAGATTTCTTGGGCGTGCGATGAGAAGACAGAGTTTGGAGAAGCTGGAAAATTCAATGGGAAAAACAAAGAGAGGAAGGCCAAGAGAAAAATATCTCAGCGGATAGACTGATCCATGTGGCATGGAGAAGGAAAAAAGCGTCCTGAATTAATGGGAAACACCCAGGACCGCGCAAGATGGAGAAGAATGACAGCCAACACTGTCCAGCACGGCATATGATGATGGTGATAATAGTTATAAGAGTAACCATCATCATAATCATAATGTAAACCAGAGTATATAAGATGTTTTTTCAAGACATTTTTATAAGTGTCTTGAAACTGAGCAGACCACGCTAGTTGGGCGATGTAGAAAGAATGGAAGAGAACAGACGAAAATCATGTATGCACAAACAAGACCAAGGGGTAGGCCAAGACAAAGCTGGAAAGACAACATAGAAGCGGTTATAAAAGAAATTTGTGTCACCAACTGGAGAGATAAGATTAGGAATAGAGAGGAATGTAGGTGAACTTAATCTGCAGGAATGCGGCTTAATGGCTCGGAAAGCTAAAGAAGAAGAAAGAAGAAGAGTATATCACACGTAATTGGTCATGCCACCAGATAACTTTAGATTTCCAAGTCTATTTTCCCATGTGTTATGTGCAGAAATCATCCTCTAACTGGATCTACTGGGTATTATTGGCTGCCTGGTTGGCTGAGTCAGGACATCTTGGCGAACTACCATGTGGGACCTATGCACGGAAAGGATGTAAGATATAAGGTTGGCTGAGTCAGGACATCTTGGCGAACTACCATGTGGGACCTATGCACGGAAAGGATGTAAGATATAAGGTTGGCTGAGTCAGGACATCTTGGCGAACTACCATGCGGGACCTATGCATGGAAAGGATGTAAGATATAAGGTTGGCTGAGTGGTTAGGCCCTCGGTCTATTAATACTGTGCTACTACGTTTAGTGCACGGAACAGTGCAGACAGATAGAGGACACTCATAATAAAGACAGCAAAAACATGCATAAACGAATTAATGAACTCACAGGCAGGAAAACAAAATATACCACAGGATGCCTGAAATCGAAAGAAGGTAAAATGTTAATGGCAAAAGAAGACATTGTGGACAGGTGGACAGAGTATATCGGTGAGCTATATGGAGGAGAAAGACCAGAATTAACACCAGATACTGAAAACTGTGATGGACCGCCAATACTTGAAGATGAAATCATAGATGCCATCAAACACATGAAGAAAGGAAAAGCGACTGGGCCTGATAATATAACAATAGAAGAAATAGAGGCACTAGAGGAGACAGGATAAAAAATAATAACCAAGTTACTGAATGATTTACAACAGTGGTTATATTCCCAGTGACCTGATTAAATCCACGTTTATAGCACTACCAAAGAAACCAGGTGCAAAGGAATGTGACGACCACGGACTATCAGCCTCTCATGTCACATAACGAAGCTACTTCTGAGAATCATTATGAGAAGAACAAGGAAAAAGATCAAAATGGAAATAGCAGATGAACAGTTTGGATTTGTTGAAGGAAAGGGAACACACAATGCCATTTATGCTTTACGAACACTAACAGAAAGAGCTTTAGAAGTACAGAAAGATCTCTACTTATGCTTCATTGATTACACCAAGGCATTTGACAAGGTGAAACATAGTGAAATTATTAAAATGCTTGAAGACATCAATATAGACGGCAAAGACTTGAGGATTGTAAAACATCTATACTGGCAGCAAGAAGCAGCAGTTCGAGTTGAAAATGGAATTGGAAAATACCAACCTATAAAACAAGGGGTGCGACAACGATGTGTACTATCTCCAGACCTTTTTTCTCTGTACAGCGAGAATATTCTAAGAACAATCATCACAGAACTAGGCATAAAAATTGGAGGATACAATATTAACAACCTTCGGTATGCTGACGACACAGTACTGATAGCGGAGAACCAACAAGACCTGCAAAATCTCTTGGATAAAGTCGCCAAAGAAAGTGAACAGAAAGGCCTTACTTTGAACATCAAAAAGACAGAGACTATGGTTATATCTAAGAAACAGAATCCACCAGCATGCAGTATTCAATTAAACGGAACCATTCTAAAGCAAGTGCAGAAATTCAAATACCTTGGAGCAGTAATAACTTCAGATGGGAAATGCACAACAGAAATTAGGAACAGAATAGGCCAAGCAAAGACTGCATTTCAGAGAATGAGAAACATATTAGTTAACACATCCTTATCAATGAATGTTAGAAAACGAGTCCTAAAATGCTATATTGAACCTATCTTGTTATATGGAAGTGAATCATGGACAATAGGCAAGTCTGCACAAAAATCATTGGAAGCAGCAGAAATGTGGTTTATTAGAAGAATGTTGCGAATCCCCTGGACAGCAAAAATAACTAATGAAGAATGTATGAGAAGAGCTGGAGAGACAAAAAACCTTGTCAGAAAGATAAGAGAGAGACAATGTACTTTCATAGGACATGCAATGAGAAGAGGGGGCATTGAAAATATTATAACAACAGGAAAAATAGAAGGAAGAAGATCAAGAGGAAGACCAAGAGAAATGATACTGGACAGTCTGACGGGATGGTGTGAGAGGAGATCACCAACTGAACTGATGGCCTGCATGAAGGATCGGGTACTCTGGAGAAGCATAATAGCCAACGCCAGTCGGCACGGCACCTGATGATGATGATGATGACTACGTTTAAGTCCCAGCGGTGGATATTTTTTCCTGGTACCGTCCACACCAAAACGGGCCCCGGGATTCACCCATCCTCTAAAAATGAGTGGCGGAGAAATCTGGGAAGGTAAATGCGGGTCAGGCGTGATACTGACCTACATCAGACTTTCATGTGTCCAAGGTCTTGGAAATGAGGACCTAATACAATATCCACAATATGCCTTAGTGTCACGGAAACAAGGCATTTACCTTTTAACCTAATGGACATTGCTGATCTTAGGCATGAGAAGGGAGGACACTATCGACTAGAGACTACTCGTTTCTGGGTCGTGCAGAGTAACTGTATGTAGAAACTATAGTAGGTTACTGTCGTACATAAGTGAAAGATCTAAACTTTAAGAAATAATGTTACAGCGACTGCGGAGTTACGTCTTCTTGGTCCATGGACTCTGTCTGATGTTACATGCAAAATGTAAGATCCACTACGGGCAATTTCCAGTAAATCCACCCACTCACACCCCCACACACACACCCACACATACACACACACATGAGTAGCGTTTATTGATTATTTCTGGGACAGTGGTTCCGAACCCAGTTATCTCTTGTCAATTGCGCCTGGTCCTGGATCGTCATCATCATCATCATCATCATCATCCAGAAAGGATTTTCCTCATTAAGCATTATTAATTTCTAACTCTTAGACTTGGGGCACCTGCCGTACCTTTGAGAACCGCTGCTGTGGGAAGATGGCTAAACCACGGTTGCCCATTCCTTATGTAACATGTATCTATACTTTATGATACTAATCATGAGGGGCACGTAGAGCAAGCTCATAGTCTCACAGGGGGTGAAATGATTAAAGTGTTATACAACAGCCGGTCTACATTCCAGGCGAGTCTCTGCGTGCCATGGCAGCCCTCTCTGTTTAAAATAGAAAGAAACAAAGATGGCATTTGTCATTTCAGTGTCATCTGCCTGTTGTTTTCATGGTGACATCCAACAACAGTTGATATGTAAGGTGTTTAACATCTGTTCTTTCTTTCTTTTTTCCGTTTTCTTTTATTTGTTCCTTTTCTTTTTTCCTTTGTTTCTTTAAATCTCTTGCCTTTTTTCTTCTTTCTTTGTTTCTTTCTTTCTTTTATCTGTTGCTTTTCTTTCTTTTCTGTTTTCTTTTTTTTCTTTTCTTTCTTTTTTCTTCTTTCTTTCTTCTTTCTTTTTTTTCTACTTTTCTGATTTCTTTCCTGTCTTTCTTTCTTTCCCGTATTTGTTTCTTTTTATCTCTTGCTTTTTTCTTCTTTATTTCTTTCTTTCTTCCTTTTATTTGTTGCTTTTCTTTCTTTCTTTTCTATTTTCTTTCTTTCTTTCCTTTCTTTCTTTTTCTACCTTCTTTCTTTCTTTTCTATTATCTTTCCTGTCTTTCATTCTTCTTTCTGGTCTTTCTTTCTTTTTTAATCTCTTGCCTTTTCCTTCTTTCTTTTGTTCTCCCTTTCTTTCTTTTCTGTTTTCTTTCTTTCTTTCTTTCTTTCGTTTCTGCTTTTTCTTTCTTTCTTTCTTTTGTTTCTGCTTTGTCTTTTCTGTCCGTCTTTCTTTCTTTCGTTTCTGCTTTTTCTTTTCTGCCTTTCTATCTTTCTTCTTTTTTTTCTTTCCTTTTCTTTTCTTTCTTTTTCTTTTGTTTCTGCTTTTTCTTTTGTTTGTTTGTTTCTGCTTTTTCTTTCCTTTCTTTCTTTTCTGTCTTTGTCTCTTTCTTTCCTTCTTTTGTTTCTGCTTTTTCTTTTTTGTCGTTCTATCTTTCTTTCTTTCTTTCTTTCTTTCTTTCTTTCTTTCTTTCACAGGCATTGATTTTGGCCCCACATGTAAACGTTGCTGTGCCAAGAAACGATGCCTTCAAACAGTTTTTCTTTCACTGGGAGCACCAAGAGGACCACTGCGATATAGATGGGTGGACAACATCAAGAGATGGACAGGGACGAGCTTGGCCGAGAGTTCTACGAAGACAAGAAACAGACCAGAGTGAAGATTCATTGCAGCCAACATTCCGTGAGGAAACGGCACAAAATGAAGATGGTGATGATGATGATGATGATGATGATGATGATGGTGACAACCTTACAGGATGTGTCCCACTGTTTTTTTTTTCTAATTTACTCCAATAACAGAGTGGACTCCTTTTCTGCTTTCAATGTTGAGCAATAGATGGCTCACCTGGGCAAGAGCGGAAAAAGGCAAAGGAAAAGTGTTTGTGGAAAACCCTTGTGGAAGCCCCATGTGTCCTGAGCACTTAAGGTTCAGAGAGAGAATAAATGAATGAATAATCTTTATTTTTAAAGGATAAAGAATTGGGCACGCAGGCTCGTATTACATTCTGCCCTTCATCACTCCATCTTTCATTCTTCCCGTGAGAGAGAGAGAGAGAGAGAGAGAGAGAGAGAGAGAGAGAGAGAGAGAGAGAGAGAGAGAGAGAGGGTCCCCGAACTACTAACGAGTTTCGTTCTTAAGTTTGTTCATAAATCGGTATTCAATGTAATAGGCAGGTACCTTTCGTATCTAGCATCAGTTATATATTATATAGTATACAGTGTACCTTCCTATGTATAAAAAAAATAAAACCGAAGAGCGGCTGTAGACGCGCAATGTTTTGATGCGCGCCACAAAGTAGCGCTGGTTTGTTAATTCGAACCTTTGTATGTAACTGGAATATTTAACATAATACTCTCTCAGGAGGTCATTCTTATGTACGAGCTGAACATAAATGGAACGTTCCTAAAACGCGGACAGCCAGCATGAATACTTTTCAGTCCTAATAATCTAAATAAAACTATTTCTTCATTTATCTGTAGAAGTTTCTTGCAGTTATGAGGCAAGTAGGTTTTTTTTTTTATGTTAAAAGATCAAGTTTTCTTTGTAAAATCTTGGCCTAACTGATCAGTTTTGAGGTATCATTTATGACAATTATGATAAGACACCGTAAAGAAGAACGATTAATGAATGATTCCATCAAGGGGCTCCAGGGCCGATGATTGAAGGTCAACCAACAAAGAACGGGTATAACTGTACAGTGAAAGACAGGTTAAAGAGGTCTGCCCAGATTATGAGATGCGGAGAAGACAGATGTTGCCAACATCTATATAAGTTCTAGAGAACCTATATAGCACTTACAACAATTCCGTCTGACCAGGTTTCAAATGTGCAAAATTTATTTATTTATTTATTTATCAAATTATCTAATAGAAAAATCGCTTACAGCGTGCATATCAATATAAATGCACGAGACGAGTCAAAAAGTAACCTCAAGTCAAGGGACCTAACCACTGAAACGCATATGCAAGACTGACTAGTTCACGTACATTTATACTGATAAGCATTTTTTGGACAAACCTAGAGGCTTTTCATATATTTTCAGTGGTTACGTCCCTTAGTTTTGCAGCTTTCTTAAGAAACTTTCTGCGTTACTTTTCAGTCGTTAGACATCTTAATCAGCTGTTACTCTTTGAGTCCTCCTCCTATAATTTAATGTAGAATCTATGCTACATTCGTACCTTCCCCTGTTTTGTTTTCATTTTTCTCTTCTCCACTAAATGCTTACAACGTTTCGATGTCTTCTTTTATAGGTACAACGAAGGATATTTAAATATACAGACGGATCGAACAAGATGTACAAACGCTTTAACACAATAAAAACCTATTTGAATGGTGTAATACTAAATTTGTACATGCATGTACAGTTTTAACATAAGTCACTCTAGATGTTATCAGTTACGACACGTGCTTTGAGTGTTTACCAAGAGCGTCCGGGCACTTGTGAGTACCGAGAACAACTGCTTGAGCAGCGTTACCCAACGTTTCTAGTGGGACATGCGCGTGCCATTTCCGTTTCCTCCAGACGCGTGTCAGGCTATACAGAGACTACAAGAACCCTGAACAATAACATAGCTGGGTTTAGGGCGGGACAGAGGACAGGTGACCAACCAAAGACTATACTGGTGGCTAGAGACTACAGGGACCCTAAACAATAACCAAGCTGGGTTTAGGCCAGTACAGAGGACAGATGGCCAACCAAAGACTATACTGGTGGCTAGAGACTACAGGGACCCTAAACAATAACTAAGCTTTGTTTAATGCAGAACAGAGGACAGAAGACCAACAAAAGACTATACTGGTGACTAGAGACTACAGGAACCCTAAACAATAATAATCAAGTGGGGTTTAGGGCAGGACAGAGGACAAATGACTAACTTTTCTGACTGAACCAGAGAATACTGGATGGATTCCAGGAGGGCAAATACACAACAGCAACCTTCACAGACTTACAGCTAGCCTGTGATAGAGTGTGGCACAAAGGCCTACTATGGAAAATGCTTTCAGTAGGGATAAATGGAAAGATACACCGGTGGATAAAATCATTTCTAAGCCGCCGCAGAATACAACCCAAATTTTTAAAAAGGCTTATCATCCAGACAAATGCTGGAAGAGGGACTCCCACATGGCTCCTCGTTGAGATGCACACTATTCCTTATATACAAGATCATTTATAAGTTCATGAAACATTTAAAAAATTCCCAGCAAATAAACTACGTAACGGATCATGATTATTCTTACGACAGGAGAGATAGAAACTCGTTGTGTTTTCTTTATAACATAAAGCCCGTGCACAGAGCTCCCGTGGTTTGCCGCTAGGAGGCAGCAGTAGCAAATATGGTGTTCAGTAAACGTGAGAAGTCATTTTGTGTTTTGGAATACACAAGAACCTTGTCCGAGGGGAATTCCAGAAGGCAGCACATGTTTTCAACAATATCAAGAAGTGGTGTGCGAAAGTTCGGGATGAAGATGGGGGCTTCGCCGGTAAGCTTCTCTAACACGATTCACAGTTTCTTCGCTTGGTCCTGGACGTCCCTGCCGAGGAGCTGTGCACAGACAGCCTTCAGAAAAGCATCCGAAAATTAAAAGAAAAAAAAGCCGGTAGTAGATTAAAACTTGCTAGTACTTCATTGGAGGGGGGGGGGGGAGGCGGAGAAAACACACTAAGATAGCTCTATACAGGCTATGTGAGGTGAATAATGGAATACAATCAGGCACTACAAATAAATAACATGCAGCAAAACAACTCATAACATACTGGATTAAGTACAAAACTAAGCAGTACATTTTATCACAAGGGACATAAGATCTCCCACAGCAGCGTGTGAAATTCTTAGCAACATAGAACCTTTAAGATTAGGAAGAGAAGAAGCAGTAGTGGAAATGGTGGAAAGATACAAGAGATTAGACATAAAACACCCTAACAGAACCCTGGAAAATAGACTGAGGAGAGAATCCATATTAGATATAGCAACAAATATCTACGAGAAACTCCAAATACCAAAGAACAGAGAATAAGTTCAAATAGTTCCAACTGAAACAGCACCAAATCTGAAGCTGAAGAATCCAGAAATAAAAACATCATTAATTCAAAAAACAAAAAAAGAAAGATGTAGACCCATTAGAACTATTGACCATAGTAGAAAGAACCATCGAAAAATATCCAGAAGAATGTGTATATATATATATATATATATATATATATATATATATATATAGAGAGAGAGAGAGAGAGAGAGAGAGAGAGAGAGAGAGAGAGTTCAGTCTTTAAAGTAACAACTGACACAGAATACAGAATACGAATAGAATATCCAGAAGAAGAATGTGAAGAACAACATACAATATGAGGCATGCAGTGACTTTATACAAACTTTGAGGCACAGGCCAACATACAGAGGCGGCAGTTGAACACTATTTTTATACAAAATCCTCAAAAAGCCAAAATGCTGTCATCTTCACCGACGCTAAAACAATATTGGAAGCATTAGATCACCCAAATTGGCCAGACAAGACGTGTCAATCAGTAGCATATAAGATTAGCTTCTTAAGTAAAACACACAATACTAAAACAACACTACAGTAGATAGCAGGGCACATCAACAATCAAGGAAATGAGAGAGCAGACAGACTGGTAAAAAAAAAGGAACAGCAGGGAACTTGCCCAATAATCCAATCTCTTTACAAACAGTAAAACAAATAATAAGAAATAACAAAAGGAGGAATGGTTGAATCAGTGGGCATTGGGAAACACAGACAGAACAGTTTTCTAATACATGACCCCCCTGAACGTGAAAGATGCCATAAAACATACTAAATAGACGAGAGCAGACCATCATCATTTTTCAATAAAGAACACAGCACGTAAACCTAAACACTGGCATACACCGGATAAAGCCCAATGAAACGCCCAAATGCCCATTGTATAATAATAACCAAGAAAAGGTCACGCACCAAATACTAGAATGTCAAGTACTCATAGATTTACGACAGGAATGCTTACCTGTACATCCAAACATTGAAAATACATTATATACAAACCTAGTAAATTAATGAAAACCTGCAGAGGCTTCACCATGGCTTCGAGGCCGAAGATCGCAAGCTTAAATGCCCGCTGGGTCAGAGAAATGAAATAAGGTCCGGGGGTGTTAAATCAGGATACCGGTGGAAGTCTGGGGGATGGGGAGGGGGGCTCAGATAGCCAATCCTCGTCCTATCTATTGTCCTGGCAAACCCTCATCGTCCTATCTATTGTTCTGGCAAACCCTCATCGTCCTATCCATTATCCTGGCAAACTATCATCGTCATATCCATTGTCCTGGCAAACCATCATCGTCCTATCCATTGTCCTGGCAAACTATCATCGTCCTATCTATTGTCCTGGCAAACTATCATCGTCCTATCCACTGTCCTGGCAAATTATCATCGAGGTATCATCTCACGTCTTGGTGGTTGTGTGGTGGCGCACCGTCATGTCTGAAGTGAAATAGTTCATTTCCACAAAGGGCACATATGGCAGGTAAACTGGATGTTCAGACCAAGTGTAGGTAATCTTGACTAATAACAGTACCTTCAAAAAAAGAATGGTCCAGTTAGGTCTCCTAGACAGCAAAGATAACTAATGGAGAATGTATGAGATGAACTGGAGAGACACAAAAATCTTGTAAAAAAAAATAATAAGAGAGAGACAATGTACTTTCATAGGACATGCAATGAGAAGAAGGGGCACTGAAAATATTGTAACAACAGAAAAAATAGAAGGAAGAAGATCAAGAGGAAGACCAAGAGAAATGATACTGGACAGTCTGACGGGATAGTGTGAGAGGAGATCACCAACTGAGCTGATGGCCTGCATGAAGGATCGTGTACTCTGGAGAAGCATAATAGCCAACGCCAGTCAGCACAGCGCTGATGATGATAATGATGATGATGATGATGATGACGATGATGAGTTAGACCTGTTGATAACAATCCACACTAAATATTAAGTCAAAGTAAACTGATTCGCCTTGTCAATATAAACATGCAGATTACATCATCTGGTTAGAGTACCATCGTTTTTTTTTTCACTTTACATCTTCTAGGACATCGTAGAACACCTTATCAACGTTAAATAAATTCAGCTTCTAAATAAGTCCACAGATTTCTTTTCTTGGCGTGTGCGTGCATCTTTTCCCTCTGTATTTCTAAAAAAGGAAGAGGAAGGATATTTTTTTGTGTTCAGGGTGAAGACTTTTGTAAGCTCACAAGTGGAGACGCGAACGAGAGGACAAGAGGGAAATGATATCCATATTCCGTGAATCCGTCTCCATCCCTGTCTTTGCAATCTTCATAGAGCGAAGCTGGGTTTTTACATAGGGCGCCGGAAAGTA
Organism: Achatina immaculata; assembly: GCA_009760885.1. Taxonomy (NCBI): domain Eukaryota; kingdom Metazoa; phylum Mollusca; class Gastropoda; order Stylommatophora; family Achatinidae; genus Lissachatina; species Lissachatina immaculata. The sequence continues at coordinate 15,286,206 of CM019699.1, forward strand.
GGAAATGAATGCAAGGATAGAAAATGTGAATATAATGAGCGATGTATCTTGATTTATGCCCCGGCGTCAGTGGCTTGCCGGTTTATCGGGCGGCGGGACGGGTCTATCTGTCTTGCAAGAAGATTTCTAGGCGCCGTTTTCGAAGGGCAGGCGTATGGAAGTCCGTTTTAACCTTTTTTTTTTCTTTTCCTTCCTTTGTTTCTTTTTCTATTGGGGTAAATGTTCCAGCATATCTGCCCCCCATCTTGTGTGAACTTGGTACGCTAATGTGAACAAATACGATGAATACAAGTCTTTCTCTAAGACGCTTGTGACAAGATAGGCAGGGTCACGTGTGGAGTTTCAAACACACGAAGTAATTACTGTATTGTATTACTTGCGTAAATAAGATGACGCCTTGTTTCCTGTTCTGTTTCACGTTATTTCTACCTGAAAGAATCCAAAATATCTGTATCACCAGATAAGAACTGAACAGAAAAAAAAACAAACCTCCACATGAATTCTTTTCTGAGGGTAATTTTCAGCACTGTCTGTTGTCAGCGGTTCTGAAATTCCGCGTCGTGTCGCTCTCTTCTGCTCACTGTTATTGACATTTTAAAAATTAATTGTTAATATCTTCTTCGTGAAACAAAAGTTAGCTTTTGCTTTTACATATTCTTGATTTTGTCCATTCATCATCTGCTGTTTAAGTTGAGAAAAATTTTGGAAAGAGACTTTCCATAAGCTTATAAGCTTTTATTTTCTTTCGTGTGTATGAGCTGAGGTATTTTAAAGGTTTGAAAACCACTAGACTGTTCCAAAATAATGTAGACTTTACTAACGAATCGTCATCAAAATAAAAAGAAGTCTAAATTCTATGATCAAATTCTTGTACGTCATAAAGCATATGTTAAAAATGCTATGCTCGGAACGTAAATATGTAGATCCAGTTCAAAATATTGTTTTCTCAGAGAATTTGAGGAAAAACAATTTACAGAGGTTTTGAAAATAATATTGAAATATACAAGCAAGAATTAAAGACATTCAATAATGTCCAGATATGAAGTGGCTCTTTTAAGGTAAAACAAAGGAAGCAGGAGTGGATTGTACATGTGATGTGGCTAAAACCGGACGTCTTCTTTGGCTTTTTCCTTCAAAATAAAGGCGTTGGTTGCCTTGTGTCACAGCTATGCGTCTTTCGGTCTAACACATCCGAATTCGGCTTGGTATATTTTTTTTAGGGTCAGGTTCGTCTTCCCACTGCAATCATCTTTCGCTTGGCCAGGCTACTTGTCTGTTTCCAGGGGCACCACTAAGTGGTAGAATAGGGTCTTGGCCGGCTATGGTTTGCAAACCGTGACGCAGGAAGCTAGCTATGGGTCCTAGATCCTGAAGTAAATAGTCAATAATGAGTCATTGACCTTGACGCAAACAGTCAACTATGAGCCACTAATAAGTATCTCATTCATACTGAATCTTCCTTTTAAGCACAGAATTCCACTGAAATCGGATGCACGACACAGAAGAAGCGGCAGAGAAGAAGTCCGGGCAGACACAAAGGCATATAGGGGCCAACCTTTCTGTCCAAAAGAGAGGGAAGATGACATGGAGACAAAAGAGAAAAGACAAGATTCGCCCAGAACTGAGAGGATGTAATATTTTAGGTCCACGGGATATTGTGGGGATGGTGAGATTGCGGGCTTGGCTTTTTCGGTTACGGCGGCCAGCCGAAGGGGTCTGGATCATCAGCGCCTCGCTATTGGTAACGTGATTGTCCAGTGTGTTAGAGTCGTGTGGAATAAGGCGAGATAGGTCAGTCTTCGTTTCGTTCTCGTGAGGTACGGCCGGGATTGTGATTTTTGCTGTTATGGATGTTTTGTAGTGATATATTCTGTGATATTGCGTTCTGCTGTTAGTTTATTCCTATGTCACCCTCAGTAATGTAAGTTACTGTATGTCTTAGACGTTTTATGAGCGTAAGACTTTGTGTACGAAATTTAATATAGCTTAATTAAGAGAGAATTAAGAGCAGAGTTAAATACGGTGAGTTTATGTTTCAGGTAGATTAAATTATAACAGGGGAAGGTTTAATGAAGTAGAAGTCCTGCTACATTTGTAGGGTGGAGAAAAGTATTGAACACATGACTCATATTCTTGTGCAGTTCTGATATTTTATCATTTTCATTGATTTTTGCGCCATTTTCTTTGACTATACATTTTTGCCATTGCATTGCATTAATCCATCGTGTTCCTCATCTTTTCAATCAATTTGCCTTCATGAGTTATTACTAATGTTAATTTAAGTGTATGTTGTGCTTGCTCTTCTAATACAAGAGTGGCTCAGGATTCATATTGAAGTATCATAAGTTTGTTGTCAGCATGTTGCAGTTGTGAGGATTAATATGTAGCTCGTAACTTGAATTAATCATTATGTGCTGTCATTTAATACGTTGATGCATATAACTGTTTGTGTTTGCACAAGGATTCATTTGTTTTGAATCATAGGGACTAGGTGTCGTCTCGCTGTTTATATGTTGAATAATGTTTATAAACCAAAGAAGTAAGCTTTTCCAAATAACATAAGACGTATCTATTATTTTGTTAGAAGGTGGAACTATTGTAACGTGAGTTCAACAACTAGATTTGAGATGGAGAACTATAAGTGGTTCCCAGCAATGTGTTGATTATTTATCTAAATGTTTCTGACTGCAGAGATTTCATGTGTTGTGAGCTGCAATCTGCGTCCGCGCTGTCCTGCGTGTCTCGTGCAGTTTGTGTGAATAAACATTTTGGTTTTTGCTTCTTGGGTCACAAATCAACTAGTCCAGTGTTGTTACTTACGGTCTGAGGTGCTGTTTTGTTCTTGTAATAATTGAGCCGTAGATCATATGTAAAATAGCACTAAGATGGACACCACAGGGGAAGAGAAGTAAGGGCAGACCAAAAAAGACATGGAGAAGAACACAGAGAGGATGTTGAGCAATAGAGGGCTCACGTGGGCAAGAGCAGAAAAAAAGGCAAAGGACAGGCGTTTGTGGAAAACCTTCGCGGAAGCCCCATGTGCCCTGGGCACTTAAGGTTCAGAGATAGAGAGAGAGAGAGAGATTGATTGATTGATTGATCTTTATTTCAAAAGGGTTAAGAGAGAGAGAGAGAGAGAGAGAGAGAGAGAGAGATCATATGTATAACTGATAAGTTCACAGGCAGCAGGACGAGAGAAAGGTTGGAAGGTTCAGAATCTAGGTTAAGATTTCTAATGGAGAAATTCTGGGTCCCATTTTGTACTACTGTACTAGATAAAATGGGAGACTACGCCGCAGGTGAAATCGTCGTCCTCGAGAATTAACTCCCCTGATAACATATGTTAATAAGACATAAGTATGTTAAGTCATAGCTAGGCGCACCAAATCCATAGTGGTTCTTTTTGTAACATAATTTATTTAATCTATTCGATTCGCCAATCTTCCTCTATACCTCTCTCTTTTTACAATATGATGATGATGACGATGACGACGATGACAAAGACAATGACTTCGACGACGACGACGGTGATGATGATGATGATGATGATGATGATACATTTCACTGAGGTGTAAGAATGCTGCAGTGTTTTTCTTCATTACTTAGTACATTTTATAAACTAGAAATATGCTAGGATTATTTCTCAAAGTATGCAAATATGAGGTGAGATTAATCAGACTATGGAGAGTTGTTGAATCAAAACTGAACAAAATTGTTCGCCTTTTGAAGAAGATTAATTCAGCCTATCCTCACACTTTCTTGTCAGCTTACAACGGCTAGAAATGAAAATGTAAAGCAAAAAAAAAAAAAAGTAAACCTATTGTAGTGTGAAATTTAACAAAGTAAGAGATCGCAATTTTGTAGGGTTAGACCTCAGAAAAAATCGGATGTCTGAGATGGCTCAGTTCGCTAGTACGCCGTTCTCTCGTGGCTAGACGGTTGCTCGTCCTACCAGAGTCCGTGGTTCGAATCCCAGGTAATTCTCTTGTGATTTTTCTTTCTCTCATGTCTCACTAAAGTGCTTTGTCTACGATTTTTTCGAGGTCTAGTCCTACAAAACTGAGTTCTCTATTACTTTACCGTACGAAAACCTCGTTGTTTCTTATTTATAAAACATTGTTTGTGAACTTTAACAATCCATTTCTTCTACAAGTTCAGGAAATATTGACTGTTTATCTGGGCCCGAGATTCACGTTTTAGACACGCAACTTCATGAATAGCTCAGAAACAGGTTTTTACGTATGAAATCATGTTCATTTCTCCACATCGTCACACCAACGTTGGCGCAAATGGCCACCTGAGACGATGTTTCCGGTCTCTGATTATATAGACTTGTATATCATTTTTTCGGGTGTTTGAGTGGCGAAGTGGTTAGTGCAATGGTCTCTCATGGCGAAGAGTTCGAATCCGGCCGGAGGCACCCCCAGTCACCCAGCTGTAGAAATGGGTACCCGACTTCTTCTGGAGTTGGGGAAGGAAAGGCGGCCAGGCGTGATACTGACCATATCACCCTCTAGTGTGCTGACAGGTCAGAGAAAATATGGGCACTAACAGCATATCCCTATGTGCCTCTAAGGCATGATAGGATTAGCTTTACCTATATCGTTTCTTCAATTCTTTATGTCTTTACTGCAAAGATTCCACATAAGAAGGATCAGAATTGACAAACTCCTAATCAACAAAAAAGAGATCGAATTAAAAGGTTTATGCAGAAAATAAACTAATCTCACAGCGTGTACCCTCTAAACTTCACCCCCTACAGTCACAGAACAGTACTTCAGTCACATAAGAAACAAATGCCTCGACTTAATCTCCCGCCTGGCTCTAGTTCCAGCCGTCAATTTCCATAATTAAAGCATAACATGTCTCAGTACAAGCCACATAGGGAAGCTGGCCCCAGGGACATGACTGCCTTTGATGGAGTTACTGGACTTTTTCTCAGCTTTTTAAGATAATGAAATAAATGCGAAGAGATAAAGCCTTCACTAGAGAAGCCTCCAGCAAGTCTGGGCAGTACCAGCTTCTCTTGTTTGTAGTTTGTAGCTGTGTTGTGGCGGACATGACAAACTGTAATATCATTTTTCGTTTGTTTTTTTTAAGGAATTCATCATTATCATCATCTTAAATCAGATTATCATCATAATCATTATGAACTTCTTATTTTTGGGTGACTAGGTCTTTATTCCTTGAAGAGAAAATCTTTCGTTCACTCTTCTTCTTCTTCTTCTGGAACAGAGTGAATTGTTTGATAAACGGCAGAATGTCAGACGGGCCTGCGTGCCCAATTCTTAACCCTTTTGAAATAAAGATCAATCAATCCATTAATCTTCTTCTTCTTCTTCTCTTCTTCTTCTACTACTTCTTCTTGTTTCTATCACATTTATTGCCTGATTTGTATGTCCAAGTCGGTATGCACCCATCCAAAATTTCATGCCTCATTGCTCATACCATACCGCCATCCTGTGATTCCAAAGATTTTAAGGTAAAATCTCCCAGTTATTTCCTTCACTTTCTATAATCATATACACAGCCCATAATTCATATATAAATCACTCGATGATTGTGAGGTAACATTTCCCCATAACTTTATTCACCTACAATAGACATACACTCAGTTCAAAATTTACTTATAAATTCCCCAACGATTCTATGTTAATATTTCCCTATTACTTCATTCACCTCCTATAAATACATGAGAGAGAGAGAGAGAGAGAGAGAGAGAGAGAGAGAGAGAGAGGAGTCCTTCCTTTTCCCGGGAACAGATCGTTGGCCAATCCCCCAACCTCTATACGTGGAAGGTGGTAGTGGTCCTATTCTTTTCTCCTCATATCTGGGCCCCGGTAACTACACGGGCGATAAACACATCTCTCTCTCTCTCTCTCTCTCTCTCTGAACCTTAAGTGTTCAGGGCACATGGGGCTTCCGCAAGGGTTTTCCACAAATGCCTGTCCTTTGCCTTTTTCCGTTCTTGCCCACGTGAACCCTCTTTGCTCAACATCCTTTCTGTTGTTCTTCTCCATGTTTCTTTTGGTCTGCCCTTACTTCTGTTCCCCTGTGGTGTCCATCTTAGTGCTATTTTTGGTAGAGAGTTGTCAGTCATTCGGAGCACATGTCCCAACCATCGCCAGCGTCTTTCCTCAATAATTGCTGTTAGTGGCTTCATCTGTATTTCTGTCAACAAGATGTTATTTCTTACGATGTTTGGCCAAAATAATTTTCTAATTCTTCGTAAACAATTCATCTGGAAAGAACTCAACTTGTTTTCTATGGTTTTGGTGATTTTCCAGCATTCACTTTCATAGAGTAGTACACTTAGAACATTACTTTTAAATATCCTGATTTTCATCTTCATGCTTAGTTTTTTTTTTAGATAAACACATACTCAGTCCATAAATTATACATAAATCACCCAATAATTGTGTAGTAAGATCTATACTACAAGAGTTTAATATTGAAGAAGGCTGGCTAGTAAAGAGGATTAAAGAGAGAAAACTTAAATATTTTGGACACATTAAACGTCATGATAATTTAGAGAAGACCATATTGGAAGGATACATAATGGGAAAAAGAAAAAGAGGAAGACCAAAATGAAGATGGCTGCAAGAAATCGTTGACGATCTGCAAATGGACGCAGCAGCAGCAGGCCATCTTGCTCACAACCGGGATGCCTACAGGAGTGCTGTTTGGAAGGCAAAGTTCCGCAAGGGACATGCAAATGAATGAATGAAGATTTTTTTTGGGCACTGATTGTGTACATGGGACCCAACTAGAAGTTTTTGATTTTGAAGATGACACAAGTATTGTTAGTTGTAATGTGAACTTACTGGTGACATTGTGAACATGATGCAATAAAAAACATATACTCTGTCTTCACTGGCTAAAAAATAGGATTTGAAGTTAACAAGGAAAGAAGAAACAAAATAATGAAACTTCCCACTAATCAGAAAGGAAAAATATACGTAGAAGGGACAGCTGCTGAAGAAGTCAAGCAGTTTGCATACCTTGGCAGCTGCATAGACCAGGATGGCGACACCAGAAAGGAAGTTAGAATTAGAATTGCAAGAACAACATCGATCTTCAAGAACCTTGAGAACATATGGCATTCAAAAGTTATAAGCACAAAAACCAAGTTAAGACTATTCAATTTAAATGTAATATCCACCCTCATTTATGCTGGAAAACAAAAAAAAATATACAACAAATTAGACTCATTTTAAAACAAATGCCTAAGGAAAATAATCGGAATAAAGTGGAACGAATTAAAAAACAATGCAGAGATAAGGCAGATGGGCAAACAACAATCAGTCTCACGGGTAATCAGGAAAAGGAAATGAACATTTCTTACTCCACATCGAAAACAGAGAAAGAACAAATAAGAAAATATCAATGATATTGAAAATAGGAGTATTCTAAACTTCTTGAAGACACCTAAATTTCACTTTTCTAATTTCAAGATTACAATAAGTTTACGGAGTGTGGCTTCCTCCTCTCAGCGGTGGTTTCAGAGAACTCAAGTACGAGAACATCGTCATCCAACTAACCACTCCCTCACTCCTTCATCAGTATAGACACGCTAACTCCCCACACTCATACACCTCCAGCCCCCCACACTACACACACAACGGCACAGTCGCTAACTCGGCAGAAACGACCCTTTTCTCTTTCCCCCCTCTTTCCACGCGGCTGGAGATCATGGATGGACGGAGGGAGGGGAATTTCGGAACCGCCAAATCCTGAAAGCAAAAACCACTGGCCAGGCCCTTGTACCACTTTCGTGTGAATGGGAAACATAAGTCGATAGGGAGAAAAGGAGGGGGGGACGACTCCAGCCCCCTAAGCTGAGAAGGAAAACTTCACTGGCACTGAGCGATCGAAGAAGGCCCAAGGAAAACTGATTAAACCTTCTGGCTTTATTCACACACTCAAATTTCTTCATTTGTTCTTGTATTTCTTGTGAAGTGTTTTAGTTTGCTTCTTACAGAGTGTATCGCCCATTGACAGCACGGGTTCTAAGTCGTCCAGGAAGCAGAGTCCACCAAGGAACGGAGAAGTTCTAATAAAAGCTCTGAAGAAATATGATGATTCAGTCTGGAAATATACAGAACAAAGCGCTTTAAGACTCGCAGAAAGATAAATAAAACAGAATTACTGCGAACAGATCCTAAAGGTGGTCGAAGATGTAGCATTCCCAAGGTATAAAGCAAACTCTCGGCAGAGACTTCCGGGCCAGGAAAGAAGGGTGGAGCTCGGAGAAGAGTAAGTCTTTAGTCAGGACGAGAGATTATGTCACTAGCTATGTGCTCCCGGAGTGACGCCCCTGCTATTTCAGCGTTGTGAGGATGATGATGATGATGATGATGATGAATGATGATGATGATGGACTAAAAAAATCTAAAAGGTCATGTGAAATAAACACGGTTAGTATGATGATATAATTTAAAAAATTTCACAAATGTCTTATAAATAATCTAAAATAATTCACAGTTTCTAGCTAACATACCCGACACAAAGCGCCGACTAAATATCTGTTATGTAGACGTAAACACATTAAAGTAAAGAAGATTAAACAGTCAGTCAGTCAGCCATTTCCATGTCCCTTGCGGAACTTTGCCTCCCTAACAGCTCTCCTGTTGTAAGCAAGATGCCCTGCTGCTGATGCATCCATTTGCAGATTATCAACGATGTCTTGCAGCCATCTTCACCTTGGTCTTCCTCTCTTTCTTTTTTTTCCAATTATGTACCCTTCCAAAAGAGCTTCTCTAAAATATCATGACGTTTAATGTGTCCAAAATATTTTAAGTTTTCTCTGTTTACTTTTCCTTACTAGCCAGCCTTCTTCAGTATTAAGTTCTTGTAGTAAAGATATACTTGGTTTTTTTTTTTGTGTCCATGATATTTGCAGAACTCTTCTGTAGCATTTATATTCAAAGGCATTTATGTGTTTCTCAGCTGTTTTGTTAAGTGTCCAGGTCTCATATGCATATATTGCGATGAGAAAGATGCATGCCCTTAAAAATCGTAATTTTATAGCTCTATCTGTTCCTCTCCACATCTTCTTTAGAATTAAACAGAGAAAACTTAAATATTTTTGGACACATTAAACGTCATGATAATTTAGAGAAAACTGTCTTGGAGGGGTACATAATGGGAAAAAGAAAGAGAGAAAGACCAAGGCGAAAATGGCTGCAAGACTTCGTTGATAATCCGCTAATGGATGCATCGGTAGCAAGGCATCTTGCTTACAACCGAGAGGCCTACAAGAGAGCTGTTAGGGAGGCAAAGTTCCGCAAGGGACACGCAAATGACTGACTGACTGACTGAAAAACACGTACACACGTAAATATATTGCATATGAAGAAAATATATTTCTGCTTCTATGTACACTTTTTACATGGCTCACTCCATACATAAGCAACAAGCTCAGCCAGAATGAAAAAACAACAAACAAACAGACATACTACTCCAGAGTATGGGTTGCTAGGAGCGTCGTAGCTGGTCAGGCCCCAATTCAACACACGTTTATAGCAACTGAGGAGGTCAACGTCGATGTGACTTAGCTGCTATCGAACTCGGTGACAAGAGGGAATGTCGGCGGAACTTTAGGGGGAAATGGGGGGAGGATGTGGAAACTGGAGGATTTAAATGTATGAGGTCTTCATCTGGGTACACGAGTGCAGGGAAAAATGATTAAACATTTATCATGTATATGATAACGTGGGTTTGGACTTGTACTTGGACCTGTTCTTCAATGTTCCGGAGCAGAGGTCAAAGCCAGCGTGAAGTGTTTGTTTGTTTGTTTGTTTGTTTGGATGATGCTGTAACACAAATCGGAGCGAATAGCTCCAAACTAAAACGTACGCAGACATTGCCATCTATGTAAGAGTATACTTGTTTATTTTATTGCAGATATTATTACTTATTATCTGCTTGTTCCTGTCTCACTTGTTTTGCATGAACTTCCTTCATCCTTTGAGAAGCAGTTATAGGAATCTAACGCGGATTAGTATAGTCATTGAAAGGCTCGTTTTTCCCACATTACTCCCGTAGGCGAGGCAGGAAATACATCCACCTGATTTGATACTGTTTGTACAGACGAAATAGTCCGTTTCAATGTCTCTTTCTTTCTTTCTTTCTTTTTTAAAACTTCCCTGCTTTCGCTTCCCCAATCTCGTTTTCTTATATAGATAACAAAAGATTCTCTTTCTGGTCTGATAACAGCCATTTCCGGCCTGAGAACAGCCGTGGACTCCCTTTCCGATCTGAGAACAGCCATGGATCCCCTTTTCTGGCCTGAGAACAGCCGTGGACCCCCTTTTCCGCCCTGAGAACAGCCGTGAACTCGTCGTTAAAAATAAAGCAAGAAGTAGCGCCTAGATGATGCTACGTACGCTTTTTTTAGTCGAGCCTAACTCATTTTTTTTTTATCGGTATAGCTACAAAAGTCTTTCTGCGGACTACAAGTTGAGAACCACTGTCGTAGATGCAGAGAGTAATGCAGTGTATCTTGACCAGTAATACATTTACGTTTTTTTTTTTTTACCTAAATCTAAATTTTCTTTCCTTTTCTTTTCCTTGCTTACTCTGAATTGCTCACTCCACTTTATCCCCCCCCCACCCATTTCCTCTGGGTTCCTGTCCCAATTCTTTATTACTCACGAACTATAGTTCCACCTTGGAAACCCCCCCCCCCCTCCCCCTTTCCAGAGTTTTCTAGCTATTTCCGTAAAATTCCCCTATACTTCCGTGCTAGGCTGTGATCAATAGTAGCCGGTCATGCAATTTACGAGGAGAAACAGAGGGCCAGGTTGTCGAGTGGTGACCGTTTTAGGACTAGAAATGGCACGGTTCTGCCCATAGCCCTGGCCAGAGTTTGTTCACTTTGCTGTGTGTGTTATTTTTTTCGGAGTCATTAACAGAAAACATGTGCGTGAGTTATATAGTATGACCCAGAATGTTCCAGAATATTCTTATGACTGGTTTGTTGTTTGGTTTTTTAAAAATAATTCTTACATTGCAATATAAAACATAGGCACAGTTTTGTGCTGAGATCAATAAATTGTAAAGCCATCAAATTGCTTGACTAGTTTTTAATTAAGCCCAAAGGCGTAAGAACAATTTTAGTGTTATTTTATTTTGTAAGAATTATGTTTTCTGAGGCAAACTGCACAATTCTGAAAAGTCAGCAACAAATCGGAAGTTTAACAATGAGCATGCGCAACGTGTGTTAAAAGAGTGTTAGCTCTGAAAGGCTGTCAGACAACGGTTTGTTTTAAAACACTATAAAAGACCTGCACTAAATCAAGCGTACCAACATGGCGGCTACCGGAAAAACGTCCCCGGTAAGTGAAGAAGTCCAGACCAGTCGTTTGTAGGGTTATCTTCACTTTCAGCCTGTAAATATACCAATGATCACAGAAATCAGTGCACCTGTGTCATATGATACTTCTTTTTTTTTTCCTTCTTAATGATGGAATCCTATGTTTAAATAAAATCTGGGACAAATATGTCAGATATAGAGGATTTATTGTGACCCAAGTGTCAAATCTGATTAAAATCTGAGAAGCCATGTTGGAAGTCTGGAAAAATTAATTATCTTTTTTTTTAAACTTGAACCAGTAAACATGAAGAAGATTTTGAACTGGTGAGTTTAGCTTGCTGTAAAGACCGTGGCTCATTCTTCTGTGACATCTGTGTTAAAAGGGATCTTGACTCATTCTTTTGTGACATCTGTGTTAAAAGGGTCCTGGCTCATTCTTCTGTGACATCTGTGTTAAAGGGATCTTGACTCATTCGTCTGTGACATCTGTGTTAAAGTGATCTTGACTCATTCTTATGTGACATCTGTGTTAAAAGGGTCCTGGCTCATTCTTATGTGACATCTGTGTTATAAGTACTTTGGCTTATTTTTCTGTAGTATCTGTGCTATAAGGATCTTGGCTCATTCTTATGTGACAGTTTACTGTAAGGACGTTGGGTCATTCATTTGTGACATCTGTGTTATAACGACTTTGGCTTTTTCTTATGTGACAGTATCTATAAGGACTTTATCTTCTCATTATGTGGAAAATGTGCCATAATATCATTGGCTTAATCTGGAAATATGTTTAAAGTTGTCATTGCTCCGAAGAGATCCCAGCAACATCGTTAACAACGAGAAAGATAGAAGGCAGAAGAGATCGAGGTAGACAGAAAGAGAAAATCCTGGAAGCACTAACTAGATGGCACAGGCAACGAACACCAGCACAGCTTATAATCAGTACTCGGAGCAGGGGGTTGTGGGAAAGCATGGTAGCCAACGTCAGCCGGTAGGGCAACAGACAGATGTTTAAAACTGATATCTACAAAGAGATAACACCAATAACAAAAATGTTTTCATCCTTACCGAAAGGTATGCGGGCGCCAATAACAAAAGTGTTTTCATCCTTACCGAAAGGTATACGGGCGTCAATAACAGAAGTGTTTTCATCCTTACCGAAAGGTATACGGGCGCCAATAACAAAAGTGTTTTCATCCTTACCGAAAGGTACACGGGCGTCAATAACAGAAGTGTTTTCATCCTTACCGAAAGGTACACGGGCGTCAATAACAGAAGTGTTTTCATCCTTACCGAAAGGTATACGGGCGTCAATAACAGAAGTGTTTTCATCCTTACCGAAAGGTATACGGGCGTCAATAACAGAAGTGTTTTCATCCTTACCGAAAGGTACGCGGGCGTCAATAACAGAAGTGTTTTCATCCTTATGAACGGATTCGCCGTAACTTATCTGAAACTAGCAGGAAACTTTCAGTCTCGTGAACTTACTGATACCACGTCTTCTCTTCTGTTTCTGTGTAGCGAGATCTTTCTATCACGACACTGATCCTAAGCCATTTCTTCTTCTTCTTCTTCTTATTTTTCTGCGTTCGAGGTTGTTGGTCACTTCAGATCCTGATCCCTGTCGACATGGCAGATCCTGATATGAGCCGCAAAACTTTTGCCCCAAGCTTGTGTCCTCTGGCCATGTCTCACGTCTCAGGTCTGGATGGTTTGGGCACTCTTGTAGGATATGTTCTGGGGTCTGGACTCCACTGCCACATGAACACTCATCTGTGTGAGACATTTTGAGTCGATGCACGTGGCTCAGTAGTCTGCAGTGGCATGTCCTTAGGCGAAAGAGGATGGTTTGCTGATGTCTTTGTAGTTCGTGTATTGGATCTGGTTCATTGTTGCATTTCAGTTTTTTTTTCCATTCAGATCTGTGCTGGTTACGGATTATGGTTTTCGCCTCCTGGTAGTTTACTTGATGATTGGTTTGATCTTGATTGCTGCCAGCTTTAGATAGGTTGCCAGCTATTCCACAGTAGGGCCACGGTTGTTGCCAACGAAGAGGCACAACCAGAAGCAACGCGACTTCTCGGATTTGATGGCAGCTGGCTCAATCCGTGCTGTTGATTGCCCTCCAATGGTTGTGGAGCCTACCAGAGTCTTTGAAGTACATGTACTGCTTCCATGTTTCATTGTCTCGTGATGAGATCGAAGTACATGTAGATGTGTCCAGAATGCAATGACAATAATCTTTGAAAATTAATTCATTTCAAACTGATGAACATTACTCTTTGAAATTATTCAAAACTGCATATCAGTATATATATATATCAAAAGACAGGGAATTGTGAAGAGAAATGATCGCCTACGCCACGCGGCATGGCACTAAATATAAAGAATCTTATGTCCATTCATCCATTCATGTCATTGTTCAATGATCAGCTAAGCAATCACAGCCCATTATGCACTTTAGCTGTTGTGTCTTGGCGTCCTGCAGGACAGCAACAAATTCTCTCTCTGTTTGTGATGGTTCGCAGCCACCATTGTAACATATCCCCCCTCCCCCGACTGTATTCTAGCTTCTCGTTTCTGCTTCTACAGTTCTCCCCGCCAGGTAGTCTTTTGCTTGGTCTCTGTATCTCCTTCAGGCGTTTGTCTCGTTTTAGCGATTGTGCTGGAAGTCCTTTCGGAGCACATGGCCTATCCATTTCCAGTTTTTCTTTTCTGCTATTATATGACATTTATGTCTTCATGTTCACACAGAGCAAGTAGGCCTCTTTTATTCACTGTCTGCGGCCGGAAAATATTCAAGAACTTTCTGAGATTCTTTCCGAGAATCTCATGCAGCTGTCATTAAAAAAACGCCCGTCTGATAGGACTTAAGTATTGAACACGTTACAGGGTCGCCATGCCCGATTACAACCACGGTGTTATTTTCTCTCACCGGTCGTCGTAGAATAGGCTCCACCACCACAATGAACAGGCCAGTCCGTGCTTCGGTGGTGAATGTTGTAGTATCACTGTAGTATCACTGTAGTGTGACCGTAGTATCACTGTAATATTTGATCAGGGCTGTCGGGTGAGGGAGGAATTGGGTCTTGCTCAGTTTTTTTCTGTTTTGGCTTGCCTGGTCTTTGATAAAAATCATTGGAAGCAGCAGAAATATGGTTTATTAGAAGAATGTTGCGAATCCCCTGGACAGCAAAAATAACTAATGAAGAATGTATGAGAAGAGCTGGAGAGACATAACATCTTGTCAAAAAAATAGAGAGACAATGTACTTTCATAGGACATGCAATGAGAAAAGGGATGATGATGATGATCATCATCATCATCATTGAGGTAGTGAGTTTTTTGTCCATGTGACGTGACATCTCAATCCAAATGTCATGTCTGCCCCAGATGATATGTCCATTCTAGTATTATTTTGTCTTCGTGAAATCTTTATTCTGGATGACATCTTCACTTAAGTGACATTTCTTTCTTGTTCTCAGGCATATCTGCCATGCCATACATGACATCTCCACCCTAGTGATATTTTTTGTCGTCGTGGTATTTCTATCTCAGATGACATCTTCACTCAAGTGATACTTCTCGTCTCAGGATACAACTGCTGTATATAAAATCTTCACATAAGTGACATTTTTTTGTCATCAGGCATCCCTCCCACCACACATGGCATCTTCATCTCAATGATATTTTTGTCCTTGTGATATCTTTATCCTAGGTGACATCTTCCTTCAGTTCTTGTTGTTGTTGTTGTTCTTCTTCTTCAACTTCCTGAGCCATTAAGGGTCATTGTTGCAGATAAAGTTGGCCTCCATTCTTCTCCATTCCTAACATTCTCTCTCTCCAGTTGGTGACACTAATTTCCTTTATATCGTCTTCTATGTTGTCCCCCCAATCTCTGCCTTGGTCTACCTCTTGGTCTTGTTTCCTTCATCTCTTGTGCACACATCATTTTCATTTGTCTGTTCTCTTTCATTCTTTCTACATGATCCAGCCAGCGTAGTCTGTTCAGTTTCGAGATGTTAAATAAACTGTTAAGTTCAGCGTCTTTCTAGCTCTCCATTCTCCTCTGTTGGTATCCTTTATCGGGCCAAAGATTCTTCTTAGGAACTTACAGTTTTTGTTCATCTTTCTTTGTTGTACTCCATGATGCTGATCCATACATCACGGCTGGCCTTACCATAGTTGTGTAGATTGTTATTTTGGAGTTTTGGGACATGATTATGGATTTTAACAGGTGTTGCAAGGCAACGTATATTATATTACCTGTCTGTACTCTACTGTTAATTTCCTTACTTACTGTATTGCAGCTGTCGAAAGTTGTGCCTAGATATTTGCTTCTGTTTCCTGATGGTCATATGTCCAACATTTATATAACTCAAAAAAAGATCATTCTTCCCTTGGTCTTTTGATATCTTCATATACTGTGTCCTATCTTGTCCCCTCATGTCATGTGACATTTATCCTCAAGACATCGCTACTGTATATGAAAGTGACATTTCTGTCACTGAGTATCTCTGCGACACATGGCAGATCCTATCCTTGTGAAGTTTCTGTCATCGCTACATCTTTGTCCCAGATGAAGACAGCTGCTAAATTCAAAAGTGAAGAAAAGATTAAATTCTCCAAAAATCGGCCCACAATCCCTCATGATCACGTGGCGGATGTCATCAGTGTTCATCATGACAGCACGCTCCAAGTCTTAAATTTCATATCTTAATCCCTTGGTTGAACGGCCAGGACCTTCTTGGTGTTCCGGCATGCCCGATGTCCTCGATGACTTCCAGCTTTATGCCCTAACTATTTTCTTCAATCATCAATTATTGCGGGCCCTTACATCTTAGCCCATAAATTTTCCATCCAATTGACTCTCTTCTTAAGGATGTTGAGAAAATAATTGTCTTCCGTTGGATTGATAATACCGATGACTCAAGCAGCGCTCTCCGCATAGGCATTTTGCGTGGCGGCCATGTTTGTGGACGTTCTAGAACATTCTCTCGAGAGATTGATGACTTCTGGGAAGCCCTTCCCGTTCTATTCGAGTTCATTTACCTCCCTTGACAATAAGGGCGAATGTATCTTCCACAGCGGAAAAGCTCCAGATTGCACTGAAGATTGCCAAAACGTTCTCAAACCGAAATCTCGTCTGTCACAACAGGATCGACCTACCGTTGCTGTCTTCCTTCTTTGGAAAGTAATCATCAAGGGATGAGCATGGATGGGAAGGAGATTGTTCTGAAGGAAGAGAAGAGAGAAAAGTGAAGATTTAGGACTTCTGATGTCCGAATTAAGAGCATCGCGTAGGACTTCTGTAATGGCTTATTTAAGTAATCAGGTCTTGTGTAGCCTGGTTGTTTAGTGCTGTACCGAGGTGCCTTTCTTTGCTCATCATTTATTCCAAATGTTAATGAGATTTTTTTTTTTTGGGGGGGGGGGGGGCTTAGATTTTCTCTTTTCGATATTCTCGATTATGTTTCCTATTAACATGATGTTTTTTTTGTTTATTCTTCCTGTATTATGGTGTTTTATTGGTTTAATCTTCCAGTATAGTGATGTTACTCTCGGTTTTTTTCTTTCAGTATTATGATGTTTTCTTGGTTTATTCTTCCTGCATTATGATGTTCTCTCTCTCTCTGAATCTTAATTGCCCAGGGCACATGGGGCTTCCGCAAGGGTTTTCCACAAATGCCTATCCTTCTCCATGTCTCTTTTGGTCTACCCTTACTTCTGTTCCCCATTATGATGTTACTCATGGTTTATTCTTCCTGCATTATGATGTTACTCATGGTTTATTCTTCCTGCATTATGATGTTACTCATGGTTTATTCTCCTTTATTATGATATTACTCATGCTTTAATCTTCCTGTATTATGATGTTTTCTTGGTTGATTCTTCCAGTATTATGATGTTAATCATGGTTTATTCTTCCTGTATTATGATGTTTTCTTGGTTTAATCTTCCTGTATTATGATGTTACTCATGGTTTGTTCTTCCTGTATTATTATGTTACTCATGGTTTATTCTTCCTGTATTATGATGTTTTCGTGGTTTAATCTTCCTGGAGTATGATGTTCTCTCGGTTTATTCTTCCTTTATTATGATATTACCCACCTTTATTCGGCATTTGCTATGTGACAATCTTTACTTTTACCTTTAACGACAGACTATTTGAATTTAAGAACGTAGTTGGAGACATAAAAGTAGTACATGAATAATTTATAACATGTATTGTTCTCAGTAGAGCCTTATGATTTTTCCCTGGTGGCAGGACTTTTTTTTTGGGGGGGGGGGGCGGGCGGGGGGTGGAGTTCAAGTTTGAGATCGTGAGGTTAAAAGAGAAGGACTATCTTTGTAAACAGATCGACGGGGAGAGGAATATATGTTCCCTTGTGAGGAACATTAACAGTTGTTTCTGTATTTATTCATTCATTCATTCATTTGCATGTCCCTTGCGGAACTTTGCCTCTCTAACAACTCTCCTTTAGGCATCTCGATTGTGAGCAAGATGGCCTGCTGCTGATGCATCCGTCTGCAGATCATCAACGATGTATTGCAGCCATCTTCGCATTTGCCTTTCTCTCTTTCTTTTTCACATTATGTACCATTCCAAGACGGTCTACTCTAAATTATCATGACGTATAATGTATTAAAAATATTTAAGTTTTCTCTTTTTAATCCTCTTTACTAGCCAGCCTTCTTTAATATAAAGTTCTTGTAGTATGGATATATTTGTTCTTTTTTGTGCCCATGATATTTGAAGAACTCTTCTGTAGCATTTACATTCAAAGGCATTTATGTGTTTCTCAGCTGTTTTGTTAAGTGTGCAGGTCTCACAGGCATATGTTGCGATGGGAAAAATGCATGCCCTTAAAAATCTTATTATTGTAGTTCTGTTTGTTCCTCTCCACAGATTCTTTAGTTGTTTTACTTTCTGAAGAGCGATAGATGTCCTCCTTTTTAATTTCCCTCATTGTTACTCTAATATGATATCTAAAAATCAGAAATCAGTGCAAGAGTCCCCGAGTTAAGAACGAGTTGCGTTCCTTCGTCAGTTCTAAGTTCTGAAAAGTTTGCTTACGGTTCGTATCACATGTTGGTCTCGTACAGAGCACCTTTCTCTGAACCCAAGTAAACGTGCAATGTTTCGATGCACGCCGCAAAATAGCCCCAGTTTGTCACAACTAACCATTGTATGTTACTGAATTTATTAATATAATAAACGGGGGGGGGGGGGGTTCGTTCGCAACTACAGGTTGTACATAAGTCGGGCGTTCGTAACTCGGAGAGCTCCTGTACTATGCGCTATAGATATATATTTTATGCGGGGATTCACCGGAAACTAGATCATTATGTGTAGGTTTAAGCCAGAGTTTTTTTTTTTAGAAAAAAAACTTAAAAGATTTAGAAAAGCTGATTTAAAATAATAACATGACATTTACATGAAAGAGAAGGACTAATGCTATTAAACTGAATGAAAATTTAAGAAAAAAAGCATGGGGCCACATGAAACAGAAGGGAGCGAGTTCACATCGCCAAGGCTACAGATCTAAGGAGCTTTATTTCAAGAAGAAATTTAATTCTTCGTGATCTTATCTAGGTGTTCTGGGCTTTTGTGAATCAATGTTGCCTTCTTTCTCTACTATGATTCATACTTCTAGCGTATTGAGTTCTTAATAAAGGCCATGAGTTCTAAAATCTTAATCTGTTATGAATCATAGTTCTAACCCCTTGGTCTGCTATGTCTCATACACATGTGGTCTTGATATACATTTATAGCTCTAGCGTCGTGATCTGCTATGGCCCACAGTTCTGTGGTCTTGATATACTGTGATTCATAGCTCTAGCGTCTTGATCTAGTATGAGTCATAGTTCTGTAGTCTTGATATACTGTGATCCATAGCTCTAGCGTCTTGATCTGATATGGCCCACAGTTCTGTAGTCTTGATATACTGTGATCCATAGCTCTAGCGTCTTGATCTGATATGGCCCACAGTTCTGTGGTCATATACTGTGATCCATAAGTCTATCGTATACGTCTACATTGACTCGCAGTATGACTCATACTTTTAACACTTGGCCTGCTATGACAAGAGCTAAACTATCTTAATTTACTATGGTTATATTTCATGCGCGTTGGTTTAATATATTATATTATTAGTGTCACGGTCGCTATGACTCAGGCCTGTAGATTAGTTTTTTTGGGTTTTTTTTGTTTTGTTTTGTAATTTACACTTGTAGCGTCGCGGTCTGACATGACCTAAATTTGTAGCATTGCAGTGTACTAAAGAGAACTAACATTTTAAACACTTTGACCAGTTAAGAGTGGTCTAGCATGTTGGTCTGCGATAAGGGCCCATAGTTGTAGAAACATTTCCTTCCGTGACTTACATTTTGCCTCCTTCGGCTCACTGTGGTCCGGATCGTATGCAAACTCACGGTTGTACCGTTTTTTAAGGATACGTTTCTGCGCCTCATAATTTCTCATAATCTTTACTTCATCGGTAACTTTTCATTTAGAAGCAAAACAATTTTGTATAACAACAAGTATTATTAATCTTCGTAACGCCTTGTCTTGTCTTGTTTTGCTTTCTATCTCCTTGGAACTACGAGTGCAATATTGGTTTGTTCTGCATTATTATTATATTTATGAAGAGTATGTTCTCCGTTGAATTTACTATAGTCCTTATTGTTCATTGGGTTTCTGAGTGGCGAAGTGGTTAGTGCACTGGTCTCTCATGGCGAAGGTCGGGGGGTTCGAATCCTGCCGCAGACACCCCAGTCACCCAGCTGTAGAAATGGGTACTCGATTCCTTCTGGAGTTGGGGAAGGAAAGGCGGCCAGGCGTGATACTGACCATTATCACCCTCTAGTGTGCTGACAGGTCAAGGAAAATATGGGCACTAACAGCATATCCCTATGTGCCTCTAAGGCACTTTACCTGTACCTTTATTATTCATTTATTTGATCATTAGGTTGACTTTCTCCCACTTCTGTTTTAGGCTGTGGCCGCGACAACATTTGATACTCCTTGTCACTTTTAAATTACTCACACAAATTACTACGTCTTCTTTTGTTCACTTCAACAGATCTGAATGTCACCGAACGTGATATGATTCACCACAAGACTGAAATGCTAACACACACAATCACTAGAAAACTCAGATGGTTCGTTCTTGAATCAGATTATACATCATTTTTATTACTCATCAAAGGAAATTCACAAGTATCAAATTAAGTCATCTCAGAAAGTATTTTATACAAAGTTCCAAACATCAAATTTTCAGCTTTTATCACGTGGTACTAATGATTACTTTTCATCTTGGAATGCTATCTTCTGTCTGTTCTAAACTACTTCTGGTTTTAAACTGGTTCTCTGTCTCCTGAATATCTATTTGCTCTACTTGTCCATCTATTCTGTCTGTCGTTGCTCTCCTCTCTATCTTTCTATTCTTCTTTTCTCTGCCTTCTCTTTGCTCTGCATGACTGTGTTATATATCGTAAGTCCGTTGTGCAATAGGACACACATCTAGATCTTTCTATTGGTCAGCTGGTTGACTACATACTGTCTGTGCCCTGACTGACTGGAATTCAGGGTGAGTCGGTCCACTCCTTTTGGTCATCTTAATGGTCCGCTGAACTATTCATGTGTGCAAACTGCATCCTAAGGCTAGCATGTTTGCCTCACCTATCAGTAGGTCTGTTGCGTCAAATCCGCCTATTCGATTTTCTCGTGTGGGTAAATTCTTCTTATCCAGTATCAGGTATTTGAGATAGCTGTAGGGGATATCTGTTTACACAGTGTCTATCTCCATACTGTTTATTTAACTATTCAGTTTAGTCATGTCAGGACTATTATAATTTGGGTGCATCTCTTTAATCTGCCTTCTTCTCAGAGTCATATGTCTAGTATTTGTGTTTATCTAGTTAATTCCATCGTAATATCGTAATAATACTAATGTCGTGGAAGTATTCCTCTCCCAGCGGTTCTCAATTTTTCCATAGTTTCGTACCTACTTTCTACTTATCAATCATTACTATAATAAAAATGAAAATAGTATTAATAATAATAACAGAATTGATAATAATAATAATAATAATAATATCCTAATTTACAAGGCCATAATAATACTACCGTCACAGCTTACAAGACACTATGTTACACGAGGCTGTGTTTCTTGCAGCCGATGCCCTGAAGATGTTGAAGCACAGCATCGTGTTGGCTTGGGAGATATTCATGGCAGCTATTTATTTTTCCAGGCCCTGAGTCTAGCTAAAAAGCAAGGAGGGGGGGGTGTGCAATACTTCTTTAGCAGACTCCACCACCATGAGGACGCTGGTGGTCCCTGCCCCGTTGGCCAGGCTAGGCCTGTTACTGGTGGGTGCCAACGGAGAGGTGGGACAGGGTCCTTGGTCAGTTATCGTTCATCAACCCTAACCCTAACCCTAACCCTAACGCTAATATTTTAGATATCTGTGGCTGACTGCCAGAACAAACGGCATCTTCCCCTCTCTCCTCCCCCTCAATGTTCGTAATAATTTGAACTCTGTTTTTGGCAGATGCCGCAAAAAAATTGGCCGTGTTGCCTTTTATTTTGCGACATTCGTGATACAGAAGAAACTGGCAGGTAGTGTTATCCAACATTTATACAAGAACTAAGGCAACATTATGAGAGTTTATGTGAAAGTGATGAAATCAATATGTCTTTAATTCAAGTGATTTATTCTGCCATTGCGAAGAATGAACATTCTCACATCGGTCTGCGGCCAGACATGACCCTCTCCAGGCAATGATTACTAATAGCATTATTTTTTAAACCGTATGTGGAAGATCGTAAAATTTCCACGCATGGAAGTTTTTATTCCCCACGGCGAGAAGAGTGTTGATGAATATTTCACCTCCCTTCTGTAGCATCGTCACAGATGATCACCCATGCACCTTTTACTAGCTCAGCGAGTGGTAGCGATAATCCATTTCTTTTACCGAGTGTGTGGTCGAAGCGCTGAAACTTTCAAGGGCGGAATAAAGGAAGCCAATGTTTATATTGCTACAAATTTTTATGGTGGTCGGAGAATTATGTGTGGCACTGTGATGGCGAGATGAAGAGCGATTGTAATGTTGAGCTAATGTCACAGCGGAGTTAAAAATGAACCAAGGGGAAAAAAAGCTGGGAGTTTTATGCCCTAAATAGTTTCGTGTGATCTCCGTCACAACATTGTTCATTTCAATTTGAATAATTCTGTTTTATACCGCTCTACATCCGATTGCGTGTGATGTGCCCGCCATAAAGCGTGGAGTGAGCCCTGGTTTTATGCCACCTACAAATTTATTCCTAAGTGGGTATTCGAGGAAATGGGTCGCGGGGTTTTCTTGATGCTTTTCGTTTATTTCTGTAGTGAGATCGTCAAATATGTCCCCCGCGCCATCTGCAGTAAAATATTCACAAATATGTCGGCACTCACAAATGTGGGCACTCACAAACAAGAACCTGGCCTCAGAAGTTGCTCGGGCACTCGTTGGGGCCTGGTAGTTTATGCTGCAATGATTTCATCGTTTACTGCGCTGACATCGTCGTCGTTATCGCCAGCCCTGTTGCTGGGCCGATAATTGTTTGCCGGTGATGTCTCTGCTGATGATGATTGTCGCGATAATAATTGATGATCCGGTAACGTTATCGCCATTCAGTCTCGGGACAGTAAAATACAGAAGATTGTGCTGATGACAGCAATGATGCTGGTGATGGTCTTATTATGTCCACCTAATTATTGTTTTTCCAACACATCTTAAAAATGATTTGTCATTTTCTTTGCAAATTAAGTTTCTATTTTTTTCTGTTCGCGATTTCATCCTTTTTTAACTTTTTTTTTCAAATTTGTTATTTTTTATAGCAATCAAATCATCCTTTTTTACATATTGTTTTTCATGTCAAGTCAACTTTCCGCCATATTTTCTTTTCTCTTCAGACTTGTTTTGTCTTGTTTTGTGTTATCTCCCTGCAACTGCGAGATGGTGTTATTTGCAGCCGATGCTGTGGAGATGTTGAGGTACAGCATCTTATCGGCGTGGGAGCGGGGTTACGGTGGCTATTTTTTCAGTCCCGGAGTACAGCTAAAAAAGCAGAGGGTGTGCAATGCTTCTTTAGCAGACTCCACCACCACGGCGACTATGGCGATCCCTGCCCCGGGTTAGCCAGGCCAGGCTTGGTACTAGGGGTACCAACGGAGGGGTGAGACAGGGTCTTGGTCAGCTAGGGTCGCTGACTGGTCAAGTGGACAACGTCTTCAGACCCTTTCTCTTCTGAAGACTGTTCTGATGTGGACTGTCCTTTACGCGGGGTAGTCTTAAGCTTAGGAACTCGGAAGACGAGAGGGCCAGACGTCAAGAAATAAAAAGAAAACGTCAAGAAATAAAAAGAAAACGTCAAGAAATAAAAAGAAAACGTCAAGAATAAAAAGAAAACGTCAAGAAATAAACATGATTAATTTATGAATTTTGTATCAAGAGCTGATAGGTATAAAACAGAAAGGGGGGGGGGGGATGGATGAAGGGGAATGCTGGGGATCTTATTAAGTTTAGCTTAGGGCGGGTATAAGTGGAGGGTTAATCGGCAACTGAATCTGTTTTAAAATTATTATTATTATTAGTATTCATGTTTTGTTTTCCAGATACTGGAGAAAGTTCTGACGTTATGTTCTCTTGATTTTACTTTAGTTATTTATTTCTTCTTGCCTTCGGTGACTTTCTCTGTGTATTTTGATCGTAGATGTGGTGTGTGTGGGGGGCGGGGAAGTGGTGGGGTGGGGGGGGGGGTGAGGTGCCGAACACGTTGTCCCATTTGGCAATTAGTGACCCATAGCTGACCTGCTGTCGTCAGGGTAGGCCAACCATAACCCCACCCCTCTCCCTCTGGCCTGGCCTGGGTAACGGAGCAGAAATCATCATAGTCCCCATGGTGGTGGAGTCTGCTACAGAAGTATTGCACACCCTCTGCTTTTTTTTTATCTCCACCCAGGGAAGGAAAACATCCGTCATAACCCGCTTCCAATCCGATATCATGCTGTGCTTCAACATCTTCACCGCATCAGCTGCAAAGAACGTAATTAGCAGTTCCAGAGATGGAAGAAGAAGAAGAAGAAGAAGAAGAATGGCAAACGAAAGATTTTATTTTCAAAGAATGAACTGGTCACGCAGAAAGATTATGGTGATAATCTGATTTACAATGATGATGATGATATTGATAATGATGATGAATTCCTTGAAAAAAAAGAAAGAAAATGATATTACAGTTTGTCACGTCTTCCACAACACCAACATAACTAGAAACTACAAACAAGAGATGCTGTTGTCGCTGTTTTCCTTGTTTTCCTCTAAGAACATGCACAGCTAAAGAGAAAGACTTCTATCATGTCAGCAGTTATTTGCTGTTAGTTAACTAAAGAGCAGCTTGTCCGTGATATATGCTTTGTCCAAGTTCATTTGTTCAAAAGGTGTCCTAATCTGCCTTGAAACATAATACTCGTATACCTACTTAGCAAAATCTTGCATTTCGTTCTTTTGTCCACATGAAGAATACAGCGGCACTACACACAGGGAAAGACAATGGGATCTCTCTCTCTCTCTCTCTGAACCTTAAGTGCCCAGGGTAAATGGGGCTTCCACAAAAATTTTCCACAAATGCCTGTCCTTTGCCCTTTTTTCTGCTCTTGCCCAGGTGAGCCCTCTATTGCTCAACATCCTTTCTGTTGTTCTTCTCCATGTCTCTTTTGGTCTACCCTTACTTCTGTTCCCCTGTGTTGTCCATCTTAGTGCTATTTTTGATAGTGTGTTGTCAGTCATTTGGAGCACATGTCCCAACCATCGCCAGCGTCTTCTGTTTCTGTAACAGTCTGATCATTCATTCATTCATTTGCATGTCCCTTGTGGAACTTTGCCTCCTGTAGGCCTCTCGGTTGTGAGCAAATTGGCCTACTGCTGATGCATCCATCTGCAGATCATCAACGATGTCTTGCAGCCATCTTCGCCTTGGTCTTCCTCTCTTTATTTTTCCCATTTTGTACCCTTCCAAGACGGTCTTCTCTAGATTATCATGACGTTTAATGTGTTCAAAATATTTAAGTTTTCTCTATTTAATCCTCTTTACTAGCCAGCCTTCTTCACTATTAAGCTCTTGTAGTATGTATATATTTGTTCCTTTTTTATGTCTACCTATATTTGATGAACTCTTCTGTAGCATTTACATTCAAAGGCATTTATGTGTTTCTCAGCTGTTTTGTTAAGTGTTCAGGTCTCACAGGCATATGTTGCGATGGGAAAGATGCATGCCCTTAAAAATCTTATTTTTGTGGTTCTGTCAACAGTCTGATAGTGTTGTTTTTTTTACCAATGGAATATATTCAGAAGAAATTTCCACACAAGAGTAATCATCCATAACATTCTTTTCCCCTTTAGCTAAGCTAGCAATTACTTGATTGAGATTTGAAGACTTATAATCTACGTTTGTGATTTTAATTTCTGGGTTATTTCAATTATTTTTTGTGGGATAGGGAGAGCGGAGCTGTCAGAGTAGAACTGGGAGAGTAGAGGTGAGAGAGTGAAGCTGTGAGAGTGAAGTTGTGAGAGTGAAGGTGTAGGAGTGGAGATGTGGGAGAGTGAAGTGGGAGTGGACTGGGAGAGTGGAGCTGGGAGAGTGAAGTTGTGAGAGTGAAATTTTAGGAGTGGAGCTGTGGGAGTGGAACTGTGAGAGTGGAACTGTGAAAGTGGAACTTTGAGAATGGAACTGTGAGAGTGGAAATGTAAGAGTGGAACTGTGAAAGTGGAACTTTGAGAGTGGAACTGTGAGAGTGGAAGTGTAAGAGTGGAACTGTGAAAGTGGAACTTTGAGAATGGAACTGGGAGAGTGGAGCTGTGAGAATGTAGCTGTGAGAGTGAAGCTGTGAGAATGTAGCTGTGAGAGTGAAGCTGTGAAAGTGGAGCTGTGAGAGTGTAGCTTTGAGAGTGTTAGCTGTAAGAATGAAGCTGTGAGAGTGGAACTGGGAAAGTGGAACAATGAGAGTGAAGCTGAGAGATTGTAAGTGGAAGAATGGAGATGGGGGGAGTTGAGCTGTGAGAGTGGAATTGAAAGATTGGAGATGGGGGAGCAGAGCTGAGAGAGTGAAGCTGTGAGAATGGAATTGGGGGAGTGGAAATAGGAAAGTGGAGCTGGGGGAGTAGAGTTCCTGGTAGTGGGTGGTGAGGTTATTGAGTCTTCCTGGTTTCTCAAGGACTGTCAATCAAGTGCCGTGCCTCGTGGCGTAGGCGATCATTTCTCTCCACAATTCCCTGTCTTTAGACTTGATTATGAAATCCGCCGGTGACTTTCTTCCTACCCAAGCTGACAGCCCATCCAGTAACTTCTCTCTCTCTCTCTCTATCTTCCTCTGTCTCTTCTTCCCTCAATTTTTCCAGTTGCCACAGTGTGTTCCAATTTTCCTCTTCTCAGAAAATGTCCTACAAATCTCTCTTGCTGTCTCTGATCTTTGCTGATCTTTCTCTCCCTGATCTTTGTCACAGTCATGACAGTCAAGGACTGTAGTCTTTATTAATTGTTGTCTCTATGGTCCTTACTGTCTGATAAGAATACTCTTTATTAATGTTGTCTCTATGGTTCTTACTGTCTGATAAGAATACTCTTTATTAATTGTTGTCTCTATGGCCCTTACTGTCTGATAAGAATGAATTGTTGTCTCTATGGCCCTTACTGTTTGATAAGAATACTCTTTATTAATTGTTGTCTCTATAACCCTTACTTTTTGATAAGAATACTCTTTATTAATTGTTGTCTCTATGGCCCTTACTTTCTGATAAGAATACTCTTTATTAATTGTTGTATCTATGGCCCTTACTGTTTGATAAGAATACTCTTTATTAATTGTTGTCTCTATGGTCCTTACTGTCTGATAAGAATGAATTGTTGTCTCTATGGCCCTTACTGTTTGATAAGAATACTCTTTATTAATTGTTGTCTCTATGGCCCTTACTTTCTGATAAGAATACTCTTTATTAATTGTTGTATCTATGGCCCTTACTTTCTTATAAGAATACTCTTTATTAATTGTTGTCCCTATGGTAGGGCTCACCTGGGCAAGAGCAGAAAAAAAGGCGAAATACAGGCATTTGTGGAAAACCCTTGCGGAAGCCCCATGTGCCCTGGGCACTTAAGGTTCAGAGAGAGAGAGAGATGGCCCTTACTTTCTGATAAGAATACTCTTTATTAATTGTTGTCCCTATGGCCCTTACTGTTTGATAAGAATACTCTTTATTAATTGTTGTCTCTATGGCCCTTACTTTCTGATAAGCATACTCTTTATTAATTGTTGTCTCTATGGCCCTTACTGTTTGATAAGAATACTCTTTATTAATTGTTGTCTCTATGGCCCTCACTGTTTGATAAGAATACTCTTTATTAATTGTTGTCTCTATGGCCCTTACTTTCTGATAAGAATACTCTTCATTAATTGTTGTCTCTATGGCCCTTACTGTCTAATAAGAATAACTAAGATCTTTCTCTTAACAAAGCAAGGAGACGTTCAAATTTCTGTAATACTGTTTGAAGACAGTTCAGGTCTGATCTAGGTCACGCAGACAAGCATTTATATACATGATGAATGTTTATCCTAACATTGAAATGTTGTGTGCCAAAGTGGCATAGTGTGTAGTGTACATGTCTTCTGCGACGAAGTTGGTAGCTGAGGTCGAGCCAGAGTCGCTACAGTCACCCAACTGTAGAAACGAATCTGCGTCTTCTTCTTCTTCCTCTTCTTCTTCCGATGATTGCACAGTCTACACCAGTGACTACGATTGTGTTAATCTAGAATCAACTCTTCAGGTCGAGTTAAACAATCTAAGTAGATGGAGCAAAAACAATGGCATGATTATAAACACCGATAAAACAAAATCAACGCTCATAACAACAAGACAGAAACTACAAAACGCAACAAAAACAACACTTCGGCTCTGTACAGAAACATCACAGATAGAAAACTTTAGCGAGCAAAAAATACAGGTCTTATTATTAACCAACATCTGACCTGGAACTCTCATGTGCAATGTCTAACAAAACTCATCGCACAAAAAATATACCAGTTAGCCAAAATTAAGCATTTCATCAATCAAGACACTAGGAAGACATACTACATATCTCATATACATACACATTTAGACTAGTGCTCACCAATCTGGGATGGTTGCTCAGTATCAAATACAAAGAGGCTTTGCTCACTCCAGAAGCGAGCAGTAAAGCTTATTAGTGACAAAGATCAAGCACAAACAAGTAACCAGCACAACCGTATCAGAATACTACCTCTTAAGAACAGGTTCCTCTTCAACAAAGCCAAGTTAGTACATCAAATTCTTTCACGGCATGCCCCGCCTTATCTATGGAACCTGTTTAAAGTTAGCCCAAAGTGCAGCCAACGCTTGAACAACATAAGTCTTCCAAAATCTAGACTTGACCTTTACAAGAAAAGCTTTACTTATTCTGCTGCTCATCTTTGGAATACTCTCCCATCCTTTATAAAAAATATAAATTATACTCCTACCTACAACTACAAGCTTTCCCAATATCTATTTGATGTCGACTACATGCCTCCATGAATCATAAAACTTAAAAGTTATCTTAAACTTCTCGTACAGACACCGAATACAGTTAATTGTTTATTCTGAATAGTCCCGAAAATTTTGTTTAGTAGATAGTCATTTATAATGTATGTAGTTATTTCTGTACTGAGTGAATGGATAAGAGTGAAATGTAAATGTTATATTTTATTTTATGTCTCTCAGCTTCAATGTTAGTTATGTTTGTTATATGAACAGCATATTTGTAGAATGTCTGGAATAGAGTGAAAGATGTATGATAAAGGGCAGAATGTCAGACGGGCCTGCGTGCCCAATTCTTAACCCTTTTGAAATAAAGATCAATCAATCGATCAATCAATCAATCAATTAGCCCTCTTCTTCTTCTTCTTCTTCAATCTCTCTTGAACCAGCAGCCTGATGTTCTTTGCGGTCAACGCAGTGAAGATATTGAGGCGTAGCGTAGTGTCTGCTTCTGGCATATATTTCTTTGCCAGCCCCAGAGTGGAACTAACATGCAGGGTGAGTACGGTACCTCTTTACCAGACTCCACCACCATGAGGACTATGGCCATCCTTGCCCCTTTAGCCAGGCTATGAGAGTTACAGGGGTTATATATGGAGAGTTGGGAGTGGGTCTTGGTCAGGTGCTGCTCGCCAACCCTGACGCTAGCTTGTCTGCTGTGGGTTGCTGAGTGCCAACATGGACATCTTCGTCCTCTTGTAAGTGGATATAGAAGGCAAGGCATCACACCCTGGCTTTTAGATACCACTAACATATTGAAGAAGGTTGGCTATTAAAGAAGATTCAACAGAAAAAACTTAAGTACATGTAATTTAAACATATTAAACGGCATGATAATCTAGAGAAGACCGTCCTGGAAGGGTACATAATGAGGAAAAGAAAGAGAGGAAGACCAAAGCGAAGATGGTTGCAAGACATCGTTGATGACATGCGAATGGATGCATCAGCAGCGGGGCATCTTGTTTACAACTGAGAGGCCTACAAGAATGCTGTTAGGGAGGCAAAGTTCCACAAGGGACATGGAAATGACTGACTGACTGAGAGGCCTACAGGAGTGCTGTTGGGGAGGCAAAGTTCCACAAGGGACATGGAAATGACTGACTGACTGAGAGGCCTACAAGAATGCTGTTGGGGAGGCAAAGTTCCACAAGGGACATGGAAATGACCGAATGACTGACTGATTGACTAACATTACATCACAAGTTGTCATTATGATAAGATAAGGTTATGTTTCCTTTCAGTATATATAAATTGTTGCTAATAAACTCTCCTATGGCAAAATGACTTGATAGAAGGATTTCCCAAGCACATAAAAATCTTCTTGTACAATATTACTGCTGTCTTGGCAGGGAATTAATCTACCCTGTAGACGAGACGGTCTGGGTGAATCAGCGTTACTTCTATGCCCGTCCCGTCAGCAAAGATAAGCCACCTTTAATAGAGTTGGACTGGTCATCCAGCGGTCACCATCTTTTTAAGCTTCTTCGCCCTGAAATGTCAATGCTCTTGAGGCAATTAGAATATAGAATTTGTCCACCAGGATCAAACAGGATATCGGACAGGGAGGGTGGCAGACAACTGCCGGGATAGGAAACAGTCAATCGAACATCTCACGAATGGGAAACAGAAACTGAGAGGAATTACGTTTGGAATACAAGAACATATGACAAAGCTGATGCTGGGAAAGAAGCATGGATTGATTGTCGGCTTCGACAGTCCAGAACTGTGAGTGGTTGCCATGACAGCCTGCATACTCTAATTTAAAAAAAAAATATAACTGCAAACAATTGCAGCCTGAATGTTTCTTAATATTTCTGTTAACCAGTGGAAGACGTCCAAAAATATGATGTCTTGTCTTGTCTTCTTCCTCATATACCTCTCAGTGTTCAGGAGGACAAATAGACGTCTTGATAGGGCTTGGTGATTTGTTTTATATAATAGGATATTTAAGATTTCTATAATTCCCCATCGCAACATATGCATGTGAGACCTGGACATTTAACAAAACAGCTGAGAAACACATAACTGCCTTTGAATGTAAATGCTACAGAAGAGTTCTTCAAATATCATGACACAAAAAAGAACAAATATATCCATACTACAAGAACTTAATATAGAAGAAGGCTGGCTAGTAAAGAGGATTAAAGAGAGAAAACTTAAATATTTTGGACATACTAAACGTCATGATAGTCTAGAGTAGACCGTCTTGGAAGGGTACATAATGGGAAAAAGAAAGAAAGGAAGACCAAGGCGAAGATGGCTGCAAGACATCGTTGATGATCTGTAAATGGATGCATCAGCAGCAAGGCATCTTGCTTGCAACCGATAGGCCTACAGGAGTGCTGTTAAGGAGGCAAAGTTCTACAAGGGACATGCAAATGAATGAATGAATAATTTTCTCCCTCCATCTCTTACGTGGGTGCCCTCTTCCTCTGTTACCTACAGATCTTATTGTGAATGTTTTCTGTGATATACTGTCTGGTAGTATACGTGTACCATGGCCAAACTATTTGACTTGCTGTTTCTGAATGAACCTAGATAGTTCTATATAGTCTAATATAGTTTAGTGGCGGTATATTATGGCGTAGTCTAATATAGTTCTCTTTTTGGCGTAGTCTAGTATAGTTCGGTCCTAGCTTAGTATAGTTCTGTCATAGTTTAATATAGCTCTGTCATAGTTTAATATAGTACTGTCATAGTTTTGTATCGTTCTGTCATAGTTCAGTATAGTTCTGTCATAGTTTAGTATAGTTCTGCCAGTCTAGTATAGTTCTGTCATAGTTTAGTATAGTTCTTGTATGAATTCGTATAATCCTTCTCAGTTTTCAGTTCCTTGACATGTCTTCTTCCTTTTCTTTCTCTTCCTTTTTAACGTATCTTCATTTTTCATCCTTGAAAACTTTCTCCTCTTGTTTCATCTCCTGCTCAACATTTCTTTATCATCTTCCTGGTCGTCATTCTCTTCCATTAAAAAAAAATCATCTTCATTGTTCTCTCTTTTTTTCACTTCATCTTTCTCTTTTTAAAACTTTGTATTTAGTATTGTTGTTGTTTTGTTATTGTTGTTATTGTTGTTGTTGCTGTTGTTGTGCTGTTGTTGATGTTGCTGTTAATGTTGTTCTTGCTGTTGTGGATTTTGTTGTTGCTATTGTAGGTGTTGTGTTGTTGTTGCTGTTTCTGTTGCTTTGTTGTTGTGTTTCTGGTATTGTTGTTTTGTTGCTGTTGTTGCTGTTTTGTTGTTCCTATTGTTGTGGTTGGTGCTGTTTTGTTATTGCTATTGTTTCTGTTTGTTTTGTTGTTGTTAGTCTTGTTGGTGTTTTTGTTCCTGCTGTTGTTGCCAGTGTTGTTGTTTTTGCTTTTTGCTGTTGTTGTTATTGTCGTTGCTTTTGTAATTGTTGTTGTTGTAATTGTTGTTTTGTTGCTGTTATTATCGTTGCTATTGTTGTTGCTGTTGTTATTGCTGCTTTTCTTCTTTTTCTTCCTTCTTCCTTCCTTCCTTCTTTCTTCTTCTTCTTCCTTCTTCCTTCCTTCTTCTTCTTCCTTCCTTCCTTCCTTCTTTTTCTTCTTTTTCTTCTTCCTTCCTTACTTCCTTCCTTCCTTCTTCTTCTTCTTCGCCGCTTTCGAAACGTTCATTTATGCAGAGCCGCCAGACTAATCTAATGTACATCGTGCACTCGCGTCATTGTCTTCATTCTCGAGTTGCTTATTCGTGTCTAACCCTCTAACTAACACATTTTACCCTCTAGTTCAGAACGTGTACCCTAGAAGTGATCCCTCCTGGCCTAAGAAGCATATAATACTACACTCCTATGCCATTAAATTTCCCTGAAGACACTGCTTTCTGATGTTACTTTGTGTGCACCGGCGAACTTATCTGATATGGGGGGGGGGGGGGGCGGAGATAGAATTTCATGCTTGCTGTTTTTTCATGACTTGTAGAAAATAACATCATTCCTAATTCTCTCTGCCCAATCCCATTATCTGGCATGTGGAGAAAGCACGTGAATGTTAGAAGAGCAGACATATTAAGTCGGTTTATGTTTAGACATTTTTCTGTTGGAATTAGCAATATGGTGATTGTTGGCTGGATAGGTGAAGAATATGTAGAAGTCGTTAGCAAATGGGAGTTGTTTTTTGAAGACATATATGATGAAAGCGTGAATATTTGGGTTTCTTTAAAGAAAAATATAAAGAGGTATTAGGCGCTCTGTTGGGCTCATCTTTTGTAATTGAAGTATTACTCGGCCATTAGTGCTCAGGATGTGGAATTTTTCTTCCGTTGATTGGCTTTCGCAGAGATATGAAAGTGGGATCAGTGAAGGTGCCAGAAAATTGGTAGATGCTGAGATTGTCTCCACTGTGCTTTGTTGAAGGGTACAGCTGTTTGTTGTAGGTTCTGTTGAGGTTGTTCTGTACTGAGACATCTGCAAAGCTCCGTGGAGCTGGGTTTTTTTTCTGCACTGACACATCTTTCGTGTCTTTATTGAAATATGCAATGTTCTAGAGTCTGTTGAAGTTGTTTTCTGTATTGAAATATCTGCATCTTCTCTGCTGAAGGACACAGTGTTTGTTCTAGATTCTGCTGAAGGAGTCTTGGAGACTTCCACATCTTCTCTGCTGAAGGACACAGTGTTTGTTCTAGATTCTGCTGAAGGTGTCTTGGAGACTTCTACATCTTCTCTGATGAAGGAGTCTTGGAGACTTCTACATCTTCTCTGCTGAAGGTGTCTTGCAGACTTCTACATCTTCTCTGCTGAAGGTGTCTTGGAGACTTCTACATCATCTCTGCTGAAGGAGTCTTGGAGACTTCTACATCTTCTCTGCTGAAGGTGTCTTGGAGACTTCTACATCTTCTCTGCTGAAAGTGTCTTGGAGACTTCCACGTCTTCTCTGCTGAAGGTGTCTTGGAGACTTCCACATCTTCTCTTTAGGAAACAACTATTTGTCTTTGGTTCTGCTCTTCTCTGGTAATGTTGATTAGAGATGACGAATGTGTAAGTTCTGGCTAAAACGTAGGGTAAAGAAAATAGTGTTCCAGATTTGGTTCATCCCAGAAAATAATGATTCCGCTGGTCTATGACTGTATTCTGTGTAAATTCATTTAGAAAACTTGAAAAGGACCCTGTCTTTCCATGTTAGGACTCGACGTCTTTTCTTTCTATATTAGGACTCATAATGAAGCTAGATGGAGGTGTATGGTAGAGTTTTACACAAAGACAGAAAGAGTGAGGAAAGTGGGCAGATATAAGAATGCCAGAAAGTAAGATGAGCAATATTTCGGTAAAAGTAGTTTTCAAGAATCACATTCGAAAACAACATAACAGATAAAAAAACACGAAAAATGTATGATAAATATATATCCTTGGCGTTTTGGTCTCCTTCTTATAAGAGAGTCCGGCACGAAATGTCATACTGGGACTCGACGCTCTGTCTTTCTACATGAGGACTCAATGCTCAGTCTTCACACATAAGTACTCGACGTTTTCTCTTTCTACATTAGGACTCGACCCTCTGTCTTTCCAAGGTAGGACTCAAATGTTCTGTCTTTCCAAGGTAGGACTCATGTTCTGTCTTTCCAAGTTAATATTTTATAAGACGGAGTAAAGTACGCAAGAGAAAGACTAACTTTCTTCATTATCGGACATCAAATGTGAGAAGAATGACTAGACAAAGCGCCGATCTGAGATTACTAATGCAGTTACTCATGTTTGTGACGCCGCTTTATTTTTACCATTGCTTTGACAAACACTCTGTCCCACCTCTCCGTTGGTACCCCCCAGTATCAGACCTAGCTTGACTATCTAGGCAGGGATCGCCATAGTCCCCATGGTGGTGGAATCTCCTAAAGAAGCAATGCACGCCACCAGCTATTTTTTTTTTAGCTGTACTCGAGGACAGTTTAAAAAAAAACGTAACAGCTTTTCCTGCTCCCACAATGGCATGCCTTGCCTCAACATCTTCACCGCATCGGCTGCAAAGAGCACCAGTTTACAGTTACAGGGAGACTGGAAAAGGAGAAGGAAGAAGTAATCTCTGAAGAGACATGAAGGAGAAAGAAGAAGTAATCTCTTGAAGAGACATGAAGGAGAAAGAAGAAGTAATCTCTTGAAGAGACATGAAGGAAAAAAGAAGAAGTAATCTCTTGAAGAGACATGAAGGAGAAAGAAGAAGTAATCTCTTGAAGAGACATGAAGGAAAAAAGAAGAAATAATCTCTTGAAGAGACATGAAGGAGAAAGAAGAAGTAATCTCTTGAAGAGACATGAAGGAGAAAGACGAAGAAGTAATCTCTTGAAGAGACATGAAGGAGAAAGAAGAAGTAATCTCTTGAAGAGACATGAAGGAGAAAGAACAAGTAATCTCTTGAAGAGACATGAAGGAGAAGGAAGAAGTAATCTCGTGAAGAGACAAGAAGGAGAAGGAAGAAGTAATCTCTTGAAGAGACAAGAATGAGAAGGAAGAAGTAATCTCTTGAAGAGACATGAAGGAGAAGGAAGAAGTAATCTCGTGAATAGACATGAATCTTCTCTTTCCTCGATTCCTTGCCACTTGTAATGGATAAAATAAATAAGTAATGCCAGACAGCAATGGCCGATATTTTTCGCACAGAAAAAATCTGTTTCGTGACACTTGCATGTCGTAGGGTGTGAAATGTTAGCGCCTTCATATTTTTAGGCCACTACAGCATTTGAGGTAGGAATCCCATCTCACCCCCCCCCCTCGTTTTCGCTGTTTTTCCTTGGGGAACCCCAGGTACTCATTTGTTTTAGGCTGGATTGACCCCGATGCCCCTCGCGGGTGCGAAATCGAACCGAGGACCCTTTTGATCGTCGAGGGAGTGCACTAAGCACTACGCTACCTCCAGACTGTACAAAAACAGAATGTAGCATTTCCCTCGGTGTCCCAAAAGTTGCAATATAATGACACCGTCTTATTAAAGGTTTAAGACTAGACTCTCTCTCTATCGCTCTCTCACTCTCTCTCACTCTCTCTCTCACTCTCTCTAAGACTCTCTCTCACTCTCTCTCACTCTCTCTCACTCTCTCTCTTACTCTCTCTCACTCACTCTCTCTCTCACTCTCACTCACTCTCTCTTACCCTCTCACTCACTCTCTCACTCTCTCTCACTCTTTCTCACTCTATCTCTCATTCTCTATCACTCTCTCTCATTCTCTCTCTCACTCTCTCACCCTGTCTCTCAGTCTCTCTCACTCTCTCTCACCCTTCTCTTACTCTCTCTCACTCTCTCTCATTCTCTCTCACTCTTTCTCACTCTCTCTCACTCTCACTCTCTCTCTCTCACTCTCTCTCACTCTCTCTCACTCTCTCACTCTCTCTCACCTTTCTCACTCTCTCTCACTCTCACTCTTTCTCACTCTCTCTCACTCTCTCTCTCACTCTTTCTCACTCTCTCTCACTCTCACTCTCTCTCTCACTCTCTGTCTCTGTCTCTCACTCTCACTCTTTCTCACTCTCTCTCTCTCTCACTCTTTCTCACTCTCTCTCTCACTCTCACTCTCTCACTCTCTCTCTCACTCTCTGTCTCTCTCTCTCTCTCTCTCTCACTCTCATTCCAAGACAGTTTACTGTATGGTCTTAGACATCCCTCACATTAAAAAACCGACTAGCTAAAGAAAGTGATCTTCCCTTTCCCACTACTTTTCTAAATCAGGCACTGTATATTTTACAGGATAATCCCACCTTGAAACATGTGAATTCTGTCCTGCGCGCCATTTTCTTTCCTTTAGGACTTTTCCACTTCAGTCACATTCTGACTTCAAAGTTTTCACTGTCTGCTCTTTCATCCTCAAGATTAACGCATTTTCTGACTGTCACATATTCCCCCCCCCCCTCCTTTTTTCAGGATTCCTTTTCTTTCTTTCTCTTGTCTAGCTTCAAGTTCTCAACATTCGTGTCAGAAATGTGATAATTTTAAAATCTGATGATCTTTCTACTGATCTTTTTTTTTCTTTTTTTTCATCTAATTGTGCTAATTTAAAGAAGTTAAGAGTAAAAAAGTCTTAATTTCTAATGTTTCAATTACACATCTGTACATGAGCTTTTCTTTCTTTCTTTCTTTCTCTTCTTCTTCATCTTCTTCTTTCTTTCTCTTATTCTTCATCTTCTTCTTTATTCTTCTTTCTTTCTCTTATTCTTCATCTTCTTTGTTTCTTCTTTGTTTCTTTGTTTCTTTCTTTCTTTCTTCTTCAATTTGTCTTTTTTTTCCTTTCGTCTTATATATTTGTAATTTGGATTTATTTTTGCACCCGTGATCAGCAGTTCTTGTTGTTCTGAGGGTAACTGAATTTGTTTACTTTTTTTTTACTTATTTACTTGTGTCTGCTTTCCACATGACACCTTTACTGTAAAACAAACACATTATAACTGAAGTAAAAGGAGCACTGAACAACAAAATTTTCCTCCCAACTCTATGCTGTCAATGTCAAACATGGACACAAACAGCCAAGAACAAAATAATAATCATCACGACAAAAATGAGATGTTTAAGCAAAATACAAAATGTGACAAGATGAAGCCAAATCACAGATGACACCGTCAAGGTAAAGGTTAGAGTAACCTGATGAGAAATGAAGGGATGAAATCATTCATTCATTTGCATGTCCCTTGCCGAACTTTGCCTCCCTAACGGCTCTCCTGTAGGCCTTTCGGGTGTAAGCAAGATGCCCTGCTGCTGACGCATCCATTAACAGATTATCAACGATGTCTTGCAGCCATCTTCGCCTTGGTCTTCCTCTCTTTCTTTTTCCCATTATGTATCCTTCCAAGACGGTCTTCTCTAAATTATCATGATGTTCAATGTGTCCAAAATATTTAAGTTTTCTCTATTTATGTGTTTCTCAGCTATTTTTGTTAGGTGTCCGGGTCTCACAGGCATATGTTGCGATGGGAAAGATGCTAACCCTTAAAAATCTTATTTTTCTACTTCTGTCTATTCCTCTCCACAGATTCTTTAGTTATTTTACATTTTTAAGAGCGATAGACGTCCTCCTTTTAATTTCCCTCATTGTATCTTCAGTATCAGTAATGATCCAAGATATTCAAAACTCTCCACCCTTTCCAATTTTTCGTCATTGATACAAACATATTTCAGCTGCCTTATTTGTTTTATCAGTTGTCATCAGTTTAGTTTTCTTCGCATTAAGATAGACGTTTTGCTCTTCGCTGTTCTTACGGACTGACATAATTAGTTGTTCCATTCCTTTCTGTGTTGTGGGCAGTAATACTGTGTCATCAGCATATCTAATCTCTGGTATTTCATAACCTCCAATTTTTATGGCATCGTAATAATTTTTGTCTTTATGCTATCTGACATTCCATGTTGCTGTTTTGGTTTCTCGGTATATTTCCAGAAGATAGTTTACCATTGCTTTCCTTCCGGGCAGTGACTGTACTAGTCAGCGATCGTAGCCATTGTCCTTTCATTGAGATCATCTGCCTACTATCAGAGATGGGACCATAACCAACATTATCTGTCCTCTGCTCTCCCATTCCATCCACCACCTGTTCCCATGGCTTCACGTCACCCTGATTGGGGGGGGGGGTGGAGGGCTATAAGAGTACTCCACATTGGTTAAGGGAGGAAATTACAGAAACTTTAAATATCCCATTATATGAAGTAAATCTTCGAGCCCTGTTAAGACGTCTATTTGTCCCATCAACACTGAAAGGTATATGATGTCTTTCCATTTGAAAGGATGTTGCACATTGGTGTATTTACTCTTTATGGTGTTATCATTGTGTCTGTTTTGTTGTTGTGTTTCTCCGAAGCTCTTGTACTCTCTTTTTTAATAATCTAGTTCACTATGTCTGCATACTGCTTTCTTTTTTTTTAACAAACTTACACGTGTCCATTTTATTGAAAATCGTATAATCGCAATGACAACACTTCCGCCTAGTGATGGATTGTTTATCTGATAAAAATGTCTGGTCTGTCATTTGAATTATCTCAGTTTTTCCATAGTATCCATTGCCAAGGGCTTCCGGGACTGAAATGTCATAGACACGTAGAG
The DNA here is from genome assembly GCA_009760885.1 of Achatina immaculata. NCBI lineage: Eukaryota > Metazoa > Mollusca > Gastropoda > Stylommatophora > Achatinidae > Lissachatina > Lissachatina immaculata. Next base: position 15,325,182 of record CM019699.1, read on the forward strand.
AAACGTGAGAAATGTCACAAGTGACATCACCGGCCTTGACATGCTTTCTCTGTGCTTAGTGTTACTCGCTGGAGGTGGCTTCGTACCAGGTCGAACTGCCCATGGGACAGAGGTCGAATGGTTGAAACGTGTGAAGTGGAAAGGGTGTGATTGGCGTTCTTATGTCTGGTCCTCAAAGTATGGATTTTGTGAACTTAATATTTTAACTGGACGCTTATGTAGGCTGTGATCTTTCATGAACAATTTCACATCACTTCACGCAATACATTTAATATATAAAAGACGTTGGGAAACTACAGATTATCAGACATACGACGCTGTAAAAGATGCTGCAACGGTTAGGCAATCTTCATCATCATCTTGTGCCGATGGGAGAGTCTGACTTCTGTGAATCTCCGTCTTTTTCATTTTTGGCCAGCCTGAATCATACTCGTGTCTTAAATCCAAGGATTTAAAAGTTATAAACATTTTATATATACTTATTTATTTATATACATGTATTTATTGTACAGGCCGGCGTCTATTCAAGACAGGTGTTTATTTGCAAATTGCTACTTGTGGTTCTGCAGCATCGGTATTAGACTATGCTGTACATCTTTCCATGGAAAGACAGAAACGATGTGCGGACCCGGCGTTTAATTCAGATCCGGCTTTTATTTGAGACATAATTTTTATTCGAAACATGACTCCCTAACCCCCCCCCCCCGCCCCACCCGTTGTTTAACTGAGGCAGGCGACTGTTTCAGACTGGTTTTTAATCAAGGAAATACAGTATATACTTATACAAGGTGTCCCGTAAGTCAATCAATCAATCAAGTGCCATGCCGCGTGGCATAGGCGATCGTTTCTCTCCACAATTCCCTGTCTTTGGACTTGAGTATGAGATCCGCCGATGACTTTCTTCCTAGCCACACATCCAGTAACTTCTCTCTCTGTCTTCCTCTGTCTCTTCTTCCCTCATTTTTTCCAGTTGCCACAATGTGTTCCAATTTTCCTCTTCTCAGAAAATATCCTACAAATCTCGCTTGTCTTCCTCTGATCTTTGCTGTAGTTTGCCTTTTAACTGCAGCCTCTCTTAAGACTTCTTCACTGGTTTTCTTAGCTGTCCATGGTACCTTCAACATCCTTCTTATGAACCACATTTCCATGGCCTTCATTTCTCGCTGTACTCTCTTATTCATGAAACATGCTTCACATCCATAAAACAGAACTGTCTCGATGTAACATTTAAGTACTCGGAATCTTGTTTCCATTGATATGGATCTGTGGCACAAGATGTGTCTCATTTTCTGGAATGCTGATTTGGCCTGAGCACGTCTGTTTTTTATTTCGTTGTGACATTTCCCATCAGCTGTTATAATTGTTCCTATGTTCTTGAATCTATCAACTTGTTTCAGATTTGTGCTATCGATGATAATGCTACAGTTTGGTTGTATTCTTTTCTTTGAGATGACCATCATTTCAGTCTTCTTTTTATTCAGGCTGAGACCTTTACTTTTACTTTCGCGAAACACGATGTCCAGAAGAGCATGTAGTACCCCTTCACGTTTAGCAATCAGAACTGCTCGTCCGATATATTAAGTTGTTAAGGTTGTACCCGCCAACTGATATCCTGGAAAGCTCTCTATATTTCTCATTATGTTTTCGCTGCACAAGGAGAAGAGGTCAGGAGATAGGGCACGTCCCGTAAGTAGTGAGATTTATTTTATTCAGCCAATCAGCAGAGCAAGGGGGCGGATTCTTCGGGCATGAAGGTTAGTGTATGATGTTAGGTAAAGGGTCGATATCTTGTCATTTGGCTCTGAGCTTTTACAGAGTTCGGTTCGCTTGCGAAGTAGACAGCTGTTTAAGCGTCGCGTAACGGTCAAAATTCAGTGAAGTGTGGAGCAGCGATAAAATTGTGTGTTAAACTTGAAAAATCCAGGACCAAGACGCTTTCTATAATACAGAAAGCCTACGGAGGGGATGCTATATCGAAAGCACAAGTGTTTCGGTGGCACAAGACGTTAAACGAAGGAAGAGAGAGCGTCGAGGATGAACAATGCACTGGGCGACCAAAGAAAGCTCGATTGAGCAAATTGGAGATGAAATCGATGTTCATTGTCTATTTTGCTTCCAAAAGTATTGTCCATAATGAGTTCGTAGCACCCGGACAAATGGTCAACGCAGCATTTTACGTGGAAGTGCTTTAACGGCTGAAGGAAAGAGTCGCGCTTCCGCCAGGAGGTAGCCAACACCTGGGTTCTTCACCACAACAATACACCGAGCCACGTGTCGCTGATAGTGAGAGAGGTTCTGGCGAAACAAACCGTGCCAACGCTGTGCCTACCTACCTACAGATCGGACTTGGCCCCGGCTGACTTCTTTTTGTTTCCCCGGCTCAAATCAAGGCTTGAAAGGCCACAATTTTGGGACTGTTAATGACGTTCAAGCCTCCGTGACGAGTGCTTTGAAGGAGATCCCTGTTCAAGACTTCTAGGCGAGCTACGTCGCGTGGCTGAACCGCTGGCAATGGTATGTTGGTGCTCGAGGATGTTGTGTCGAGGAAATTTAAGTATACGTAAGTATATCTTGAACAAATCGAACTTTAAGAAACCGGTCTCATTACTTACCGGACACATATTACATATATGAATGAATGAATGAATGAATATATATATATATATATGCCTCAGTCAGTCATTTGCATGTGCCTTGCGGAACTTTGCCTCCCTAACAGCTCTCCTGTAGGCCTCTCGGTTGTAAGTAAGATGGCCTGCTGCTGATGCATCCATATGCAGATAATCAACGATGCTTTGCAGCCATCTTCGCCTTGGTCTTCCTCTCTTTCTTTTTCCCGATTATGTACCCTCCCAAGACGGTCTTCTTTAAATTTCCATGACGTTTGATGTGTCCAAATTATTTAAGTTTTCTCTGTTTAATCCTCTTTGCTAGCCAAACTTCATGAATATTAAGTTCTTGTAGTACGGATATATTTCTTCTTTTTATGGGTCGATGATGTTTGAAGCGCTCTTCTTTAACACTTACATTCAAAGTCATTTATGTATTTCTCAGCTGTTTCTTTAAATGTCCAGGTCTCACAGGCGTATGTTTTGATAGGAAAGTTACATGCCCTTAGAAATTTTATTATCCCCCTGGATAATGAAAATGTCATATGGATGTTAGCTATAAATCTAGACAGTTTAAAATTGAATCTATATAATTCTTTTTCTGCTCTTAAAGTTTATAATGGAACTGAATAAATATATATGTATGTATATATATTTTTTCCAAGAAAATATACAAGTATGTTTTATATTTTAAAAAAATTATAAAGGAAACAATAAACAATCGTCACTTAATTGCAGACAAACTTAAGATGGCATTTAGTTGTTTAGAACGTATTTATCCGTTGCTTTTTTCTTTCTAAATTTAACTTTTGAAAAACTGAATAGGAACTTGCGTTATTTTGTATTTAAGATCGTGATTGGCGCTCTGTCCTAGATTCGTTCTGCAACACCCAAGCTAGCCACGGTAAATTGAAACTAGCGAAGAAGTTCAAATTCCCAGGGGGGTGGATTCTGTTCCAGAAGTTATCTGTTATTCCTGCCAGCTTTAGATGGCTTTCGAGAGAATGTAAAGGAATTAGAGATGAAAGAATTGAGAGTGCGTATGAAAATATAGAGGGAGAAGCGATCCATGATGAATATAATATGTTAAAAAAAATAGGAATACTAACACCTGAGACTGGACATTCAGAACATGGACAAAGATTCATAATCAGTATAGATGTACATTGATCTCTTTGCTTTTTTTTGCGAAAACCAAATACATAGATAGGCATTACCAAGCAAATATGTAATATACGCGAATAAAGCAATGGTATTTGAATGTATATCTGAATGCAGTCGGCCTTTGAAATTCGCTAGTTCCTGTTCCGCGGATTTAGCTATTCGCGGTTTAGTCATCAAACTGTTTTTTTTTCCATATCACCGAAAATTACAGTTACGCGCCGATTTTTGCCCTTAACTAACCCCAATCACGTGATTTGCTGATGTAGCGAGCGGTGTGTCTCGCTTTTCTGACAAATTTTACTCTTGTTTAGTGCAATCAATTTTGAATATAATCTTGGGGATGGAGCCTAGTGGTTCTAGTGCTTCGAGTGCTTTTAGTGTTTCTAGTGTTTTTATTACTTCTAGTGCTTTTAGTTCTTTCAGTGCTTCTAGTGCTTTTACGCCTTCTTCAATATTAAGTTCTTGTAGTATAGATATATTTGTCCTTTTTTGTGTCCATGATATTTGAAGAACTCTTCTGTAGCATTTACATTCAAAGGCATTTATGTGTTTCTTAGCTATTTTGTTAAGTGTCCAGGTCTTACAGGTATATGTTGCGATGGGAAAAATGCATGCCCTTAAAAATCTTATTTTTGTAGTTCTGTCTGTTCCTCTCCACAGATTCTTTAGTTGTTTTACTTTCAGAAGAGCGATAGATGTCCTCCTTTTAATTTCCCTCATTGTATCTCCATTATTAGTTAGTAGTGATCCAAGATATTCAAAACTCTCCACTTCTTCCAGTTTTTCCTCATTGATACATATATCAGCTGCCTTATTTGTTTTGTCAGTTGTCATCAATTTAGTTTTCTTCGCATTAAGGTAATAATTCCTATTTTTAAAAAGAGGCATTCAAATAGGTCAAAATATTGTAAGAGAAAATTCAAAGTCGTTATATTTGGCAAAAGGAAGGAGATAGCAAGACCAAGGGGTAGACCAAGACAGAGATGGGAAGACAACGTAGAAGAGGTTATAAAGGAAATTGTCGTCAGCAACTGGAGAGAGAAGATTAAGAATAGATAGGAACAGAGGCAAGTTTTACCTCTAGAAACGAGCCTTATTGGCTCGGAAAGCTGAAGAAGCAGAAAAAGAAAGTTAAAAAAAAAATGATGGCGAAGGATCTAGATCTACGACCTTTCATTACAGCAAAGGCTGATTTGATGATTTTAAGACAAGATTTGGCCTGCGCTGTGTGACATTGGTGACTCGCTGGTGTACTAGTTAGCCCACTCGCCTACCGATCAAAAGGTCTCTGGTTCGATTTCACACTCTGGCGGAAATTTCTCGGACCGACCGCCGTTGGAGTCAACCCAGACACAAAAGATGGGGCCCTGGGGTTTCTCTAGGAAAAACAAAGTAAGCCAGAGCAGGTGCTGGCATCCCTACCTCAAATGCTGTACTGGCATAGAAATGTGAAGGCACTAACACTTCACACCCCGCTACGCTATGTAAATGCTACGTGACTTAGATTTAGAAACAATTGTTACGGAGTTGTTTTTTTTAACCGACCATACACCACTGTCACAAAGTTTGTTAACTGACCATACACCACTGTAACAGAGTTTTTTAACCGATCATACACCACTGTAACAGAGTTTGTTAACTGATCATACACCACTATCACAAAGTTTGTTAACTGACCACACACCACTGTAACAGAGTTTTTAACTGATCATACACTCTTGTCACAAAATTTTTATCAGATCACACACCACCGTCACGTAGTTTTAACTAATCATACACCACTGTTACATAACTTTTGCCCTGATTAGTCATGCCAGTAAAATTCTGTTAAAAATCATAATGGGGAGACTTCGTAAGAAAATAGAAGAAGTCAATATAGTCCAAGCTGGTTTCAGGCAAGGAAGAGGATCAATAGATCATATATTCAATATAAGATTAATAATATATAAATGCAGAATTCACATATATGAATCTATATTTAATCTATATATACTTTTATAGTCTACTCAAAGGTATTTCGTTGTGTACAACACCAGAAACTTTGGGAAATAATGGGAAAATGGGATTTCCAACACATTTGATACAGTTAACATCACTGTTGTATCTAGACCAACAGGCAGCAGTTAGAATAAATAGTGAAACAACAACTTGGTTTGACATAAAACAAGGGGTCCGTCTGGGGTGCATATTGTCGCCTTACTTATTTAACTTGTATACTGAAAATATAATGAAGAATGTTAGAGAAGATGTAGACAAAGAATTCTACTATGCCATAACAATTAGAGGTTATAAAATACCGGAGATTAGATATGCTGATGACACAGTATTACTGTCCACAACACAAAAAAGAATATAAAAACTAATTATGTCAGTCCGTAAGAATAGCGAAGAGCAAAACCTCTATCTTAATGCGAATAAAACTAAATTGATGACAACTGATAAAACAAACAAGGCAGCTGAAATATGTATCAATGAGGAAAAATTGGAAGAAGTGGAGAGTTTAAAATGTCTTGAATCACTACTAACTAATACTGGAGATTCAATGAGGGAAATTAAAAGGAGGACAGCTATCACGCTTCAGAAAGTAAAACAACTAAAGAATCTGTGGAGAGGAACAGACAGAACTACAAAAATAAGATTTTTAAGGTCATGCATTTTTCCCATCGCAGCATATGCCTGTGAGACCTGGACACTTAACAAAACAGCCGAGAAGCGCATAAATGCCTTTGAATGTAAATGCTACAGAAGAGTTCTTCAAATATCATGGACACAAAAAAGAACAAATATATCCATACTACAAGAACTTAATATTGAAGAAGGCTGGCTAGTAAAGAGAATTAAAGAAAGAAAACTTAAATATTTTGAACATATTAAACGTCATGAGAATTTAGAGAAGACAGCCTTGGAAGGGTACATAATGGGAAACAGAAAGAGAAGATGGTTGCAAGACATGGTTGATGATCTGCAAACGGATACATCAGCAACAGGTCATCTTGACCACAACCGAGAGGCCTACAAGAGTTTCTGTTAGGGAGGCAAAGTTCCGCAAGGGACATGCAAATGAATGAATGGATGAATGAATGACATCACTCTCACAGAGTTTTTAACTAATCATATAATATGGTTACAGATTCTTTAACTGATCATACATCACTGTCACAGAGTTTTTTTGTTTTTTTTTGCACCGAACAGAGTAATGTACAGAAACGGTAATGGAGAGAAAAGCGTACTTGCAGGTATGATACAGAGAAACGACAATCAGTAAAGATTAAAGGACAAAGCCATCTCTAAGGGAAGATAATATAAGGCAGGCAGACAGTAATTATTTGGGATATAAAGGAAGAATCGATAATATAATAACAGATGTAATGGGATTCTGCGTCCTCATATGTAAGTTACTGCTTTCAAGGACTGACTAATTTTTGGTAAATTAAAGAGAATTTAAGGAGGGAATTATGTGGAACAGAAAACACACACACATACACAGAGGAAGAGGGAGGGAGAGCTAGTGGAGTTTGATAACAACAGAAGAGGACATAAAATTTAAGAAAAATAAACTGCTGTAATTTTTGTTTCATCTGCTTTCTTTCTTTCTTTGCTTCTATGTTTGTATGTTCGTTCCCTCATTCCTTTCTTTCACTCCTCCTACGCTCGTTCATTTCTCTCTTTCTTTTTTTCTAAGTTTGTTTCTTCATTCCTTCAGTTTATTCTTCTTTCTCTCTTTTCTTTCTTTCTTTCTTTTCTTTCTTTCTTTCTTTCTTATTTATAACTTTGTTTTTCGTTCCTTCATTTTATTCTTCTTTTCCTCTTTTTTTCTTCTTTCGCTTTTCTTTCTTTCTTTCTTTATGTCTTTCTTCGCTTACCACTTTATATATTCGTTTCTTCAATCCGTTCCTAGCGCTCCTCCTACCCTCGTCCATTACCTCTCCTCTTGATATTACTTATACGTTTTATGTTACTTGTATCTTCCTTACTCATTCTTGCTACATCTATTTGCTCAGAATAAACGAAGTACCAAAATTTCAGAAACCTGCGCTGCTATAAAAAAGCAGAACCATAGATTTTGCAGAATGTTCTACAGATATTCCTGTTACACAACACACTCCGGCAAAAAAAAAAAAAAATGGCGAGACCATAGACCACCTACAGCAGAAGATCAAGGGCCCTGTGGAAAACCAGAGATTAACTGCCCGCATTTGTGAGAGAGATTGGCGTCGATGTCTGAGCCAAAGAAGAGGAATAAGAAGAAGAAGAAGAAAAGAAAAGTTGGCGAAGCTAGTAGAGAAAAAAAGAAAGAAAAGAGAATATTAGTTTATTTTATAAAGAAAGAAGATTTAGCAAAGAGAAAGAAGACTTTAATAAAGAGAAAGAAGACTTCGGCAAAGAAAAAAAAATAATTTAGCAAAAAGAAAGAAGACTTTAGCAAAGAGAAAGAAAACTTAAGCAAAGAGAAAGAAGACTTTAGCAAAAAGAAAGAAACTTTAGCAAAAGAGAAAGAAGATTTAGCAAAGAGAAAGAAGACTTTCGCAAAAAGAAGGAAGACTTTAACAAAGATAAAGAAGACTTTACCAACAAGAAGGAAGACTTTAGCAACGAGAAAGAAGACTGTAACAAAAAGAAAGAAGACTTTAGCAAAAAGAAAGAAGACTTTAGCAAAGAGAAAGAAGACTTTAACAAAGAGAAAGAAGACTTTAGCAAAAAGAAAGAAGACTAACAAAGATAAAGAAAACAGTTTACTGTTGAATGTGAAGATATCACAAAAAGAAAAGAAGGCAGTTCGTTGTTGAATGTGAAGAAATCACAAAAATAAAATAAGACGGTTCATTGTTGAATGTGAAGATATCACAAAAAGAGAGAGAAAGCAGAAATATAATAATAAATTACCTCCCCTGCCCGCGGGTATTGATTATGTCTAAAACTAGAAATTACAAAGGATGACTCGCTGCAGAGTACTTGAAGCTTGTGGGTGCGTGCGCGCGCGCGCGTGTGTGTGTGTTTTATGTCGAATTACTCCCATACTTTCCATTGCTGGTTTTTCTCGTGTTATTGCTTTTTTCCCTTGTTATTTCCCTTCAGTGAGTAGCCGCCCCTGAATATGTTTATGTCTCGAAATGGCTGCCATCGGTTTTCTCTGTGTTATGGCTTTCGAGGTCACTGGAATGTGAAGCAGTTGGAAGCGAGTAAACATGCTGAAAAATATCGCGTTTGATAACATGTAAGAAGATAAAAAGTTGCAGGAAAACGGGGAAGAATTAACAAGAGTAATGCCCCATCTCCTGATAAGAATTTGGAGAAAGTATGGAATACAAAATAAAGAATCTGTGGAGAGGAGCAGACAGAACCACAAAAATAAGATTTTTAAAGGCATGCATCTTTCCCATAGCAACATATGCCTGTGAGACCTGGACACTTAACAAAACAGCTGAGAAACACATAAATGCCTTTGAATGTAAATGCTACAGAAGAGTTCTCCAAATATCGTGGACACAAAAAAGAACAAATATATATATATACTACAAGAGCTTAATATTGAAGAAGGTTGGCTAGTGAAGAGGATTAAAGAGAGAAAACTGAAATATTTTGGACACGTTAAACGTCATGATAATTTAGAGAAGACCGTATTGGAAGGATACATAATGGGAAAAAGAAAAAGAGGAAGACCAAGACGAAGATGGCTGCAAGACATCGTTGTTGACGATCTGGAAATGGATGCAACAGCAGCAGGCCATCTTGCTCACAACCGAGAGGCCTACAGGAGTGCTGTTTGGGAGGCAAAGTTCTGCAAGGGACATGCAAATGAATGAATGAATGAATGGAATACAAATTCCATGTATATTAGATGGGATTTTAGTGGAGTCTCTTAGACACAGTAAGCCAGATCTCTAAGTTGTCTACAGGTTCCTCCTTATAACTGCCAGCATTTGCAACCAAATGTATGACCATCCTCTGAATTGCTTGTTTGTTAAAAAGAAACATTGGGAAGCTAAGTGGTGTAGTGGTTCGTGTGTGTTATCTTTCATGCGTAGGTCGCGGTTAGGGTCAGGTCGTAGACAGCCCAGTCACCCAGCTGTCTTATGTCTTGTTTTGTCTTGTCTTCTGTCTCTCTGAAACCGCGAGCTGGTGTTCTTTTGCAGCCAATGCAGTGAGAGTGTTGAGGCGCAGCATCGTGTCGGATCGGGAGCGGGCTATTGCGGCTAATTTTTCTTTCAGACCCTGAAAGCAGCTAAAAAAAACAGCAGGTTGTATTACTTAACGTTACCATCGTCATGGCGACTAAGGCCATACCTGCCCCTATTATCCAGGCTAGCTGATCAAGACCCTATCCCACCTCTTCGCTGGTACCCTCCCCCCCCCCAGCCTACTAACAAAGTCTTGGTTAGCTATGGTTTCTACGACCCTGAAGCAGACAGCATCTTCACCGCCCCCCCCCCCGGTCCCTCACCTGTATCAAGTTTCTTCTGGAGCCAGAAAAGGTAAGGCAGCCAGACCTAATGCTGGCCAAATCATGCTCTAGTGTGTCAACAGGACAAGGAAGAATATGGACACTATGCTCCTCGATGTTTCTAAGGCTAAGTCCCGTTAAAGGACCTGATTTAAAAATGAAAATCTCATATCTGCTGTCTACAGATTAGGCTGAAAACGTCCTGAGATGTATGTAGCTCAGAAAGTAGCTCGAATGTAATGAAAGCTGAGAGTAAGTAGAAATCTTCCTCAGAGAAAGTAAAGAAAACAAAACATGAAACATTTGAGAAGAAAAAAAAAAGAAACAATGAAATCGAAGAGAACACACCTGGAACACAACAAATGAAATGGAAACTAAATGGTCATACATCGTGCAAGAGAAGAAATCAGACGATCAAGAGAACCGATGGACTGGATCACATTTATAGGAAAAAAAAAAGATAAAGTACAAGGAGATACAGTTGGATGTGAACCATTCGGGCAAAGTTCTAGCTGTCACAAGGGAAAAGTACAAGGATTTACAGTTGGATGTGAACCTTTCGGGCAAAGTTCTAGCTGTCACAAGGGAAAAGTACAAGGATTTACAGTTGGATGTGAACCTTTCGGGCAAAGTTCTAGCTGTCACAAGGGAAAAGTACAAGGATTTACAGTTGGATGTGAACCTTTCGGGCGAAGTTCTAGCTGTCACAAGGGAAAAGTACAAGGATTTACAGTTGGATGTGAACCTTTCGGGCAAAGTTCTAGCTGTCACAAGGGAAAAGTACAAGGATTTACAGTTGGATGTGATCCTTTCAGACAAAGCTCTAGCTGTCACAAATGAAAAATCCCTGTTTTTTTTCCTCCCTGGGTGTGCCGTGCCGTGCCGTGCCGTGCTGTGCCGTGCCGTGCCGTGCCGTGCCGTGCCGTGCCGTAGCTGTCAGTGATGGAAAGAACGGTAAGATTTTAATTGCATGTCGAGAAGAACATAACGCGACCATCAAAATTCTGAAGTATGATTTGACAAGTGAAAGGCAGTACCTGGGTGGTTTCCCTTGACCTTCGCTTCTGTTTTCTTCTCCATATTTGGACTAAAAGATTCTGGGCGGAGGGAGGCGGAGGGTACCCGCTCTTGGTCTGCTGATGTTTATTCATATATTCACAGTTTATTCATATATTCTTCTTTTCATATTAACCTACCATTTTCATATTAACCTACCATTTTCATATTAACCTACCATTTTCATATTAACCTACCATTTCCAAAGACTTTAACAGCATGTTTTGTCTAGTGAACAAAGTTAATGCTGGATTTAGTCTGATCTTCTTAAGGGTTCACGGAGAACGGGAAGAGAGAGAGAGAGAGAGGAGAAAGAGAAGAGAGAGAGAGAGAGTGACAGCAAGAGGAAGAGAGGAGAGAGAAACAAAAAATGAGAGAGAGACAAGAGAGAGAGACAGCGAAGGAGACAGAGAGAGACCAGAGAGAGACAAGACAAGAGAGGAGAGAGAGGAGGGAGAGACAAGAGAGGAGAGAAAGGGGACAGGTAGACTGAGAGAGAGAGAGGAGAGAGAGAGAGAGAGACAGAAAGGAGGAGAGAGAGAGGAGAGACAAACAAGGGAGAAGAGAGGCAAGAGTGGAGAGAGATAAACAAAAGAGACAAGAGAGGAGAGAGAGAGAAGAGAGGAGAAAGAGAAAGTTTAGGTGACTTTCTTTTAAAAGCGACCATCTGAGAACATACTTAGCTACAAAAAGCTTGTAATACAGTTCTCCAGCTTTCTGTGTTCACTGCATTGTTACACGAACACTGGCCAAACATGTGTAGTTTTGTTGCGCATGCGCTGTTCGTCCTCCCTAGACCCTCATCCCTATTCACTTCATGACATCTCGCATCGGAAACATCCTAGTCTAGATCTTAGTCTTGTAGTTCTCTGACGTACAGACCACTGGTGCGCTCTGTTAATGGTCTCAGCTTTCTCCGTCAGGGCACGGCCGGAAGTAGAGGGACCAGACCGGAAACAGGGGGCTCGGCATCGTCCATCCAACCCAGACGTGGCTTTCTTCAGAGCTTTGTTCAGAAAGGCTGACCTATTTACTTTTCACTGGTAGTGGATGTTAATTATTTCCTTTAATTTTGACCTACATTTACTGCCCTTTTCTCCGCTTTCTCTCAGTCTGTTCCCAGGAGAGCCCACTTATTTATCTAGCTTCTTCTTCTTCTTCTTCTTCTTCTTTGAGAAGGTGTTCTTTGCAACAGACGCGATGAAGATAACCCACACCATTGCGTCGGATTAGGAGCGGGCTATGGCGACTATTTTTTTTCAGTTCCTCAATGTGGAGCTAAAACGCATGGGGTATGCGTTACTTCTTTAACAGGCTCCACCACCATGGGGAATAGGTGATGAATGTCCCGGTTATCCAAACTAGGCCATCTACTGGGGGTCACCAAGGGAGAGATGGAACAAGGTTTTGATCATCTATGGTTCGTCAATCTTGACGATATATTTCTCATTATTTTAGTCCTCTGTCATCTCATAATGTTCATATTTTCAACATACGAGTTGAGTAAACTATTTCTTGCACAAATGATCTGTGCTCTATTGCTTTAGCAAATATTTTGCATTCATTTTGTTCATTACGGTCTTTTGAGATAAAAGAAACAGTGTATTTCTTTTAAGCGAAAGGGAAGCATTATTTTTCTTTCGAGAGAAAGGAAAGCATTTTTTTAGAGAAAGGGAAGCATTATATTTCTTTTGAGAGAAAGGGAAGCATTATATTTCTTTTAAGCGAAAGGAAGCATTATTTTTCTTTCGAGAGAAAGGAAAGCATTATTTTTTTTAGAGAAAAGGAAGCATTATATTTCTTTTGAGAGAAAGGGAAGCATTATATTTTTTTTGAGAGAAAGGAAAGCATTATTTTTTTGAGAGAAAGGAAAGCATTATATTTCACTTGAGAAAGGGAAACATTATATTTCATTTGAGAGAAAGGAAAGCATTATATTTCTTTTGAGAGAAAAAGCATTATATTATTTTTGAGAAAAAGGAAAGCATTATATTTCTTTTGAGAGAAAGGAAAGCATTATATTTGTTTGAGAGAAAAGAAAACATTATATTTTTTTGAGAGAGAGGGAAGGATTTTATTTCTTTTGAGGGAAAGGAAAGCATTATATTTTTTGGAGAGAAAGGAAAGCATTATAATTCATTTGAGAGAAAAGAAAGCATTATATTTCATTTGAGAGAAGGAAAGCATTATATTTGTTGTGAGAGAAAGGAAAGCATTATTTTTTTTTGAGAGAAAAGAAAGCATTATATTTCATTTGAGAGAAAGGAAAGCATTATATTTCTTTTGAGAGAAAGGAAACATTATTTTTTTTTGAGAGAAAAGAAAGCATTATATTTTTTTGAGAGAAAAGAAAGCAGTATATTTCATTGAGAGAAAGGAAAGCATTATATTCTTTTGAGAGAAAAGAAAGCATTATATTTCATTTGAGAGAAGGAAAGCATTATATTTGTTGTGAGAGAAAGGAAAGCATTATTTTTTTGAGAGAAAAGAAAGCATTATATTTCATTTGAGAGAAAGGAAAGCATTATATTTCTTTTGAGAGAAAGGAAACATTATATTTTTTTTGAGAGAAAAGAAAGCATTATATTTTTTGAGAGAAAAGAAAGCAGTATATTTCATTTGAGAGAAAGGAAAGCATTATATTTCTTTTGAGAGAAAAGAAAGCATTATATTTCATTTGAGAGAAGGAAAGCATTATATTTGTTGTGAGAGAAAGGAAAGCATTATTTTTTTTGAGAGAAAAGAAAGCATTATATTTCATTTGAGAGAAAGGAAAGCATTATATTTCTTTTGAGAGAAAGGAAACATTATATTTTTTTTTGAGAGAAAAGAAAGCATTATATTTTTTTGGGAGAAAAGAAAGCAGTATATTTCATTTGAGAGAAAGGAAAGCATTATATTTCTTTTGAGAGAAAGGAAACATTATATTTTTTTTGAGAGAAAAGAAAGCATTATATTTTTTTGGGAGAAAAGAAAGCAGTATATTTCATTTGAGAGAAAAGAAAGCATTATATTTCTTTTGAGAGAAAAGAAAGCATTATATTTCATTTGAGAGAAGGAAAGCATTGTATTTGTTGTGAGAGAAAGGAAAGCATTATATTTTTGGAGAAAAAGAAAAGCATTATATTTCATTTGAGAGAAAGGAAAGCAACAACTTGTTAGTGGTTTAAGAAAGACACAATAGCTTCAGCAGTTTGGTTGCTGAGGGATAATCTTCTCCGTAGCCTCAGCAGCTACAGAGACGCTGGTCACCCCGCTCCAGACTGTGTGGGAGGCAGTGACAGGGATAACGGGCAGTGACAGGGACAACGGACAGTGGCAGGGACAAAGGACAGTGACATGGACAACGTTCTGGGAATGACACGTGACATGATGGATGAGCCATCAAAGAAAAGAGAAAAAACGTTTTTAAAAACAAAAACTTTCTTTAAAATCCCAGTTGCTTACATTTGCATACTCTTCGTTAATTCCCGATATCTCATTGATTTTCCTGCATCCACTTTGCCGTGTGAAACTTATGAAATAGATTGAAATACCTGCATTTATAAATATTCTGAGTAATTTATTACCCAGGCAAGTAATCAGAAGCATAATTTCCTTTCCAAATTAACCGTTTATAAATGAAAATTTGACAAATGACAAAAAAGGATCCTAGATCCGATAGTCGACCAGGCTGCTATGGTGAATAATTCGCCAAATAATGTGGAGATTAAGCCGGATCCATGTGTCTGTAATGTAAAATATGAGAATAAACTCTAGATTGTTTTACTCTAAAACTCTGCCATCAGTTACTTTTCTTGAACTGTGCACACATACCGTTATTTAACGAAGAAAATAATGCGCTTTCTAATCTCCGAATTATTTTTGTCGCTGTGTGGATTTTTCTATTTAAAATATTAGAAGTTCGTGTGAGTGCTACAGCAGCGCAGTCCTGTAGCGAACTGTTTTCCCCATGCTGAGGTTATGTCTTATCTTGTCTCCTTCCTCATATATCTTGTGCTATTCAGGGGACAGGAAGACATTTTGAAAGGGTTCGGCGATGTGCTTTGTGTAATGGGATATCTAAAGTTTCTGAAATTTCGCTGAGGTCTTGACCTGTAATAAACGTCAGGAACTTTAATCGACCTAGCCACAGATACGGGTACCTGGCAATTTTAGCTAGGCGAAATATCTCAGGAACCTGGACAAATCTGCCAACAAGGTGAGGCGCACTATGTTGTGACAGCATTAAATGCTTGAAGAATACATGACAGTTGGGGGTAAAATATTCTCACGCAAACTGAGCAACGTTCTGTTAACCATGAGTGACCAGGGAAAATATGAAAATCCGTCTATTCTCCCATTTCATTCATTTTCCCCCTGCTCGGTTTTAAAACTGAATTCCAGAATTCAGAGAATCCCAGAAACAAGCTATTAAGTGGAACACAAAAGGCCGAGGAAAAAGAGATCGACCACGTGAAACTCTAAAGAGGACAATGTTAAGAGAGGTCAAATTAGTAGGCACAAAATCCCTTGATGAGGTTGAAAAGCTCGCCGAAAACAGGAAAACTTGGGGAGCTACCATGCGAGCCCTATGTGACGTTTAAAGGCACGGGAAGGATGTAAGATGTAAGTTGTAAGTTTCAGAACAATAATAATACTATACGGAGGATTTTTCTTCGCCTCTTTTCTGGCCCAGTTTGTTCTACATAATAGTTCCTGTTCGTACTTTCACTCAAAGAATTCTCTGATCGAATAGAAAATTTAATGTACTCTGAATTTTCAGAACTCATTACGTGCTTTTTGTCTGTCAGTTAGTACATCCCCCCCCCTCCTCTGATTACAGATGTCTTCATGATGTTATTTAAGTACTTTGGTTATTTTTGTTTTCTTAAAATTCCTGTTTCGACTTGAGTCTGTGACCGAAGAGCCCAAGACCCAAATGTTTTGCAAGTTCAGTTTAGACAGGGAAAGTTTCTTCCCCCCCCCCCCCCCATATATATATATATATTGAAGTTAATAAGACTACATATTAGTAAGTAAATATTGTATTTTCTTACTCTCCCGTTATTTTGCGACGGGTTACAACTAGTACAGAAAAAAAAACATACTAATAAAAAGACTGAACTCTGTTCACTTTCTCAGGCGACAATCTTGAAGTCATAGGTTTTATACTGTCCTTGGACTTCAGTCTGAGGACATTTATTATTCCCATAAAAATTCGAAACACGAACCCTTAACAGAATTCGATGCATCAGCACAGAAGCGGCACCTGCTTCGAGCAAATCGAATCAATGACTCGTACTTTTGATCCGACGCGTCACCGGAAGAGGGTCAGGCCAGTGCTATTGGAAGTAATGAATTTGTCAGTAGTCTGGCCAGACTGCTAGATTAATGCGCTGGACTTTTTTTTCCCCCTCCCATAATTGTATTCTCCAGTCAGTACAAGTCATTCTGTTCACCGAAATTCCGTAACAAAGTTAGCGCTCTCGGACTCAGTTTGTCCCATACAGACGCTAATTACGGGGGAAAAAAACCGGGGCTATTTCTTGTTATACTTCATTTCTGAGGAGAGTTTTCCTGCTGCCTCTTTTGCCTGTGGAAGTCTGAATGCGACAAGGACTAATAATCATGATATGTCCGTGACTAGAGGAGGTTGTCTTCTTCTTCTTCTTCTTTCTTCTTCTTCTTCTTCTTCTTTTTCTTTATCTTCTTCTTCCTCCTCCTCCTCTTCTTCTTTTTCTTCTTCTTCTTCTTCTTCTTCTTCTTCTTCTTCCTCCTCCTCCTCTTCTTCTTTTTCTTCTTCTTCTTCTTCTTTCTTCTTCTTCTTCCGCCTCCTCCTCTTCTTCTTTTTCTTCATCTTCTTCTTTTTCTTCATCTTCTTCTTTATCTTTTTCTTCTACCTCCTCCTCTTCTTCCTCCTCCTCCTCTTCTTCCTCTCTTCTTTTTCTTCTTTTCCTCTTCTTCTTCTTCATCTTCTTTTTCTTCTTCTTCGTCCTCATCCTCTTCTCCTCTTCCTCCTCCTCCTTCTTCTTCTTCTTCTTACGCATTTACTGTTTCTATCTGCAGCTGTATCTCTTGGACCTCTCTCTAAGATGCTATAAAGAAGGACAGAGCTTAACGCCTACAGCTTGTCCAGGAGTTGCGTCTCAGCCCTTCTCTTTAGGTTTACTTTTGGGGGAGGTGTTCCACAGTCGGAGAACCTCTGGGCACATGCACACAGAGGTTAATCCCTATCTTTAAACTCTGTATACCAACTGAGACACCATCTACACCACAAGCGGAAAATTGTTCCAACGGACACCACATCACATCCTCCAGAGCTGCCAGCCACGCAGCCTATTCAGGCGAAGGACCTGGTCAGACCCCCCAACCCACTTTACAAGAGATGCTCTACATAGGTGCTGAAAGCCTCAAACGAACTGTCTCATATGTCAGGGAGGTTGGTACTGATGTCTCAGGCAACAACGGAGAAACTGTGTATGCATGTAATTTCAAAATGGCTGGGCCACATAGATCAGTGAGTCATTTGCATATCCTTTGCGGAACTTTGCCTCCCTAACAGCTCTCCAGTAGGCCTCTCGGTTGTAAGCAAGATGCCCTGCTGCAGATTATCAACGATGCCTTCGCCTTGGTCTTTCTCTCTTTCTTTTTCCCATCATGTATCCTTCTAAGACTATCTTCTCTAGATTATCATGACATTTAATGTGTCCAAAATATTTAAGTTTTCTCTGTTGAATCCTTTTTACAATGGGTCATATACTAGGAATGAAAGATAAAACAAGTCGCCGCAATAACACTTTGACTTGGACACCTGATGGGAAAAGAAAGAGAAGGGAGGAGAGGCAGGCCATTGGGGACATGGAGACGCGCAAGAAGAACTAAAGGAAGCTGGAGAGACATGGATCGAGAAATCCCGACTTGTTCAGGACAGGACTGGCTGGAAAACCTTTCTTGATAACATATCCTCCATTGGGAGTACAGGGGACTGATGATGATGATGATGATGATGATTTCACACTTGCCGTTGTATCCTACTGTGGAATTCTGATATAGTTTCAATAGCGGTGAAGAATTAATATAAAATTATTGTTCTCGTAAAACTTCCATGGTGGAGTTATTGTTCTTACTAACTCTTTCTTGCCTGGGTTAGTTTCCATTTTTGTGTCAGGAATTTTGATGAGAAATTTTGGTATAAGGAACCCGGGAAGAAGTTGCTCTATAATTTCAAAAATATGGGCTGGGTTAGAAATGTGGTACTTTTCATCATTTTTAGACTTTCGTTCTGAGCATAGATTGGCATAGGCGTGAAAGATCTACTAACAATTTCTAATGCTGTTTTAGAGTAAAAGGGTAACATACTTTTGTTGCCTTATTCGTATTTGATGCTCGAAAAGAATCTTTGTATTGTTTTTCCTTATTCACACATCGATTGTCGTAATGTATATCGATTGACTAAACTTCCCTCGCTCAGACACTCAGTCGTTGCGAAGACATCTCGTAAGGAAATGATGATCACTTTGTGAAGTTTATTTCAAACTCAGCTTTGACATGTGCCGGAATACGTGTAACATTCAACGTAACAGGTGCTAAGCCGACTCATTACTTGCTTATAACTGTGTAAATCCAAAACAAACACAATAAATTGAACTCAGATTAACGGCGTTAAACTGACCACGTGACAAAGAGAGGTCTTCGTTAACTCTCTTTGAAATTTACAGGTTTCCTGTAAAGTGTTAATTCCTCTTCTCCCGGTGTAAAGCTGGCTTGCAGCTAGACCGGCTAGTGTTTAAGGCTCCTAGTTATAATATCTATAGACGGCTAGTGTTTAAGGCTCCTAATTATAATATCTATAGTCTGGCTAGTGTTTAAGGCTCCTAGTTCTA
This sequence comes from Achatina immaculata, assembly GCA_009760885.1. Lineage (NCBI taxonomy): Eukaryota > Metazoa > Mollusca > Gastropoda > Stylommatophora > Achatinidae > Lissachatina > Lissachatina immaculata. The sequence continues at coordinate 15,344,318 of CM019699.1, forward strand.
ATATCTATAGACCGGCTAGTGTTTAAGGCTCCTAGTTCTAATATCTATAGACCGGCTAGTGTTTAAGGCTCCTAGTTCTAATATCTATAGACCGGCTAGTGTTTAAGGCTCCTAGTTATAATATCTATAGACCGGCTAGTGTTTAAGGCTCCTAGTTCTAATATCTATAAACTGGCTACAGCTTAGAGCTCCTAGTTCTAATATCTATAGACTGGCTACAGCTTAAAGCTCCTAATTCTAATATCCATAGACTGGCTACAACTTAAAGCTCTTAGTTCTAATATCTATAGACTGGCTACAGCTTAAAGCTCCTAATTCTAATATCTATAGACTGGCTACAATTTAAAGCTCTTAGTTCTAATATCTATAGACTGTCTACAGCTTAAAGCTCCTAGTTCTAATACCTGTAGATCCGCTGCAGCTTAAGGCTCCAACCTCCACTTATCCTGCGCCAGCGTAAGCAGATCAAAATCAAGGTGTGAACGTTTGATCCCTGATACCACATGCCACGAAAGGTTTGATCATACTGATTACTGACGGGTGTCAATCAGAGAGATAGACGTGTTCGCCGCCCCACCCTCTCTGCAACCCCATTTCCATGGGGCCAAGGCAATGTTACAGGAAGACAGCTTTATAGATGAGTGAACGACATCAAGAGATGGGCTGGACTCAGCCAAGCCATGCGCGCTATGATAGCATGAAACAGCAATCTGGATACGCACTGCCCACGAGCTTCGTCAAGGGGCTAGATCGTGCCCCGGGATTAGTTACGTCATGAATGATGTCTTAATAAGAAAATTCCCCCCTCCCTTTTTTTCAACAACCTGGGTTATCGTTCCCCCCCCCCCCCCATTTTCCCCCATCGGACGTGAATCATTGCCATGTCGACCTGCCACACGCTCATGATTAATTATAAATACCAACATTTCATTCCTTATTACACGAAGGTCACGTCCTTACCACGTGCTCTGACCTCACTTTAGCCGCCATTAACGAGAAGACTCCATATATTCCGGTCCGTAACGAGAAGATATAGAGGACCATGATGATGATAATAGTAGATAGCAAGTTAGTGGAGGAGGTCAAGGAATTTGTATACCTTGGCAGTCTTATATCCTTCCCGTGCCGTTAAACGTCACATAGGGCTCGCAAAGTAGTTCGCCAATTTTTCCTGTCTTCGGCGAGTCTCTTAACCTCATCAAAGGATTTTATGCCTGTTAATTTGGCCTCTCTTAACAATGTCCTTTTCAGAGTTTCAAGCGGTCTGCCTCTTTTTCTTTGGCCTGTTGTGTTCCACTGATAGCTTGTTTTGGGATTCTCTGATCATTTCTTTTCATCAAGTGACCAACATACCTTGGCAGCAGAGTAGTAGAAAATGGAGACAGCACAGAGGACATCAACAGCCGACTTACTAGAGCAAACCAGGCTTTTGCAATGCTGCAGACTATATGGAAATCTAAAAAAACTAAGCATGAATACGAAAATCAGGATATTTAAGAGTAGTGTTTTAAGTGTACTACTCTATGGAAGTGAATGCTGGAAAAAATCACCAAAACCATAGAAAACAAGTTGAATTCTTCCAGACTAAATGTTTACGAAGAATTAGGAAAATATTTTGACCAAACACCATAAGAAATAACATCTTGTTGGCAGAAATGCAGATGAAGCCACTGACAGCAATTATTGAGGAAATACACTGGCGATGGTTGGGACATGTGCTCCGAATGACTGACAACTCACTACCAAAAACAGCACTAAGATGGACACCACAGGGGAGCAGAAGTAAGGGTAGACTAAAAGAGGGGTAAAAGGGATGGCGACTGCAGTAAAACTGGTTTAAATTAAAAAAAAGTAGATAAAGGTGTATGGTGCAGTTTTACAAAGAGAGGAAGAGAGTGAGTAAGGTGAGAAAAAAACGAATAGAAAGTATGAGAATGTATAAATGGAAAACATACAACATCCGATATTTCGGCGTGAGCTTTTTTCGAGGATTACATGCACACACGAGACAAAAATAAAAATTAAAAAAAAAAAACGAAGAACTTATCTGAATATGGCCTCCTCCAAAAGTAGAAAACAGAAATGTGTCAAACATTCACGCAGGCGTTTTCTAGTTTTGGAGGAGGCCATATTTAGATAAGTTCTTCGTTTTTTATTTTTATTTTTGTCTCGTGTATGCATGTAATCCTCGAAAAAGGCTCACGCCGAAATATCGGATGTTGTATGTTTTCCATTTATATATTCTCATACTTTCTATTCGTTTTTTCTCACCTTACTCACTCCCTCCCTCACTTTGTAAAACTGCACCATACACCTCTATCTACTTTTTTAGACCAAAAGAGACATGGAGAAGAACAACAGATAGGATGTTGAGCTTTAGAGGGTTCACCTGGGCATGAGCAGAAAAAAGGCAAAGGACAGGCATTTGAGGAAAACCCTTGCGGAAGCCCCATATGCCCTGGGCACTTAAGATTCAGAGAGAGAGAGAGAGAGAGAGGATAATGATGATAATGTAAAGTGTTGGTAAAGACGCCAAGAAATTCAAAAACGAAAAAAAAAGAATAGGCCAAAAGTTCATTATCCCTGAAATGCGCTTTGGTTTTTCTTTTTCTCCTTGTAACTCAATTAGGGGCCTATTTTGTGCTAGTTTGGGGACTAAATCAAGCAGAATATCAGTAGTGCGGTCAATATCTGGAGTGCGCTATATCTGGCTGGATAGAGATGTTGCTGTAGGGGCTGTTAGGAGCAGGGCCGCCGAGAGGAAGGTGGTGAACATTATTTTTTCTTTCTAACCCATCCCTATCTGCCACTGAGTTTATTTATTGGACATTCTGTTTTCATCCACAACGGGGACCCCCCACCCCCCTCTCTGTAAATGGAAAGTCATCCGGCTTTCGAAGGGACGTATCGCCTGAAACACAGCCTCCTTTCGTGGAGCTTGATCTATCTATCTATCTATCTATCTATCTATCTATCTATCTATCTATCTATCTATCTATCTATCTATCTATCTATCTATCTATCTATCTGTCTATCTGTCTGTCTGTCTGTCTGTCTGTCTATATATCTATCTGTCTGTCTGTCTGTCTAAATGTCTGTTTGTTTTCCTGCCTGCGTCTGTCTGTTTATATGTCTGTATGTCTGTCAGTCAATCCGTTCGTCCGTCCTTCCGTCCGTCTGTCTGTCTATCTATCTATCTGTCTATCTATCTATCTGTCTGTCTGCCTGTCTAAATGTCTGTCTGTCTGTTTGCCTGCCTGCGTCTGTCTGTTTATATGTCTGTATTTCTGTCAGTCAGTCCGTTCGTCCGTCCGTCCGTCCGTATGTCTGTCTGTCTATTTATGTGCTTGCTTTTAAAAAAAGGAAAAACAAACTTCAGAAATAGACTGACGAGCTAACTAGCAAAAAACAGAACACAACACTACACAATTCCACATTCTTTGTAGTCCCGCTTGGATTTAGCTAAAGCTAATACACTGATATATTGGATCAACAAAAACATGTTTATGTCTATTTATGTGTTTAGAAATGCCTATTAAATGTAAAGATTCCAAGTTCCATGTTCTATTTACTGCAACGATAAAAGGAATGACTCACACTTTCTCTTCTCGTCGCTGATTGGTTGAAGATTGCACCTCTTTGAGTTCCTCAACAAACTGAAGAGCTTCTGAGCTTTCATTATAATCAAATGTACGGCTGTAATGTGAGTTAAAAAGAAAAAAAAGAAATATATTGATGGCATTTCCAATCTTCGTTTCCAGCTCATAAGGGTATGTAATAAAAATTTTGTTAAAAAATTGTTATCGTTGGAAAGCCTGCGTGAATGTTATTTGCCAGTGATAAATTTATTTCACGATCACCTCTGACGAAATTAGCAGATCTGATTGGTCTGCACTCCATGTCACGGCAGCTCTGATTGGCTAGTTAATAACGCGAGATGAGTTTTTTTAAAACAATGGTCAAAGAGTCAATGTGACCTGCATGTGGTTAATCAATAAAGTTGATGTTAATCAAATTCCGCACTGCTTTATCATTACTTCTTGTGAGTGTGTGTTGTGACTGTACTTTTCTGTTATGTCCTCTGTCAGAGTTTTCCTTTTAGGTCCTCTGTCAGCACTTTTCTGTTAGGTCCTCTGTCAGTACTTTTCTGTTAGGCCCTCCGTACTGATTTGCTTTAATTTTAACATGCCTTTATTAGCAGATGCTAAATTCGCCGACTTTTAAAAAATATCTGAGACCCTTAATTCTTTGGCAAGACTTTTACATCTGGGACAAGACCTTTACATCTGGAACAAGAGTTTCTAATTCAGGACAAGAATCTCACATGCAGAAGATGAATGTCACATATGGGAGAAGAACCTTACATTTCGCATAAGGACGTTACATCTGACACATAAACCTTACATTTGAGACAAGAACCTCACATCCAAGACAAGAACCTCGCATCTGTCACAAGAACCTCACATCAGGCACAAGAACCTCGCATCAAGGCCAGAAAGCTCACATATGTCACAAGAACCTTAATCCGAGACAAGAACCTCACATCTGAGACAAGAACCTCACATCAATCACATGAACCTCAAATCTGAGACAAGAACCTCACATCTGAGACAGGAACCTCACATCTGAGACAAGAAACTCACATATAGGACAAGAACCTTATATGCGGGACAATAACTTCACATCTGAGACAGGAACCTCACATCTGGAACAAGAACCTCACGTCTGAGACAGGAGCTTCACATCTGAGACAGAAACCTCACATCAGAGACAGTAACCTCACATCTGGAACAAGAAACTCCCATCTGGAACATGAACCTCACATCTGGAACAAGAATCTCACATCTGGAACATTAACCTCACATCTGGAGGAACAACCTCACATCTGGAACAAGAACATCACACCTGGAACAAGAACCTCATATCTGAGAAAAGAAACTCACATCAGCCACATGAACCTCACATCTGAGACAACAACTTCACATCTGAGACCAGAAATTCACATCTGAGACAAGAACCTCATACTTGGAACAAGAACCTCAAACTGAGACAAGAAACTCACATCTGAGACAGGAACCTCACATCTGCAACAAGAACCTCACACCTGGAACAAGAACTTCATATCTGAGACACGAAAATCACATCAGTCACATGAACCTCACATCTGAGACAAGAACATCACATTAGCCACATGGACCTCACATATGAGAGAAAGAACTTCACATCTGGAACAAGAACCTCACATCTGGAACAAGAACCTCACATTTGAGACAAGAAAATCACATCAGTCACATGAACGTCACATCTGAGACTAGAACCTCACATCTGAGAAGAGAACCTCACATCTGAGGCAAGAACCTCACATTTGAGACAAGAAACTCACATCTGGAACACGAACATCAAATCTGAGACAAGAAACACATCAGAGACAAGAACCTCACATCTGGAACAAGAAACTCACATTTGAGAGAAGAAACATATCTGAGACAAGAACCTCACATCTGGAACAAGAACATCAAATCTGAGACAAAAATCACATCTGAGACAAGAACCTCACATCTGGAACAAGAAACTCACATCTGAGACAAGGAACACATCTGAGACAAAACCTCACATATGGAACAAGAACCTCACATCTGAGACAAGAACTTCACATATGGAACAAGAAACTCACATCTGAGACATGAACCTCACATCTGGAACAAGAACCTCACATCTGAGATAAGGAATACATCTGAGACAAGAATCTCACATATGGAACACGAACCTCACATCTGAGACAAAAACCTCACATATGGAACAAGAACCTCACATCTGAGACAAGGAACACATCTGAGACAAGAACCACACATCTGAGACAAGAAACTCACATCTGGATCAAGAACCTCACATCTGAGACAAGAAACTCACATCAGTCACAAGAATTTCACATCTGAGACAAGAACCTCACATCTGAGACAAGAACCTCACATCTGAGACAAGAACCTCACATTTGAGACAAGAAACTCACATCTGGAACAAGAACCTCACATCTGGGACAAAAACCTCACATCTGAGACTAGAACCTCACATCTAGGATAAGAACCTCACATCTAGGACAAGAACCTCACATTTAGGACAAGAACCTCACATCTGAGACAAGAACCTCACATCTGAGACAAGAACCTCACATCTGGGACAAGAACCGCACATCTAGGACAATAACCTCACATCTAAGACAACAACCTCACATCTTGGACAAGAACCTCACATCTAGGACAAGAACCTCACATCCGAGACATGAGCTATCTGGAACAAGAACCTCACATCTGAGACATGAGCTATCTTGGACAAGAACCTCACATCTGAGACAAGAGCTATCTGGGACAAGAACCTCACATCTGAGACATGAGCTATCTTGGACAAGAACCTCACATATGAGACAAGAACCTTACATCTGGGACAAGAACCTCACATCTGAGACAAGAACCTCACATCTAGGACAAGAACCTCAATCTGAGACAAGAACCTCACTCATCTAGGACAAGAACCTCAATCTGAGACAAGAACCTCACATCTAGGACAAGAACCTCACATCTGAGACAAGAACTTCACATCTGGGACAAGAACCTCACATCTGGAACAAGAACCTCACATCTAGGATAAGAACCTCACATCTAGGACAAGTATCTCACATCTGGAACAAGAACCTCACATCTGAGACAAGAACCTCACATCTGAGACAAGAACCTCACATCTGAGACATGAGCTATATGGGAGAAGAACCTCGCACATGCATCTGCTTGGGTGAGGACCAACCATTGATTTTTTTTTCCTTACTACATAATGTGCACCGAAATAAACAGAAAGAAACAGAAGGAAAAAAAACAGAAAGGTACACTAAAAGAAGTATGAGATAATAAAGCGAAATAAAAAAAAAAAAACAAGACAAAAAAGCAGATTGATCTGACTGATCTCAGGAAGTCGTGTCACTGTATTCAGTACATTCCCATATCTGTTCCGCTGCCCGTCCCAGTAGCCAGCGTAAACTGTTTGTACTAAAGAAGCAGCTTCATCGTGAAGTGAGAGATCGATAGTGGCATTGCTCGTAGGGAGTGGGCCAGTCTACTCCCAAACTCCCAGGTTACAGCCTTTACGTGGACCTTCTGACCTGAGCTTTCTGGAGTCCAAGGTAATAAGACAGGCAGGATAAGAAGAAGAAGAAGAACAAGAAGAAGAACAACAAGAAGAACTCCTGCTCAAAAGCAAAAAAGGAAAGAAGAAGAAAAAGGAGAAGAACTATTGCTCAAAAGTCAAAAAAGGAAGAAAAAGAAGAAGAAGAAAAAGAAGAAGAAGAAGAAGAATTCCTGCTCAAAAGCCAAAAAAAGGAAGCAGACGAAGAAGAAGAAGAAGAATTCCTGTTCAAAAATCCAAAAAAAAAAAAAAAGAAGAATTCCTTCTCAAAATCCAAAACAGGAAAGAAGAAAAAGAAGAAGGAGAAGAACTCCTGCTCAAAAGTCAAAAAAAAAGAAGAAGAAGAAGAAGAAGACGAAGAAGAAGAAGAAGAAGAACTCCTGCTAAAAGTCAAAAAAAAAAGGAAGAAAAAGAACTCCTGCTCAAAGTCAATAAAGGAAGAAGAACGCCTGCTCAAATAAAAAAAAAGAAGAAAAAGAACTCCCGCTCAAAGCCAAAAAAAAAAAAGGAAGAAGAAGAACTCCTGCTCACAGTCAAAAAAGGAAGAAGAACTCCTGCTCAAAGCCAAAAAAAAAAAAGGAAGTAAAAGAACTCCTGCTCAAAGTAAAAAAATGAAGAACTCTTGTTCAAAAATAAAAAAAAGTAAGAAGAACTCTTGCCCACAGTCAAAGAAAGGAAGAAGAAGAACTCCTGCTCAAAGCCAAAAAAAAAAAAAAGAAGAAGAAGAAGAAGAAAAGAAGAACTCCTGCTCAAATTTTTTAAAACAGGAAGAAGAAGAAGAACTCCTGCTCAACAGCCACAAAAAGGAAGAAAGAAGAAGAACTGCTCAAAAGCCGGCACGTGTAGATTATAAACTCATCAGTGGTGTAAAAAACAAACTTTATATCTAAAATTCCTCTGAAACAAATAAACAAAATTAGCTTTGTGTACATCAAGCTTGAATACTGTGCCTGACAGACATCGAAATTCTTTTAAAAATCAGGGATTAAAAAAAATTATATATTTATCGTTTCCCATTTTTAATTCCCGTGAAAGTTTTTGACAAAAACAAAAAAAAACTCCTTGCTTTTCTCGCACTTTTTCTAACTGCAGATTTTCCTGGGACTAACTTTTTCTCGGCTCTTCTTCTTCTTCTTCTTTTAAATAAAACAGCAGGTTAATATACTATCACAACTGTAGTTCAAACGGTGCCGATCTTGACAGGAATATCAGGAATGCGTTTTAAAATTCAGCAGGTCTCTTTGCATTTGCACAGCCGCAAGTATGTGGTCTGCGGCTTCCAACAGATTCAGAATGATCACAGACCACGCCCCCATGGACATGTGACCATGAATCCTCAGAGTCCATCAATCTTTCCTCTTCCAATTCCTGTTACCACAGCAACGCCATTGCCTGGAGACAGAAGACAGATGGACGGGCATTTATTTGAGTGGCGTGCTCGTTTCGGGACATTCTCCTTCCTGTGAGGCATGAAGAGAATAGTTATCTTAAAATTTATCAATTTATCAACACTCCAACAGCCTCCCCCCGCCCAAAACAAGGAAAGAAAAAGTGACGATGAGACACATGACATGAAGGGAGAATAATGCTCTGTTTTTGATTTCACATACTTTTGACTATTTTCAGAAGTTTAGAACAGCTTTATTTATTAATGCAGCGCACAGTTGTAGAGTTTCGGCTTCTGCCTTTTTCGTACAGGAAAAAAAACCATACAGGACAAAGAAATAGCAGAAGAAGAGGATATATAAATCTATATATAAACGTATAAGATTTCCCACAGATTTTTACATTCTTTGATATAAAGGTCATCAGATGCTTTTCTCCTTGTCTTACATTACGACTAAATACTACTACTACTACTACTACTACTACTACTACTACTACTACTACTACTGCTGCTGCTACTTACTACAACAACAATTACTACCAGTACTACTACTACTACTACTACTACTACTACTACTACACTACTACTACTACTACTACTACTACTACTACTACTACTACTCTGTCTCTCTCTCTCTGAACCTTAAGTGCCCAGGGCACATGGGGCTTCTGCGAGGGTTTTCCTCAAATGCCTGTCCTTTGCCTTTTTTTCTGCACTTGCCCAGGTGAGCCCTCTATTGCTCAACATCCTTTCTGTTGTTCTTCTCCATGTCTCTTCTGGTCTACCCTTACTTCTGTTCCCCTGTGGTGTCCATCTTAGTGATATTTTTAGTAGTGAGTTGTCAGTCATTTGGAGCACATGTCCCAACCATCGCCAGCGTCTTTCCTTAATAATTGCTGTCAGTGACTTCATCTGCATTTCTGCCAACAAGATGTTATTTCTTATGGTGTTTGGCCAAAATATTTTTTTAAAATTCTTCGTAAACATTTAGTCTGGAAGGAATTCAACTTGTTTTCTATGGTTTTGGTGATTTTCCACCATTCACTTCCATAGAGTAGTACACTTAGAACATTACTCTTAAATATCCTGATTTTCATATTTATGCTTAGTTTTTTAGATTTCCATATATTCTGCAGCACTGCAGAAGCCTGGTTTGCTCTAGTAAGTCTGCTGTTGATGTCCTCTGTGCTGTCTCCATTTTCTACTACTCTACTCCCAAGATATACAAATTCGTTGACCTCCTCCACTGACTTGCTATCTACTCACAGTACATTTCTTTTGTTCACATTTTGCTTCATTAACTTTGTCTTTCCTGCGTTGATCTTTAGTCCTATGTTGTTTGCATTCTGAGTTAGCTTGTTTATTTTATCTTGCATTTCTTTGTGGCTACTTGATAGTAGACAAATGTCGTCCGCAAAGTCAAGGTTCTCCAGCATCTTGATAAGCATTTCTCCTTCCACCTGCATTTGTTTTTTCCCTTGCTTCTGTTTCTGTAGCACTCGCGTTACGTAGTATATATAGTGTATATAATGGAACTAAATAGAAGGAGAAGTCAATATGGTCAAAGCTGGTTTTAGACAAGGAAAAGGAACAAGAGATCATATATTCAATATAAGATTAATAATAGAGAAATGCAGAGAACTCAATGTGAATCTATATTTATCCTTTATAGCTTATTCAAAGGCATTTGATTGTGTACAACACCAGAAACTTTGGGAAATAATGGAAAGAATGGGATTTCTAACACATGTGATTCAATTATTATCACTAATGTACGATGGTTGATTTATAAGTTCTAGGCCTAAGGTACAACGAATTATTTGTGGACAAATGTTTTTGGGTTATTTCTCAACATATTCCCCTTGCAAGTTCGTGCACTTAGTCCAGCGATCCTGGAGCATACGTATCCCTTCTTTGTAAAAGTCAGCATCTTGTGCCAGTAGAATGTAGTCTACGGCAGAAATGACGTCATCATCTGAAGGAAATTTGCGGCCACTGAGCTCCTTTTTGAGTTTGGTAAACAGGTAATAGTCCGAAGGGGCCAAATCTGGAGAATAAGGAGGATGTTCAAGAAGCTGGAAGTCGATTTCATGAAAGGCAGTCATTGGCACCACTGACTTGTCAACCAGAGCATTGTCTTCATGAAAGATGACTCCTCTCGTCAATTTCCCTCGACGTTTTTCCTTCAATTTGACCCGCAGTTGCTTCACAAGATTAGCGTAATAGGCCCCGATGACAGTTCTTCCCTTTTGAAGATAGTCTATCAATAGCACACTTTCGAAATCCCAAAATATGGAAGCCACCACTTTGCTTCCAGACAGAACCACTCTTGTTTTCTTTGGAGGTGGGGATCCATGTTTCCACTGCTTTGACTATTCTTTGGTTTTTGGTTAAAATGATGAACACAATGCTCATCCATATTCACAAATTGCTGAAAAAAAAACGTTTCAAGATCTGCAGAAAAATGACCAAGATTGTTTCTTGACATGTTGAGACTCTGTCGTTTGTGATCAGCTCCAAGAAGTTTCGGGACCAATTCAGCAGAGACCTTTGTCATTTGAAGATCATTGTGAATAATGGCATGTACACATTCCTGGGAGATGCCCAACTCAGTAGCAATGTACCTCTCAGTTAGTCATCGATCCTCCATTATCATGTCATGGATTCTGCCAGTGGTTTCATCGGCGGTTACCATTCTTGGTCTTCCTGGACGGGGATCATCTTCCAGACTCTCCCTTCCATGTTTGAATTGAGCTGCCCATTTCTTCACTGTACTGTAAGAAAGAGAGGAAGACCAAGGCGAAGATGGCTGCAAGGCATCGTTGAAAATCTGCAAATGGATGCATCAGTAGCAGGGCATCTTGCTTACAACCGAGAGGCCTACAGGATAGCTGTTAAGGAGGCAGGGGACATGCAGATGACTGACTGACTGACTGACAATGGAGCGAAATCTTGACCAACGCAAGACTAAGGAAGATAAGCAGACAAAAACCTGTCTCGTCAGTGATCAAAATAAGGAGATGGACATACCTAGGTCACGTGATTAGCAGAAACATCCTGAGAACGCCCAAAACAAGCTATCAAATGTGTCACAAAAAAGACCAAGAAAAATAGGCCGACTAGAAGGTGAAGTGCTAAAGAGACCATTACTGAGAGAGACTTAAAGTAGTAGGCATAGGATCCCTTGACTAGTCTGAAAAACTCGCCAAAAACAGGAAAGCTTGACGAACTACAATGCGAGCCTTGTTCATAAATAAATCAAGGTAGCACTTTTGAGCAGCGAAGATGCTGTTCATACTGGACATGCTAGCTTCAGGGTTGGTGATCCAAATGCGACCAAGACCCTGTCCCGTCTCTTCGTTGGTACTCCATTAGCAGTCCTAGTCTGGCTAACGGATCAGGGATGACGATAGTCTGCATGGTGGTGGAGCTTGCTGAGGAAGTATTGCATGTCCTCAGTTTTTAGCTCAATCCAGGTTCTGAAAAATTAGCCGCCGTGACCTGCTCCCAATCCGACACGATGCTGTGTCTCATCATTTTTACCGCGTCGGCTGCAAAGTCGCAGTTCAAGGGAGGTAACAGAAGAAGAAAAAAAAGTCGTTTTAAATGGGTTAAAATGGTGACTGAAAGTATTAACTTCCTACTGCTGATCGCACTGCGGTCTCTCACTTTTAGTAAACTATTTGAAGACAAAATAAGAAAGTAATTCCCTTGTATAAATACATCGCTATCTTGCCCTAGTACTAGTTATTTCTTTCAAGGAAAAAAGACACTTTTTATTCTAAATCATAGATCAGGAACAAAGAAATACTGTTCCATCCAAACAGAGAAACTGTCTGGAAGAAAAGATTCCCCTTGAGTCCGAAGTTTTAAACAAGCAATAAACGCTGACAGATAAGAAGGTCTGTCTGAATGTTCGTTCTCTGTCAGAGAACTATTGCCGTCTGAGTGGCACTTTTTATCTGGACTGTCCGTCATGTGCAAGTCCCTTGCGGAACTTTACCTCCCTAACAGCTTTCATGTTGGTCTCTCGGTTGTAAGCAAGATGGCCTGCTGATGGTGATCCATTTGCAGATTATCAACGATGTTTTGCAGCCATCTTCGCCTTGGTCTTCCTCTTCTTCTTTTCCCCTATTATGTATCATTCCAAGACGGTCTTCTCTAAATTCTCATGGTATTTAATATGTCAGAAATAAATAAGTTTTCTCTGCTTAATCCTCTTTTTCAGCCAACCTTCTTCAATATTAAGTTCTTATATTATAGATATATTTCTCCTTTTTTGTGCCCATGATATTTGAAAAACTTTTCTGTAGCATTTACATTCAAAAGCATTTATGTGTTTTTTTCAACTGTTTTATTAAGTGTCCAGGTCTCACAGGCATATTTTGCGATGGGAAAGATACATGCCCTTAAGAATCTTATATTTTAGTTCTGTCTGTTCCTTTCCACAGCTTCTTTAGTTGTTCTACTTTCTGAGGAGCGATAGATGTCCTCCTTTTAATATCCCTCACTGTGTCTCCATTATTAGTTAGTAATGATCCAAGTCCAGACTGACGTTTACAAATATAGATGTGTTTTCTTATGTTACAAAATTATTTTCGTGTCATTCATTCATTCATTCATTCATTCACTCATTCATTCAGCTTTCCAAGCCATCGCGGTTCATTGCTGTAGAGAAGACATATTTCCATTCTATCTTAACCTTCTCCTGCCAACCGCCACTTCCGAGGGCTGGTAGATCTTCCAGGCTGTCACGTTACTGTTGTATCCGCCTGCCTCTTTGTCTGTCTCCGTTAATCGCTTCTGTGTAAACCTTTTTTTTTTTTGTCTGTCTATTCTCCTCATGCTCCCCCGAGTGTCCAAGCCATCTCAGTCTGTGGTTTTTTTTTCATAATGGAAGTTATAAGTGGGGAATGGAATAGCTCATGTATTTCTTTGTTATTTCTGTTTTTCCATTCTTGTGATATAGGATCCCTAATTGGTCCAAAAGTTATTCACACGATTCTGTGTCATAGGTTCCAAAATGTGGTGGTGGGGTAAAAAGGATATTGGAGATGAAGACTCTGTACGATGAGGCATTCAGCGACCCCATAGCTGATATGCTAGCATCAGGGTTTGAGAACCTTAGCTGATATGCTAGCATCAGGGTTAGTAAACCTTAGCTGATATGCTAGCGTCAGAGTTTGAGAACCTTAGCTGATATGCTAGCATCAGGGTTAGCGAACCTTAGCTGACCAAGACCCCGCCCCACCTCTCCGATGATACCCCGAGCAACAGGCGGCCTGGCCTGGCTAACGGGGCAGGGGTCGCTATAGTCCCCACGGTGGTGGAGTCTTGTAAAGAAGTGTTGCACACCCCCTGTACTCCGGGACTGAACAAATAGCTGTCGTAACCCCGCTCCCACGCCGATACGATGCTGTACCTCAACACCTTCACAGCATCGGCTGCAAAGAACACCAGCTCGCAGTTACAGGGAAGGATAGCACAAGACAAGAACTATCTATATTTGGTAGAGCTTTTGATCACAAACAGAAGAAGCTAATGTTATTTTGCATATGGTGACTGCTGAGAAAAAGTAACCTGAAGATCCTGAGATATAATACCAGGCAAAGCCACTGTCTGAACGTCCCAGATGTCACTGATGATGTTAGCAGAACACGTACCTGTATGCGATGGGCATGTGGAATGTCTACAGGTGATAATACTGAGAGAGAGAGAAGCGGGGGAAAAAAAAACTATAACACGTGGCTTGCGTGCCACATTCTTTACCATTTGGAAATAAAAGTTCACTCCTTCGATGCACTGTAACATAAAAGGTAAACTCCTCGTTTTCAAGCCATTACGGCATAATAGGGGGATACGGTGTTAGGCCTGTATTTCTAAGATCATCGACACATGAAAGTCTGACGTGGTCAGTATCACGCCTGGCCGGCATTTACATTCTCAGGATTTCTCTTATTCCTATTTTTAGAGGCTGGGTGAACCCCGGGGGAAGGGGGCTTTTTTAAAAGTGTGGTTGTAACAGAAAAGGACCCACCCCCTGCTGATACTTGAACCCGGTACCTCCGGATTAGTAACTGGTCAGACCATCATGATTAGCTGGCAAGAGATAAACATTCATCTGACGTTCACTCCATTGGATAAAACAGCTGGAGGGTTTGTATCACCACACTAACGGTATGAACTGAATTCAGCGTGACGACACAAAGCTGACGTGGGGCGGAGGGCCATACCCTCAACTTCTCCATCCCCCCCCCCCCTTTATTTCAGCCAGGCTGAGTCTAGTCCTATGAGCACCAGGAAGGAGGGATGAGATAGGGTCTTGATCAGCTAAGAGTGGCTGGTCTTGATGAACCACGTTGTCATATCGTCATATTATCCCTGCTAAAATTTTCTCTGCTGTTCGTGAGAAAATATGGGAAAGCGTCCACTGAATTTGTTTAAATGATGATGATGATGATGATGATGCCAGTTCTCAATATAAAAGCTGAAGTAAGCCCTAGATATTCACCCCACCAAAAAAACAGGCTGTCACGCAACTGACAGAACGGATACTTCGCTGTTGGTAAGTCTCCAGTAAATAACCATTACACAACTCCCGTAGGTCTTACTCAAACCAGCCCTGTGCTAACAGCAAGCTCGGTGTAATCTTTAACATAATGTTACAGCAAACGTTATGAACATTTGAATGAATGCCAGCTCTCATAATGAACTAAATGTTTGACACGTGATAAGGTCGACTAGCTCGTGCACTTAAGTGGGGAGATCAGAGAGACAGGCAGGTTAGCGCAGCCTGCCAGATGGCGTCTGTTTACATAGACGCTTAATCCTGGACTACGCCTCGTTTGACGCTTCAGGGTCAAGAGGTGGTCGATGATTCTATCTATCTATCTATCTATCTATCTATCTATCTATCTATCTATCTATGTGACAGAACGAAGATTAATTGACAACGGGCAGAATGTCAGACTGTTCTCTGTGGCCAGTTCTTTAGTTATCCCCTCCTGTAGTTTCACCTCTTCCTACCTTTCTATATCTTTCTGCAAAAGCTGAATCACGCACTTTACCTGTTCTACTAGCACCAGTTTTACCAGCTTTTGGTGTGAAGAAGGTGTCCTTTTTGGCAATCAGCGACATAGCTGACATTCTAGCATCAGGTTCAGTGAACCATAGCTGACATTCTAACATTAAGTTCATTGAACCATAGCTGACATTCTAGCATCAGGTTCATTGAACCATAGCTGACATTCTAGCATCAGGTTCATTGAACCATAGCTGACATTCTATCATCAAGTTCATTGAACCATAGCTGACATTCTAGCATCAGGTTCATTGAACCATAGCTGATATTCTAGCACCAAGTTTAATGAACCATAGCTGACATGCTAGCATTAGGTTCAAAGAACCATAGCTGATCAGAACCCTGTCCCACCTCTCCCTTTGTAACCTAAGTAAAAGGTCTAGCTTTACTAATGGGACAAGGACCCTCATAGTCCTAATGCACACCCCCCCCCCTTCATTTTTTGTCTACTCATGGACTGAACAAAACAACAGCCGCTATAATCTGCTCCAAGTCCGACATGATGTTGTGCCTCAACATCTTCATAGCATCGGCTGCTAAGAACACCAGCTCGCAGTTCCAGTGAGATAGAAGGCAAAACAAGGACGAGACTGTCTGTGTACGTATCTGCTCCTTCTTTAAAGGAAAGTAATGATAAGTATGGGCTTATCATGCCGTAAGGACATCTATTGGATTTGCTATTAGACCCCACATTTTCCTTGACGAGACCGTACGTTATAGGTTTATATTTCTTTCCCCAGGATCGGTTTTGATGACAAAGGGTTTGATCGCTTTATCTGAGGATGTGTTTGTATGCACCGTATGTTGGGATGTCTACAGCAAAGGGAGGACGATAATGTCTAGACTGGATCCATTCTGTAATGAGGGCATGTGAAACCTGCCTAACACCTGTACTCTGCGCTGACGGGGTAAGTGCTTCCTCACTTATGTCGATGCCTGTCTGTGCTTTTAGTGGAGTCGTATTGTTGTGTAAGACTGATGTTCTTACTCTTCGGTTCTCTCTCTCTCTCTCTCTCTTCCTCTCTCTCTCTCTCTCTCTCTCTTGCTTCCCCTCCCCTGTACAACTACACTTCTGGCAGATAACACTGTTGTTTTTGAAATTATAGAGCTTGATAGTTTTCAGTCAGTGACCTCCGAGAGCTCAGACTAAGAACTCAGTCAGTGACCTTCGACAGCTCAGTCAGAGACCTCCGAGATCTTCAGTCAGCGAAGTCCGAGATCTTCAGTCAGTGAAGCCCGAGATCTTCAGTCAATGACGTCCGAGATCTTCAGTCAGTGACCTCCTAGATCTTCAATCAGAGACCTCCGAGATCTTCAGTCAGTGACCTCCGAGATTCAATCAGAGACCTTCGAGATCTTCAGTCAGTGAAGTCCGAGAAATCAGTCAGTAACGTCCGAGATCTTCAGTCAGTGACGTCCGAGCGCTCAACCACTGACTGTTGCTGGTATTATTTTATTTCCCTGGATCTTCAGTCTGGTTCTTCTTAGTAGTCGACGCGGCAGCGAAGATGCTGGAATGTAGGCCACGTGCTGGATTAGGAGTGGGTCGCGATGAGCTGCTTGAAGAGCCGAAATAACAACCTGGCGGGCAGCTTGAAATACCTTCCGGACCGCCATCTGGACACTCCCGAGATTTGCTGTCTGGATCAGCATCATCTGGCAGGGTTACTCACCCCAGACACATCTGAGGGTAGGGGCCAGATGAAGCACAGTTCAGCTCAAACCTTGCTGCCAGGTGATGGCTTTAGATAGCCAAAAGCTACGTAAGCAACCCCCGACTCTCCATAGAAATGAATGCTGAAGATGAATGTACTAGACCCAGGACGCAGACTGACGCAGCATTGCAGGAAAAAAAAAGAACTAAGGAACTAAAGAACTGTCTCTTCTTATCATTTTTATGTACTTTTGGGCAAAAACTAGTTGATTTAAGTGCGGCCCGCCACTGGATTCCCGCCTGAAGTTGTGGCCCTTGAGGCAACTGAAGCTGGACATCCATAGACAATGACCTCTGAAGTTAGAACGCTTAGAAGACGCAACCGCCATATCCGGGGGTTTCCCGGGCGAAGACGCTTCCGATGTGGCAGTCAGGAACCGACAGCGGACATGCTAGTGTCAGGGTCAACGACCAGAACTGACCAAGACCCTGTCGCACCTTTCTGTTGATACCCCCAGTAACAGGCCTAGCCTGGGTAACAGGGCCAGGGTTTGCCATAGTTCCCCCTCCCACCCCCCCCACCCCCGTGGTGGTGGACCTTGGTAAAGAAGCATTGCGCACCCACTGCTTTTGTATTATCCCCACACCGGGACTGAAAAATAGCCTCTATACCTCGCTCCAATCTCACACGGCGCTGTTCTTGTCCTTCTTCACTACATAGGCTGCAAACAGTACCAATTCACAGTTCCAAGGAGACAGAAAAAGAAGAAGAATATAGTCACTTATTTTATGTACGTGTACTCCATCAAATTTATCTTCTTGTGTGTCTTGACCGGGATCATAGATCCCGGAAACCCCATCAGACTATCCATGTGGGTATTGAATGGCTACTGTTATTATTATACTTATTATACGTAATGCTTTATTATTGTTATTATTATACTTATTATACGTAATGCTTTATTATTGTTATTATTATACTTATTATACGTAATGCTTTATTATTGTTATTATTATACTTATTATACGTAATGCTTTATTATTGTTATTATTATACTTATTATACGCAATGCTTTATTATTGTTATTATTATACTTATTATACGTAATGCTTTATTATTGTTATTATTATACTTATTATACGTAATGCTATTAAGGTACTGTTTATTAAGTTGCTTTCATGTAATAAATATTGATGGGCCGACGAACTACCTGTAACGTCACGTGGGGGGTCGACGAGGCTGAGGAGTTTGTCGACCCCCTTCCCCCCCCCCCCCCCCCCAACCATGTGCTAGAAGTCACAGGGTTAATACAACGGAATCTTGCCAAGACCTACATTCTTCTCCTCCACTACCCGGCGGATGCATCCACAAAAAAACAGAAAACGAGAGGGATTCCGAAATCCAACAAACACTTTATCAAGAAGAATCTCCCCCCGCCCCCCCCCCCCCCCCAAACAATGCCATAAGCATACATTTCTAACTCTACTCCTGGACCAGGTTCGCTTGCAGGGTAGTTTGGATCTGTGAAATGTCTAGGTCACGGAGATCACTTAATGCCACAGAAAGCAAGGAGAAAGAATTCTCGTCCTGGATGGCCCTGCCTTTCAGCCGCCGAAGCGGAGAATGTGGAAAGCTTTATCAGAGAATAACATGTCAGTGGAGTGGCGGCTTCGGGTTGCCGCAGTGTCTAATGGCTGGCCGGTGACTGCGTACTTACTAACAGCGGTGACAAGTGGCATTTTCTGGCAACTATGAGAGGTACATATCTTTTGCTAATGCTCTCTTATATTCTCGCAACTCATAGACCGCTGTTCGGCAAACTTCCTACCGTTGCATGAAAACCAAGAGGTCGACAAACTTCCTATCATAAGCATGGAAATCAAGGGGTCGACAAACTTCCTATCATAAGCATGGAAATCAAGGGGTCGACAAACTTCCTATCATAAGCATGGAAATCAAGGGGTCGACAAACTTCCTATCAAAAGCATAAAAATTAAGGGGTCGGCAAACTTCCTATCAAAAGCATGAAAATTAAAAGGAGTATAATTCTTGCTTTTTTTTGTTTGTTTGTTTAATTAGGAGTGATTCTGTCCCCAAACTTTTTCTACAAAGGGGCCAGATGCCACCTGAGCGAGTAGCTGCCGAACCACATTCATGTCAATAGCTAATAAGTGAAGCTAATAATAGTAACATGTTATAGAACTACGAATAATAAATGTTCCACTTCACGTAATATTGCGCAAAAATGACACTATAATTAGGGTCATGAGGACCGCAGATTACCGACCCCTGCCAAGAGACCTAGGTTTGCGCGAACTCGTCCCAGAGCTTGCTTTGTTTCTCATAACCTTTCTTCCGCAGATACAAATGTTAACTTGCTCCCTTGCTTATTTTCTTATACAAAGAGACCTCTTGTATTTTTTAACATTCACATATGTCCATGTTACAGACAGGTTCCTCAATCCAGAGCTTGTTCTTACACACTAGTGTAAATCTGCCTTTATAGATAATAATACTACTGTTTCTTGAAAGTATGTATTATTTAAGATGTTAATACTATAAGTTAGTTTCCCTGGATATCTACTACCACTACTGCTGATACTACTACTACTACTACTACTACTACTCCTACTACTACTACTACTACTACTACTGCTGCTGCTGCTGCTGCTGCTGCTGCTACTACCACCACCACCACTGATACTGCTACTGCTACTATTACTACTACTACTGCTACTACTACACTTACTATTACTACTATACTACTACTACCATACTACTACTACTATACTATACTATTACTATACTACTACTATTACTACTATTATACTACTACAACACTACTACCACTATACTGTTATTACTATTATTACTACTACTACTACTACTATACTACTACTATTACTACTACCATACTACTACAACACTACTACTACTATACTACTATTACTATTCTTACTACTATTATACTACCACCGATATACTACTATATACGACTACTACTACTAATATCCTACTAGTACTACTATATACTACTACTACTACTACTATACTACTAATACTACTATACTACTAATACTACTATATACTAGAACTACTACTATTCTACTAGTACTACTATTACAATATAATACTACTACTATACTACTAGTACTACTATATACTTCTAGTACTGCTACTACTATTCTACTTGTACTACTATATACTACTACTACTACTATTCTACTACTACTACTGTATACTACTACCATTACTATACTACTATAATATTACTACTACTACTACTCCTATACTACTACTACTATACTACTACACTACTATTGCTACTATACTACTATTACTGTTATTACTACTATACTACTACTATACTACTAGTACTACTTGATACTACTATATACTACTACTATTACTAAAACTACCATTCTGCTAGTATTACTATATACTACTACTATACTATTTGTACTACTATATACTACTACTACTATACTTCCAGTACTACTACTACTACTACTATACTACTACTACAACAACACTATTACTACTAATATACTATTACTACTACTATACTACTATTACTACTGCTACTACTATACTACTACTAATACTACACTGCTACAACACTATTACTACTACTATACTACTACTACTATACTACTACTATTACTACTACTACACTACTACTACTGTACTATTACTACAACACTAGTACTACTAATATACTACTACTACTGTACTCTAATACTACTGCTACTATAATACTGCTATTATGAATTCTAATACTATACTACTACTACAGCTGCTACTATACTACTACTACAGCATCATCATCATCATCATTGTCTTCTTCTGCTTCATCTTGTGCTAAAACACTGACCCGAATTTCCGTTCGTCTCAAGTTCCCTCATCTCACTTTCTACAAGTTCTTCTCTGTATATAAACAAGCTATTACAACAAAACTGCACGAAGTAACTAAATTCTAACCCTACTGTGAAACAAAATAAACATTTCACACACAAAGTTTCAGAACCAAAACATCCGCTTTGGTTTCCATAGAAAATGAGATGACGAGGGCTATTTTTAGCGCTGCCGACATTTAAAATCGCAATTTCGCAGTAGCGGAACAAACTATATGGATGCAAATGACTGTATTTCTAATGTGCCTTTTTAAACAACATTTTTTTTCAAAGCGGACGCAAAACGGCCTCTGGTATGAAAAGTCACAAATGGTAGTAATAACTTTAACTTTGCAAATTTCATGTTTGTTTCCTCATCCGCACGACAGAGGAAAATTAAAGACGAGAAAAGACGGATATTACAAGAGAACAATTTTAGATTTTAGAACTTTTGCGAATTATCTTCAGCAGATGCTAGAAACTAAAGGTTATGTGTGTTTTTACTGACATTGAAAATGCAATTTACGATTCATATACTAAGAAAGAAAGAAAAGAAAGAAAGAAAGAAAGAAAGAATAACCGCAATAACAATAAGAACAAGAAGAAAAATAAAAATGAAAAGATGAAGAAGAAGAAGATGACGACGACGATGACGACGACGACGACGATGATGATGATGATGATGATGATGATGACAAGAGTAGTAGTAGAAGAAGAAAAAAAAGATGAGGAAAAAGAACAAAGAACAAATTTTATTACTAAAAGGGTTAAGAATGAGCTCAGAGGCCCATTTATTATTTCGTTTACTCCCCGTGCTGGGAGACTGTTGGTAGGTTGATTCTATGAGGAAAGAAGATTTCTTAATGGGGTGTTTAATCAAAATCAAACAAGTATTGAGAAAGATGAATATGAAAGGAGTATGTTTTAAAGTGGGACGGAAGGGCATGTCAGAGATTCTAATCAGGGCAAGCAAGGCTTTTCTCGCACGAGTCAGTCTTACGTTTTGGGAGAAAACAGTTGCTGAGATGTTGGGTATGTTTGGGACCATACTCCGGCATAGCTTTCTTCGACAGAATTCTAACTTGATCTTCTTGAGTATGAATCTGTTTGTGAAAGAAGAAGAAGAAGAAGAAGAAGAAGAAGAAGAAAATGTCACTGACAAAAGCCACTTTTTACAGGAAATTAAAGATTAATGGCAAACAGCCAATGTTCACACCCACACTACAGCACTATCTATTTGTCGTATCCTATTGTGAGCTCTAAACTCGGATCTGAATTCCTGTATTCAAAGGTCAATCAGTTTAAAAATTCAAGCTCTCCGTCAAGTCCTATAAAGAGTGAATTGCAAATGATAAGTTGTATTTGGTTTATAATCCTTACAGTGAAATATTTATAACGTTGCATTCGCTGATAGATGAATATTGTCTCAGGGGGTGGATTAGAAAATGTTTGTTATATTTTCGAGTAGAATGTTCTTGAAACTGTTTAGAAACTGTATTTGCTTATTTGTGACGAAAGATCATTTTATGCACCAGTTGTCTGAACGTTACACAGAATTTTGTAAAGGTGTTGTGTACGCCATTTCTTTACTTTGTCATGTCCCATCGGGATACATGTCCCATCGTGCGGTGGAAGTTGATTAATGAGAATGTAAGTTATTTAATTCATTAGTTAGCTAGTTGATCGTCTGAGTAGTTAAGTTGGTTGGTCTGCTATTTTTTCTTTCATTAATTGATTGGGTTGTCGAACGGTTTGTTGGCTGGTTATTTGCTTCGTTAGTTGGACATTGAGTAACGAAACACCAGAGAAACACATAAATACCTTTGAATATAAATGTTACAGGCGAGTTCTTCAGATATTACGGGCACAAAAAGTAACAAATATATTTATACTACAAGAACTTACTATTGAAGAAGGTTGGTTAGTAAAGAGGATTAAGTAGAGAAAACGTAATTATTTTGGACACATTAAACGTCATGAGAATTTATAGAGGACCGTCTTGGAAGGGCGGAATACCAAAGCGAAGATGGCTGCAAGACATCGCTGACAATCTGCAAGTGGATGCATCAGCAGCAGGCCATCTTGCTTACAACATACAGGAGAACTGTTAGGGAGTCAAAGTTCCGCAAGGGACATGCAAATGACTGACTGAGTTGGATATTTATGAATGTGAATTTATTTTTTGTTAAGTAGTTAGTTAGCTGTTAGCTAGGTTTTCAGTTATTAGGTCATTAGTTAGGTAGGTATTTGCTCGTAGTTATTAGGTTACTAGTTAATTAGTTAGTTACTTAGTTATTAGGTGGTTAGTTATTTGTTAGTTGGGCATTCGTTTATTGTGTGATTAACTGATAGTTAGTAAGATATTTAGTTATTATTAGATTATTAGTTAGTTAGTTAGTTAGTTAGTTAGTTAGTTAGTTAGTTAGTTAGTTAGTTAGTTAGTTAGTTAGTTAGTTAGTTAGTTAGTTAGTTAGTTAGTTAGTTAGTTAGTTAGTTAGTTAGTTAGTTAGTTAACTGGACTTCCTTTTTATAGTTCCTGTATAGAGCCTAGAGTTTGATTTTTTAAATCGTTTCACAGAGACTGTGGCTGCGTCTCAGTGTTTCATATTTTGTGTGCTCCTAGATGATGTGTTTCATATTTTGTGTGCTCCTAGATGATGTGTTTCATATTTTGTGTGCTCCTAGATGATGTGTTTCATATTTTATGTGCTCCTAGATGATGTGTTTCATATTTTGTGTGCTCCTAGATGATGTGTTTCATATTTTGTGTGCTCCTAGATGATGTGTTTCATATTTTGTGCGTTCCTAGAAGATGTGTTTTATATTTTGTGTACTCCTAGACTATGTTTTATATTTTGTGTACTCCTAGAAGATGTGTTTTATATTTTGTGTACTCCTAGAATATGTGTTTCATATTTTGTATGCTCCTAGAAGATGTGTTTTATATTTTGTGTACTCCTAGAATATGTGTTTCATATTTTGTATGCTCTTAGAAGATGTGTTTTATATTTTGTGTACTCCTAGAAGATGTGTTTTATATTTTGTGTGCTGCTAGAAGATTAGTTTTACATTTTGTGTGCTCTAGAACATGTGTTTCATATTTTGTGTGCTCCAGAAGATATATTTCATATTTTGTGTGCTCCAGAAGATGTGTTTTATATTCTCTGTGCTCCTAGAAGATGTGTTTTATATTCTGGGTGCTCCTAGAAGATGTGTTTTATATTCTGCGTGCTCCTAGAAGATGGGCTTCACAGTTTTAAACTGCCTTGCAACATGCGCGGGTGTGGAGTGGAGCTGGCCGGGTTGTAACATTTTGTGCAGCTGGTTGTGGGACTGGGCTGTCTCCTGTTCTGTGTTGACAAGGGAGGACAGAAAGATGATTGAAAAGTTTCGCCACAGAAAGATACTCTTAAGCA
The DNA here is from genome assembly GCA_009760885.1 of Achatina immaculata. Lineage (NCBI taxonomy): Eukaryota > Metazoa > Mollusca > Gastropoda > Stylommatophora > Achatinidae > Lissachatina > Lissachatina immaculata. The sequence continues at coordinate 15,368,923 of CM019699.1, forward strand.
GCCTTATCTGCGGTCCCAAATGTTTCCATTATTGTAGGGTCACGCGACGGGCACTTATTCCCATGTCGGCCACCAACTCACATATACACACACTCACGCACGCACGCACGTACGCGCTTAAACGCCCACACATAGGCACTCACGATCAGACCCGGTTGTCTTTTCCCTTCATTAAACAACTCCGTCACACAGGAGGTCGTCCTGGTACGGATCCCCCCCCCCTTCCTGTTGTGTCCACAGCAAATGCTTCGGACCAATTAGCTGTCGTGAGCGGTTTGCTAAGTCCATCTTTCACGGCCAGGATTTTTCTTCTGAACTTAATTAATTTCCTTCCAAACGAGCAAGGCTAGGGCCTCACGAGGTCACCTCGTTGACCGTAGCGGGGGTCTCGAGGGCGGAAAATTCGCAGTGCACCAGGTCTCCTAGTGTCTCTTAATGGGAGATCCCGAAGCTGGATGGTCGTGTCTTCGACAGATTTTCTGCTGCAGATGTGTTGACTTAAAAGGATGTTCTAAAAGTGGCAGTCTGTTGTGTTTTTTAAAGCATCTGTTCAGTTTTTTTAAAATCATCATCGTCATCATCATCGTCATCATCAGCATCATCATCATCATCACTCTACGTCTCTGAAAAAAAAATAAAACGCTGTGTTAATATATCTGTAACTGTTTTTCCCATTTCAGTGAAGATAAATATTTTCTTGTTTATGAATACATTTTTGATCAACATAGCTAAATGTAACTGTGTCAGCCTCGACTGGTCCACAAAAGGATGTGACAGTCTAAATGTATATTTCTCTGACTGACACTTGTCATTAGTAAAGTTGTTGAACAAGGACCTTTTATGCTTCTTCTTTTTATCAGGGACCAAAAGTTCACCGCCATTGACTTTATGTTAAGACTATTTAAAAAAATAGGAACAGCTTTATTAATTTAAAAGCACATAGTTGTCGCGTTTCAGTTTACACTTTCATCATACAAAAACTTACAGGACAAAGAAATAGAGAAAAGAAGATAACATATAAATTCACTTGAATGATATACAACAAATAAGAAGGGGACAAAGAGGAGAACTTAGCTGTGACTTGCAAGAAGGTGTGTCAAAGCGTGAGTGTGGTGAAGGATTGTGAATGTTTAAATGAAGACATGTGATATATGACAGGTTGGTAAGTAAGAAATGAGGTGGGGAAATGAATGAACGAATTTTCTTTATTTTTTAAAAGACAAAGAATTGGGCACGCAGGCCTGTCTTACATTCTGCTCTTCATTACCCCATCTTTCATTCTTCCCACACACTCGATATAATGCAAGTATACACATTACATGAGGAAAAAAAATACCTCAAGAGAATGTAAAATTAAACTATTACATTCACAGTATAAGAAATGAAGTAATTAACCACCACAAAATGGCTCACACACACACACATGTACGCATACACTCACACATACAGTGGAAAGGAGGGAGAGGGATCCAGTGGATTCAAGCGGAGAATAGGGCGGGTGAAAAATCTGAATGTAGTTGGGGTTGTGGGTTTGTAATATAGTGCGGTCAAGGTTCTGGAATACGTTCCACAGATGAGCACAGGGTAGATGAGAACTTAGTAGTGAGGGAATATGATTGTAGAGAAAGGGAAGGCTAAAAGTACAACCGAATTCAGAATTCAAGCCGCGTGGTACCAGCGTCCTACATTTCTGTATACAGCGCTTCTGAAGCCCCAAGCGGTTTCTTTTATCGGAGTGACATTTTTACTAGAAAATCGGGCCTGCCACTACGGTTTGTGGCATTTAAATGTCTAGAGACTGGCTTAGAACCACCCTGCGAGATGTAAAGATGTTTCTGCATGCGGTCACCTAATCTGAGACCGGTCTTTATAATGTAAGTTATCCTAAACTTTTTGCACACCGTGGCATATATTCCGTAGCCAGGTCAAAGTAAATAAGGGCAGCATCTTCTCTAGGTGTTTCCGTGGTACAACAAGATTACCTTTTCTTATCATTTTAGCTAATTCTCATTATTGTGCGACTCCTCTTTAAATTTTTCATTCATTTTTATGGCTTTCCAGTTTTTGTTTGTTGTTTATTTGTTAAGGGATGTCTAGTTGGCCGAGTGGTTTGAAGTTCGATGTACTAGTCCAGTGGTACCGGGTTCAAGTCCCATGAGTGAGGATTGTTTTTCTGGGACCACCACACCAAAAAGGCCTCCAGGGTTTCACCCGGCCTCTAAAAACGGGTACCAGGGAAATCTAGGAGGGTAAATGCGGCCAGGCGGGATACTGACCCACATCAGACTTTCATGTTCTGAAGGTGTTGGAAATACGGGCCTACCACTGCTAATATGCCTTAGCGGGATAGAAGCGGGGATTTTATCTTTCTTGTTAGTGTTGAACTTCTATCTTAATGCGAATAAAACTAAATTGATGACAACTGACAAAACAAATAAGGCAGCTGAAATATGTATCAATGAGGAAAAATTGGAAGAAATGGAGAGTTTTGAATATCTTGGATCACTACTAACTAATAATGGAGATACAATGAGGAAGAAAAAGGACATCCATAGCTCTTCAGAAAGTGAAACAACTAAAGAAGCTGTGGAGAGGAGCAGACAGAACTACAGAAATAAAATTTTTAAGGGTATACATCTTTCCCATTGAAAGATAAGTCTATGAGACCTGCACACTTAACAAAACAGCTGAGAAACACATAAGTGCCTTTGAATGTAAATGCTAAAGAAGAGTTCTTCAAATATCATGGACACAAAAAAGAACAAATATATCCATACTACAAGAACTTAATATTGAAGAGGGCTGGCTAATAAAGAGGATTAAAGAGAGAAAACTTACATATTTTGGACACATTAAACGTCATGATAATCTAGAGAAGACCGTTTTGGAAGGGTACATAATAGGAAAAAGAAAGAGAGGACGACCAAGGCGAAGATGACTGCAAGACATCGTTGATGATCTACAAATGGATGCATCAGCAGCAGGCAATCTTGCTCACAACCGAGAGGCCTACAGGAGAGCTGTTAGGCAAGCAAAGTACCGCAAGGGACATTGAAATGAATGAATGAATGTTACGTGTTTGGAGAAGCTTTGTCTCTTGTGCGTGACTGCACCAAGGTCATGGAGATATGACTTCAGTACTAAGGTAAGACACAGGCAGCTGGCCTATGACCTGATAAGCCTGGAATGGTGACAATACAGGTCGATTGAGGAGGAGGAGGAGGAGGGAGAGGGAGTGAAAAAAGAGAATAGCTTAACTTTGAAAAGAAGATGAAGGAAAGAAAACAAAATAAAATGAAAAGAAAATCGTTTCAGAAAAAAAAGAAGACACATAGAAGTTTAAGTTAAAAATACCTTTATTAACCTCTCTCCCTTTCTGTCTCCCACGCTCTCTCTCTCTCTCTCTCTCTCTCTCTCTCTATCTGTCCAGATGGAGAGATAGACCAAGTATGTCTGGACGGCTAGCCAGACCTGACTGACACAGATAGCCGGTACAGTATATAGCTCTCAGTCCATAATTACTGATCCACGGACACATCGATCGAATTATAAATGATCTCATTTATAGCCAGGTATTATTATGGCGAAGGAGGGGAACTGTTGGGAGGAAGTCTAGGCTAACATAGGAAGCTGTCTTGATTAAATATTGACGAAGCGGGCTATATTTTTGATGGAGAAACCTAGTACATATCTTTTATCAAAACCGAGACTTTTCATCACTGGAGTTCTTTTCGCTCTCGACGCGCTAGAAAATATTTTTTAATTGGTGTGGGGGGGGGGGGGGGGCTCTAAAAGGGTTATCAGTTTTAAAGAATGAGTGTTGTAATGTTGCTCTTAGTTTTAAAGAATGGGTGTTTTAATATTGCTCTTAGTTTTAAAGAATGAGTGGTATGATGTTGCTCTTAGTTTTAAAGAAGTGTTACAATGTTTCTCTGAGTTTTGAAGAATGATTGTTATAATGTTGCTGTCAGTTTTCAAGAAAGGGTGTTATAGTATTGCTCTCAGTTTTCAAGACTGAGTGTTATAATGTTGCTGTCAGTTTTCAAGAAAGGATGTTATAGTGTTTTCTCAGTTTTCAAGAATGATTGTTATAATGTTGCTGTCAGTTTTCAAGAAAGGGTGTTATAGTGTTGCTATTAGTTTTAAAGAATGAATGTTATAGTGTTGCTCTTAGTTTTTAAGAATGAGTGTTATAGTGGTGATCTCAGTTTTCATCAATGAGTGTTATAATGTTGCTCTCAGTTTTCAAGAATGAGTGTTATTATGTTGCTGATAGTTTTAAAGAATGAATGTTATAATATTGCTCTTAGTTTTCAAGAATGGGTGTTATAATGTTGCTCTTAGTTTTCAATAAAGGGTGTTATGGAGTTGCTCTCAGTTTTTAAGAATGAGTGTTATAATGTTGCCCAGAATTTTCGACAATGAGTATCGTAAAATTGCTCTCAGTTTTCAAGAACGAGTATTATAGTGTTGTCAGTTTTCAAGAAAGTGTGTTATAATGTTGCTTTCAGTTTTTAAAAATGAGTGTTATAGTGGTGCTTTCAGCCTTCAAGAATGAGTATTATAGCGTTGCTCATAGTTTTCAAGAAAGAGTGTTATAGTGTTGCTCTTAGTTTTCAAGAAAGGGTGTTATAGTGTTGTTCTTAGTTTTCAAAAAAGGGCGTTATAGTGTTGTTCTTAGTTTTCAAGAAAGGGTGTTATAGTGTTGTTCTTAGTTTTCAAGAAAGGGTGTTATAGTGTTGTTCTTAGTTTTCAAAAAAGGGTGTTATAGTGTTGTTCTTAGTTTTCAAGAAAGGGTGTTATAATGTTGTTCTTAGTTTTCAAGAAAGGGTGTTATAGTGTTGTTCTTAGTTTTCAAGAAATGGTGTTATAGTGTTGCTATTAGTTTTCGAGAAAGGGTGTTATAGTGTTGTTCTTAGTTTTCAAAAAAGGGTGTTATAGTGTTGTTCTTAGTTTTCAAAAAGGGTGTTATAGTGTTGCTCTTAGTTTTCAAGAAAGGGTGTTATAGTGTTGTTCTTAGTTTTCAAGAAAGGGTGTTATAGTGTTGTTCTTAGTTTTCAAGAAAGGGTGTTATAGTGTTGTTCTTAGTTTTCAAAAAAGGGTGTTATAGTGTTGCTTCTTTAAGTTTCATTTCTTATTTATGCCCTCTCTAGACTTTTCAGATATTTGCTGGAATGCTTAGAAGTAATCCCTCCTTTCTCCCATTCTTTCAGCCGGAATGGATTTACAATGACCAAGACCCGTAGAATGAAAAGTTACCCCCCCCCCCCAAACCGAAACCTATGCAGCCCATCTACTTACATACGCACTGATTCTCCTTTAGTTGTGGTCCCTACTATTACTGTGTGACTTTCTAAGACACAGGTCAAGCATGACTGATTTGTCATTGTTTGCTTTTAACTTTTCAGCAGACTTATTATTCTTTAATCGTTTTCAATGTGTTAAATAATACCTTTTAACTCTGTTTTTTTCTTTTCTTCATGGGGGCCCGGACGGACAGAGGGCCCCCATGCTCATGCTCACTGAGCCTGACAGATAATTCACAACTGCCATCAAGTAGATCATCATCATCATCATCAGGTGGCGTGCCGACTGGCATTGGCTATTATGCTTCTCCAGGGCACACGATCCTTCATGCAGGCCACCAGCTCAGTTGGTGATCTCCTCTCACACCATCCCGTTAGACTGTCCAGTATCATTTCTATTGGTCTTCCTCTTGATCTTCTTCCTTCTATTTCTTTTCTTGTTGTTATAATATTTTCAATGCCCCCTAAGTAGATTATGTTGTGCCTGAAATATGAAAGTCGAAAGATCCACCAAGGTTTTCTTACAGCAAAGAAAGGTCTTAAAGAACGCTGGAACCGTATCGTATACAAGTGAGCTCTCTTGTCCCTAGGAGGAGGATAAGATGTGGGACCTAAAGTTCTAAACATTTCCCCCCCCCCCCCGCCCGCACTTTTCTTTCACAGTCAGACTTGTGATGGAACACGTAGTCAGAACTCAGACGTTTCTAGCAGCGTACACGAAGTTTACTGGCTCGCCCTCACTTTTGGACATGTTTTGACATAGACGAATGGATCAGCTATCAATAACATAAATACCATAATGGAAGATAACATCTCGTACAGCCTCAGTGGGCGTGTTTCCGCTTCCTTCTTGATGTGTCCATGTAAATCGCCAAGCATTAACGCGCTGGACAAACAAGGGAGACAAACGCGAAGCGCGGTCAAGGACTTTGGTCTCAGTAATGTAAGAAACAAGGACTTTGGTCTCAGTAATGTAAGAAACAAGGACTTTGGTCTCAGTAATGTAAGAAACAAGGACTTTGGTCTCAGTAATATAAGAAACAAGGACTTTGGTCTCAGTAATGTAAGAAACAAGGACTTTGGTCTCAGTAATGTAAGAAACAAGGACTTTGGTCTCAGTAATGTAAGAAACAAGGACTTTGGACTCAGTAATGTAAGAAACAAGGATTTTGGACTCAGTAATGTAAGAAACAAGGATTTTGGACTCAGTAATGTAAGAAACAAGGACTTTGATCTAAGTTATATAAGAAACACGGATTTTGGTCTCAGTAATATCCCAAAACAAGCTATCAAGTGGAACACAACAGGCCGAAGAAAAAGGGGCAGACCGCGTGAAACTCTGAAGAGAACATTATTAAGAGAGGCCAAGTTAACAGGCATAAAATCCTTTGATGAGGTTGAAAGACTCGCCGAAGACAGGAAAAATTGGCGAACTACTTTGCGAGCCCTATGTGACGTCTAACGGCACGGGAAGGATATAAGATATAAGATAAGATAAGAATATAATATAATACTCCCTGTCCTACCCGCTGCCTTGCGGGTAGGACAGGGAGTCCAAAGGCTAGCGGAGAGTCCGTATACAAATCAACAGAAGGCAACGGGAAACCACTGTTGTAATTCCCAAGAATAATTATGCTTGAACAGAATAATCGATTCATCATGAACGACGTTAATGGATGTTCCTCTGGAACAGCCTCGTCCGGTAGGGCAGCTCACGAGCCACAGGTGAGGCCAGATCGTCATCAAGCTACTGGTAGCAAAACTAACAAGTTCAAAATAGCAACATGGAATGTTAGAACTTTATTCCAGGCTGGAAAATTAGAAAATGTAAAGATGGAAATGGAAAGGATGAAGATCAACATATTAGGAATGAGTGAAGTTAGATGGATAGGTGCAGGAAAGATCAACTCTGATAAATATATAATAATATATTCAGGAAGTGAGAAACATGAACGAGGAGTAGGAATAATATTTGACGAACAAACAGCAAGGACAATTGTAGGATATTTGAACATCTCGGACCGAGTCCTGCTAGCCCAACTGAAAGGACAACCAATAAACATAAATATTATACAAGTGTACGCTCCAACATCTGAAAGTTCTCAAGAAGATGTACAGCTATTTTATAATGACATAGAGACAGCACTAAAACACACAAAGTCACATGAAGTTACCATAGTCATGGGAGATTTTAATGCCAAAGTTGGTAAAGGAAGAACTTCAGATATCGTTGGTGACTATGGACTGGTTGAGAGGAATGACAGAGGTTGTAAATTAATTGAATGGGCAAGAATACACAGCATGGTTGTATGTAACACCTGGTTTAAACAACATCCTCGAAGACTGGCAACGTGGTGCAGCCCAGACAAAAAGACTTTTAACCAGATAGACTATATATTAATCAACAAACGATTCCGCAATGCATTACTGACAACAAAAACCATGCCAGGAGCTGACTGCAATAGTGACCATGATCCACTCTGTGGAAAAGTTAGAATAAAGCTAAAGAAAGCAGGCAGAAAAGTGAGAAACATCAAATTGAATACAGAACTCCTTAAAAATGATCAAGAACTGCGAGAACAATACAAAGTTATTATAACAAATAGATACAATGCAATACCAAAGATAAATAGTATGGATGAACAATGGACAATGTCCAAACTGTTAAGGAGATAATACCACAAAAAAAGAAGCCTCTAAAAATAAATGGGTGACAGACGACATCCTAGGACTGATGGACAAGAGGAGGAGGAGTAAAAATAACGAGGAAAAATATAGCAAGATAAATAAAGAAATAAGACGCAAATGCAGAGAGGCAAAAGAAGTGTGGTTAAATAAACAGTGCAGACAGATAGAGGACTCTCATAATAAAGACAGCAAAAACATGCACAAACGAATTAATGAACTCACAGGCAGGAAAACAAAATATACCACAGGATGCCTGAAATCGAAAGAAGGTAAAATGTTAATGGGAAAAGAAGACATTGTGGACAGGTGGACAGAGTGTATCGGTGAGCTATATGGAGGAGAAAGACCAGAATTAACACCAGATACTGAAAACTGTGAGGGACCACCAATACTTGAAGATGAAATCATAGATACCATCAAACACATGAAGAAAGGAACAGCGACTGGGCCTGATAATATAACAATAGAAGAAATAGAGGCATTAGAGGAGATAGGAATAAAAATAATAACCAAGTTACTGAATGACATTTACAACAGTGGTTATATTCCCAGTGACCTGATTAAATCCACGTTTATAGCACTACCAAAGAAACCAGGTGCAAAGGAGTGTGACGACCACCGGACTATCAGTCTCTCATGTCACATAACGAAGCTACTTCTGAGAATAATTATGAGAAGAACAAGGAAAAAGATAAAAATGGAAATAGCAGATGAACAGTTTGGATTTGTTGAAGGAAAGGGAACACACAATGCCATTTATGCTTTACGAACACTAACAGAAAGAGCCTTAGAAGTACAGAAAGATCTCTACTTATGCTTCATTGATTACACCACAGCATTTGACAATGTGAAACATAATGAAATTATTAAAATGCTTGATAACATCAATATAGACGGCAAAGACCTGAGGATTGTAAAACATCTATACTGGCAGCAAGAAGCAGCAGTTCGAGTTGAAAATAGAATTGGAAAATATCAACCTATAAAACAAGGGGTGCGACAAGGATGTGTACTATCTCCAGACCTTTTTCTCTGTACAGCGAGAATATTATAAGAACTATCATCACAGAACCAGGTATAAAAATTGGAGGATACAACATTAATAACCTTCAGTATGCTGACGACACAGTACTGATAGCTGAGAACCAACAAGACCTGCAGAATCTCTTGGATAAAGTCGTCAAAGAAAGTGAACAGAAAGGCCTTACTTTGAACATCAAAAAGACAGAGACTATGGTTATATCTAGAAACAGAATCCACCAGCATGCAGTATAAAATTAAACGGAACTATTCTAAAGCAGGTGCAGAAATTCAAATACCTTGGAGCAGTAATAACTTCAGATGGGAAATGCAGAACAGAAATTAGGAACAGAATAGGCCAAGCAAAGACTGCATTTCAGAGAATGAGAAACATATTAGCTAACACATCCTTATCAATGAATGTTAGAAAACGAGTCCTAAAATGCTATATTGAACCTATTTTGTTATATGGATGTGAATCATGGACAATAGGCAAGTCTGCACAAAAATCATTGGAAGCAGCAGAAATGTGGTTTATTAGAAAAATGTTGCAAATCCCCTGGACAGCAAAAATAGCTAATGAAGAATGTAGGAGAAGAGCTGGAGAGACAAAAAACCTTGTCAAAAAGATAAGAGAGAGACAATGTATTTTCATAGGACATGCAATGAGAAGAGGGGGCATTGAAAATATTATAATAACAGGAAAAATAGAAGGAAGAAGATCAAGAGGAAGACCAAGAGAAATGATACTGGACAGTCTGACGGGATGGTGTGAGAGGAGATCACCAACTGAGCTGATGGCCTGCATGAAGGATCGGGTACTCTGGAGAAGCATAATAGCCAACGCCAGTCAGCACGGCACCTGATGATGATGATGATGATGATGAATATAAGAAAGAAAAACGTTAGTCTCAGTAATATAAGAACAAGGACTTTTGTCTCAGTAATATAAGAAAAAAGGATTTTGCTCTGAGCAATATAAGAAAAAAAGACTTTGGTCTGAGCAATATAAGAAATAAGGATTTTGGTCTGAGTAATATAAGAAAAAAGGACTTTGGTCTGAGTAATATAAGAAATAAGGACTTTGGTCTGAGTAATATAAAAAAAACAAGGACTTTGGTCTGAGTAATACAAAAAACAAAGACTTTGGTCTGAGTAATATAAGAAACAAGGACTTTGGTCTGAGTAATATAAAAAACAAAGACTTTGGTCTGAGTAATATAAAAAAGAAAGACTTTGGTCTGAGTAATATAAAAAACAAAGACTTTGGTCTGAGTAATATAAGACACAAGGACTTTGGTCTGAGTAATATAAAAAACAAGGACTTTGGTCTGAGTAATATAAAAAAACAAGGACTTTGGTCTCAGTAATATAAAAAACAAAGACTTTGGTCTGAGTAATATAAGAAACAAGGACTTTGGTCACAGTAATATAAGACAGCTTATCGAAATCCACTGAAGAAAAAAAACAGGTAGTGACGTTGACACGCTACAGACGTAAGATTCGAACAGTATATTCAACCTCGTGAAGCGGTTATAACCAACACTCACAGGCCTATGAAAGTCATGACCCAGAGGCCCCCCCCCCCGAGCGTCATAAGTCAAAAAGGGGGGTGGGGGTGAGGTACTTCTTTGATGATCTGAGAAGCTGTGTTGTTATGCCCTAGACAACAGATAGTTGCCTATATTGCGTATAGGACGTCTCACTAAAGTGCTTTGTCTACGATTTTTTCGAGGTTTAATCCTACAATATTTGTTATCTTACTTTACCGTATCAAAACCTCGTAGTTTCCTATTTATAAAAAAATGTTCCTTAAAACTATACCTGAAACTAACTTCAGGTAATAAGTATTCGTTCGTTTGTTATTGTTGTTCAAGTTTGCACCAGACATGGCAGGAGACCGTGTGTATGTTTGTCTAGTTGGTACCTGCTAGAGAGAATGAATCTAAGCTACGGAATTTCTGTGTGTCACGACCTCGTTTCTTTCCGGGTGTCACGATCTCTCATGTCTGCTGACCAGTTGCTAAAGACTATGTCAACAAAAGACCTTTTTTGGGGTGCTAGTTGGCTAAGTCGATAGTACGCTGTTCTCTCGTGGCTAGACGGCTGCTCGTCCTACCGGAGTCCGTGTTCGAATCCCAGGTAATTCTCTTGTGATTTTTCTTTCTCTCACGTCTCACTAAAGTGCTTTGTCTACGATTTTTTCGAGGTTTAATCCTACAATATTTGTTATCTTACTGAAGCTAAAAGATGACAGTACTAGAAGAGAGGATATCCGACTCAAGTCACGTGGCACAAGCCGCGCTGACCAATGAAACAACAGAAGGTTGCATTCTATAACTCGCACGTACTGCCCATGATAATGTTCTTATCCTCGTATTCTATAACTCGCACATCTCGTCCATGATAATGTTCTTATCCTCGTATTCTATAACTCGCACATCTCGTCCATGATAATGTTCTTATCCTCGTATTCTATAACTCGCACATCTCGTCCATGATAATGTTCTTATCCTCGTATTCTATAACTCGCACATCTCGTCCATGATAATGTTCTTATCCTCGTATTCTATAACTCGCACATCTCGTCCATGATAATGTTCTTATCCTCGTATTCTACAACTCGCACGTCTCGTCCATGATACTGTTTTTATCCACGTATTCTATAACTCGCACGTCTTGTCCATGATAATGTTCTTATCCTCGTATTCTATAACTCGCACGTCTTGTCCATGATAATGCTCTTATCCTCGTATTCTACAACTCGCACATCTCGTCCATGATACTGTTCTTATCCACGTATTCTATAACTCGCCACGTCTTGTCCATGATAATGTTCTTATCCTCGTATTCTATAACTCGCATATCCCATCTTAGTTCTTTATAAGGCATATGTCATGATAATTTAGAGAAGACAGTCTTGGAAGGGTACATAATGGTAAAAAGAGGAAGACCAAGGCGAAGATGGCTGCAAGACATCGTTGATGATCTGCGAATGTATGCATCAGCAGCAGGTCATCTTACTCACAACCGAGAGGCATACAAGAAAGCTGTTAGGGAGGGAAAGTTCCGCAAGGGACATGCAAATGATTATAATTATTCGTCATTATTCAGTACATCGGTATTGATAACTTTATACATACCAAGAGTTGACGGGAAATATTAGTAGTCAATATTGATAATTCCATACATATGTGTAATACTGAAAACATAAATGACACAATGACTGTGATATTGATAATTTCATACATATTTCTAATACTGATACTGTAAATGTAATCCATGATATCGATAATTTCACACATTTGTGTAATACTGAGAAGCTGAAAGTAATACACGATCAGACAATTAACTAATGAGACTGATTTTATTATGGCCATGACAAAGATGCCATCCATGAAGCAAAGCACGGAATCCAAAGAGGCAACCTTCATTTATGATCTGGTAATTTTTCGTCGCCGCCAGATAAGCAGACGACACACAAGCCGCCATTTTGTTGATCTAGTCAGAGGTGCATTGTTACGTAATCAGCATGGAGCAGAAAGCTAACATTAAATTCTGTTTAAATTTCGGAAAAAAAGTGCCATTGAGACAGCTGAATAGATGCGACAAGTTTTTGGGGTGCTAGTTGGCTAAGTCGATAGTACGCTGTTCTCTCGTGGCTAGACGGCTGCTCGTCCTACCGGAGTCCGTGTTCGAATCCCAGGTAATTCTCTTGTGATTTTTCTTTCTCTCACGTCTCACTAAAGTGCTTTGTCTACGATTTTTTCGAGGTTTAATCCTACAATATTTGTTATCTTACTGAAGCTAAAAGATGACAGTACTAGAAGAGAGGATATCCGACTCAAGTCACGTGGCACAAGCCGCGCTGACCAATGAAACAACAGAAGGTTGCATTCTATAACTCGCACGTACTGCCCATGATAATGTTCTTATCCTCGTATTCTATAACTCGCACATCTCGTCCATGATAATGTTCTTATCCTCGTATTCTATAACTCGCACATCTCGTCCATGATAATGTTCTTATCCTCGTATTCTATAACTCGCACATCTCGTCCATGATAATGTTCTTATCCTCGTATTCTATAACTCGCACATCTCGTCCATGATAATGTTCTTATCCTCGTATTCTATAACTCGCACATCTCGTCCATGATAATGTTCTTATCCTCGTATTCTACAACTCGCACGTCTCGTCCATGATACTGTTTTTATCCACGTATTCTATAACTCGCACGTCTTGTCCATGATAATGTTCTTATCCTCGTATTCTATAACTCGCACGTCTTGTCCATGATAATGCTCTTATCCTCGTATTCTACAACTCGCACATCTCGTCCATGATACTGTTCTTATCCACGTATTCTATAACTCGCCACGTCTTGTCCATGATAATGTTCTTATCCTCGTATTCTATAACTCGCATATCCCATCTTAGTTCTTTATAAGGCATATGTCATGATAATTTAGAGAAGACAGTCTTGGAAGGGTACATAATGGTAAAAAGAGAGGAAGACCAAGGCGAAGATGGCTGCAAGACATCGTTGATGATCTGCGAATGTATGCATCAGCAGCAGGTCATCTTACTCACAACCGAGAGGCATACAAGAAAGCTGTTAGGGAGGGAAAGTTCCGCAAGGGACATGCAAATGATTATAATTATTCGTCATTATTCAGTACATCGGTATTGATAACTTTATACATACCAAGAGTTGACGGGAAATATTAGTAGTCAATATTGATAATTCCATACATATGTGTAATACTGAAAACATAAATGACACAATGACTGTGATATTGATAATTTCATACATATTTCTAATACTGATACTGTAAATGTAATCCATGATATCGATAATTTCACACATTTGTGTAATACTGAGAAGCTGAAAGTAATACACGATCAGACAATTAACTAATGAGACTGATTTTATTATGGCCATGACAAAGATGCCATCCATGAAGCAAAGCACGGAATCCAAAGAGGCAACCTTCATTTATGATCTGGTAATTTTTCGTCGCCGCCAGATAAGCAGACGACACACAAGCCGCCATTTTGTTGATCTAGTCAGAGGTGCATTGTTACGTAATCAGCATGGAGCAGAAAGCTAACATTAAATTCTGTTTAAATTTCGGAAAAAAAGTGCCATTGAGACAGCTGAATAGATGCGACAAGTTTATGGGGATAATTGTTTATCTCGTGCACAGATATTCAAGTGGTATTCACGATTCAAAGGTCATGTAGAAATGATTACAAATGCTACTAGATATCATTCATTCATTCATTTGCATGTCCCTTGCGGAACTTTGCCTCCCAAACAGCACTCCTGTAGGCCTCTCGGTTGTGAGCAAGATGGCCTGCTGCTGTTGCATCCATTTCCAAATCGTCAACGATGTCTTGCAGCCATCTTCGTCTTGGTCTTCCTCTTTTTCTTTTTCCCATTATGTATCCTTCCAATACGGTCTTCTCTAAATTATCATGACGTTTAATGATACTAGATATAGACGCCCAATTTCTGTTCGTAATGAGGAACTCATTGCAAAAGTCAGAGAACGGATACACAAAGATCGTTGTTTGACTGTAAGGATGATGGCAAATGAATTTGGTGTTAACCGAGAGACCATTCGTAAAATTTTAGTGGAAGAATTGGGCAAGAAAAAAGTTACTTGCCGGGTTGTACTACATGCGTTGTCTGATGACCAAAAACATCAGCGTGTTGAGTACGCAAAAGACATCATCAAAACGTGTCGCAGAAATAAACGTTTCTTAAATTTGATTGTTGCACAGGATTAAACATGGATTTTCCGCTATAATCCCACAACTAAACGCCAAAGTGCTCAGTGGAAGTCATCATCATCACCAAAACGGGGAAAAAATATTCATCTTCAAAAGTCGAAAGTGAAGACAATGTTGGTGTGCTTCTACGACAGCAAAGGAGTTGTTCACAAAGAATTTATTCCAGAGGGACAGACTGTCACTGCCAAAGTTTATTTAAGTATTTTGAAACGCCTATTGAAAAGGATTCTCTGAGTCCGACCCGAGTATTCAACACCTGGCAGTTTTTTCCTTCTTCATGATAATGCACCGGCTCACCGGGCGGTAGTTGTACAGGAATTTTTGGCCCAAAAACAAGCCTGTGTTTTATTTTTTATGTAATTAGTCTCGTTACTTAAATATCGGACCTTCTATATGATGAAAAGCTATTTTGCACTACTTGTTATAAAAATCACCAAAACCATAGAAAACAAGTTGCATTCTTTCCAGACTAAGTGCTTACGAAGAATTAGAAAAACATTTTGGCCAAACACCATAAGAAATAACATCTTACTGGCAGAAATGCAGATGAAGCCACTGACAACAATTATTGAAGAAAGATGCTGGCGATGGTTGGGACATGTGCTCCGAATGACTGACGACTCACTACCAAAAATAGCATTAAGATGGACACCACAAGGGAACAGAAGTAAGAGTAGACCAAAAGAGACATGGAGAAGAACAACAGAAAGGATGTTGAGCAATAGAGGGCTCACCTGGGCAAGAGCAGAAAAAAAGGCAGGCATTTGTGGAAAACCCTTGCGGAAGCCCCATGTGCCCTGGGCACTTAAGGTTCAGAGAGAGAGAGAGAGAGAGAGAGAGAGAGAGAGAGAGAGAGATTATAACTTAGTACACGTATACTGTACAAGATGTATACATCAGACTTTTTTGTACATTGTGCGGGCAAGAAATGTATCATTAGCAAACGACACTATGTACATATGCGCGCCTGAATGGCGAAATGGTTAGTGCACTAACTCTTTCATAGAGAAGTTCCATGATTCCAAGCTGGACGGAGGCGCCCTAGTCAATCATCTGTAGAAATGGACACCTGACTTCTTCCTGGGCTGATAAACGAATGAATGATCTTATTTTTAAAAGGTAGAGAACCGGGCACACAGCCCCGACTTACCTTCTGCCCTTTATCACTCTATCTTTCATTCTTCTCACACACTTGATTTAATACAAGTATACAAACATTTATAATGTTACAAGCAAGTAAACACTGAAAAAAAAGGTTTGGATGAAGTATTACTAATGGATTTTAAATGGTAGGATTTGGTGTTTCAGAGCTGAACTGCAGAGTATGCAAGGCTTTTCTTGTACAGGTCAAGTCTGGGTTTAGGAAGAAGACAGTTTTTTTAAACGCTGGCTATGTTTAACGTTACATGTAAACAGTGACCACAAGTAAGGCGGAGTATTGTGTGCAACAGAATTCTGTGAACAAACTTAACTTTGTTAAAAATGACTCTATTTTAAGGGGCAGAATTTTGAGTTGTTTGTGCTGATCTACAATCTGTACCGGGTGTTTGCCACATATCAGATTCACAGCTCGTCTGTGAAGGAAGTGGGACCTTTTTATGAAGGAAAAGGTGAAGGAAAAGTGGGGGGAGGGGGGGGGGCAGGTGCAATCCTGACTACGTTATCCTCTAGTACGCCGGCAGGTCATGGAGAATACGGGCACTAACACCATATCCCATAGATGTCTTCATGGTGTAATATGGTCACCTCTATATTTACATGTCCTCTTCTTACAAATAGTTTTAGGTATACATTTTTAGCAAAATGCAAACAATGAGCCACGCGCATAGTAAGCCAGTATCGCTCATCACATGCACTTTGCTCTGTTAGTTTACACTAAGTTTTATATTGTCTCAGTGTAAGCAACAACTTTGTTTTACAAGTTTTAAATTTTCAAATAAGCATGGACCTCTACCTCTAATGCTTACTGAAACATGGGTAGTTTTTTTTGGGGGGGTATACGTATAAACATTTATGCATACGTGTATTAAACTGGCGACCTGACTGGTTGAGGGGGTTAGGCGCCCGGTCTACTCATCCAGTGGTACCGGGTTCAAGTCCCAGCAGTGGGGATTTTTTTTTCCTGGTACCGCCCACTTCAAAAAGCCTTCAGGGTCCACCCACCCTCTAAAAATGGGTACCAGAGAAATCTGGGAAGGTAGATGCAGCCAGGCGTGACACTGACCACATCAGACGAAGGTCACGGAAATACGAGCCCAACACCGTATCCCCAATATCCCTTCATGGCTTGGAAACGGGGATTTTTTAAAATCACATCTCTCTCTCTCTCACATACACTTTCTTTCTCTCTCACTCTTTCTCTCTCATTCTCTTTCTCAGTCTCTCTCACTCTCTCGCGCTCTCTTTCACTCTCTTACACTCTATCTCACTCATTCTCTCTCATACACTCTCTCAGTCTCTTACTCACTACCTCTCAGTCTCTCTCACTCTCTCTCAGATTCTCTCAATCTCACTCTCTCTTTCTCTCACCATCAGTCTTTCTCTCACTCTCTCACCCTCTCTCTCACTCTCTTAGTCTCTCTCTGTCACTCTCTCTGTCACTCTCTCAGTCTCTCTCTGTCACCCTCTCTCTCACTCTCAGTCTCTCTGTCACCCTCTCTCACTCTCTTAGTCTCTCTCTGTCACCCTCTCCCTCTCTCATCCTCTCTCTCACTCTCTCAGTCTCTCTCTGTCACCCTCTCTGTCACTCTCTCAGTCTCTCTCTGTCACCCTCTCTCTCACTTTCTGTCACCCTCTCTCTCACTCTCTGTCACCCTCTCTCTCACTCTCTTAGTCTCTCTCTGTCACCCTCTCTCTCAC
Source organism: Achatina immaculata (assembly GCA_009760885.1). Lineage (NCBI taxonomy): Eukaryota > Metazoa > Mollusca > Gastropoda > Stylommatophora > Achatinidae > Lissachatina > Lissachatina immaculata. The sequence goes on from CM019699.1 coordinate 15,386,596, forward strand.
TCTCTCTCACCCTCTCTCTCACTCTCTCTCACTCTCTTAGTCTCTTTCTCACCCTCTCTCTCACACTCTCTCACTCGTATTCTCTCTCCCACTCTCTCTCATTCTTTCACATTCTCTCTCAGTCTCTCTCTTACATTCTCTCACAGTCTCGCTCACTCTCTCTCACACTCTGTCACACACACTCTCTCTCACACTCTCTATTCTCTCTCTCTCACTCTCTCACAGACACGACGAAGAAGAAAGACACACCCCGGCGCCAGGGAGATCTGTGAAGTGAAAAAGAAAAAAAAACTCCTTATCATTTTCTGAAAATACGACAGCCATACAAGTATTGATGAAGATGGGATCTCGTACACATTTAGAAAGAACCATCCCCAACCCCCTTCCTTATCGAGGCCTGCAAACTGCCTCGTGGGTGCATATTTCTGATTGGCCTCTTGGATGTCACAGCGGTTCTGCGAGTATTGTTCAATGGCCCCCTTTTGACATGTGATTATTGTTCAGTGGCGCCCTGTTGACCTGTGGGTATTGTTCAGTGAAATTTTTTGGTGAAATTAAAGGGCTATTGTCCTCAGTAAGACAGAGGGAAATTGTAATATTTCAAATATCTAGTAAACTATAGATTATTAAAAACTGTGATTCACAATAAATATAATTCAACATGAAAAAAAAATCCCCGCTATTTATGGATATTGAATTGGATCCAAAATTAGCAACTGAAGATATGTAAGGGGCACCACTTGGCCGGCTATGGTTGACCAGGCCAGGCGCGAGCAGTCAACTATAGTATAATATTGAAAGATTCTGATTTCACTATCTCCTCACTCAGCGTGAATGGTAGTACGTATTCACTCCTGATACATAAGCAAACCAGTCTGTTTAAGATCTTGACGCCCCTGGACGCTGTGTCAGGGTGTGGTTTTCTCACATAAAATAAATGATGAGGTAATAATTGACACAGAGATTCCAGGTCGAGTACACATGAGAGAGCTAGACAAACAGGCCCTGGACAATGGCCTAGCTATGATGCTGCCCGCTTTCTTGACGTCTTACATGCTTCCCGTGCCGTCTGGCGTCATACAGGTCTCGTAGCGTGTCTCACCTCGAGTCTCTATTCTCGGCGAGCTTCTCAGTCTCATCAAGGGATTTGATATCAATCATCTTTAGCCTCTCCTCATCAGTGTTCTCTTTAGGGTCTCTTGGGATCAGCCATTTTTAAAAAAAAATTTTTTCCAAGTGTCTTCCATTTGATGGCTTGCTTTGTGATTCTGTGTTTGTTTCTTCTCATCACGTGGCCCACATACGCCCCGCCTTCTTTTCGTGATCACTGCTGAGATTGTTTGCTCTTGTACTTGCCACTTTTGATTTCCGTATTTTCTGTCCATCGTCATAGTGACGACCTACTTCCATATTTAGCTTGACCCTGAACTTTGACCCCGATCAAAACCGGTATAACACAAGTCCCACATCATGTATCATCCATCAGTCTGCTACATCCTCCACTTCTTCGCTTCTACACGACCATAAAGTAGACCATTTACATCTTATCTACGTTCTACATTTTTCGTAGTTTCATTGTTTTTCAATAAATAAATTATAAATAAATTGTTGCTCATTAATTTTCATTAGTCCTGCCCTGTAGGTTCAACAGCAATGACAACAAAGTTGTCCTTTGTTATGTTTTTCGTTAGATTATTGCGGAAAATAATGACTTGTTTCAACAGCATGAAAAATGTCTTACTTTGTAAACAAATCTATTAAAACGCGCATATCTAAGTACGACAGAGTATTTTTAATCGTGGGACTAGGCTAACAAATAAACTTAGACCACATATTTTTCTTTATTAGATTTGTAAATTTAAAAAAAGCTATTTAAAGTCGTGTTATTTTAGATTACTTTATACTAAAAGAAATAAACTGTATTTGTTTATTTGGTATTTTGTGGAGAAAGGTTATATTTTGTCTCTCATTTCCTGTTTATATTCCAAATATGTCCAGATAAGCTAAGTTTAAAAAGGGATCATTCCCCACCGAAAATTTTAGAATCCCTGAGAAGCCGTTGTGTCGGTGCTGGAATTGCAGCACTTGATGGAATATGGGTGAGCATTGCTCTGGAATAGAAGGGGAAAAAATAATAATTTGATAACCATCGACAGTTTGAGAGCTGAGTGTCACAGTGACCTCCTCCAAACATACAGATAAGAAAGTGTTAGCTTAGGGAGACTCCACAGAACTGAGGACTGTTCTTTCTGCTTTGTGCTGCTGGAGCGGACAATAGAGAGGAGGTACATGGGCGGGTCGGGTGATAAGGGTGACTTCTGTGTAAGATTCAAGGTCAAATATTCTTCACAGATGCGATAGACTAATGTGTTTCAGAACTGTGTCAGCCAGTCTGTCTGTCTGTCTGCCATTCCCTTTTGCCATCATTCCTGTCTGTCCGTCTGTCTTCATGTTTCTTTTTTTACATTTACCTCTCTCTTTCTCTCCCTCCCTCTTTTTCTCTCTCTTCTCTTCTCTCTCTATCCTTCTCACTCCTCTCTCTCCTCTCTCTCTGTGTCCTTCTCGTTCCTCTCTCCCTCATCAACTTTTCCCTCCCTCCCTCAATTCCCCCCTCTCTCACTCATCTTCTCTCTCCCTCCAACTCTCTTTCTCTCCCCCTCTCTCTCTTCTCCCCCCTCTCTCTCCCTTTTTATCCTTCTCTCTCTCACGTTATCTTCCTCCTCTTATCATCCTCTCTCTTCCTTTTTCTCTCCTGTCTCTCACTCTTCCTCTCGTCCTTTGTCTCCTCCTCTTTCACTCTCTATTCCTCGCTCTCTCTCGCCTTCTCCCTTCTCTACCCCTCTCTCCTCCTCACTCTCCTCCCTCTCTAACAGACTTACTTCATTCTCTATTTCTACCTTTCTGTCACTCTCTTTTATTTCCTCATACGATACAGATTTAGCATTAAATAACTTTCATCTTCCGAAACTCACAATTATATGGTTTTGTCTTATAATCTCAGCCCCCATCCATTTCTTCTGACTTGTCAGCGATCTCCTACCCCATCAGCTCATTTTGAAATTAAAAAATATTAATTATATTCATTAAAAAAAATCATTTCCTAGAGTTAGTTCTGAATTCAATTTGCAGCAATACTTCAAAGATATTTTGTTTCTTATGGAAGCCGATAGCAAGAAAATAATATTAATTTAGAGAAAAAGTCCCCTTGTTTCTTCAATCATGTTCTGCTTAATGTAAAGTCTCACATTCATGGCGTTTGAACTTACGTTAATATTTATTTTCCTTAATAAAATATCACTTTTGTCTGGTGTGCTCCAGTGAGACTCGACTAGCGGCAGTTTCCTTCAGTTTTTTTGAGTAATTTCCCCTGGCATAAACTGAGAGAAAGTTTTACAAATGTTTCTGTAGGAAGGGGCGGGGAATTTTGATTACAGGGTCAGGTCAACAGCTAGGACAGAAACTATGCTGATGGCAGGAGTGAGTGACAGACGGTGCAATAACGCCCCGCGGAGTCTTGTTTATGCTGTCCCTTTGGATGAGAGTGTAAGTTAGCTCGGAGTTAAAGAGCTGTGTTTTTAGTGTCATTCTGGATGAGAATGTAAGTTAGCTCGGGGTTAAAAAGTCTTGTTTTACTGTCCTTGTGGATAAAATTGTAAGTTAGCTCGGGGTTAAAAAGTCTTGTTTTTACTGTCCTTGTGGATAAGATTGTAAGTTAGCTCGGAGTTAAAAAGTCTTGTTTTAATGTCCTTGTGGATAAAAATGTAAGTTAGATCGGGGTTAAAAAGTCTTGTTTTACTGTCCTTGTGGATAAAATTGTAAGTTAGCTCGGGGTTAAAAAGTCTTGTTTTACTGTCCTTGTGGATAAAAATGTAAGTTAGCTCGGGGTTAAAAAGTCTTGTTTTACTGTCCTTGTGGATAAAATTGTAAGTTAGCTCGGGGTTAAAAAGTCTTGTTTTACTGTCCTTGTGGATAAAATTGTAAGTTAGCTCGGGGTTAAAAAGTCTTGTTTTACTGTCCTTGTGGATAAGATTGTAAGTTAGCTCGGGGTTAAAAAGTCTTGTTTTATTGTCCTTGTGGATAAGATTGTAAATTAGCTCGGGGTTAAAAAGTCTTGTTTTACTGTCCTTGTGGATAAGATTGTAAATTAGCTCGGGGTTAAAAAGTCTTGTTTTACTGTCCTTGTGGATAAGATTGTAAGTTAGCTCGGAGTTAAAAAGTCTTGTTTTATTGTCCTTGTGGATAAGATTGTAAGTTAGCTCGGGGTTAAAAAGTCTTGTTTTACTGTCCTTGTGGATAAGATTGTAAGTTAGCTCGCGGTTAAAAAGTCTTGTTTTACTGTCCTTGTGGATAAAATTGTAAGTTAGCTCGGGGTTAAAAAGTCTTGTTTTACTGTCCTTGTGGATAAGATTGTAAGTTAGCTCGGGGTTAAAAAGTCTTGTTTTGCTGTCCTTGTGGATAAGATTGTAAGTTAGCTCGCGGTTAAAAAGTCTTGTTTTACTGTCCTTGTGGATAAGATTGTAAGTTAGCTCGCGGTTAAAAAGTCTTGTTTTACTGTCCTTGTGGATAAGATTGTAAGTTAGCTCGGGGTTAAAAGGTCTTGTTTTTACTGTCCTTGTGGATGAGAATGTAAATTAGCTCGGGGTAAAATCTGGCTGGCAAATGTTACAATGCCCTGGTGAGAGAACTTGTGTGTCTCCATGACTTTAAGATCTATGCTGACGGAATCACCAGCTCCTGGCAGGGTTAACCAAGATAGACGGATCTGAGGGTCAGTCAATCACTCAGTCATTTGCATGTCCTTTGCGGAACTGCCTCCCTAGCAGCTCTCCTGTAGGCCACTCGTTTGTAAGCAAGATGCCCTGCTGCTGATGCGTCCATTAGCAGATCATCAACGATGTCTTGCAGCCATCTTCGCCTTGGTCTTCCTCTCTTTCTTTTTGATTTCCCATTATGTACCTTTTCAAGACGGTCTTCTCTAAATTATCATGACCCTTTGGTCGGAAGGTCAACTCAAACTCTGCTGCCTTTGCAGTATGCCTGAGGACAGCCAAAGGCTACCGAACCAAACCCGAAAAGCATGGGTCCTGAAGATGGATGTACGAGACCCACGGGGCAAAAGGGACGCATATATATGGAGAACTATACACTTGTAGCTCAACGCAACACTCGCTCACATAACAGCACAATGCTTATATAGAAAGGAATGCCAGAAAGAAAAGGTTTCTATTTGTATACAGTGTATTATGATTTAGACGTTATTCAGTGTTCATATGGGCTTTCGGAACAGAAAAATAAAGAAAGATATTCAAAGACTGATGTATAGTCAGTTTATGTACAGAGTTATCGCAATGTCTACAGATGAAATTTGTTTCATTATAGAGTCGTTCTAAGCGGTTACTTCATTCGATTCTCTTGGCAAAAGCTGGTGGTTTGATTCTAGCCGGAGGTCTACGTTCATCCGGCTTTAGAAATGAGTGCCTGGCTTCTTCAGGAGCTGGCAAAGTAAAGTTGGACAGGCGTGATGCTGACCATATCAGCCTCTAGTGTGTTGACAGGTCAAGGTGAGTAACATTTCCCTTGGGTGCCTCCATGGCATTAAAGAACAGCGACAAGAAGAACCAGAATACAATGTCACTCTCTCTCTTTCTCTCTCTCTCACTTACTCGCTCTCTTTCTCTCTCTCTCTTTTTCTCTCTCTTTCCTTCACTCTCTTTCTCTCACTTTCTCTCTCTCTCACTTTCTCTCTCTGTCTTTCATTCTCATTCTCCTCTCTCTCTCTCTCTCTCTCTTTCTCTGATCCATGCCATTTCTACAACTGATTTCTACAACTATCTATCCATTGCTCTTTCTATAAGACGTTTGTTGGGCCGATCTCCATGCCACTCTTTTAGTCCCTCAGATATCTTGTCTTCCTCCGTCTCGTTGTCCCTCAAGGTTCCCCGTTGTCACTAACCGTTCCAGTGTTCTTCTTCAGAAAACATGTCATACAAATCTGGACTATCGTGTTTTGAATGTTACCATAATTTCTCTCTTTAGCCCAACTGTAGTATTACAGGTTTTTTTTATGGATTGATGATTTATTGGTGTAGTATATTTATCTCTACTTTACTGACGTGAATTAATTGTTCAGTCTTTTATTTCTTCTTGCCGCCGTCGTACTGAGTGGTGGAAGGCTGACTACACCATACATTCACACCTTACGTATAAATAACGGGAACACGAAACAACAATCCTTTTTTTCTTAAAATCACGATCCTTGTATTTACAAAATTCTGATCCACAAGGCAATGCGAATCAAACGAATCCTATGCGCATGAATCCATATATTTATATATTTCCACACGCGTTATTGAATCATACAAAAAAAGGTTCCTTGAATAATATGATTTCAATCCTGATTACAAAATGCACACAACTAAACTATACACGCCAGCCTCCATCTATCGAATGACCCTCCTTGTCCACGTCTGCCGCTGGACTTCCACGTGCTCAACTCATCACCCTTTTTTCTCTTCACGTCTTATATACCTGGTCAGCGCCGGACTCGAAGGCCTGGGGATTTCCATTCAAAACCGGGTCACTGCTTGCTTATTTTTCCACTCCTTACACAACCTCACCTCTTCATTCTTTTTTCTTGCTTGGCTGTCCATGGTATTCTCATCATGTCACTCTAAGAATGTTTTTTGTCACCGAAATTTCTGATAACAGCAAAGATCAGTAAAGTCTGAATAAATTCCGCCAGGCTACCGCCTCCCCCCCTCCCTCCCCGAAATCTCCAGGTTAGAAAGAAAATGTGGAAATTTCGTGGAACCACATTGATGCTAAATATCTCAACTTTGGTAAGCGATATTCAAACGACCCATACTTGTAGAACCACATTGATGCTAAATATCTCAACTTTGATAAGCGATATTCAAACGACCCATACTTGTAGAACCACATTGACATTATATATCTCAACTTTGATAAGCGATATTCAAACGAGCCATACTTGTGGAAACCCACATTAAAATGAGCCATACTTGTGGAAACCCACATTAAAATGAGCCATACTTGTGGAAACTCACATTAAAATGAGCCATACTTGTGGAAACTCACATTAAAATGAGCCATACTTGTGGAAACCCACGTTAAAACGAGCCATACTTGTGGAAACTCACATTAAAATGAGCCATACTTGTGGAAACCCACATTAAAACGAGCCATACTTGTGGAAACTCACATTAAAATGAGCCATACTTGTGGAAACCCACATTAAAACGAGCCATACTGTGTGAGCGCTTAATTTAAAACAAAGCGGCAGCAAATTTGAAATACTTCCACGGTCAAGCATCGAATGCGTATCTGCTTTCCTCATTTAGAATGCGTGCTTTGTGTGGACGCTGTGATCTTGCCCGCTTGGTGTTACGCCACTGATGCATATTCCAGTACAGAGATTCAACACGTTCGCGGGCTGTGAAAGGTAACCACTGGATGGTTTACACGTTCGTTTGAACTTGGGAATCTGGAGTAACTGACAACAGTCAGATCCTACAGAGAGTGATCATAGATAAAATCATCAAAAACTTGGCTTCAGATACCTGGATATGGTTGATTTACCATCGCTGTGGTCAAGATCAAAACGTTTCTTCTTCTCCTGCTGCTACTCCTTCTCCTTCTATCTTCCTGGTACAGTGAGCTGATGTTCTTCGCAGACGATGCGGTGAAGATTTTCAAGGGGCATCATCCTGTCGGATTCATCATTATCATTGCTTTCCACTCCCTTAAGAGCATAGGCCATTGTTAAAGGCTCTCCAGTCATCCCTGTTCTTGGAATTATTCTCTGCTTCCTTCCATGTGTATCCCTTGTCTCTGAGCACTGTCATAATTTCTCTTCTCCAAATAAGTCTAGGCCTTCCTCGTTTTCTATTTCCTTGAGAATTCCATGTCAGTGCCTGTCTTGCTATGCTGGGGTCGGGTTTCCTCAGAGTGTGGCCAATCCACCTCCATTTCCTAGACATGATTTGTAAGTTCATAGGTTCTTGTCCTGCCCTTTCCCAGACCTTCTCGTTCCTGATCTTGTCCTGCCATTTAATGTTTAAAATCCTCCTCAAGCAGTAGTTCATGAATGCTTGTATCCTCTGTTGTATTGTCTTGGTCATAACCCATGTCTCTGAACCATATAGTAGGACAGTCTTTACGTTTGTATTGAAAAGCCTAAGTTTGATTCTTGTTTTGATGTTCTTAGATGACCATATTTTGTTAAGCTGGATACATGCTGTCCTGGCCTTGGTTATTCTAGCTTAAACATCCTTTTCCGTTTCCCCATATTTATCCACTATGCTGTCCAAGTATGTGAAATACAATAATCAAGGAGTTTGCAACATTTCTTTCTCAGACTCCACCACCATGGAAACCTGTATGGCGATCCCTGTCCCGCTAATCAGACTAGGCCTGTTACTGGAGATACCAAAAGAAAGGTAGACAGGGTCTTGGTCAGTTATAGTCTTCAATCTTGACGCTAGCACGTCAGGTATGGGTCGCTTACTGGGAAAAAGGAAATCGTGCTCACCATCTTTTTGTTTTCTTTTCCTTTTCTTTTCCAGCACTAAGATGAAAGCGGTAAAATACCGTTCAAATTGATGTTAACTCTTTCACCAGTTTACCTTTCTGTATCCATACCACCTGTATAACTGATAGCATGTGCTATCGGCGTCATTTATGCACAAAGAAACGACGTTTCTTCACCCGTGATTCACATTATTACTATCACTCAGTTTTAATGTAGACGTTTAGATACGGTTTATTTTGTTATTTTTTCCTAAGTTTCGGTTTCTCGATTTAAATTTAATGTTTGGTTGACCTATATAAGAAGTCTTTCATACGGATTGGACATGAATCAGACATACTTGTTTTATCTTGTCTGCTATCTCCCTGTAAGAGCTGATGTTCTTCGCAGACGATGCGGTGAAGATTTTCAAGGGGCATCATCCTGTCGGATTCATCATTATCATTGCTTTCCACTCCCTTAAGAGCATAGGCCATTGTTAAAGGCTCTCCAGTCATCCCTGTTCTTGGAATTATTCTCTGCTTCCTTCCATGTGTATCCCTTGTCTCTGAGCACTGTCATAATTTCTCTTCTCCAAATAAGTCTAGGCCTTCCTCGTTTTCTATTTCCTTGAGAATTCCATGTCAGTGCCTGTCTTGCTATGCTGGGGTCGGGTTTCCTCAGAGTGTGGCCAATCCACCTCCATTTCCTAGACATGATTTGTAAGTTCATAGGTTCTTGTCCTGCCCTTTCCCAGACCTTCTCGTTCCTGATCTTGTCCTGCCATTTAATGTTTAAAATCCTCCTTAAGCAGTAGTTCATGAATGCTTGTATCCTCTGTTGTATTGCCTTGGTCATAACCCATGTCTCTGAACCATATAGTAGGACAGTCTTTACGTTTGTATTGAAAAGCCTAAGTTTGATTCTTGTTTTGATGTTCTTAGATGACCATATTTTGTTAAGCTGGATACATGCTGTCCTGGCCTTGGTTATTCTAGCTTAAACATCCTTTTCCGTTTCCCCATATTTATCCACTATGCTGTCCAAGTATGTGAAATACAATAATCAAGGAGTTTGCAACATTTCTTTCTCAGACTCCACCACCATGGAAACCTGTATGGCGATCCCTGTCCCGCTAATCAGACTAGGCCAGTTACTGGAGATACCAAAAGAAAGGTAGACAGGGTCTTGGTCAGTTATAGTCTTCAATCTTGACGCTAACACGTCAGGTATGGGTCGCTTACTGGGAAAAAGGAAATCGTGCTCACCATCTTTTTGTTTTCTTTTCCTTTTCTTTTCCAGCACTAAGATGAAAGCGGTAAAATACCGTTCAAATTGATGTTAACTCTTTCACCAGTTTACCTTTCTGTATCTATACCACCTGTATAACTGATAGCATGTGCTATCGGCGTCATTTATGCACAAAGAAACGACGTTTCTTCACCCGTGATTCACATTATTACTATCACTCAGTTTTAATGTAGACGTTTAGATACGGTTTATTTTGTTATTTTTTCCTAAGTTTCGGTTTCTCGATTTAAATTTAATGTTTGGTTGACCTATATAAGAAGTCTTTCATACGGATTGGACATGAATCAGACATACTTGTTTTATCTTGTCTGCTATCTCCCTGTAAGAGCTGGTGTTCTTTGCGGCCGATGCTGTAGAGGTGTTGAGGTACAGCATCTTATCGGCGTGGGAGCGAGTTATGGCAGCTACTTTTTCAGTCCCGGAGTACAGCTAAAAATCAGGGGGTGTGCAATGCTTAATTAGGAAAATATTTTGACCAAACAACATAAGAAATAGCATCTTGTTGGCAGAAATGCAGATGAAGCCACTGACAGCAATTATTGAGGAAAGACGCTGACGATGGTTAGGACATGTGCTCCGAATGACTGACAACTCACTACCAAAAATAGCACTAAGATGGACACCACAGGGGAACAGAAGTAAGAGTAGACCAAAAGAGACATGGAGAAGAACAACAGAAAGGATGTTGAGCAATAGAGGGCTCACCTGGGCAAGAGCAGAAAAAAAGGCAAAGGACAGGCATTTGTGGAAAACCCTTGCGGAAGCCCCACGTGCCCTGGGCACTTAAGGTTCAGAGTGTGCAATGCTTCTTTGGCAGACACCACCATGGGGACTATGGAGATCCCTGCCCCGTTAGCCAGCCCTGACGCTAGCATATCAGCTATAGGTCGCTAGCCCTGACGCTAGCATATCAGCTATAGGTCGCTAGCCCTGTCGTTAGCATATCAGCTATAGGTCGCTAGCCCTGACGCTAGCATATCAGCTATAGGTCGCTAGCCCTGTCGTTAGCATATCAGCTATAGGTCGCTAGCCCTGTCGTTAGCATATCAGCTATAGGTCGCTAGCCCTGTCGTTAGCATATCAGCTATAGGTCGCTAGCCCTGTCGTTAGCATATCAGCTATAGGTCGCTAGCCCTGTCGTTAGCATATCAGCTATAGGTCGCTAGCCCTGTCGTTAGCATATCAGCTATAGGTCGCTGGTTGCCTAAACGTACAAAGTCTTTAGCCCCATATCAAGCATAATATCACTATTTGCCCTTGAAACAGTCTCCTGGACCACATCTATCATCTTAAAATGTCACACATGAACGAATGTCCCTGCGGCTTAGGTATCCAGACTCTTTCTTCAAACCTCCCAGCACAGATCTGGCCTCAGGGAAATTGATTGAAAGAAGCTGTGGGATTCACACTTAAGCCTGGAGAAGATGGCAGACTTGGTCAGGGCGACGTGGCTGCAGATGTAGCATGACCAAGCATAATTTTGAACGCGGACGAAGAAGAAGAAGGAGGAACAGAAGAAGGAGAGAAAACGAAGAAGAAGAAGAAGAAGCAGTAGAAAGAGGAAGAGAAAACGACCACGAAGAAGAAGAAGAAGAAGAAGAAGAAGAAGAAGTTTTTAAAAAGCAAACTAACAAACAAAATCGAGAATTTGTTAGGAGCATAATTCGCTTTGCTTAGAAATTTCTCCCAAAATGGTTGCCTAGACCAGAGAGAAATACAAATTATTCAATAATAACTGTTTTGTAGATGTTAACTACATAGAGGGCTCACCTGGGCAAGAGCAGAAAAAAGGCAAAGGACAGGCATTTGTGGAAAACCCTTGCGGATTCCCCATGTGCCCTGGGCACTTAATGTTCAGAGGGAGAGAGAGAGAGAAGAGAGAGATAGAGAGAGTGAGAGAGAGAGATGCTAACATTGTGCAACTGTGAGGGGCGAAGACCCTCTCCGTTTTGGCAGTTAGCGACCCGTAGCTGACACACCAGGGTCAAGGCTGGAGAACCACAGCTGATCAAGACCCTGACCCACCCCTCCGTTGGTACCCCCCAGTTAACAGATCTAGTCTGGCTCATGGGGATCGCAATATTTCCAATGGTGGTGGAGCCTGTTGCTTTTTTAAAATCTGTACTCAGGGACATGAAAAAATAGCTGCCATGACACTCTTCCAAGCCGACAAGTTGCTGCCCCTCAATGTCTTCAAGGCATCGGTTGCATAGGCCGCAGCTTTAGGGAAGTTGAAGAAAGTACTCAAGTTTGTCTGTTGTATTAATCTTCTCTCTCCTTACGAGCGACCATGTCAATGCACATCCAACAGCGTCGTATATGTTCAATTCTATTGGAGTGATTCGTGATTACGTTGTTACAAGTGTAAGGATGTCTATTATCTCCCTTGCTTTTTGGAATTGCCATAGACTTCATAATGAAAAAAAATGTTGCACTGGTAAAACGGTCATTGATTGGGTACATGAGACCCAACTGGAAGAATTTGATTTTGCAGATGACATAACTCTTATCAGTGACAATGTGAATTCAATGCAAGATAAAACAGATACTCTGTCTTCACTGGCTAGCACAATAGGACTTGAAATTAACAAGGAAAAAAAAACAAAAATAATAAAACGTCTCATTATTCAAGAAGGAAAAGTATACGTAAATGGAACAGTTGTTGAAGACAGAAACCATTCTGCATAACTTGGCAGCTACATAGACCAGGATGGTGACACCAGAAACGAAGTTAGAAGCGGAATTGGAAAAGCAGCATTGACCTTCAAGAAATCTTGAGAACATATGGCATTCAAAAGTTATAACACAAAAATCAATCTAAATTTATCTAATTCAAATGTAACATCTGTCCTCATTTATGAATGTGAAAACTGAAAAGCAACTAAAGAAATAGACAAGAAATTTGACTCTTTTGAAACAAATGCCTAAGGAAAATACTCGGTATAAAGTGGAACGAATTCAAGAACAGCGCAGAGATAAGGCAGATGAGCAAACAACAACCTGTCTCATGGGTGATCAGAAAAAGAAGAAGGGCATATGTTGGTCACGTGATGAGAAGAAACAAAGAATCCCAAAACAAGCTATCAAGTGGAACACAAAAACAGGTCGACCACGTGAAACTCTAAAAAGGACATTATTAAAGGACGCCGGTTTAGTGGGCATAAAATCCCTTGATGAGGTTGAAAAGCTCACCGAAAACAGAAAAACTTGGCAAACAACTATGCGAGCCTTATGTGACGTTTAACGACACTGGAAGGATGTAAGATGTAAGTGTAGTCCACACCGTAACAACGTACTAATCACAGGTTGGTTGTCTGGACTTGACTAGACGCTTGTTGGTCCTGCTGGACTTCAGGAATCTTCACCCATTCATCCTCTGTACTATTTTTATTGCTGTCTCCTGCTGGTGTATTTATTGTTCTACAAACTTCTCCGGCCAGTCGTACGTGCTGTGCTATGTTATATTCTTCCAGAGCGGCCCAATGATGTGTTATGTCGTTCATGTTATCTTCTCTCGGGGAGCGCTTTGGGTATTTATGTCTATCATTTCTATTCTCTCAAAGTTTTTCCATTCAGAGTCACACTATGAAGAAGGCTCTCTACGTAGAGATGAAACTATATTCCTTTTTATTAGTATCGTCTCAGCCAGCATGGTTGGCTGAATGGCTAGACGCCCGGTCTACTATTCCGGTGGTACCATATTCAGTGCCTGTAGTGGGGACTTTTTTTCTGATACACATAGAAATGGTACTAAAGAATCTATGAAGAGGAACAGACAGAATTACAAAAATAAGATTTTTAAGGGCATGCATCTTTCCCATTGCAACATATGCCTGTGAGACCTGGACACTTAACAAAACAGCTGAGAAACACATAAATGCCTTTGAATGTAAATGCTACAGAAGAGTTCTCCAAATATCATGGACACACAAAAGAACAAATATGTCCATACTACAAGAACTTAATGTTGAAGAAGATTGGCTAGTAAAGAGAATTAAAGAGAGAAAACTTAAATATTTTGGACACATTAAACGTCATGATGATTTGGAGAAGGCCGTCTTGGAAGGGTACAGAAAAAAGAGAAGAAGACCAAAGGCAAAGATGGCTGCAAGACATCGTTGATAATCTGCAAATAAATGCATCAGCAGCAGGGCATCTTGCTTACAACCAAGAGGCCTACAGGAGAGCTGTTAGGGAGGCAAAGTTCCGCAAGGGACACGCAAGTGACCCTCCGACTTGCACACCAATAAGCACTGTGGTCCACTCACCCTCTAAAAATTGGTACCAGAAAAATCTGTGAAGATACTGACCACATCACACTTCCATGTGCCGAAGGTCATGGAAAATACGGGCCTAACACCATATTCCCCAAAATGCCTTAATGGCACGGAACGGGAATTTTGCCTTTTACCTTTTATCATCTCCGGTTGAATTCTTTCTGTCTTGAATTAATTCCTAAGACCTGCCAGAACAAATTTTGATGAGAAATTTTGACGAGAAATTTTGATGAGAAATTTTGATGAGAAATTTTGTTGGAAAGAAGCTAGAAGGAAATCATTCTGTAATTTACAAATGTAATTTTCGCTAAAAATGTGCCGCGTTTAATTTTATTTAGACTTTGCCTAAATATTGCTCGCGATATTTATTAGCGCAAGATGCATGATCTACTCACAATAAAAGATAAAAGAGATAACGACTGAGGTAAAACTGCTTCAAGTAATAAAGGTAGACAGAGGTATATGGTTCAGTTTTACAAAACGACAGAGGAAATGAGGAAAGTGAGGAAAAAAAACACATATGACAGAAAGTAAGATTAGAATGTTTAAATGAAAAAAAAACATACAACATCCAATATTTCGGCCTCAGCCTTTTTTTTCAAGGATAACAATGATAGTGCTAATGTGCTAATCAGCTGAATCTATTTTTCAAGCTTGAAGCTCTCTTGACAGCCTAAACTGCTCAGAAAAATACTAGAACTACTGCTGCTGACTGTACTGTTTACAATAGTGACTATGACATCAATAAACTACAGACAATGCTCCAAAATGATATAAACAGTTTGATTAAATGGAGTTATAAAAATTGTATGTCGATAAACACCAACAAAACAAAATCCATGCTCGTCACTACAAGACAGAAACTGCAGAATGCAACAAAATCTTCACTACAGCTTTGTGCTGGGACTAAGGCAATAGAAAATGTTCATGAACATAAAACTCTAGGACTCATCATTGATCAGCATTTAACTTGGAATTCTCACGTACATAACCTAACAAACTTGATTGCACAGAAAGTTTACCAATTAGCCAAAATTAAACACTTTATCGACAGAGACACAAGAAAGATATACTACATATCACACACACACAAACACACTTAGATTACTCTTCCACAATCTGGGTGGATGCTCAGTCTCAAATACAAAAAGGCTCCACTCACTTCACAAGCGAGCATTAAATCTGATTTGTGACAAACACCCAGTACAGACTGTAGATCAACACAAACAACTCAAAATTCTACCCCTCAAAAATAGTATCATTTTTAACAAAGTTAAGTTTGTTCACAGAATTCTGTCGCACAATGCTCCGCCTTACTTGTGGTCACTGTTTACGTATAACACTAAACATAGCCAGCGTTTAAAAAACTCAACCCAGGATTGATCTGTACAAGAAAAGCCTTGCATATTCTGCAGTACAGCTCTGGAACACCCTCCCCTACAATTTAAAATCCATTGGTAATACTTCATCCTTTAACTCAAACCTGTTTCATTATTTACTTGCTTGTAATTATATGCCTCCATAAAATAACCAGCACTCTCTCAACCCATGACTCGCCAACCATCAAGTTCTAAAATGACATAGTTCGAAAAGTAACTTGTTAGAAATTATTTTAATGTTTGTTAAAAAAACATATTAGAAGCTCTGTATTTACAATGTATTTTTGTTTATGTATATGTCTGTGTGTGTATGTTTGCGTGAGAGCTATTTTATTAGGTTAATTACTTCTTCTCTTTTACTTTGAATGTAATAGTAAATCTTACGCTCTTTTGATATGTTTTTTTCCTAATTTAATTTGTATATTTATATTAAATCGAGTGTGTGGGAAGAATGAAAGATGGAGTGATGAAGGGCAGAATGTAAGACGGACCTGGGTGCCTAATTCTTTAAAAAAAGTAAAAGTAAAGATAGTCCCATAGCATTTCAAATGCCGTAGGGGGTGAAGCGTTAGAGACCTCATTATGCTGGGTCATCAGCGTATGAGGTAGGGTGACCAGTTCCTTTCCTCGCTGCCTTTACTTCCCAGATTTTCTCTGGTACCCATTTTACGAGGCTGGGTCGACCTCAGGGCCGTATTGGTTGGAAAAAAAAATCCCGCTCAGCTGGGGATTCGAACCCTCGACCATTTGGTTGCTAGACGAGTGCTCTAACCACTACGCTAGCCGGCCCCTCCTAATTCTTTACCCTTTAAAAATAAAGATTATTCATTCATTCATTCATTCATTCATTCATTCATTCTCCACAAAATTGAAGGTGCTTCAGCCCTGAAAGTTAGCACTAGAACAGCTAATAACTCCATTAACTCCCTGGCAACTCTGAACTGTTATTGTTGTATCCATCCCTCTATTGTTCTCCTGTTGTTCCTACTCTCCAGCCTCAATCTTTCTATGGAGAAACCCAAGCAAAAATGGTATTCAAGTTTCCCGTGTCCACTTTCTGTTTTCTTGGATGGATCCTGCGGCATGTGGTGGAGCATATATGTGTGGCTGCCCTTAATGCAGTGGGGCCGAAGTTTGCTTTTGAAACTATGAACCTTTGTTCCGAATTTTTAGTTATTTTATTTCCACATTTCTGTGGCTCCTGGTGTTTCTTGTTGTTTCATATTGTTTCCTGTTGTTTTTTTAAAAATTCTTTCCTGATGGTTTATATTGACTCCTGTTGTCTCATATTGTTTCCTGTTGTTTTTAAATATTCTTTACTGATGGTTTACATTGTTTCCTGTTGTTTCATACTGTTTCTTGTTGTTTTTTTATATTCTTTCCTGATGGTTTATATTCTTCCCAGATGGTTTATATTGTTTTCTGTTGTTTCATATTGTTTCCTGTTTTTTTAAATATTGTTTCCTGATGGTTTATATTGTTTCCTGTTGTTTCATATTGCTTCCTGTTGCTTTTTTAAAATATTCTTTCCTGACGGTTTATATTGTTTCCTGTTGTTTTATATTGTTTCCTGTTGTTTCGATATTACCATAATTCATTAATACAATGACATTTCCGTGTTTTTCAAAGCTACATATTCTTCCTTACGGTTGTACTTGGCTGTTAACGCTGGCATTTTTTATTTTCACAGACTTACACGTGCAGCCTGTACAGTACAGTACAGTACAGTACAACAGAATAATGAAACTAAATGCTGATAACAGAAAAGAGCGAGAAAACGGAAAAGTTAACTTTTGTTACTGAATGTAGTATGTAAAAATAGCCGCCCAAGAGCATTTTTGATTAATAAAACGGATGGTATTACTGAGAGCTGGATTATGGAGATGTGCCCACACGAACACTATTGATAGTGTAAAAATATTTAGCTGTATTACGAGAAGGAAGATTTTGCAGGCATCTTTAGTAAATCTCTCGAGGAGTGAGAACGACTTAACTAACACCAGTCAGTCAGTCATTTGCATGTCCCTTGCGGAACTTTGCCTCTCTAGCAGCTCTCCTGTAGGCCTCTTGGTTGTGAGCAAGATGACCTGCTGCTGATGCATCCATTTGCAGATCGTCAACGATGTCTTGCAGCCATCTTCGTTTTGGTCTCCCTCTCCTCTTTTCTCCATTATGCACCCTCCCAAGACTGTCTTCTCTAAATTATCATGACGTTTAATGTGTCCAATATACTTAAGTAACTAACACCTGTTCTTGTTTATTTACTCTCTTATTCCTAAATTAATGTCCATGCTCTGAGCTAATAAGTTCTGATTAGAAATTTTGATAGAAAGAAAGTGTGGGAAGATATGATTTGGGTTAAAGATGTGCTGAGTTGTATTTTATTTAGACTTTACCCAATGAGAACAGCTGTGTTGAGAGCACATTTATCTTAACATAATGCTTGTGAGACACGGAACATAGATCTGTTTGCCTATAAACTCTGACCTACTTCTGTAGCCCAGAAACCTGTAGCAATCAACACTAATTGTAACTGTTATGTTTTGTAAAATGTAATGTCAGGTTGGTGGACGGATGGGGATACGGAGATCGCCAACGGGAATGAGGAAAGTCTGATGTGAAACCAATGAGTGACAAGCGTGTGGACTCTATAACAGTTGCTATCAGAATGAGGTAAGCAGAACAAGAACCAACAGACTGTAGGTGGAGAGGAAAGGACTTCATTGAAGCTCTCATCGGATTCCTCATCCCAAAGTGAGATTGTCTCCGTGGAACTGTCTCAAAGCCGTTGGGTCTGACGTGGAGAAGGGGCTTAAGTACAGCCACCAGAGACTGCAAAACAAAATTTAGGCCAGGTCAGCCTACACCACTGTCTTTAAGGCAGTTCGAGCAAGACCACAGTCTGCCCTACCAAGGAAAGATGATGAAGTCAGAGGTACCCAGCCAGAAGGGGCGCATCGCAAAAAATCAGGGTACCACGCATTATCGCTAAATATGTGGAGGAAGAAGATTTCGACTTTGCCTAAATATCGCTCTGAGGGTTAGTTCGCATAGGTGCCCAAGATCTACCAACCCATGCCAGCGTTGTTTCGGAGCAAAAGAGTTAATGAAGTTCTAAGATACCGACCAAACCCCGCTTTCATTCGTCACTTCTAGTTGGTTCTAAGGCGGATATGCCCCATGCTGAGACCCTTCTTCCCTTTATGAGAAAAGGAGCACTCACGGACTTTATCTAAATTACAGGGGCGACAACCCTGAAACATTTTACCATTAGTACTCGCTCTAGGTGTCTCTGTTCTCATTAGAGCAAGGTTTCTCAACCCCGGTTCCGCGACGGCCCTGCAGGGGTTCCCTGAGAGATCGTGACTGAAAAACTCCCTCCCAGGAACTTCCCACGGGACCCCTGGGGCTTAGCTACCAGCTTTTGTTTTTATCCTAGACAGGTTGGTTAAAGTTATTTTTAGTTCTACACAAGGGGAAATAACCCACTCTTTGTCCATGCCACGTGCCACAATCCAGAGCTGACAAACATTTTGTGTACTAAACGTTTACTATTTCTCTTGTGGGCGGCGGCCGCGACTTCTACTAGATCAGCTGGAAGAGAAAACATTTCCTTGTTACGTTAGTCACTTTATTAGAAGAGCCACATTTCAAGGTACTGTATGTGTGTATGACCGGAGGAAAGAGGCGGTGAGGGAGGGGGGTGTGACGGGACGATGGAAGTGATAGAAGGAGAAGAGAGGGTGGAGGTGAACGATGGCCATGATAGAAGGAGAACGGAGGTAATTGCGAAGGTGGCGGTGAGGGGTCGACGACCGTGATAGGAGAAAAGGGGGCGGGGAAGCGATGGCCATGACAGGAGAAAAGGGGTCGGAGAAACGATGGCCATGATAAGAGAAAAAGGGGTCGGAGAAACGATGGCCATGATAAGAGAAAAAGGGGGTGGGGAAGCGATGGCCATGATAGGAGAAAAGGGGGCGGAGAAACGATGGCCATGATAGGAGAAAAGCGAGAGGAGAAACGATGGCCATGATAGGAGAAAAGCGAGAGGAGAAACGATGGCAATGATAGGAGAAAATAAGAGGCGGGAAGCGATGGCTATGATAGGAGAAAATAGAGGAGTGGGGAAACAACAGCCATGATAGGAGAAAATAGAGGAGTGGGGAAACAACAGCCATGATAGGAGAAAAGAGGGGGGTGGGGAAACGGCAGCCATTATAAGAGAAAAGAGGGGGGTGGGGAAACGGCAGCCATTATAGGAGAAAAGAGGGGGGTTGGTAAACAATGGCCATTACAGGAGAAAAGAGGGGAGGTGGGGAAACAATGGCTATTATATGAGGAAAGAGGGGGGTGGGGAAACAATGGCCATTATAGGTGAAAAGAGGGGGGTTGAAACAATGGCCATTATAGGAGAAAAGAAGGAGGTTCAAACAATGGCCATTATAGGAGAAAAGAGGGGGGTTGGTAAACAATGGCCATTACAGGAGAAAAGAGGGGAGGTAGGGAAACAATGACCATTATATGAGGAAAGAGGGGGGTTGGTAAACAATGACCATTACAGGAGAAAAGAGGGGAGGTAGGGAAACAATGGCCATTATATGAGGAAAGAGGGGGGGGGGAAACAATGGCCATTATAGCAGAAAAGAGGGGGGCTGAAACAATGGCCATTATAGGAGAAAAGAGGGGGGTGGGGAAACGATGGCCATTATAGGAGAAAAAAAAAGGGGGGGGGGACAATGGCCATTATAGGAGAAAAAGGGGGGTTCAAACAATGGCCATTATAGGAGAAAAGAGGGGGGTTCAAAAATTGGCCATTATAGGAGAAAAGAGGGGGGTTCAAACAATGGTCATTATAGGAGAAAAGAGGGGGGTTCAAACAATGGCCATTATAGGAGAAAAAGGGGAGGTTCAAACAATGGCCATTATAGGAGAAAAGAGGGGGGTTCAAACAATGGCCATTATAGGAGAAAAGAGGGGGTGGGGAAACGATGGCCATGATGAAGGAGAACAGAGGTTGATAATGAACGATGGCCATGATAGAAGGAGAACAGAGGTTTATAGTGAACGATGGCTATGACAGAAGGAGAACAGAGGGTGGAGATGAGCGATGGCCGTGATAGAAGGAGAACAAACGTTGGATACGAGCGATGGCAATGATAGAAGGAGATCAAAGGTTGGCGATGAGCGATGGCCATGATAGGATGAGAACAGAGATAAATGGTGAACGATGGCCATGATAGAAGGAGAACAGAGGGTGGAGGTGGACGATGGCCATGATAGAAGGAGAACAGAGGGTGGAGGTGGACGATGGCCGTGATGGAAGGAGAACAGAGATAAATGGTGAACGATGGCCGTGATGGAAGGAGAACAGAGATAAATGGTGAACGATGGCCGTGATGGAAGGAGAACAGAGGGTGGAGGTGGACGATGGCCATGATGAAGGAGAACAGAGGGTGAAGGTGGACGATGGCCATGATGAAGGAGAACAGAGGTTGATAGTGAACGATGGCCATGATAGAAGGAAAACAGAGGGCGGAGGTGAACAATGGCCATGATAGAAGGAGAACAGAGGGTGGAGGTGGACGATAGCCATGATAGAAGGAGAACAGAGGGTGGAGGTGGACAATGGCCATGATAGAAGGAAAACAGAGGGTGGAGGTGAACGATGGCCATGATAGAAGGAAAACAGAGGGTGGAGTTGGACGATGGCCATGATAGAAGGAGAACAGAGATAAATGGTGAACGATGGCCATGATAGAAGGAAAACAGGGGAGTGAATAGTGGGTATCAGGAGAAGGGAGGGTGGGGTAGGTAGAGAGGTCGTGGGGGAGGGGGGGAATCGACGAACGAAACGAACAGTGAGTGGCGGTAAACATTTTAATGCTGGGGTGCCACGGGAATTGGAAATTTTCCCAGGGTTCTGTGGGGGAAGAAGGGGGAGGGGGAGCTGGGAACAAAGGTTGAGAAAGGCTGCAGTAGAGTTAGGATCTTCTAGGAGACAGTAAATCGCTCTCTGCTGGCGCCGTCTCTAATGAAAGGTTTTGGCCTACTCAAATCCTGGGAAAACAGGACTTGTGGCCGGTTATCAGGGACGGTAGTTATGTCTGACTGATACGGCCCTCAATGTCTAGACATTTCTGAACGTTCAGGTAGGACCAGGTGTCGGTCGGCGCGATTCACGCACGTGCGAGGAAAGGTCAAGATTCGAAATTTCCTGAGAACAGCGACACGCCGAACTAGATTTCAGATAACGCGGAGTAATACAACAGACCTAACTTGGCCCAGTAGTTTGACCTTTATACCTCTTCTTGGCAGTAACCAGATTTCACTTAGCGATAAATGTTGCCGGTTATGTCCAGCAACAAATATGCAGCATAATTACTAATAACAAATACCAATTAATGATTCATACTCTCGGTATGGGGCAATGAAAGTATTGTAACAGCAGAAAAAATAGAGGAAAGAAAAACCCAGGGAAGACCAAGAGAAATGATACTGGACAGTCTGACGAGATGATGTGAGAGGAGATCATCAACTGAACTAATAGCCTGAAGGAAGGATCTGGTACTCTAGGGAAGCATAATAGCCAACGACAGTCAGCATAGCACCTAATGATGATGATGATGATGACTGTCAATTCCATCTTCACACTCTCTGCGGTGAAAGATGTCTTTTCAGACAATATAAACTACATTCATTCATTCATTCATTCCTTTGCATGTCCCTTGCGGAACTTCGCCTCCCAAACAGCACTCCTGTAGGCCTCTCGGTTGTGAGCAAGATGGCCTGCTGCTGCTGCATCCATTTCCAGATCATCAACGATGTCTTGCAGCCATCTTCGTTTCGGTCTTCCTCTTTTTCTTTTTCCCATTATGTATCCTTCCAATACGGTCTTCTCTAAATTATCATGACGTTTAATGTGGCCAAAATATTTAAGTTTTCTCTCTTTAATCCTCTTTACTAGCCAGCCTTCTTCAATATTAAGCTCTTGTAGTATAGATATATTTGTTCTTTTTTGTGTCCACGATATTTGGAGAACTCTTCTATAGCATTTACATTCAAAGGCATTTATGTGCTTCTCAGCTGTTTTGTTAAGTGTCCAGGTCTCACAGGCATATGTTGCGATGGGAAAGATGCATGCCCTTAAAAATCTTATTTTTGTGGTTCTGTCTGCTCCTCTCCACAGATTCTTTATTTGTTTTACTTTCTGAAGAGCAATAGATGTCCTCCTTTTAATTTCCCTCATTGTATCTCCATTATTAGTTAGTAGTGATCCAAGATATTCAAAACTCTCCACTTCTTCCAGTTTTTCCTCATTGATACATATTTCAGTTGCCTTGTTTGTTTTGTCAGTTGTCATCACTTTAGTTTTCTTTGCATTAAGATAGAGGTTCTGCTCTTCTCTGTTCTTGTCTTTTCAGACAATATAAACTACAGCTATATATATATATATATATATATATATATATATATATATATATATATTCTCTTGTTCTGTACATTTTGTATGTAAAATTGTGAGCAGGTATTACTACGACTTTCGATTTTTTTACATGTCGCGTGCGGAACTTTGCCTTTATGACAGCTCTCTTGAAACCTTCTCGGTCGTGAACCTCGGTCGTGCCCTGCTACTGATGCATCCATTCACAAATCATCAGCAGTGAACCCAACTTCGCCTTGGTCTTCCTCTTTTTCTCCGTTATGTTCCCTTCCAAGACTGTCTTCTTCAAACTCTAAACTTCGTAGTAACAGCTTATACCATTTAGACTGGGGTTTATTTTTAAGTTAGGTACAAGTTTATTCTTGAACACAGTTGTACCGTTTCATCTTGCGCCTTAATTGTACAGGAAATTACAAGATGAGTAAATAAGTAAAGGCTACATTTGTAACTGTAACTATAAAAAAGGGGCCTAGCTCTGTTGTTGGTCCTAGTGAGCGGCTTCATTACACCCGGGGTATGCCCATACGGTGCTCAGCCTTTGATATCAGGATTTCCTTCAGTGTTTTTATGGTGATGACTACAACGCTGTGTTGATTGTGTGTTGCCCTTGATCTAGCATTTAGTTGGCATTTGCAACCACTGCCCTTGGTTACATGTAATGTCGTACGTGATAGGTGCTTTGGAGGAAGTTGCCTTGCATTTGTTCATCGAGGTGTTGTTTGGTGGATTTGTATAGGTCCGATTTGTCCATTTTGTTGAGGCCCTCTGGTTTTGCCGTCCCTGCTAGCTCGTCGGCTTTGTTGTTTCTAGCCGGTATATGCCATACATATATAGAATGTACCACACATTTGCGTGTATGTTATATACTATATAGCAATTTAGAATGGATAAAAGGGGCTTATCACAGTTTTACTACACTATACTCCAGCTCAGATCTACCTCATACTTTCATCTCAGAGCTGTTTCTAACATTACCACAACTAAGATCTACATCATACTTCCATCTCAGATCTATTTCTAACATTACTACAGCTCAGATCTTACACCCTACCCCAACTTAAATCTCTATTTCCCACGTTCTGAACCTCTGCCACATTACCAGTGGCACCAAGCGCTGGATCCCGCACTATCTCTCATATCTTCCAACACTTGCCCTTTCTTTCCTCAGTTGCTATCATTCTAGGATTCCGAGTTACATAGTTTTGCTCCTGTACTTTCCCGTATGACATGCACATATAAAAACATACTCACTCACTCACACAGTATTTACCCTCCATGACTCTCCTAATTAAACATGTCTGGGATTATAAAACAGAAGTTTACATCAAATTACCCCGCCTGATAGACTGCATGAGATATGGGTTAATCTGCGTGTTTAAAGAGAAGAAATCCTCACTGAAGCAGATCTTAAATGGTAACTGGAAGAGGTGGAGAGTTTTGAATATCTTGGATCATTACTAACTAATAGCGGAGATACAATGAGGGACATTAAAAGGAGGACATCTATCGCTCCTAAAAAAAAAAAAGATACAACTAGAGAAACTGTGGAGAGGAACAGACAGAACTAAAAAATATATATGTATAAAATTGGAAAAAAATAGGAGCAGCTTTATTACTTAACGACTACAAAGTTGTGACGTTTCGGCGTGAGCCTTAATCATACAAAAAACATACAGGACGAAGAAACAGAGAGAGGAGATAAAGTATAGATTCACATGAATGCTATTAAAAAAAATTTTTTTTTAAAAGAGTACTTAGATGTAAATTGTAAGGTGTGGCTTGTCCGGCGATGTGTGTCAGGAATGGATTTAGTAGAACGTGGAGACTGTTTAAATAGAGACCTGTGACATGTGGTCAGTGGGTTGTAACTGGGGGTGGTGGATGGGGAACCAGGGAGGGGAGAGAGAGTGATACAATATTGACCTAGCTAGGAGAAGTCGAAACAGATGATTGGGGAAGAGGGGTTGCATAGAAGAGGGGTTGCTATTTGCTATTTTTTAGGGAGGCAAAGTTCCATAAAGGACATGGAAATGACTGACCGATTGACAGGCTGAATAACTGGCTGATTGACACACTGAGTGACTGACTGACACATAGGACACTTTACAAGTAAACTGTGTTTCTCATTTTTATTAGAAAAACATTTTATAGCAATTAAAAGGAGTTCGGGTGTCGGTGATCTGAGTTAGGGTGTCGGTGTGTCTCAGATAGGGTGTTGGAGGGTCTACGTTAGGGTGTCTGTGGATCTGAGTTAGGTGTCAGAGGATATGAGTTAGGGTGTCAGAGGATCTGAGTTAGGGTGTTAGAGGATTTGAGTTAGGGTGTCGGTGTATCTCAGATAGGGTGTTGGAGGGTCTACGTTAGGGTGTCTGTGGATCTGAGTTAGGGTGTCAGAGGATTTGAGTTAGGGTGTCAGAGGATTTGAGTTAGGGTGTAAGAGGATTTGAGTTAGGCTGTCAGAGGATCTGAGTTAGGGTATCAGAGGATTTGAGTTAGGGTGTCGGAAGTCTAAATTAGGGTGTCAGAGGGTCTAAGTTAAGTTGTCAGAGGGTCTGAGTTAGGGTGCCAGAGGATTTGAGTTAGGGTGTCAGAGGATCTGAGTTAGGGTGTCAGAGGATCTGAGTTAGGGTGTCAGAGGGTCTAAATTAAGTTGTCAGAGGGTCTGAGTTAGGGTGTCAGAGGATCTGAGTTAGGGTGTCAGAGGATCTGAGTTAGGGTGTCAGAGGGTCTAAGTTAAGTTGTCAGAGGGTCTGAGTTAGGGTGTTAGAGGATTTGAGTTAGGGTGTCAGAGGATTTGAGTTAGGGTGTCAGAGGATCTGAGTTAGGGTGTCAGAGGGTCTAAGTTAAGTTGTCAGAGGTCTAAGTTAGGGTGTCAGAGGTCAAAGTTAGGGTGTCAGAGGGTCTAAGTTAAGTTGTCAGAGGTCTAAGTTA
Organism: Achatina immaculata; assembly: GCA_009760885.1. Taxonomy (NCBI): domain Eukaryota; kingdom Metazoa; phylum Mollusca; class Gastropoda; order Stylommatophora; family Achatinidae; genus Lissachatina; species Lissachatina immaculata. Next base: position 15,412,462 of record CM019699.1, read on the forward strand.
GGGTGTCAGAGGTCAAAGTCAGGGTGTCAGAGGGTCTGAGCTAGAGTGTCAGAGGATTTTAGTTAGGGTGTCAGAGGGTCTAAGTTAGGGTGTCAGAGGGTCTAAGTTAAGTTGTCAGAGGATTTGAGGTAGGGTGTCAGAGGTCTAGGTTAGTGTGTCAGAGGGTCTAAGTTAAGTTGTCAGAGGATTTGAGTTAGGGTGTCAGAGGTCTAAGTTAGGGTGTCAGAGGTCAAAGTTAGGGTGTCAGAGGGTCTAAGTTAAGTTATCAGAGGTCTAAGTTAGGGTGTCAGAGGTCAAAGTCAGGGTGTCAGAGGGTCTGAGTTAGGGTGTCAGAGGATTTTAGTTAGGGTGTAAGAGGGTCTAAGTTAGTGTGTCAGAGGGTCTAAGTTAAGTTGTCAGAGGATTTGAGTTAGGGTGTCAGAGGTCTAAGTTAGGGTGTCAGAGGATTTGAGTTATGGTGTCAGAGGTCTAAGTTAGGGTGTCAGAGGATTTGAGTTAGGGTGTCAGAGGTCTAAGTTAGGGTGTCAGGGGATTTGAGTTAGGGTATCAAAGTTATAATTTATGGTGTCAGAGGGTCTGAGTTACGGTTCGGATGATCTGAGTTAGGGTGTCGGATGATCTGAGTTAGAGTGTCGGATGATCTTAATTAGGGTGTTGGATTATCTGAGTTAGGGTGTCGGATGATCTGAGTTAGGGTGTCGGATGATCTTAGTTAGGGTGTTGGATGATCTGAGTTAGGGTGTCGGATGATCTGAGTTAGGGTGTCGGTTGATCTTTCTGAGGGTGTTGGATGATCTTAATTAGGGTGTCGGATGATCTGAGTTAGGGTGTCGGATGATCTTAGTTAGGGTGTCGGATGATCTTAGTTAGGGTGTTGGATGACCTGAGTTAGGGTGTCGGATGATCTGAGTTAGGGTGTCAGAGGATCTCATTTAGGGTGTCAGATGATCTGAGTTAGGGTGTCGGATGATCTGAGTTAGGGTGTTGGATGATCTTAGTTAGGGTGTCAGAGGATCTGAGTTAAGGTGTTGGATGATCTGAGTTAGGGTGTCAAATGATCTGAGTTAGGGTATCGGATGATCTGAGTTAGGGTGTTGGATGATCTTAGTTAGAGTGTCATAGGATCTCAGTTAGGATGTCGGATGATCTGAGTTAGGGTTTTGGATGATCTGAGTTAGGGTGTGGGATGATCTGAGTTAGTGTGTCGGATGATCTGATTTAGGATGTCGGAGGGCTTGAGTTTGGGTGTTGGAGGGCCTGAATTTGGGTGTCGGAGGGTCTTAGTCTGATTCACAGAGGATTTGAGTCAGGGTAGGAAAGGATCTGAGATATGGTTGTAAAGTATTTTAGTTAAGGTCGGGAGAGGATATGAAGAAAGAAAGAAAGAAAGAAACTCAGAAGGAAAGAAAGAAAGTAAGGAAGGAAAGAAAGACGATGGAAAGAAAGAAAGAAAGAAAAAAAGAAAGAAAACAATTTCTTAGAAAAATTTAGAGAAGTCCTACTAATTAATGATTTCGAACCGAAATATCAAAACACCACCATTAACGCATTATAATATTTACTGAAGTAGTTTATGTTGAATTTCAGCCTTTTTTTTTTCTTCTTTTTTATCCTTAAAATGGATCGCCTGTCACAGATCATTTCTTCTTTTGAGTTGCACTTAACAAAAAGATTGAGAAGCGCTGTTTAATACACTGCTTTTATAAATGCTTGACTTCTACGTAATTCAGTGCTGGTTTTTTGGAAAGAAGGCCGCTATATTATAGTAAAGAAAGAAAAAGTCCCTGCAAGGTATATCTCAAAGAAGACATTGTAGAAGTCAATAAATATTTCAAAGGGAGCAGACCGTATCACAGAGCTGGTATCAGACGGAGGGGGGGGGGGGGAAGGGGGGGGGGGAGAGGTTCACGGTATCAGTGGAATGTCTCATATCACGAAAGAGATGGAGAATACCAGGTCAGGTTTTTCTGGCTCTGCAGAGAAACACAGAAGGCTGAGATGTCATAAAATATAACAAGATGAAGGTAGGCATATCTAAGAGTGCACGTGTAGCAGTGGAGGAAATACCAGCCAGACATCTGTAGCGGGACTGCCCTGAATATGAGGCACAAAGATGACACACAGGGGGTGGGGGGTGGGGTGGGGTGGTGTCACCAAAGCCAATTCAGACCAATGCTGTAAGAGATGTCGACAAGATAAGGAGGATATCCAGATTCAGAAGAAAAAGGAGCAGAAGGAGGAGGAAGAGAAGAAGAAGGAGGAAGAGGAAGAGGAGAAAGAGAAGAAGAGGAAGTTTTAAATGTCATACATCTGATAAACATCAGATTGTACGCTGCTGCAATAACATGATAAAGTAACGAAACCCAGTCTTCGCCCATCCTTCAGCTACAACTACACCAGCTATAAACCCACAATCATATCTTAGTTAGGGTGTTGGATGATCTGAGTTAGGGTGTCGGATGATCTGAGTTAGGGTGTCGGTTGATCTTTCTGAGGGTGTTGGATGATCTTAATTAGGGTGTCGGATGATCTGAGTTAGGGTGTCGGATGATCTTAGTTAGGGTGTCGGATGATCTTAGTTAGGGTGTTGGATGACCTGAGTTAGGGTGTCGGATGATCTGAGTTAGGGTGTCAGAGGATCTCATTTAGGGTGTCAGATGATCTGAGTTAGGGTGTCGGATGATCTGAGTTAGGGTGTTGGATGATCTTAGTTAGGGTGTCAGAGGATCTGAGTTAAGGTGTTGGATGATCTGAGTTAGGGTGTCAAATGATCTGAGTTAGGGTATCGGATGATCTGAGTTAGGGTGTTGGATGATCTTAGTTAGAGTGTCATAGGATCTCAGTTAGGATGTCGGATGATCTGAGTTAGGGTTTTGGATGATCTGAGTTAGGGTGTGGGATGATCTGAGTTAGTGTGTCGGATGATCTGATTTAGGATGTCGGAGGGCTTGAGTTTGGGTGTTGGAGGGCCTGAATTTGGGTGTCGGAGGGTCTTAGTCTGATTCACAGAGGATTTGAGTCAGGGTAGGAAAGGATCTGAGATATGGTTGTAAAGTATTTTAGTTAAGGTCGGGAGAGGATATGAAGAAAGAAAGAAAGAAAGAAACTCAGAAGGAAAGAAAGAAAGTAAGGAAGGAAAGAAAGACGATGGAAAGAAAGAAAGAAAGAAAAAAAGAAAGAAAACAATTTCTTAGAAAAATTTAGAGAAGTCCTACTAATTAATGATTTCGAACCGAAATATCAAAACACCACCATTAACGCATTATAATATTTACTGAAGTAGTTTATGTTGAATTTCAGCCTTTTTTTTTTCTTCTTTTTTATCCTTAAAATGGATCGCCTGTCACAGATCATTTCTTCTTTTGAGTTGCACTTAACAAAAAGATTGAGAAGCGCTGTTTAATACACTGCTTTTATAAATGCTTGACTTCTACGTAATTCAGTGCTGGTTTTTTGGAAAGAAGGCCGCTATATTATAGTAAAGAAAGAAAAAGTCCCTGCAAGGTATATCTCAAAGAAGACATTGTAGAAGTCAATAAATATTTCAAAGGGAGCAGACCGTATCACAGAGCTGGTATCAGACGGAGGGGGGGGGGGAAGGGGGGGGGGGAGAGGTTCACGGTATCAGTGGAATGTCTCATATCACGAAAGAGATGGAGAATACCAGGTCAGGTTTTTCTGGCTCTGCAGAGAAACACAGAAGGCTGAGATGTCATAAAATATAACAAGATGAAGGTAGGCATATCTAAGAGTGCACGTGTAGCAGTGGAGGAAATACCAGCCAGACATCTGTAGCGGGACTGCCCTGAATATGAGGCACAAAGATGACACACAGGGGGTGGGGGGTGGGGTGGGGTGGTGTCACCAAAGCCAATTCAGACCAATGCTGTAAGAGATGTCGACAAGATAAGGAGGATATCCAGATTCAGAAGAAAAAGGAGCAGAAGGAGGAGGAAGAGAAGAAGAAGGAGGAAGAGGAAGAGGAGAAAGAGAAGAAGAGGAAGTTTTAAATGTCATACATCTGATAAACATCAGATTGTACGCTGCTGCAATAACATGATAAAGTAACGAAACCCAGTCTTCGCCCATCCTTCAGCTACAACTACACCAGCTATAAACCCACAATCATATTCCCTCTCTACTAAGTTCTACTCGTTCCTCACCTGTAACTTACATTCCAGAACCCACACACTCTCATACAAACCACGTTCATCTAGTCCACCAACCCTTTTTCCAGCTAGATTACCATTTTATATCTTTCTCTCTCCTTTCCGCTTTCCACACCCACTCTTTACTACCAACCTATCACATTTCAAGTTTTTCGTTTAAACATTCATAACACTCCACCACGCCCGCTCTCGGACACAGCTTCTTGCAAGTTACAGCTAAATGCTCCCATTTTGTCTATTATTTGTTTCCGTAATTATTTCTTGTATACAGCTAATGTGAATTTATATTTTCTCTTCTTTCCCTGCTTCTTTGTCCTGTATGATTTTATATGATAAAGGAGGGAGTGTAGACGTTGTCCGATTGGCCAGTCAGCGACCCTTAGCTGATATGCTAGCGTCAGGGTTAGCGAACCTTAGTTAACTAAGACCCTGTCCCACCTCTCTGTTGGTACCTCCGGCAACAGGCATAACCTGGCTAACGGGGCAGGGATCGCCATAGTCCCCATGGTGGTGGAGTCTTCTAAAGAAGCATTGCACATCCCGTGCTTTTAAGCTGTGCTCCGGGACTGAAAAAATAGCAGCCTCAACTCGCTGCCACGCAGATGCGATGCTGTACCTCAACACCTCCACAGCACCTGCTGTAAAGAACACCAGCTCTCAGTTACAGGTAGGTAGCACAAGTAAAGACAAGACAAGACACGCTGTGATAAAGGAGTAAACCAAAACTATACAACTGTGTGCTCACTAACTAATAAAGCGTGCCCTACTTTTGATTTTTATAGTTTTAGCATTAAGTACAATTCCACTCTATTCTCTGTATTACCTTTTACCCCACAAAACAGACTTCTAATCTTATATCACATTAATTTGTATGTTTTCTTATCTTCCTTACGAATTGTTTACCCATAAAGACCTCCAAGAAGGCAAATTCAAAGCAATATTTTTATGCAGCTTATAAAAAAAGGTAGTGAATTGTAAATTTAACAGCAGAAGAAGAAGAAGAAGAATGAGAAGAAATATCTTGAAACAGAAGGTTGCCAGAAGGTGCCATTCATGAAACGTCCATCTGGTCGGCTCAATAATTGATCGTCTGGGGACTTCTTATCTTCACGCTTAACGCGTCTTGGAAAATGTGACAAGTGACACTCTAATTGACACAGACTGTCAGATTAGAGATGACGCCGCTGGAAATTTATATTTCAGATCCAAAAGAAAAAAAGAAAACTCGATATATGCAGGCCCACCCAGTCTTTGCTTGGCCTTTGTTTAAAAAAAAAACCCCAGCGTCTGGTCATTCAACGTGAAACCACTGGTTGTTGCTTTTTATTTCTGTTTTCCTCTCTCACAATAGAGACTGGACTTCATAGAGGAACTTTGTAAGACGATACAAAGCTATTTCCTCCATCTTGCCTTCAGCGCTTAACCTTAGTAGTTGGACATTCTGTTTTCATCCACTATGAGTCTCAACTAAAATATAAGAAGCCATCCGAGTTCTGGAACAATGCACAAGCTGGAGGCCGCCCCCCCCCCCCAGCCCTTTTCCCTGGGTCTGTGGGCCTGTGTCAGTCATGCATGTCTCTTGCGGAACTTTGCCTCCCTAACAGCACTCCTGTAGGCTTCTCGGTTATAAGCAAGATGCCCTGCTGCTGATACATCCATTTGCAGATTATCAACGATGTCTTGCAGCCATCTTCACTTTTGTCTTCCTCTCTTTCTTTTTCCCATTATGTACCCTTCCAAGACGGTCTTCTCTAGATTATGAAGACGTTTAGTGTGTTCAAAACATTTTAAGCTTTCTCTTACTGTACTAGCCAGCCTTCTTCAATATTTAGTTCTTGTAGAATGGATACATTTGTTCTTTTTTGTGTCCATGATATTTGAAAGACTCTTCTGTAGCATTTACATTCAAAGGCATTTATGTGTTTCTCAGCTGTTTTGTTAAGTGTCCAGGTCTCACAGCCACAGGTTGCGATGGGAAAGACGCATGCCCTTAAAAATCTTATTTTTATAGTTCTGTCTGTCCCTCTCTCGTGTACAGAGGATATAATGGCACTTTTCGTCACAGAACATGAGAACAGAATTCTGAAAAGTTTCTCTCACCGCGGATTCTGAAACATATGACAGATTCTTGTTCATTCATGGCTCGCTTTTGGTCACTTCGCTTTTTCCCTCGGTTTCTCAACTACAGCCTTCCCCTATTCACTCGCCGCGAAGTTCGCTGTTTCATCGTGTTTCGCTTCCGATGCCTCTAGGAGTCTTTTCATTCGTCACGCTGAAGGAGCCCAAGAGAAGAAAGCAGTTTAACAATCTTTAAATCTTAGACGTGTGTCTCTAGTACTACAACTGATCAATGATGGTTTATCGTGGCAGTGATAATTTATATTGCTATTATCAGATGTATGAAGCAAAGATTGTGGCAGTGATAATTTATCTTTGCTATTATCAGATGTATGAAGGAAAGATTGTGGCAGTGATAATTTATATTGCTATTATCAGATGTATGAAGCAAAGATCGTGGCAGTGATAATTTATCTTTGCTATTATCAGATGTATGAAGGAAAGATTGTGGCAGTGATAATTTATATTGCTATTATCAGATGTATGAAGCAAAGATTGTGGCAGTGATAATTTATCTTGCTATTATTAGATTTATGAAGGAAAGATGTGGCAGTGATAATTTATCTTGCTATTATTAGATTTATGAAGGAAAGATGTGGCAGTGATAATTTATCTTGCTATTATCAGATTTATGAAGGAAAGATGTGGCAGTGATAATTTATCTTGCTATTATTAGATGTATGAAGCAAGGATTAGCACTGATAATGATAATAGTATGAAAGGGAGAAACTACATTAGCTTGCCACGACAAGGATGATAAAGCTACAGGGGATCCATGCACCCGCTGTCACTGCAGGCAACGAAACAGGCGATACATTAGCTAAAGAAAGGCACCAAGAACGAACAATTCAGGCACAGAATATCGCTACAGGAAATAAAAACACTAGATGAAAGGAAATACTAAAACACCTGGACACAAAGGACGCATGGCAACCACCCAAAGGGTAAGGCTAAACAAACAACAAACCACAAAATATTCAGGCTACGAGCCGGACACTGCTTCAAGATCACGGCTGCGCCATCAGCCCAGTGCATGTGACAGGACAGCTCCCCCCCCCCCACCAACACCCATCCCCAGACTCACGCGCACATACTACAGACCTGCACCATGTACAGAGACCAGACCTGCACCATGTACAGAGACCAGACCTGCACCATGTACAGAGACAGGATCTGCACCATGTACAGAGACAGGATCTGCACCATGTACAGAGACCAGACCTGCACCATGTACAGAGACCAGATCTGCACCATGTACAGAGACCAGATCTGCACCATGTACAGAGACCAGATCTGCACCATGTACAGAGACCAGATCTGCACCATGTACAAAGACCAGACCTGCACCATGTACAGAGACCAGATCTGCACCATGTACAGAGACCAGACCTGCACCATGTACAGAGACCAGATCTGCACCATGTACAGAGACCAGACCTGCACCATGTACAGAGACCAGACCTGCACCATGTACAGAGACCAGACCTGCATCATGTACAGAGACCTCGGAGCCCATGTATGGCCCAGAGACAGAGACAGAGAGAGAGAGAGACATAGAGAGAGAGAGACATGAAGGAGAAGCTCTGGGGTTCCTGCGAAGACCCGATGCTGACGCAGGATTCATGCAGGCGATCCAGCTCCCTGTTTAGAAAGATGAGCATACGAAGAAGAAGAGGAGAATAAGAAGGAGAAGAAGAAGAGGAGGAGAGGAAGAAGAGGAGAAGAAGAAGAGGAGAAGAAGAAGAAGAGGAAAAGAAGAAAAAGAAGAGGAAAAGGAAGAGAAGAAGAGGAGGAGAAGGAAGGAGGAGAAGAAGAAAAGGAGGAGGAGAAGAAGAGGAAAAAGAGGAGGAGAAGAAGAAGAAGAAGAGGAAGAAGAGGAAGAAAAGTAGGAGGAGGAGAAGAAGAAGAAGAGGAAAATGAGAAGAAGAAGAAGAAGAAGAAAAGGAGAAGAAGAAGAGGAGAAGAAGAAAAAGAAGAGGATGAGAAGAAGAAGAAGAAGAAGCAACAAAAAAATAATAATAAAAAATACCATCTCTTGAAACTTAAAAAAAAAAACCGCACTTTCTTCTATGCTATGAAAAAAAATGTATTGCTACTTTCGTTCATTCTTTCATTTAATTAGTCAAATATTTATTTATTTCATTTCAGTCCATAAAGACTTTTCATTTGTTATACCATTTTATCAGTTCTATCAATATGCAGCTGGATTTTTCCTCTAATTTCCGACATGACGTAAGCAGTCTGAACTGGTATAGACTGAGTGGTCTTGCTTGAAGTGGTATAGACTGATTGGTCTTCGCTGAATTGGTATACAGTGAGTAGTCTTTCTTTGGATTAAATCTGAGCTTTAACTCTTTGCACGGCAGCGTGACAGTCGCTATTGTTCATAACAGAGTTTGTCCATAATTTGATCAGCTTCGACTGTCCGAGAACTAAAGAAGAAGATGTCCCGTCACAACGAGTGTACTCTGGATTACCAGGGGAGAATCAGCAAGACCGTACAATTTACTCGAGGGCAAGTTTGTCCAAATGAAAAGCCAAGACAGTTGGTGATCTTGACTTTGCCAAGGTAATCGAGTGAATCTTTTTTTTAAAAATTTAAGCGGTCTTTAAGAAACTAGTGATGTAGTTTCATAGAAATGTAATACTCTTGTTCATAGAAATGTAATACTCTAACAAGAGCTACAATATTTGATGGAGAGTCGCTACATGACATTAGGAGCAGAGAGTCCATCTCTCTGTGGGCGGTATTTAAGCAGAGCATTCTGAACGGATTGTAGCGGAGACCAACAAATGGGAAGATTGACAGATGACAAAAGCAACAACCTGGCGCTACAAAGGGATCCGGTAGACAAAAAACGAGAACGGGACGAGACAAGGTGGAAGATCATCATCCATCATTCGTTTTCTGAAAGTTGCCTCTTCTGGTTTTCCTCAGTTCTTCTTACACACTTTTATTCAGAAGGCAGTTAAACTCACTTCTTGACAATTTCCATAATGTCCTTTTACGAGGGCGAGTCAAAATGTAACCGCAAATAAAAGAAAGTAACCATAGAAATACATGTGAGAGAAGACATTTTGGCTCTCCCTCGAGTTTTTACAAATATTTTTCATTCGTAATATCCTTTGATTTGCGACTACTTTTTTACTGGCCCCAAATTAATTGCATTAAGACACTTTTCAATCTGTCACATTTTCGTTGTTTTCTTACTGTTAGTTTATCTTATCTTACACGAAAGAGCCGATAAAATGTATTATTTCTCTTATTTGTCTCAGGGAATTATAAAACTGCAGTTGTATCTTTTGTATAAACTAAACTTTTATATATATATAGTTTCTCTCTCTCTCTCTCTCTCTCTCTCTCTCTCTGAACTTTAAATGCCCAAGGTATACGGGGCTTCCGCAAGGCTTTTCTACAAACATCTATCTTTCGGCTTTTTGAGTATACAGTTATATATATATATATATATATACACACATATATATATATATACGAGATCATACCGAAAGTCATGAGCAAATTTTTTTTAACAATCAGAATTTACAGATAGAGAAAATATAAATGTATCACCTTAAACTGCATCCTTTTCTTCACTTTTCAACATAATCTCCATTTCTCTGCACACATTTTCCCCACCGCTCTGCAAATTTGAAAATACCCTCCCAGTAGAATTTCGTTCCAGCTGACCGATGATGGCACAGATGCAATGTGTTTTTGGACATTCTCTCCTGAGGGACCCAGCGGGCACAAACTTTTCTATAGCCTAGGGTTTCAATCATTTCCTGTACTGCGTTGTGTCCTATTCCAAGATTTACAGCGATTTCAGATACTGTGACACGTCTCTCTTCTTTAATGATGTCCTCAACCTTTTCCACGCTGCGTTTAGTGGAGGCAGTTCGAGGGCGACCGCTGCGAGGCATATCTTGGACGCTCGTGTTTCCATCTTTGAAATGTTTCACCCACCTCTTAACATTACTAGCACACATACACAGATCTCCATAAGCAAGTTGAGTATTTGGTGGATTTCAGCAGCGAGGATTTCCTCTTTAACGAGGAACTCAATAACAGCACGTTGACGAAAGGAAACTTTAGCACCTGCCATTTTGTTTCTGATCCGCATGGCCACGTGGCACATGATGGCGAAGTCATGTGACCTCTACAAGAATTGCAAAGGATCCAGATTAAAGTGATACATTCATATTTTCTCTATCTATAAATTCTAATTTTTAAAAAATATTTGCTCACGACTTTCGGTATGATCTTCTTATATAGTGTTTTCTCTTTTAACATATCTCTATGTATATAGAACGTAGAACGTCATTTCACGTGTAGTTTCGTGAAGCCAGTGAATGCCTTCAGTATTTCGTATTTTTTCAGTTTTATAAGTATTTGTACCGTTCGATTCTTTGTCAAGTGAGTCTTCAGAAATTACCAAACTGATGTTAGCCACAGCAAGGATGATCATGCCAAACATTTTATTTTCTCTCTTCCATATTTCCCCATCCTTTTTTTTTACCTATTTATTTTGGCAAAGAGGGGTTGGGGAGGGGAGGAATATAACAGCGGAATAATGTAGCAGGTAGGGGGATCATGGGAGAAGTAACTGGGAAGAGGATAGCAGTACACGTGCTTGGTATCCGCGTCGTAGATTATGTTTCAAGGAAGACAGGGAACTTAAAGAAGGACTGCCTCCTTCAGGTTATGCTGCAAGAAGCGTGCCACACAAGGCATCCAGGCTCCACAGCACATCCTGCAGCTCTGCTCCCTCTACCAAGAATCCAGAACTTGACTCTGCTCACGGGGAGGTACACTGGATGACAAAATTTGGGGACGCGAAACATGAACTTTAAAAGACTTCACCTGTTTACCCAAATAGGTATATGCGATATTAAACGTCATAAGAGTTTAAAGAAGACAGCCTTGGAGGGGTGCATGATGGGAAAAAGACAGAGAGAAACACTAAGGCGAAGATGGCTGAAAGGCATCGTTGACGATCTGCAATGGACACATCAGCAGCAGGCAACTTTGCTTAGAACCAAGTGGCCTACAGGAGAGCTGTTAGTGAAGCAACGTTCCGCAAGGGATATGCAAATGACTGACTGAATGACTGAAGTATAGGCGTCTGGTGCAAGAACCTTGGAAAGCAGTAGAAGAAGAAGATGTTACGAGAGGCGACTCAATGAAGCCGGATTCTTCATGGCTAAGGCGTTAGAGCGAAGTATGTAGGATTGACCTGTTACACTTAAAAAGAGTTCTGTGACCACAGCTTCTCTAGTATGAACATTTGTACTCCCGTCTTACCTTTGGATGTGTACAGCACAAGATTGAAGGTCGTATGTGTACAGTAAAAGAATGAAGGTCGTATGTGTACAGTAAAAGAATGAAAGTCGTATGTGTACAGTAAAAGAAAGAAGGTCGTATGTGTACAGTAAAAGAATGAAGGTCGTATGTGTACAGTAAAAGAATGAAGGTCGTATGTGTACAGTAAAAGAATGAAGGTCGTATGTGTACAGTAAAAGAATGAAGGTCGTATGTGTACAGTAAAAGAATGAAGGTCGTATGTGTACAGTAAAAGATTGAAGGTCGTATGTGTACAGTAAAAGAATGAAGGTCGTATTTATACAGTACAAGAATGAAGGTCTCTGTTTGAACTGTCCTTCTGTAGCAGAAGACACTGAGAAAACGATATTCTTTTTTCAGCTCTTATTGTTCTCTCTCTCTCTCTCTCTCTCTGTCTCTCTCCCAGCGTTTATTATTTTCTCTCTTCCTCTCTCAGCTTTTATTATTCTCTCTCTCTCAGCTTTTTGTTCTCTCTCTCTCAGCTTTTTTTCTCTCTCTCAGCTTTTATTGTTCTCTCTCTCTCTCTCTCAGCTTTTATTTTTTCTCTTTCTCTCTCTTTCAGTTTATATTGTCCTCTCTCTCAGCTTTTATTGCTCTCTGTCTCTCTCTCTCAGCTTTTATTGCTCTCTGTCTCTCTCTCAGCTTTTATTGTTTTCTCGCTCTGAGCTTTTATTGTTCTCTCTCTCAGCTTTTATTGTTCTCTTCTGTCTCTGTCTCTCTCTCTGTCTGTCTGTCTCTCTTTCTCAGCTTTTATTGCTATCTTTTTTTCTCTCCCTTACAGCTTTTATTGTTCTCTCTCTCAGTTTTTACTGTTGTCTCACTCTCTCTCTCATCTTTTATTGTTCTCTCTCTCAGCTTTTATTCTTCTCTTTCACTCTCTCTCTCCCAGCTTTTATTGTTCTCTCTCTCTCAGCTTTTATTGTTCTATCTCTCACCTTTTAATGTTCTCTCTCTCTCATCTTTTATTGTTCTGTTTCTCTCTCTCTCTCTCTTCCAGGTTTTATTCTTCTCTCTCTCTTAGCTTTTATTGTTCTCTTTTTCTCTCTCTCTCTCTTCCAGGTTTTATTCTTCTCTCTCTCTCAGCTTTTATTGTTCTCTTCCTTTCTCTCTCTCTCTCTTCCAGCTTTTATTCTTCTCTCTCTCTCTCAGCTTTTATTTTTCTCTTTCACTCTCTCTCTCTCTTCCAGCTTTTACTCTTCTCTCTCTATCTCACCTTTTATTGTTCTCTCTCTCAACTTTTATATATTGTTCTCACTCTATCTCTCTGTCTGTCTGTCACTCTCTCAGCTTTTATTGTTTTTCTCTCAGCTTTTATTTTTCTCTCTCTCAGCGTTTATTGTTCTCTCTCTCTCCCTCTCAGCTTTTATTGTTCTCTCTCTCTCTCTCAGCTTTTATTGTTTTCTCTCTCAGCTTTTATTGTTCTCTCTCTCTCTCAGCTTTTATTGTTTTCTCTCTCAGCTTTTATTGTTTTCTCTCTCAGCTTTTATTGTTCTCTCTCTCAGCTTTTATTATTTTCTCTCTCTCTCTCTCTCAGCTTTTATCATTTTCTCTTTCTTTCTCTCTCTCTCTCTCTCTCTCTCACAGCTTTTATTGTTCTTCCTCCCCCAATTTCTCTCTCTCTCTCTTAGCTTTTATTGTTCTCTCTCTGTGTTATCTATCTCTCTCTCAACTGTTATTGTTCACTCACTGTCTCTCTCTCTCACACAAGCACTCTCTGTCTCTATCTCTCTCTTTCCCTCTTTCTCTCTCTGTCCTTCCTTCACTCTCTCCCTTTCCCTCCTTCTCCCTCTCACTCTCCCTCCCCCTCTCTTTCTTTCCCTTTTTCTCTCCCTCACTTGCTCACTCTCTCTCCACTCTCTCCCTCTCTGTCTTTGTCTGTCTCCTCCTCAAGCTTTCTTTCTTCCTGGCACTCGTTCATTTATTTATTATCAACTTCATTTACCTTTCCAACCTTAACTGTGGCGCCACCTTAGGCCTTTTTTTTTCAAGCAAAAACTCGTTTTATATTTGCCTGCAGTTAAGTTTAACTTTACAACTGCTATTTATCATTACAACTGCTATTTATCTTTACAACTGCTATTTATCTTTATAACTGATATTTATTTTACAGCTGCTATTTATCTTTACAGCTGTTATTTATCATTAAAACTGCTATTTATGATAAGAAACATGGAAGCTGAAGTCCACCTGTACAACTGTCCGTTGACAAACCTACTGCCTTGTCGCAGCTGGGCTATTGCACTCCTTCAGATGTTCCACTTGTGACTCACTATATGAGAAATAGTTCTGTGTCCCAGAAGCTATTGTATTATATTCCGGAAGCTACTGTACTATGTCTCGGAAGCTATTGTACTATGTCTCCGAAGCTATTCTTCTGTGTTTTGGAAGCTAGTGTACTATGTCGCGGAAGCTATTGTACTGTGTCTCAGAAGCTATTGTACTATGCCTCGAAAGCTGTTATACTATGTCTCGGAAGCTATTGTACTATGTTTCAGAAGCTATTGTACTATGTTTCGGAAGCTATTGTACTATTTTCGGAAGCTATTGTACTATGTTTCGGAAGCTATTGTACTATGTTTCGGAAGCTATTGTACTATGTCTCAGAAGCTGTTGTACTATGCCTCGGAAGCTATTGTACTATGTCACGGAAGCTATCATACTATGTCTCGAAAACTATTGAACTGTGTCTCGGAAGCTATTGTTCTATGTCACGGAAGCTACTGTACTATGTCACGGAAGCTATCATACTATGTCCCTGAAGCTATTGTACTGTGTCTCGGAAGTTATTTTTCTATGTCCGAATTTGCAACATTTCTATACTTTTTTTCATATGGACACATGTTACCATACAGATCAAATGATGTAGCTAACATATGTGGTTTTTAAAACTTTTACGTGAACTAGAAAAAAAAAACATTATTTGGTATTGCATATGAAAGCATCCAGAGACAATTGCTACGGCCTCTCTGCTTTTACAAATCTGTTTCAGTCACATTAATTTCAGTTTTAGAACACTGTGATTCGTTAAATTGCTGTTTTTATACTACGTATGCAGGAAACTCTCTACCGTAGAGAGCGGAGCAACAACACAACTCCTTCAGATCATCAGAGGAAGACAAGTGTTTCGGCCCTAATAAACTCCTGACACTCTAAGGGGGGTGGGCCCCTCTGGGTCACGACTCCCAGAGGTCTTGCGAGTTGTTGCTTTTTTTTTTTCCCGGTCCCAGGATTGAACCCATGATCTTCCAGTTGCCACTGCACTTTTTTGAAGTGCGTCTTTAGCGATCCAGCCACGGAGGACTGGTATTGGTTGTGGCAAATGAAATTACTTATGTTCCCAATGCTTGTTTCGCATACTCCACAGCCAGCATGAGGCCTTTTCTGCTGTTTCTGAAAGGCTTCTCAATGCCCTTGCTTTTGCTTGTCCCTTTATGCCCAGTTGCTTACATAGGTCATATGCTGATGTTGCTACGAATCCTCTTGCTCCCACTTCTACAGCTATCACTTTTGCCCTGATTCCTGCCCCCTGCCTCAGTTGCTTGACCAGATCATTGTACTTCTCCAATTTGAATAAATGCTGTTCCTCTATTCTAGTTTCGTATGGGACCGTAAGCTTGATCATTATTAATTCCTGTTTTCCTGTGGAGTACACTACAATGTCCGG
This sequence comes from Achatina immaculata, assembly GCA_009760885.1. Classification (NCBI taxonomy): domain Eukaryota; kingdom Metazoa; phylum Mollusca; class Gastropoda; order Stylommatophora; family Achatinidae; genus Lissachatina; species Lissachatina immaculata. The sequence continues at coordinate 15,427,754 of CM019699.1, forward strand.
TCGCATTCATGTGTTCTTGATGGCAGTCGGGTATTCTCTTCTTCCTGGAAGGTCCGCTATCACATCCCAGTCATTTGTACCATCTAGCAGTGATGGTAAGGGAATGTCCCTGATTTCAATATTTGATGTCGTACCAGCACCTATGAAGTATTTAGGTGGGACCTCAACTCTTTTGCTGTTATTTGCTTTATCTTTTGCCCTGTCTACGATGGCTACTAGTTCCTGCAACACTCTGTTGTGCCGCCAGGTGTACCGTCCTTGCCCTAAAGACACTCTACATGCTGATAGCACATGCTGACGTAATTAGTAAATCTCGTCAGTCAGTCATTTGCATGTCCCTTGCGGAACTTTGATTTCTTAACAGCTCTCCTGTAGGCCTCTCCGTTGTAATCAAGATGCCCTGTTGATCATGCGTCCATTCGCAGATCATCAAAGATGTCTTGCAACCATCTTCGCTTTGATCTTCCTCTCTTTCTTTTTCCTATTACGTACCCTTCCAAGACTGTCTTCTATAAATTCTCATATGTCCAAAATATTAAAGTTTTCTCTGTTTAATTAATTCTCTTTTACTAGCCAACCTTCTTCAATAGTAAATCTCATGTGTTCGCTTTTATTTGGTTTTTGAAATATTGTAATTGTAGTCTTTAGACTGTGTAACAGTATATGTGAGATAACTGTTGTGTTTTCAGAAAGGGCATTTGTTGTGAGTCTCTTTGTGAACTGTCCCGTGCTCGACAGAGGCCCGGCACGTGGACTGTGCAACTCGTGACAGGGTGGAATTGTGGGAGAAAAGGCTGAGCGAGTTAGTCTATGTTTGGATATGTAAAGGAGAGGATGTTGTTTGTACTGTCGCTGTCGTGAACATGAATGTCGCTGTTGTGAACATGGATGTCGCTGTTGTGAATATGAATGTCGCTGTCGTGAACATGAATGTCGCTGTTGTGAACATGGATGTCGCTGTTGTGAATATGAATGTCGCTGTTGTGAATATGGATGTCGCTGTCGTGAACATGAATGTCGCTGTCGTTAACATGGATGTTATATGGATTCTGAGTCTTCGATGGATGAAAGGACAGGCCATGTGGCAGAGGCAATCTCCCGACTGTCGTTTTATCATCATTATCATCCGCATCTTCCCCAAATTCGCCAATAAACCTCATTGTCCACGTGATACCCAGGACTTGCTTGAGATCTGTGCCTGCTGTTGCTGATGTGAGGTTATGTAAGAGCCTGGTAGTAGAGAATAACTAGACTTTGCGGAAGTTAACCCAGCATCGTTCAGCGAATCACGGCCTGCAGTAAAGATCCCGACCTTACATGTAAAAGATGACAGATAAATGAGGGGCCCAGTTACCAAGAAGAAATACTATTTCAACTGCTCAAATGATAATCTAGTATATCTTAAATGGGCACTGTTCTGTACTTTTTAGTTCCGTAAATAGTTCATAATCATCAGAATGGACATCAAAAGAGTAACAATAATGGATGCGCACTTGATTCTAGAGAATTTATTCTCTCAATCTCACGACATAAGAAAAAATAACAATGTGCCATCCTTAGTCAGTGGGAACTTTCTGGTTATTAAAGATGGAAGAAAGTCTGAGAGCGTCTATCGTGGCTGTTTACGGTTAGCTCCGCTCGCTGGCCCTAACTACAACATTAAACGGACCCAGTTATTCCGTCGACTAGAACAGGCGGCCTTGCCTGACTCACACGGCCGCTATCGTTCACCCTCGCCTGCTGCTGGCTCGGTATCTCTCCGTACGGGAGTGTGCGCGCCGGTTCCTCACCTCTCGCTTGACTTTGCCGAGTCAATCAACTGGCCGGAGCCCGGAGTCTAGTGATGACTGGAAGACTGCAAGCGAAAGTCCGGTCCGGCAGCTTCCTAGTTTGAGCCCTATTTCTGTTTTAATTTCCATGACTGGATTTATTAAGATTTTGTATTGTTGTGATCTTCATATTGGTGGCTTTACCTGGAAACTGAAAAGATGAAATAGTTATCATTCCACTCAGTGCTTCTGGCCCGGGCTGTGTGTATAAAAATTGGACAGGAGTTATGAAGAAATAATTCGTAAGCAACTGCTGTAGAAATGACGTAGCTACAAATAAGTTTTGTGTATGAAAGTGTCTTGGCCAGCCTTGGGTAGGATTTCGTTAGCTCCTTCATTTAGCTCGGTGTAATTAAGCGTCAGCTGCCATTTGTTTCCGTTTTGTGCGGTCCTTAGTACTTCTAATCTGACCAGTTGCTTTCACTTGATGGTGCCACATGGTCGCCTTGAACTTTGTGTCGCAGTTACGCTCCTTTTGGCACAAGCACGCCCTACTTCGGCTGGGCGCATTTTTTTAAAGGATCGGGTTCATATTCTCGCTGCGATACCTATTCACGTGACCACACTGCAGACTGTTTCAAGCGGCACCAATGGAAGATAGGATAGGGTCTTGGCCCGGCTGTGGTTCGCCAACCTTGTGGGTCTTCGCCTCTGTTCATGTTATTCTCTGGATCCCCTGTCTTATCGTTCCTCTAAGTTTTCCTGTGTTTATTATTTATATCGTTTTATAATTTCTAACTCTTTCATTTATTTTCGGTTTCAAAATCTGCCGCTTCATTGTTCCATCGTGTCTCAGAAAACGTCTTAATTTGATTGCCTGTTCTTCCAGAATATTTGCAGTCTCTCTCTCTCTCCTCTCTCTCTTTCTCTCTCTGTCTCTCATAAAACGTCTTAATTTGATTGCCTGTTCTTCCAGAATATTTGCAGTCTCTCTCACCTCTCTCTGTCTCTCAGAAAACGTCTTCATTTGATTGCCTGTTCTTCCAGAATATTTGCATTCTCTCTCTCTCCTCTCTCTCTCTCTTCTCTCAGAAAACGTCTTCATTTGATTGCCTGTTTATCCAGTATATGTGCAGTCTCTCTCTCCTCTCTCTCTCTGTCTCTCTGCCTGTGTGTCTCTCTCATTCTCTGTCTCTTAAATAAAACCCACAGACCCCCCCCCCCCAAAAAAAAAAATCTCATCTTCTAAAATATCTAGGATATTCTTCAGTTAGCCCTACACAGCTAGGATATTCTTCAATTAGTCCTACACAGCTAGGATATTCTTCAGTTAGCCCTACACAGCTAGGATATTCTTCAGTTAGCCCTACACAGCTAGGATATTCTTCAGTTAGCCCTACACAGCTAGGATATTCTTCAGTTAGCCCTACACAGCTAGGATATTCTTCAGTTAGCCCTACAAACATTGAGCAAATGTTGGATCTGCATAACACTATAACATTCTTGTTTCACATTTACTAACATTCACCTAACTATTAGCTCCTTCCTCGTGCCGTGAGAGAAGACGTTTCTGACATTTTCCTAATTTAGATGTGATTTCAGCCGTGAATTTGTCATCTGCTATAGTATTGTTTTGCGTGTTTCAAACTATTTTATCGTAACAGCAAATGCAGGAAACATGTAGAATATGTGATGTTTTTACTGGCACAAAAAAGAGTAGGAAAAGAAATTATAACACAACTGAAATAGAGAGAGAGAGAGAGAGAGAGGGAGGGAGGGAGAGAGAACTAAAATATTTTAAACTTTAAATAAGATGTTGAATGTACAATGAACAGTCAAGAAAACCAATGAAGAAGTCTTAAGAGAGGCTGGATTTAAAAAGCAAGTTATAGCAAAAGATCAGAGGCAGACAAACGAGATGTATAGGAGATTTTTCTGAGAAGATGAAAGTTGGAACACATTGTGACAACTGGAAAAATTGAAGGAAGAAGAGACAGAGGAAGACAGAGAGAGAAGTTACTGAATGGGCTGTCAGTGTGGCTAGGAAGAAGGTCACTGGCGGATCTCATAATCAAGTCTAAAGACAAGGAATGGTAGAGAGAAATGATCGCCTATGCCACGCGGCTTGGCACTTGAGATGAAATGTAAAGAGAAAACTATTGGACAAAATCGCAACAAGGACAACGATACTAACGATGAGCGACATGAAGAGACAAAGTAGAAGAAAGTTTGATCCTGTCCGTGTGATGTTAATATATTCGGAAAAAAAACGTTAGTTTGTTCATGTACCATTAGTTTGTTCAGGTAACAATTATGGCTTCTTCGTGTAATATTACGATTTCTTAATGTAACATTAGCTCTATTGTGTAAAGTTATTTTGTTCATGTTGACACTTTTTAAAAATGTTTTAATTCGTTCATGTAATATTAGTTTGTTCAGACAGCATTAGGTTGTTCATGTAAAGTTTTTACGTCTTCATTTAGCATTCGTTTGTTCGTGTAAAATTATGGCGTCTTCATTTAACATCATATTATGTATATAACGTTAGCATTAATATTAGTTTGTTCATGTAACTTAAGTATATTTATGCATCATTAGTTTGTTCATGTAACATTATTATGTTCATGTAACGTCATTATTTCACGTATCATTAGTTTTTTTCCACCTTATATCATTATTATGTTTATGTAACATTATTATGTTCATGTAACGTCACTAGTTCACCATAGTTAGTTTCCCCCCTCCCCCCTTATATAATTGTTTCTTCATGTACTATTAGTTTGTTCATGTAATGCCAGTTTGTTCACTTATCATTAGTTCATGTAACCATCACAAAAGACGAACAATGCCCGAGATACTCAGAGACTAATTTTTTGTTCTTGGTTAACTCTTGCAGTCACTCTCGTCTTGGCACACAAAATCACGTCATAAACAGTGCTCAGTCTCTCTGTTTATTTTTTTTTTCATTCCCTGATGTGAAACAGACGAGATTGGCTGGCAATGTATTGTTCATAACAAATCATCAGTCGAAAGATGAACGAAAAGTCCAAATGAGAAATATACACAACGTTGAATTTAGTTTACTGAAGATTGAAATTCTCCTTATTGAGCTAAATGAGTCTCTCTCTCTCTCTCTCTCTCTCTCTGTCTGTCTCTATCTCTTTCTATATATATATATATATATATATATATATATATATATCTGGTCCATGCCCATCAGGCGTTGGCCGCCACTGATTTCCACAACCACCTGTCCTTTGCTCTTTTTATAAGATGTATGTTGGACCTTTTTCCAAGCCACTGTTTTAATCCGTCAAGTATCTTTGCTTCTTTGTCTTCCTCTGTCCTTTTGTCCCTCTAGTCCACACCCCCCCCCCCCCCGTTGTTACTAAGGTGCTCTAGTTTACCTTTTCCCAAAACATGTCCCACAAATCCAGATTGTCGTGTTCTGATTTTCCGTAATTTCTCTTTTTTTTTTTTCCCCAGCCTCACTTAGAACCTCTTCATCTGTTTTCTTGGCTGTCCATGGTGTTCTCATCTTTCTTCTTAGAAACCACATCTCCGCTGCTTCCGGTAGATTATGAGTGCTCTTGGTTACTGTCCGTGGTTCGCTTCCTTATATCAGCACGGGTTCCATATAGCGCTGAATAACTCTCTTTCTGGTATTCATCGACAGTTTCATTGCATAGAATGTTTTTCATTTTCATTAATGTTGACTTGGCCTGGGGCTATTCTGCTCATTATTTCTGTTCAGCATCTTCCGTCTTGTGATATTATTCTTCCTATATACTTGAATTTCTCCACTTACAGGAGAGTAGTCTTACTAAAATTTTAGCTTTCAAGCAAGAGTAACGAGTCAAAGTATGACTATCATCCGTTAAAATAACACTGAGGGTCTGACATGATGCAGATGAAACAGTAGGACTCGGCAGCTGGCTCGAGATTTGAACCGTAATCTCAGCTCTATTGTAAACTATTGAAGACCATCCCAGTTGATATTCTACCTAGTTAATTTTAACGCGAGCAGCTAAAACCCAATATGCCCAGTGCAGAATGGCACAGGATGATAGTTCTAGTGATGATACCAGAAACGAATTACGAAAAAAATAATTACTCACGCTCTCTTGTCACCTGAGACCATCTTACATAATTGAACCGGGCGAGCTGTAAACTTTATTAATATTCTCCAGAAACCCGAGGAGCTTGGACTGATGGTGGAACGTGCGAGAGCGAATGTTTGTGGAAGAAAACGGTAAAGGATTAGATAAGAAACACGTTCCCTGCCAGCGTCTTTATGAGTTTCATTTAGCCCGACATCAGAGGCCTGCCTTGTGTCTGAATCTTCTATCTGATATTCCGCTCATCACTGGCCTGATGCTGTTCGATTTTGGCATTCAGCGACCCATAGCTGACATGGTTGCGTCAGGGTTTGTTACCCACAGCTGACATGGTTGCGTCAGGGTTTGTTACCCATAGCTGACATGCCAGAGTCAGGGTTGGCGACCCATAGGTGACATGCTAATCAGGGTTGGCGACCCATAGGTGACATGCTAGTCAGGGTTGGCGAGTCATACGTGACATGCTAGTCAGGGTTAGCGAGTCATAGGTGACATGCTAGTCAGGGTTGGCGAGTCATATCTGAGCAAAATCCTCCCCCACCTCTCCATTGGTACTCCAAGTAACAGGTCTAGCCTGGCCAACGGGGAAGGGATAGCCATGCCCCCCCCCCCCGCAAGGAGGTGGAGCCTGATAAAAAAGCATTGCATCCTATACTTTTTTATCTCACCTCAAGGACTGAAAAAATAACCTCCATAATCCCACCCGCGCGCCAACACCATAACATCTTCACAGAATGAGCTGCAAAGAATACCAGCTCACAGTTCTAGAGAAGAAGAGGAAGAAGAAGAAGAAGAAGAAGAAGAAGAATGTTATCAGATCCGAAAAAAAAGTATAGGATACTCAGTCAGCCATTCATTTGCATATCCCTTGCGGAACTTTGCCTTCCTAACAGCTCTCCTGTAGGCCTCTCGGTTGTGAGCAAGATACTCTGCTGCTGGTGCATCCATTTGCAGATCATCAACGATGTCTTACAGCCATCTTTGCCTTGGTCTTCCTCTCTTTCTTGTTCGCATTATGTACCCTTCCAAGACCCATGCGAGAATCCGTATAGCCTTCTCCCCCCCCCCCCCCCGATCAGGGTCACATGAAGTCATGGGAGCAGGTGGTGGATGGAATGGGAAAGCAGCCGACAGATAATGTTGGTTATGGTCACCATTCTATGATGGTAGGCAGATGGTCTCAATGTAGGGACAATGGCTACGATCACTGACTAGTACAGTCACTGCCCGGAAGGAAAGCAATGGTAAACTACCTTCTGGAAATATACCAAGAAACCCAAACAGCAACATAGGAAAAAAGATCTGGTGGCGAGTCCCCCAGGCCAGATAGACAGGATACTTACATCCTTCCCTTGATAGACAGGATACTTACATCCTTCCCTTGCCGCTAAATGTCACATGTTAGTTCGCCAAGATTTCCTGTCTTCGGCGAGTTTTTCAACCTCATCAAGGGATGTTATGCCCACTGAAATGGCCTCTCTTAAGAATGTCCTCTTTAGAGTTTCACGTGGTCGACCTCTTTTTCTTCGGCCTGCTGTGTTCCACTCGTTAGCTTGTTTGGGGGAAATCCTCTGATTGTTCTTTCTCATCACATGACCGACATAAGTCTATCTTTTTTTTTTCTGATCGCCCATGAGACAGGTTGTTGTTTGCTCATCTATCTTATCTCTGCTTTGTTCTTGAATTCCTTCCACTTTATATCAAGTATTTTCCTTAGATATGAATAGAATGTCCTTAGAGATACCATACCACCAGCTATAATTTTATAACTCTCATAATGTATTCATAATCTCGTTCACAGTAACTTTAATATCCCTTCCGGCATCCTTTAAGATGGATGGATTTTTTAAAACTGAAAAAAAAAAAAGAAAAATAAAATTAAATAAAGAGGAAAATTTCAGTGTACAGAAGCAAATGACATGTAATGTTATTGACAAGCTTCAAAGGGTACATGTGGACCAGTGAAACAACCGTAAGAATCGATACAAACGAAACAATGGTGAACAAAGACAGGGAGGGCAAAGAGATATCAATTGGTACACAGACACAGAGAAGCGAAGCATGACGGCAAGTTGCCGGCGGTGACATTAAAATAAAAGTCAACAATAGACTGCAAGGTAAACATTGGCAGAGCATGATCCCACAGTGAGAGAGAGAGAGAGAGAGAGAGAGAGAGAGAGAGAGAGAGGACGTGATCGCGGCTTTGCCCGGGGCATGATGCTATTCATTTTGCGGTGACTGTATCAATATTTGTATGACTTAACTTCTCTTCCTGGTCCACGATGTCATAGAACATAGTAGCGAATCTTGGAATCCACGCCACATTTATTGCGAGGCTGTCGACTCTAGGCTACGAATCCAGCTCGACTCCTGCGCCACAAATTTGTCCCGCAAATCTCTCTCTCTCTCTCTCTCTCACTCACTCTCTGAACCTTAAGTGCCCAAGTCACATGGGGCTTCTACAAATGCCTGTCTTTTGTCTTCTTTTTCTCCGCCCTTGACCAAGAGAACCCTCTATTGCACTGCATCCTTTCTGCTGTTCTTCTCTATGTCTCTTTTGGTCTACCCTTACTTCTGTTCCCCTGTAATGTCCATCTTAGTGCTGCTTTTGGTAGTGAGTTGTCAGTCATTCGGAGCACATGTCCCAACCATCGCCAGCGTCTTTCCTCAATAATTGCTGTCAGTGGCTTCATCGGCATTTCTGCCAACAAGATGTTATTTCTTATGGTGTTTGGCCAAAGCATTCTTCTAATTCTTTGTAAACATTTAGTCTGGAACGATTTCAACTTGTTTTCTGTAGTTCTGGTGACCGGAACCTGTGTGTATCTTATTCATGTATCAAACTACAGCGGTAAACTGTAGTATCTGTGATATCGGAGGGTCTACGTATAGAACGTTGGAGCTTTGGGTTTGTTTTTTTAGGCAGCGTTTATGGTTGTACACTAAGAATACACAGCGTTACACGAAAAGTTTCTAGCGGTACATGGAAGTGTTGCGCGAAAAGTTTCTAGCAGTACGTGAGTGCATGAAGAGTTGCGTGAAAAGTTTCTAGCAGTACGTGAGTGCATGAAGAGTTGCGTGAAAAGTTTCTAGCAGTACGTGAGTGCATGAAGAGTTGCGTGAAAAGTTTCTAGCAGTACGTGAGTGCATGAAGGGTTGCTAGCTGTATACGAAGAGTTTCTAGCAGTACACTCAGAGTTTCCAGTTCTACACAAAAGTTTCTAGTGGTAAACGGAGAGCTTCCAGCACAACATGTAGAGTTCCTAACGGTGCACACAGAATTTCTCGTAGTATACGAAATTTCCACACGTACTTATTTTACATTGCATGTAAAGCCAATATTTATATCTTATCTTTATTATCTTTCTGTCTCCATATATTTCCTTTACCCCATATAGGAAATAGTATAGTTTTCTGTCTCTTTGGGAAATATTTCCTTAGTAAGGATATTCCACAAACTTTTAGGAGATAGTCCTTACTATTTTCCATACCTTAATATTGAATACTACCGTAGTATATTGTCCCGCCTCTATGGGTTGGGACAAATTTCAGGTTCTTTCTTCCTCCTTTACATCAACTTCATTTATAAGCATCGTCTACATCTCATAAATTAATCTAATAGATTACGTGCTCTTTTGTCATAGCAGATATAGCGTGTTTAGTCTGTTGTTGTTAGTATATATGTTTTTTATGTTTTCTTTTTATGTTCTGTGAATTTGTACAGATCCATATCAATGGAAACAAGATTCCGAGTACTTAAATGTTACATGGAGCCAATTTTGGTTTAAGGATGTAGAAGCATGGTCCACGAATAAGAGAGTACAGCGAGAAATGGAGGCTGTGGAAGTGTGGTTCATAAGAAGGATGTTGAAGGTACCATGGACAGCTAAGAAAACCAACGAAGAAGTCTTAAGAGAGGCTGGAGTTAAAAAGGCAAATTACAGCAAAGATCAGAGGCAGACAAGCGAGAATTGTGGGATATTTTCTGAGAAGAGGAAAATTGGAACGTACTGCGGCAACTGGAAAAATTGAGGGAAGAAGAGACAGAGGAAGACAAAGAGAGAAGTTATTGAATGGGCTGTCAGTGTGGCTAGGAAGAAAGTCACCGGCGGATCTCAAAATCAAGTCTAAAGACAAGGAATGGTGGAGAGAAATGATCGCCTACGCCACACGGCACGGTACTTGATTGATTGTGAATTTGTAGTAGAGAAGGAGAGAGAGGGAGTATGAGAGAGAAGCAGAAATAGAGGCTTAGAGAGAGGCAGAGAGAGAAATGTACGGAGAGGGACAAAGAGAGATTGATTGATCTTTATTTCAAAAGGGTTACGAATTGGGCAGGCAGGCCCGTCTGATATTCTGCCCTTTATCATACAACTTTCTCTCTGTTCCAGAAATTCTACAAATATGTTGCTTATATTACCAACATAACTAACACTGGAAAGCTGAGAGACATAAAATAAAATAAAACGTTTACGTTTCGCTCTTATCAATGCACTCAGTACAGAAAGTAACTACATACATATGTAAATGACTATCTACCAAACAAAAATAGAAAGAGAAACGACGAGTAGACTAGACAGAGGAGCACAGACAGAGAGGCAGAGAGAGGACAGAAAAAGACACAGAGAGAGAAAGAAAGAAAGAGGAGCAGAGAAGGATAGGGAGGCAGGGAGAAAATTGACACAGACAGACAGACAGACAGACAGACAGACAGACAGATTTTTTTCTCCATGTTTCTTCTACTTCGTCAATGGACAAGATAACATAATCTTAGACTGGAACCAAATTTGACACCAGAAATGTGCTCGAATCTTTGTCTTCTTGTTTCACAATGTTCTTTTTTGGGGTCATGACTGTAATACATCTTGCGTCATAGCCGTAATATTTTTTTTTTGCGTCATGACTGTAATACTTCTTGGGTGACGGTTGACCCTTGAATGCGAAGTCTCTTAAGATGAATGTATTGGTCATTGTGCTAATTCTTCGATCTATATGGCTGTGAATCTGCTCCTCTCTCTCTCTCTCTCTCTCACACACACACACACGCACACAATTTCCAAGGCTTTTAGGCTTATAGCAGATGATACAACCACTCTCCAGTCATGCCTGCTCCTGGCTTCATCTAACCAGTAGGTTACTCCAACTTCTCTTAGTTTGTTCTACCCATGTTTGCCCCCGGTTTTCCCCCTGGGATTATGTCCCTTTCACATACTTTGTCTTATCATAACTTGATGGAAGCAGCTACCCCACGCCCCTGTGGGAGCAGAAACCAGCTAAGGTCAGTGATTGTGGAGCCGTACATTCCCTGCGTTATTTTAGTTCAGATGAATAGCATAGCAGGTGTATAATTATATAAAACTAAGTATATACTTGTAACTATACATGAAGGCATCAGATGAAAAGTCAAGTATCACCCTCCTTCCCATTTACTACCCACAAGTCTCCATTTAAACATTTTCTCCATTTTCTCTATACTCCACCATGCCCAATTCTGAACACAAACTCTTACAAGTCACAATTTCTTACAAGTGACAGCTAAGTGCTCCATTCGTTTTATTTTATTCTATTTTTTTTTTTTTTTACATTTCTATTTCTTACACAGCATTCACGTGAATTTATTTTATATCTTCTCTCTATATATTTATTCGTCCTGTGTGTTTTTGTATGACTAAGGCTCACGCCGAAACGTCACAATTTGTGCTCGCTAAGTAATAAAGCTGTTCCTAGTTTTTTTCCTAGTTTATACATTTTATTCTAGTTCAGATGGTTCTGTGACATTATGTCAGCGAAAGCTATGTATTTGTCTTTTTGCATCTCAGCTTTTTCTCTCCCGTCTCCTGCTATTCACAGACAGGCTTAAGGATTACCTGTGAATGAAACGTTCCAATAGACTGGATTATCTTGTGTAACAAAGTTCTAATGGATAGCATCGTGGGACGAAAAGGAAGTTCGAGGGCGAGAACATCATTTGATCTTTGCTGGACTTGACTTAGTCTTGTTGTGGAGGCGTACAAAAACAGTGGAAGGTGAGTAGGAAACGAAACTTTATATTTTATGGTACCTATTTATATATATATATAAGTGTGTGTTTGTGTGGTTCTAATAATCTAATTAATAATATCTCTACTATTGTTAGCAGATATTTTCTTTCTTTCTTTCTTTGTATATTTCTTCTTTTTTTCTTCTGTTGTTTGTTGCTCACCTTTCTTTGTTTCTTTTTTTTTTGCAACCGATTTGTATTTTACCTTCTTGTTTTTTATTTTATTTTTCTTTCTCTCTTGTTGCCTTGATCTTTATTTCATCTTTCTTTCTTTCTGTTCTTTCACATCTTTCTTTCTTTCTTTATATTCTTTCTTTCTGTTCTTTCGTTATTTCTTTCTTTGTGTTCTTTCTTTCTTTCTTTCTTTCGTTCTTTTCTGTCAGTCTGTATTTCTTCCCTTCTTTGTTTCTGTTCTATTCTGGCTTCTTTCTTTCTTTCTTTCTTTCTTTCTGTCTTTCTTTCTGTCTTTCTTTTTATCTTCTTATTTTTGTTCTTCGTTTTCTCCTTTGCTTATCCTGGAAACACATCTTTGCTGTAGAAACCCAAAGACCTCTTGTAGCACTCCAGGTAAAGGCCGAAGGTTTTTTTTTTTTTTTTACATTGATGGGAGTTCATTAGGTGCATTAACTTTTACTTCTTACTGTTTATCATCTGAATTAACGTATATTTGTTCATTTTCACCATCAAATAAATGAAAGGAAAAAACAATAAAAGAAAATGGAGATGGAAAGCAGCAATTCAGATTATAGCAGGCAATATAATATTCTTGGTTTCCGAAAATCACCGCAAAACGGCTAGAGGGGAAAGCGTTCTAAATGGGAACGCACTAACGAGTTTCCGCTGTATTTATTTGCCAGAATTTGATTGTTTATTGGCCAATCGATAACATCTGCAGACTCCAGACACAAGCTCATTTTCTGCCAGTGGCTCGTTTACCTTTAAGAGCAGAGGAGTCGAGTTAGCCAGGCACCTGGGTTTGTGTTTAGCTAACATGCCCATTAGTCATCCTTGTCTTTGCATTTGCTTTTCGTTTTGTTTGGACGCACATAGGCGCGCTCCTTGGTGAGCGGTGGCAGCATGTTTAAACAAAGGGCCTGGTTAGGACAGGTAAGGGGTCCGCTTGCATTATTTAGCCTTCTCCTTCTTCTTCTTCTTATTTTTCTTTCTTCTTCTTCTTATTTTTCTTTCTTTCTTCTTCTTCTTCTTCTTCTACTTCTTTTTCTATTTTGTTTCATACGTTCAGACATACAGACGAGAAGACAGGTCACTTGGATGTATCTAAGCTTTAAGAGGAGTTTTCTTTTCGAGTGTCACATAGTTTTTTCTATCAGGTGGAACATTTCGGGGGGCGGGGGGGGGGGGGGAGGCCAAGGCTGGGCTCTTAGATTTATTTAAGACGTTTTTTTTTTCTGGTTCTGTGTTGTCTTCTCTGAGGATGCTCACGAGAATTGGAGGAGGATTGAGAGAAAATGAGATGAACTAAAATAGGAATAATATCAGAGAAAAGAATATGGAGAACATAATAGTAATACTCATGGCCTCGGAGAAAGACTTTGTAAGCCGGTGCAGACAGATTTCGCCGGACCCCCTGATAATCTGCTCTTCATTTACGTTGGTGGCCCCCTTCTCTTCCACCCCACCCCCAACACACACACACGCACAGCATCCAAGCCCTCTGGACCCACTCTTAAAACCCTGCTGACAACGGAGTGGGCCACCTCTCCTCTCGCTCTCTCTCTCTCTCTCTCTCTCTCGCTCACTTCTCTAGAACATGGCTGCGATATACAGTCAACAACAGAACTAACTGGGAGTAAGGGAAGCCAACTTCATCGCCAGCATCGTTGGCTTCCCCACCTAATTACCATTCAAAGTACACACATAACCTCCACACAATTAAAAGTTGCAGATGATACAATGCACATAAACAGTGCCACAATGAAACACTTTTAAGGACAGAGTTGATTATCCTGCCGTACCTGTACACAAGAATAATTTAAACCGGTGACCAGTTTATCTTAACCACTTTGCATCCTCTGGCCAGGAGCGATCCCTTTATTCTGCTGGTAATTATTATTTTAAAAATCGTTTTACAGATAAAAGTGGAGATAAAAATATTATTTTGATTATTCCCCTTTTGTCTTTATTCTTTGTTTCTTTTCCTTGTTTTCTGCGACAAAAATGAACTAGTTTTTGTGTTCCTTGTGCACACTGAAAAAAGAACAACATTGAGAACAAAAGGAAGCGGAGAAAGCGAACTGAAATTACACAAATAATGACAGGATAAGAGCCAGAACTCAATTGTTTTCTGAAAAGTTTAATTTGTCAGCTTCAGAATTGTGCGTGGTATTATATATACTTGAGGCTGATTTGACATGAATGTAGCGGGCTTGTGTGCCTTGCTTTGTTAGACGCCCATCATTCCAGGTGAATGTTCCTCGCCTGTAGAGAGGTTTATTGGGATGTGAACTTCAGGTAAAGGTAGCCGTGCTTATACCACGAAGGCACCCAGGGAATACTGTGTTGGTGTTGGGGGTTTTCTTTGCCCTGCCGGCACAAACAATCAACGCCTGGGTCGCCTTTCCTTCTCTCCAGCTCCAGAAGACACCAGGTACCCATTTATACATCTGCGTGACTCGGGGGGGGGGGGGAATCGAACCATCGACCTTCTTCGTGAGATATCTGTGCACTAAGAACTTCGCCACTCAGAAATGTTGGACTCCATGGTCGTCTATATTCGAGTAACTGACCCTTTCAATACATCATATTTTCCTTTCATTCGCCGACATTGCTGCGTATGTATGTATGTATGTATGTATGTATGTATGTATGTATGTATGTGTGTGTGTGTGTGTCCACAGTGCTATTCGGTGTGCTCTGCCATGAAAGTAAACATTCTCTGTGCTTGGTTATTGTTTTCCACAGAACCAATTCGCCGCCCTTTGGGGTTTTTTTTTTCGACAGCTAGATCAAAAGTACCCTCCCTCCCTCCCCACCCCCACCCCAACTTTCCCGCTTTCCAGGTTTCGAGCCGAGAACCTTTTAAGTGCTATGGCCGTCAATTATTGGTTGATCTACTCGCAACTTCATCTTCATCTCCACTAGGGTTATGTTCTAAACGAAGCAGGCACAAAGAGAGTCAGAAATAGACAAATATCTCCACACACACCACATACACAGACAGACAGACAGAGAAAGAAACAGAAAAAAGAGAGAAAGGAAAATAGCTAAGGCCGAGAACTAAATCCGCTCATTCACAAAAATCTAGGCCAACCACTCACTGCACTATAGGTCAAGGCACTAACGACTTGATCACGCTGTACGCCATCTTCACGCCAGCAGAAAACCTTCGAGTACGTACACACCCGCATCCGCTTTGCTGCCTCATAATACCCTGGAGAGAAGTATTAATGTCACGGCCAGGGCTGGCGCTGGTTGCAAACATCAAGGGTGCTATACTGACTGTCCTTGGCGCAAGAATACAGTCGCCAGGAAAATAGTTCCACGAATGTGCTTCTGGGTAGGAATCCATGTGAACAGCGGAAGTACAAGTCTAAAACCGCGTATGCAGAGCACAAAATGTGAAAAACTCTGAGAAGAGGAAAAAAAAAATTATCATGGAACGAATTTCTCGTGAAAAGCAACGATAGAGGCATATATATTATCATGAAATGACATTTTTATCACATACGCGTGTAATCTACGTTTCCTTTTAACCTCACAACGGACGTTAAAGAAAACCCTGGAAGCTGATCTGAGCACGAGCTCTAAATATAGAGAATTAACATATTTTGATTAAAATAAAACCATATTTCAGTTAACTTTTTTTAGTCAGTGTAAAACATCCTTTCATCGCAAAGATCATATTTTTATGCGCTTTGCATATGCTTAAGCTTTGATCATTTGGGTCAACTTGAATATTCTGCACAGCCTTCTTATGTTATGGACAGACACCCCTCGAGTGTATACAAGATGAATCAGAGGACAACCTAACAAGGGATGCAATGAAGAAACTAAATCAACTCTCCACGACAAACAGGATAGCGCTACAGCGGATCCCTGCACACTCTGACATTGCAGGAAATGAAACAGCAGATGGACTAACAAAAGAAGGCGCGAAGAAACAACAATTAAGACTCAGAATATTGCAAAAGGAAGTGGAAACACTAGTTAAGAGAAAATACCAAAAGAGCTGGAGGCAGAGGACAGATAGCAGATACACACAGAACCGGTCACTGCTAACTAACCGTGTATCTCCACAAAAACCAGGCACTGCTAACTTAGCGTGTATCTCCACAAGAACCGGACACTGCTAACTTAGCGTGTATCTCCACAAGAACCGGACTCTGCTAACTAAGCGTGTATCTCCACAAGAACCGGACTCTGCTAACTAAGCGTATCTCCACAAGAACCGGACACTGCTAACTTAGCGTGTATCTCCACAAGAACCGGACACTGCTAACTAAGCGTGTATCTCCACAAGATAAAGGCTGCATCAATAGGCAAATGCGTGTTCCAGAACCGACTCCTGAACACATACTTCAAACCTACACCATATAAAGAGACATCAGAGCCAAGATATGGGCTCCGAGAGAGAAGTACAGAGCAGAAACCCCGGTGAACCTGCACAGACGTCCTGCTGACAGCAGGATTCATGGAGACAACCCAACTTCCTGCTTTGATAAATGTGTGTGGTATCCAATATGTTTGTTAGGTTGATGTGAACACAACAGTAGCAAATCTCCAACCCCGCCCCTTTCCTAAAGAGAATCCAATTAACCGCCCCTTTCATGTCATGTGCAAAGCCATATATTCTGCAAAACCAAACCTTCCTAATTAGATAGGGTGAAAATTATAACTTTGGAAGACGAGTTCTTTATATGATCCTATTCAGAATGGAACATCCAATCCGTAAGCTCTGGGATTCTGAAAGGGGCAGATAATTTGATACACCGATTATCTCTCCTCTCTCCTCATTTTGATCATCTCTTGGAGTGTTAGGTTAAACTTCATCCATTATGACCCATCCTGGGCCAGTTTTCCTAACCTTTGTTGTTTTCCTCCAAGGCTTCCTTTCCAAGTTTCATTTGATGTATACCGTCTTAAGTACTGCAAGTCTGCCACTGTTTTTCTGTGTCTTTAATGTGCATGCTGGCTGTTTACGCTCCTTCTGAGAGTTTTCTGATGTAATTCCAAAATGGAATATACCAGAGAGAGAGAGAGAGAGAGAGAGAGAGAGAGAGAGAGAGAGGGAGAAAGAGAAGACGTGGACTCCAGTTTTCGAGAGCGAAGCTTAAGAGTGGAGTGTTTTGAATTTTGATGATGATGCACACTACTTTGTTACCTGTATTTCTGTGTTTTTGTTAAGCGCGACAAACTGATAACTATGAGAAGTGAACGTGGAGAAAACGATCATTTCTACTAAAGTTTCAGTATTGCCAGTAGGTATGATAAAAGAATTTTGTTTTTAGTGATAGCCATGATGCTAATTTCAGTGTTACTGGAAAACGGGATAAACAATTTTGTTGCAGCAGTAACCATGACAGCAGTTGTATTACTGCTGAGCGTGACAACATGAATGCGGGTTCTGTATTCCTGGCAGGCATGATAGACGTTTTCTGATCTGGCAAGAGACAGTGTTTGACAACCGCCTGGGTAATGATTGGCAAAACTGTTCCTGCAACAGAAATTATCTACTCTTGAATCTGTTTGAAACACAAGCTTTGCTGTTACTATGGTCGGTATTAGAGAACCACAGAACACTATGCACATAGAATGCAAAGGGCTGATGATGATGGTAATGATTATGATGGTGATAATGATGATATTGACCTCTCCATGAGATTCGATGTCCAAAGATCTCAGTCTTCTATGCTTTCAGTGAACTCTTTTGATTTCCTCTCATTCCAGTTTTTTAAATGCCGTGTCACGTGGCGTAGGCGATCATTTCCCTTCACAACTCCCTGTCTTTTGCGTTGATTATGAGATCCGCCGGTGACTTTCTTCCTAGCCACACTGACAGCCCATCCACTAACTTTTCTCTCTGTCTTCCTCCATCTCTTCTTCCCTCAATTTTTCCAGTTGCCACAGCGTGTTCCAACATCCCAGTGTTGGCGTTGCTTTAGATTACAGATTTGTCACATTCTGCATATTACATAATCTTCTATGTTTTATCTCACCATAGATAAATAGACACAGAAACAGACACATATATCATTCACCACCCATTAGTTATGGACATTATTATAAGAAGCTAAAACGAAGAACTTCTGGGCGGAGAACAAAACAGTCATTAGACTGTCCAATTCGGAAGAAATTTTCCAAACGGTTATTGCTGACAGGAATGAAATGGTTCGGTCAAAATTCCAACAAATTCTAGCAGACACATAACAAATTCAATATAAAAATATATATATGTTTCTCCTAGATTTTGATGAAATGGAAATTAACTTGGCTGTGTGTTGTTTTGTTAAGTGCGGGAGTAAAGCAATTGTTCGGTGTAAATTGCTTGTTGAATGGAGCAAATGACAGGCAATCTAGATTCCCTCCGCGAAATTCTCTCATCGCTTTATTTCCAAAAGTAGAAGATATCGACAAAGTATGAAGGATGTGTTGAGATATTTCCTTCCACGGAATTCATGCACGCGGGAGGTCTCGAGAGAATAAATCGCGGCTTAAGACAAGGGTTCTAAATCTGTGGTGAGACAGACTGTTTATTTTGTGTTTTTGGTAGGCTTTAGGCTGTTCCATGAACTTCAATGGTTATAAAAAGAAATGATCTACGTCACCACGCCTTTTCCTGAGAAAGAGGTCCATATATTTCGCCACACTTTTTCAGCCATGGTCCACACCACAAGGAAATTTAAGAACCTCTAATACCAAAAAAAAAATGTCCCTTGTTTTGAACGAGGAAAGCATATTTAGACCATATATATTATGTCTACTCCATCCACTGTAATTTGCTTTCTAAGCTTTTATCTTGGAACAATCAATGTGGATTTTTTTTCCCCGTACGTCACGTTTATCTATAGAACATATGAAATACGTGCGCTATTTCGCATCCCATGGACATAACGAACTAGAGAAGCCCACGCTGCTCAGGCATATATGCCCTTTTGAATAACATACATTTATAAACCAAATTTTGTAGCTAGCGGCAATAAACGTTAACGGATAATTCCATTTATTTCTGGCTTTATTTTCGATAAATTAGAACAAATCTTGAGCCCGCGAATAAACAAATATTTGCTCCCGGGGTTTTATATCTTTATTTTCAGAACTCTTTCGTTTATATCCGTCCTTATGGTCGAGAGAGGAGGAGGAGATATTAACTTTGTTTAGATGCGCACGTCCGACCGCGTGGCGAATGATACGTTTTCCAGACCGATCGTGGCCGTGCAATGATGGGAGAGCATTGCTCCTACATTCCTTCAGGCGAGACATTGCAATTGATTTTATACCGAAGTTGAGTGACAACGCGCAGTTACAGTCTACGGCAGCGGTGTTCGTGTTTTGTTTCAATGGCCCAACGTGTTGATTGATTTATTTCGTAGCTCTTTATTGCCTGGCGGTTTTTTGACAGTCAAACAGACCTCGCTTTTTTTGTTGTTGAGACAGACAAATATGACTAGAATACCGAAATTAACAAGTTACGCGTAAATATATCGCAGATTGTGCAATAGGATGAACATTTTCGCTCTCAGGTCGAACACGAGTTGTATAATTCTAGGCCCATATACCTGACCTTTTAATTATTGTTTTGTTTCAGAGAATTTTGTGCAAAACATTTCTCTTTTTTTTTACAGCAATTCTGTAAACTTTTCAGGTACTTTCTTCGATAATCTTTCCTATCTTTTAAGAATCTATAGTGAATATCTGAACTCATTTTAAATCTGAGTAAATGTTTTAATGACACAGTGGCCTCCAGAAATATTTTTACATTAGTAGTTCATTTAGAAGAAGAAATAAGAATCGCAGTATTTGCCGCCATATAAGACGCATCAACGTATAAGACGTACAAACGTATAAGACGCAACAACGTATAAGACGCACAGACGTATAAGATGCACAGAATATAAGACGCACAGACATATACAACACACCGACATATAAGACGCACCGACGTATAAGATGCACAGACGTATAAGACGCATCAATGTATAGGATACACAGACGTACAAGACGCATCAACGTATAAGACGCACAAACGTATACAATGCACAGATGTATAAGATGCATCAACGTATAAGATGCACAGATGTATAAGATGCATCAACGTATAAGATGCACAGACGTATAAGACGCATCAACGTATAAGATGCACAGACGTATAAGACGCATCAACGTATAAGACGCACCGACCTATTAGACTAACCTATAATATAACAAGAAATATATACACAGCTTATGCGGACAACAGATAAAGATATCTGAGGCCAAGACCATAGGCCGCAGACGAAGAAGAAGAAACAAGTAATGTTTCAGAACACAGCTAAAAAACCCATAATTTTCTTTGAACGTCATAGCTTTTCCCTCAGTAGAGTTAGTTCAATATTGTACGTTACTGTATATTCACCTATCGAATTTTGTTCTCTTTAAGTAAAACATGCTGTTAGTAGCACGGGAAGCATGTAAGATGTAGGAAGTGGGAAGATCACGGTGCTGACCAAAAACTCTGAGATGCAAGTATTTGTAAGTTGTCCATGTGATATTTCTTCCATCCGCTACATTAACAAAGAAGAACTCGCGAAAGATCATGTGATATGTGAGTGTCGACCAGGTGTAAGAGTGCAGCGTCATTTAAAGACAAAGTAAGGGCTCAGAATTATGGTCAAAAAAGATTCTAAGCATGAGCAAACTGTTTGAAGCACACACGTTTCTGTGGCCCATGATAGGAATTCTATATTGGCAGAATCAGTGAACATTTGACAATGTGAAATCAATGCAAGTAAAAATAGGTACCACGTCTTCAATGTCTAGTAAAATAGGGCTTGAAATTAACAAGGATAAAACAAAAATAATGAAACTTTTCATTAACCATGAAGGAAAAAATATACCTAGAAGGAACCAGCTGTTGAAGAAGTAAACCATTTTGCATATCTCGACAGCTACATAGAATAGGATGGTGACACCGGAAAGGAAGTTAGAATCTGAATTGCGGAAGAAGCACTGACCTTCAATAATCTTGAGAACATATGGCATTCAAAATTTATAAGCACAAAAACCAAGTTAAGATTATTCAATTCAAATGTAACATCCACCCTCATTTATGCTTGCGAAAGTTGGAATACAAATAAAGAAATAGACAAGAAATAAGACTCTTTTGAAAACAGATGCCTAAGGAAAATATTCGGTATAAAGTGGAACGAATTCAAGAACAACGCAGAGATAAGACAGATTAGCAAACAACAACCTGTCTCATGGGTGAGCAGAAAGAGAAAATGGACATATATCGGTCATTGGCTGAGAAGAAACAATCAGAGGATCCCCGAATAAGCTATCAAGTGGAGCACAACAGGCCGAAGAAAAAGAGGTCGACCACGCGAAACTCTAAAGAGGACATTGTTAACTACGAGAGGCCAGTTCGGTGGGCATAACATCCCTTGATGATATTGAAAAACTCACCGAAGACAGTAAATCTCGGCGAACTACCATGTGGGTCCTATGTGACGGGAAGGATGTAAGATGTAAGAATCAGTCAAGAGAAAGGAGACACAGAATGATAATGAGAGCCAGGTTCTACTTACCTGATTTAAAACTGCCTTGCAAAACGAAAAGAGCTATTATGAAGGACAAATTGTGAAATACGCTGAATTCAGCAGCTACTTAAAGAAAAAAAAAAGAAGAAGAAGAGGAAGAAAAAACGAAAAAAGAAGATTTTGAGTTAAGGAAGCCACCATTTCCGTTTTAAGTTGTGTCTGAGCTTTTAGTTCTCCTCCTACGCTCACTTTTTTTCACACACATAACACCCACACACTTGAACATTGTTTGTTATCAAACATCATAGTCGTAATGTTTTCTGCGGGGGGGAAAAAAGCACAACGCCTTTTAAAAATTTTTATAACCGTTTAGAATTACGAGCTCACAAGCACAACAAATACATACATACATACATACAGTCATACATATATACATACATACATACATACATACATATATACATACATACATACATACAGTCATACATACAGTCATACATATATACATACATACATACATACATACATACATATATACATACATAAATACACACATACATACATACATACATAAATAAATACAAAGATACATACAGACATATACACATACATAAATACACACATACATACATACATACACACATACACATACATGCACACATACATACATACAATATACATACACACATATATATACGCATACATTCATACATACATACATACATACATACATACATACATACATACATACATATGCATATACATGCATATCTACATAAACACATACATACATTCATATATACCACATATATCATACATACATACATGTACACACATACATACATACATACATACATACATACACACATATATATATATATATATATATATATAACGTCTTATAGTAGAAGGCTGAGACTGAAAGTTTCCCATTTTCTCTAGCACAAGGACCCAGCATTTACTAGTCAGTCTGGCTAAAAGTCATATTTTCTTTCCCATGGTGTTCTTTCCTGAGAAGCATCCAGGGCCCCGTGGAGGTGTTATCATGAGCACGGTAATGTGAAGAACCTGTTCTCCATTCTACATAGAAGCTGGGGGATATTTATCTTCTTCTTCTTCTTCTTCAACTTTCCAAGCCATTAAGGCTTATTGCTGCAGATAAAGCTCACCTGCATACCTCTGTATTCCTAATCTTGTCTCTCCAGTTGGTGGCACCAGTTTCTTTTATATCCTCTTGAAGGACAACTGTAGGATATTTGAACATCTCGGACCGAGTCCTGCTAGCCCAACTGAAAGGACGACCAATAAACATAAATATTATACAAGTGTACGCTCCAACATCTGAAAGTTCTGAAAAAGATGTACAGCTATTTTAGAATGACATAGAGACAGCCCTAAAACACACAAAGTCACATGAAGTTACTATAGTCATGGGAGATTTTAATGCCAAAGTTGGTAAAGGAAGAACTTCAGACATCGTTGGTGACTATGGACTGGGAGAGAGGAATGACAGAGGTAGTAAATTAATTGAATGGGCAAGAATACACAGCATGGTTGTAGGAAACACCTGGTTTAAACAACATTCCCGAAGACTGGCAACGTGGTGCAGCCCAGACAAAAAGACTTTTAACCAGATAGACTACGTATTAATCAACAAACGATTCCGGAATGCATTACTGACAACAAAAACCATGTCAGGAGCCGACTGCAATAGTGACCATAACCCACTCTGTGGAAAAATTAGAATAAAGCTAAAGAAAGCATGCAGAAAAGTGAGAAACATCAAAATGAATACAGAACTCCTTAAAAATGACCAAGAACTGCGAGAACAATACAAAGTTATTATAACAAATAGATACAATGCAATAGCAAAGATAAATAGTATAGATGAACAATGGGAAATGTTAAGAGATTTTATCCACCAAACTGTTAAGGAGATAATACCACCAAAAAAGAAGCTCCTAAAAATAAATGGATAAAAGACGACATCTTAGGACTGATGGACAAGAGGAGGAGGAGTAAAAATAACCAAGAAAAATATAGCAAGATAAATAAAGAAATAGGACGCAAATGCAGAGAAGCAAAGGAAGTGTGGATAAATGAACAGTGCAGACAAATAGAGGACTCTCATAATAAAGACAGTAAAAACATGCACAAACAAATTAGTGAACTCACAGGCAGGAAAACAAAATATACAGAAAAAGGAGGTGGACATATGTTGGTCACGTGATGAGAAGAAAAAAGAGAATTCAAAACAAGTCACCAAGTGGAACACAACAGGCCGAAGAAAAAGAGGTCGACTACGCGAAACTCTAAAGAGAACATTGCTAAGAGAGACCAAGTTAGTGGGCATAAAATCCCTTGATGAGACTGAAAAGCTCGCCGAAGACAAGAAATCTTGACGAACTACCATACGGGCCCTATTTGACGTTTAGCGACACGGGAAGGATGTAAGATGTAGGATGTAAGATGTAGGATGTAAGAATACTCCACCACACGCACTCTAGGTCACAGACAAGTGCTCCTCTTTATTTTGTTTCATTCCTATTTGTTGTATAACATTCATGTGAATTTATATTTTGTCTTCTTTTCTCTATTTCTTTGTCTTGTATATTTTTATATAATTAAGAAATAACCTAAGGAAAACACTCGGCATCAAGTGGAACGAATTCAAGAACAATGCAGAGATAAGACAGATGAGTGAACAACAACCAGTCTCATGGGTGATCAGGAAAAGGAGATGGACATATGTTGGTCACGTGATGAGAAGAAACGAAGAGAGAATCCCAAAACAAAACTATCAAGTGGAACAGAAAAGGCCGAAAAAAAAGAGGTCGACCACGTGAAACTCTAAAGAGGACATTGTTAAGATAGGCCAATTAACAGGCATAAAATCCCTTGATAAAATTAAAAAGCTCGCCGAAAAAAGGAAAAATTGGTGAACTACCTTGCGAGCCCTATGTGACTTTTAACAACACGGGAGGGATATAAAGATATAAGAAGAAGTAAACCGAATGGTGATATCTATGTGCTTGTTAATAAAGCTTTTTCTCCCACACATATAAAGGGCAGTAACTCGAGGAATCGTTTCTAGGAACTAGTTCCATGAGTACTTACTAAATGGGTTCCCGAAAGATTGGGTTCCTAAAAAACCGAATAGTTCCCAGCTCCCCTCTGTGTTATCCCAGCTTGTACACGATTAGAGTCCTCCACCTTACCCTCCAGATAAACTCATAACTACCCCGAACATCCCATCAGAACATCATCAGTGTGCGAAGATTGATGAAATCGTAAGAGATTTTTTTTTTCAATAGCCACAGTAACTAAGATGTGACCAAAGACCATGTCATACAAGGAGAGGCTCGGAAAAGGGTGTTAAAGACGAAAGGAGAGCCATATTTATTCGTGTCGCGAGAGTGTTGCTATTTAGGATCGTGTTGTATGATTAGCATCCGAAGAAAAACTGACAAAGCACTCTGCACGCAGGAGAAAGAAAAATGACAAGAGAATTACATGGGACTAGAACTAGGGACTCCAGGTTTCCGGTAAAGCGACCAACCGCCTAGCCAAAAAAACATATGTCTATCTATCTGTCTGTCTGTCGGTTCATCCGTTCGTCCCTCCTTCCGTCCGTCCGTCCACCTGCCTGCCTGTCTGTCTATATATACATATTTGTATTACGTGTATATAAACTTTTAAGGGACATAGCTGCAAATGTTAATTTTTCTTTCTTTCCTTTTCCATTCTCTTTAAAAAAATACAGTTTGTGCCTGGGTCTCGAAATCGCCAATCATAGGCCCTACCTGTGACTGCACGTGTTTGTTTTCTATGTGTATGTGTATGTATGTGTGTATACAGGCAGTTCCAAATCGATCACTCGCATGTTTCCTGGCCACGTATTGCCGCTAATCACACACTGAACACTTCTAGAAGGAGAAAATAATACATCTTGCCATGTAGCTATACCTACAGCGTCCATATGCGCATATGATTTCAAGCGTTGACTCATTCTCTCGCCTTGAATTCAGTGTTTCCGCAACATACAATTTCTTCTGTTCCATCCGTATTAATGGCTCCTTCTCGACGTCGAAGGCGACAACAGCGCGAATGGATATCAAATATTCATAGAAGCATCCACCGTCGTTTGCTGAGAATCTTCTGCCGTGGTTGGTAATGCCAATATTGTGCCTGCTTCAATCGGCTGCAGTAATAACAAGCAGTGTTTGTGTTGCATGGTCCAGTCTCCTTGCGCTTACGTGTTCTGTCTTTTATTTCATTGTTTGTTCCTTTCTTTTTCAATAAATTGTAGAAATGCATGCCTTCCTCCGGAGCTGGGGAAAGGAAAGGTGGTCATCTATGATAGTGGGCACATCGCCCTCTAGTGCGCTGACAGGTAAAGGAAAATATGGGCGACAACAACATATCCCATAGGCGCCTTTGTAGCACAATAGAGATACATCTGCAACTGACATGGTCTTTAGCCAGATCTGTCCAGCCCTCGGCACCTGACAGGGAGGCCAAGTTTGGTCCGTTGTGTCTACTTTCTGAAATACTGATTTGAGTCTGAGTCGGAGGTGTCTTCTAGGTGTCTTTCATCACAAATGGAACCCGGGTTAGAAAACACGCCCTTGGTTACTGTGAGATGTTATAGTGAGCTTGTTAGTAGACTCCCCTTGATTCTCTGGCTTGTCAGAATCAATCAAACGCGGAAGGCAAATACTGCACGTAAGATGACTGATACACTAGACTCAAATGGAGGTGCATAGTACAGCTTTATACGGAGGATGATATTAGGAAAAGAAGGAGAGAAACAGCTATAAGAGACGCCACGAAGAGACTAGGGTGATGACAAACAACAAGAACAAAACAATATTTTGGCAGAATGCCTTTGTCAAGGACAATCAAATAGCGGACGTACGAAAACAAAAGATTTAATCTGCTGAAGTCGGCCTTGAATGAAAGTTGGCAACCCCCACAGTTCTTGAAAAAAAAAATTCTGATGACAGCAAGGAAGAAGATATATATAGGAAATGACTAACACTTTTAGAGATAAACGTAGCTGAAAAGACTGCCATAACCAGATCATGATACTCGCAGCTACTTGCCCTGAATACACTTAGTGATGGAATCTGACATTTACGCATGCGCAACGCGAACGTATCATCCGATCCGTCGGTTGTAAAGAGTCGTTATGAGTCATTTAGATCGTCCCTGGGGTTGGTTATTCCCTAGCTCGCGTTTTTAAAAGACAGTTTTCAAAGGTTAGAGGCCCACGTGGTAAAAGCTTTGTGATAAATTATGATGGGTTTCACTGCGCTATAGCGACATTTTCAAAGAGGTCACATGTTTGTTGTATACAATTTACTTATTTGTGCCTGCTGTGTTGGATGTTTCTTGTTTAGAAGTTTGATGATAGCGTTTTGTTGATGCTGTGGCTTTTGCTGGGACCGGTTTTAAGTGTTCTGTTTAGATCTGCTTTCCATTTCCTGCATTTCTCTGATCTGATTGAAAAATCAAAACAGTTGAGAAACATATAAATGCCTTTGAATGTAAATGCTACAGAAGAATCCTTCAAATGTCATGTACAAACAACAAAAAAAAAAGAACAAATATATCCGTACTACAAGAACTTAATAATGAAGAAAGTTGGCTAGTAAAGAAGATTAAACAGAGAGAACTTAAATATTTGAACGTATTAAATGTCATGATAATTTAGTGTAGACAGTCTTGTAATGGTACATAATGGGAAAAAGAAGGAGAGGAAGACCAAGGCAAGGATTATTGCAATCGTTGATCATCTTTGAATGGATGGATCAGCAGCAGGGCATCTTGCTTACAACCGAGAGGCCTAAAGGAGAGCTGTTAGGAAGGCAACGTTCCGCAATAGACATGCAAATGACTGACTGACTGACTGACTGACTGATTGAAAAATGAATCTATTTTTTTTCTATATTTGTTTACTCTAACTTACTGTAGAGATAACTGTGTGAGTTATTTTTGCTAAAATGTTTCCAGTGGAATTCTGTACTTGATCCAAAATACTGAAGTCTCAAGAAAAGATTTGAATATATCGTATACTTTTTTCTAAAGGAAAAAACAAACAAACATAAAACAGTCATTTTTATGATTTGCCTTCATCATCATCATCATCATCATCATCATTGCCCGTCACTCCTTTGGGGGTATAGGCCACAGTTAAAGACTGTCCAGTCTGTTCTTGGATACTTTCACTACCCCCCTCCATGTGTACCCCTTGTCTCCAAGAACTTTCATAGTCTCCCTTCTCCAAGTAGTTCTGGGCCTTCCCTGATTTCTATTTCCTGGCGGGGTTCCATATGGTGTGCTTTGTCGTTTGGTTGAAGACTGGGAAGATTTTTTTTTTGGCATTTATCCTTTCTGTATAGTGACGTATTAACTGACCCCTGGGCCCCTAGGCTAAACTCAATAAGGGCCCTCTCCCTTCTAGTCAGTCTTCTAATATATGACTTGATTCTTCTTTGGGTGTGATCTCGAAACACAACAATAACGTTATCGTAAGCACATTAACTCTTTCACTACCGATTTAATTTCTGTGCTCCGCTAGAAGAAATTTTGATTAGAAATTATAGTAGGAAGAATCTGGAGCAAATGTTGTCTATAACTCAAAAAAAAAATGTTGGATTAGAGATGTGAGGCATTTTATTTTATTTAAACTTTGCCTAAAAATCGCTTTGGGCATTGATTCTCGTAGACGTACGAGATACCAACCCTGCTAGTGTCCATGTGGCAGTGGAGTCCAAACTCCAGAACATATCCTTCAAGAGAGTCCAAACCATGCAGACCTGAGGCGTGAGACATGGCCAGAGGACACAAGCTTGGAGCAAAAGCTTTAGGGGCTCCTATCAGGATCTGGAGAGGACTACGGGCTTTGCCATGTCGACAGGGATCAGGATCTGATGTGACCAACAACCTTGAACAAAGAAGAAGAAGAAGAACCCTTCTAGTGTTGCTTTGAAGTAGAAGAGTGAACTCTTTCAGCAAACGTATTACTTACTTCATCAATTATTTTCATGTCAACAAAGTTTACTCTGCATTTGCGCTATTTTCCCCTTGACCTCTGACCGTGCCTGGAGGCGTCGGCGGTCACGTGTCTCCGGTTTCCGAGATTCCATGTTCTCCATCAGTCCTGCTGTTGTGCATGTCCCATGCCATTTTGTCAAGCTGTCCAAGATTTTCTCTCTTGAGTCTACCGCTCCCTCTCCTGCCTCCAATTTTCCCTGCTGTCACGATACCTTCGATTCTTCCTCTCCTCATCCCGTAGTGTGTTCACTTAAGATTCATTTCTCACTGGCCTTTTCTTGTGTATCCTTGTTGAGTTATTTTAGCTGTCTATGATTTTTATTACTTAGCCAAATTGCTCCTTTGCCTGTTTTCATGGCGGATCCGCGCAAGCTAATTCCTGTCCATGTTATTTTCTTGACATAGTTGAAGTAAATTCGTCCACGTTGCCTTGTTCTTCGCTGACAGCTCGTCTCTCCATATAAGGCAAAGATAAACCCCATCGTGCTATGGAAGCACCTGGTGGGATGTGCCCAGATTTTCCTTGACCTGTCGACAACACCCAAGGGTGATGTGGTCAGCAACCATACCTGGCCGCCTTTCCTTCCTCCGCTCCAGAAAAAAAAGCCAGGTACTCATTTCTACATCGGACTCTTTTAGCCGGATTCGAACCATCGTCCTTCGCTGCGTGACTAACCACTTCGCCACTGAGGTGCCCCTCATAGCCAGTTTGAAAACGACTTGCTGCCTAGACAGTGAGTCCAAAAAAAAAAAAATTCCTACCAGCCATATTAAAAAATATTAACTACACCATCGTTCGTCATATTTCACCTCAGTTGCACCGAAACTTCAACTTAGCGAACCAGTAAACTTTGCAAAATAATATGCATCTAACAGACAAAGATCAAAAGAACTACAAATCTTGACAGGAATCGGGAAAGAGAACTTTTGGTATTGGGAGAGGGGAGAAAAGAGCCGGAATGTGCAGTGAAGCGTCTAAATCTAGACGGCTTAAGTCGTTACTGTCAAGGTAAGTCTTGAGCAGCTTGTGAGCAGGAAACATGCCAGTGCCACGTCGGGGCAACCAGGTTCAGCCCAGTTCCAGGAAGGTGGGAAGAGATCTTCTTCGGAGCTCGTGACAGCTGGTAGATCCCCGGAGCTGATGACGTAAGTGGCCATGTCAGGTTAGAAGGAATAAGGTCAACAGCTTTCAGGGGGACGGATGAATGAGAAGTGCTGACGGGGGGGGGGGAGAGTGGGAAAGGATTAGTGTGTGGGGTGGGCGTGAGCTGCGATCACTTGCTTTGACAATGTGAAACGTTCTGTGGCTGCTTGGCCGTGAACAATACAGAGTTTGCCTTCCAGTATTTGTATTAAGGTGTAAACTAGATAGCTTGCTGCGTGTTTCTCTCTGTGTGGTTACATTAAATGGCAGGCTGACAGTGGACAAGGCTTACATTGCTAAGGCCGTATTGGAAAGACTGCGAGGAAAAATGAAGAGCGGGAATGGAAGAATAATGTAGCTGTGAAGAGAAAGCTGGAGCTAGGAGAAATTAAGGGTGCTGGCAGGAAATCTGAACTGTGTGTGCGTGTGTGTGTGTGTGTGTGAGAGAGAGAGAGAGAGAGAGAGGAGACAAGAAGCCGGTTGGTCAATTTTGTCTGACTGTTGTCCTTTGTAGTGAACCTACGCCAGCAATACCAACTGTTGAACCTGTCCCAATATTTTCTGTGATGTATCGCATACGCCTTTTGAATGTAAATGCTACAGAAGAGTCCTTCAGATATCACGGACACACAAAAAATAACAAATATATCCATATTACAAAAACTTAATATTGAAGAAAGCTGGCTAGTAAAGAGGATTAAAGAGAGAAAACTTAAATATTTTGGACACATTAAACGTCATGATAATTTAGAGAAGACCGTCTTGGAAGGGTACATAATGGGAAAAAGAAAGAGAGGAAGACCAAGGCGAAGATGGCTGCAAGGCATCGTTGATAATCTGCAAATGGATGCATCAGCAGCAGGGCATTTTGCCTACAACGAGAGGCCTACAGAAGACCTGTTAGGGAGGCAAGGTTCTGCAAGGGACAATCAAATGACTGACTGACTGATCGCATACGCCTGCACCCGTTTAATCCTCGGTTATGCCAGGAGGCATTGAGCAGGTGGAATAATAAGCTAGCTGGGCGCAGTCAGTTAGTAGCTTAAGAATGTGGGCCTTTACATTTCCATAACCATAACCTGTGAGAACTATATACCAATGGTGATTACATACTGTGATGTTTTTGCATATGACTGCGTTGTTAGTAAGTAACAATAAACTAAGACGCGTTGTAGCCCGAACTACTGGCTCTTGCTTTTCACTCTCGTCACAAGTTCATGTACATGCCTTTGTAACACTGGACAGAAAATCTGTACGAGAACTGCAGAATGTTAGCCACTGCCTTCCGTTGACTATGTTAGCCACTGCCTTCCGTTGACTATGTTAGCCACTGCCTTCCGTTGACTATGTTAGCTATTGCCTTCCGTTGACTATGTTAGCTATTGCCTTCCACTGACTATGTTAGACATTGCCTTCCGTTGACTGTGTGATATTGCGATGTGTGCTTTCGGTGAAGTTGTTAGTGATTTGAAATGTAATGGGACTTTTCTCATTTCTGGTGGTATGCTTTCCTGCATTTCCCTTCATCATGCGATCATGGTCGTACAAGTCTGGGCCTTGACACAACAGCAGACAGTCGATTCACTTCAGCACCAACGCAAGCCAACACCAGGCAGTCGATTCACTTTCAACAACAGCGTAGAACAACAACAGACAGTCGATTCACTTTCGACAACCGCATAGAACAACAACAGACAGTCGATTCATCCTCGAACAAAGTGCTGTGGGGATTTGGACTAAATCAGTATTTCCAGGCTGCATATGACTGGCATCGATCCTGCCAGACAGTCCTTAAACATTCCCCCCACCCCCACCGACTCTTATTTTTATGTATGTGGGTGTGTGCTGTTTAAAACTGCTTCTATTATTTTAATTTTTATAATGAGTTCATGATAAAATAACGGACAGCACCAGATTTAACTACACCGCTTTACGACATGGTGCTTCGTTTAATCTTTACGACATCTTTAACATCGTGACCATATTATGCCTCTTCCTTTTCTTCCCTTCAGTATGGTTAGTATTTTTTCCTTCTTTCTTTTACTGGCTTTCTGGTTTTTTAATGCTTCTTTTATCCCTTTCCCGTACCGGTCTTTGGCCGTACTTTTAAAAATTAGTTTCTGTGTTCGCTGTATCTTCTCAGTACTTTCATTTTTCCATTCTTTCTTCTCGCTGAAGTTCTTGAAATTCTCTTTCTGAAAGTCTAGTTCGTTTTCCTACATTTTATTGAAAGAACTTGATATTGTGTGTGTATGTTTCAGAAATCTTTCGTTGTAAAAATTAATTAGATATTTGAGAAACAAAATGAGGAAGACAGAATGGAGTCCTGTTTGCCGGCATAATGAGCTTATCTCCCTTATTCCGTGTTTAAAAAAAAAACAAAAACTATTTCATATCTGAGTATAAACAATCTGCGAAGACAGCCAATTTCCAACATCGTTTCGTGATGCAAGGCATAATCTGATGATGATTTTAAAAGAAACACGAATTTCATTTACTTATTTCTTATTTAAGATTAAAATAAGATATTACAAAGGACGATAGAAGCCTTTGAAATGGCGATATAAAGAAGATGAGGACAGATTCCATGGACAGAAAAGAAGCGAAACAAAGAAGCACAGAATCAATAGAAAAAACTGAAACAGATAAATAAATAAATCATGGAAACTAGACAACTAAAAAAAAACGATATTTCGGTGATATCAAGAGACACAATACAATAGCGAAAGTCTTAGTACGGGGGGAGGGGGAGCAGAAGGAAAACGAGCCAGAGGCTGACAAAGGTGCACGTAGATTGATGGACAACACGAACAAAAAATGGACTTGATGAACAGATTAGGTACCGTGTGAAAACAACGGGCAACGGAAGCTGGAGGACCATTACTCTCCCTAGGAGAAAGGCACATGATGATGACGGATGACTTAACTCTTTCACTCTCGAATTAGTTTTCATGCTCCGCTATAATAAACTCTGATGAGAAATTTGGGTAGACAGAAACTGTATGAAGTTAGAAAGAAACTGGATGGAAGTTAGAAAGAAACTGGATGGAAGTTAGAAATAAACTGTATGGAAGTTAGAAAGAAACTATATGGAAGTTACTCTATCATTCTTTTTAAAGTATGGGTTGGGTTAGAAATGTGAATCATTTTATTTTAAGCTTTTGCTTAAAAATCGATCGGAGCATTGATTGTCATGGGCATGCAAGAACTACCAGCAGCTCCAGTGTCAGATGGGTCTCATTGTTTAATTCTTCGCAGACCGAGTAAATGATTGAGGTTTCGAAATCCCCAAACTGGATCTTGCTATGTTTTTTTTTTCCTCTCCCCATTATTCTTGGCAGTAACGAATAACTATGATTTTGCTGGCAAATAAGGTAAAGGTAAAGGTAATCCTGTCATGCCTTAGAGGCACATAGGGAAGAGTGGATGATACTTTCTAAAAAAAAAGGGCAGCAAAACGGGACACAGATAAATTTGAATACATAGCTGTTAATATGCTATGGTAAAACAAGTTTTCAACGTAAAATCTGTCCTATATACTTTTGGTGCCGGATGTGAAGGTGGTCAAATGAAGAAAACAAAGCTGTACCACGGCAATAAGTTAATCAGACGTGCATGCATTAGTGTTTATACCTGTGAATCAGTATGACCACGCTAACGTAGAGTACAAGAGAGGATGATGATGATGATGATGTTGATGATACGATCAACAGACGAGACAAAGTTTAATCTTGGCATCCAGGAACAGCAGAACCTCTTTGTGTATTCTGTACATGATCCTGCTATTGACAGATCCGCGATCTGTCTGCTTCCGGTCCGGGTGTTTATTTCCAGGAGAATGTTGATTTCCTTGATTCCGTCACTGATTAAGTTGTTTCGCCCCTGGCATTTCTAAACCTGGTTAGTTGCCCGGCCCTGCAGCTGGTGAAGGATGGCAGCTCCTTGGATGAACTTGAAATGCAGCTTAAGCAAAGCCCATCCTTCCATATTTTTTAGTAAACCCAGAGAAACTAAAATAAGGTACAAGAATCTCCTTGCAAGATGACAATAAATACATGCATCATCATCAGGTGCAGGAGTAAAGTACTCACTCCATGTTCTAGGAACATGAAACGTATATTTTTTTTAGTTTGGAGATTTTAGTCTCTTAAATGATTTCACTTGTCATTACCACTGACTCCTTCCAGCCATCAACTTGTCTGTTCCACTTTCTCACAGACAATATTCTCCTTTCGGGAGTAATTAAGCTTGTGAATGCAGGGGGAGACAACTGGTTAGGGATTTTTGAATGGAGGATACGGGCTGGGTGATATCCGTAGGTGTTGGCTTCCTGTTTGGTGCTCTGAACAAGTTTGGGCAGTCTAAGAGCTGTCAATCTTCTGGCGTGTCTCTTATATCACTTACCAGGTCAAACAGTTCTATCCTCCCCAGTTTTCGCAGCCAGTCCCAGGTGTTTGGGTAAGTGGCAGTTTTACTACACATTTTGTGAGTGCGGGCTGAAAGAACACTTCAGGTTAGGGCAGGCATAGCAAGCTTCGCGTTCAACAGAAAACCATGGAATTTTTCTTATGACTTGTCTAGGCAAAATGTTACAATAGCTCCTCGGTTCTTCAGAGGAAAACCCTAATTCTTTGTCTTCGGATCTGTTTTTGGGTGATCTTCTCGTAACTGCTAACTAGAGTAGTACTTTGCTGACGCTGCGATGCAGATCCTGAAAAAAAACTAGATATGAAGAAGCGGAGTACATTTTTTGTCTTTAACCTTTGGGGCGAACAAAGAAGCGGATTCAAACTTCACCAACGCGAAGGAGCGCTTAAGAGCTCTAATCATTTGACCACATCTGCAGCTTCTCGGCCGAGTGATTATTACTCTGGCTTCTGGTGGCTAGGCGGTTGCTAGTCCAACTAGAGTCCAGGGATCTAATCCTAGTCATTCTCTTTCCAGTTTTGTTGTCTAGCATTTTCGAGTCTTGAGTATCTCATTCAGTCATCCAGCAAGTCAATCATTCATATGCATGTCCCTTGCGGAACTTTGCCTCCCTAATAGCTCTCCTGTAGGCCTCTCGGTTGTAAGCAAGATGGCCTGCTGCCGATGCATCCATTTGCAGATTATCAACGATGTCTTGCAGCTATCTTCGCTTTGGTCTTCCAAGAGTATCTCTCTAGGTGAAATATACGGATGATGGCATGCAATTTAGTGTAGTTCAATGTTATGCCACTACTACAACGAAATCAAAGTAGCAAAGAGTAAATCTGTGTACAAAGTAAGCAGACAGATTTTTTTTTAAATTGTAAGGTGCCAATGATGAATCTGTTTTTGTTTTAAATTCTACCCAGGAAGTATATTGTGCTAAACTTAACTATAACCTGAAAAAAAGATCAAGCGCACCTTCTGGAAATTTGTGTACCTCCCTGCTCGCTCACTTCACTGGCCAAAGTAACATATGACCTAATTTCGTGAGTAATAAGGGAAGAAAGAGGGCCTGGGTTAGCTCTGGTTGGTGGACCATGAAAAGTTACCATCCTTCTCGCACGGTCATCTAATCTACGGGACTTTACGTTCTCGGTTTGAACATTTAAAAAGTACGCATCTCTCTCTCTCTCTCTCTCTCTCTCTCTCTCTCTCTCTCTCTCTCTCTCTCGCACGGTCATCTTATCTGTACTTATGTCCGGGACTTTAAGTTCTCGGGTTGAACATTTAAAAACAGTATGTCTACCTCTCACACCGTCACCTTATCTGCACTTTTATCCGGGACTTTAATTTCTCGGGTTGAACATTGAAAAAGTGCGCCTTCCTTAAAACTGTCATCGTAGCTGCACTTTTATCCTGGACTTTAAATTCCCGGTTTCAACATTAAAAAAGTGCGCCTCCCTCTCTCTCTCTCTCTCTCTCTCTCTCCCTCTCTCTCTCTCTCTCTCCCTCTCGAACGGTCATCTTATCTACACTTATATCCGGGATTTTAAGGTCTCGGGTTGAACGCTAACGCGTCTTCTCACGAGACTTTGTTCTGACAACCCAGGAAACCAGATCTGAAATGGCACGTGCCACCAGGACGAAACCAGGAAGCTAAGAACCAAAACCAGACTGTCATCGCCAGATCCGTACCAGATGGTATCAGCTTACCACCACCTCATATTACGACCACCTGCGGAGCATGTTATCCGCCAACAAATTATCGCGAAAACGAGGTCAAGTCACATTTCGTTTACAGCTTATCAGATGAGTAGTTCTGGCCAGCGCTTGTTCCTTTTAAGTTCTTCAATATGTCAGTCGTTGACCTTGTCCAGTAACTGCCCGCGTATCATATATTTGTTGTTGTTGTTGTTGTTGTTACAGACGAATTGGGTGAGTGACATAACTTTCTGGGTCGAAATTAACATTACTGCATCAGCAGCAGGGCATCTTGCTTACAACCGAGAGCCACCCAGGAGAGCTGTTAAGGAGGCAATGTTCCACAAGAGACACGCAAATGACTGACTGACTGACTGACTGACTGACCACGACACTGTATGTTGCTTGGGGGGAATAGGGTGAGATACTAATCGATTTGGACATCTTAAGACATCTTTAAAAATACTGCAGTAACTCCCTTCCAAGTCGACCTATAGCCAACAAGCTATCATCAGGGTTGACGAATCATACCTGATCAAGACCCTGTCTCACCTCTCTCCTGACACCCCCCCCCCCCAGTATCAAGCCTAGCCTGGCTAATGAGGCTTTGATCGCCATAGTTCTCCTACTACGTGGTGGAGTCTGCTGCACAACCACTTCCCCTTGCACTTTAGTTCCACTCGGGGGGCCGAAAAAGATACCACCGTAACCCGTTCCCAATCCGACACGAGCCTGTGCCTCAACATCATCATTGCATCGGCTATAAAGAACACCAGCTCGCAGTTCCATTGAGATCGAAGAAGAAGAAGGGGGAGAAGGAGGAGGAGAAGAAGTAGAAGAAGAAGAACAAGAAGGAGGAGGAGAAGAAGAAGTAGAAGAAGAAGAACAAGAACAAGAAGGAGGAGGAGTAGAAGTAGAAGAACAAGAACAAGAAGGAGGAGGAGAAGGAGGAGGAGAAGGAGGAGAAGAAGAAGTAGAAGAAGAAGAAGAAGAACAAGAAGGAGGAGGAGAAGAAGTAGAAGAAGAAGAAGAAGAAGAAGGAGGAGGAGAAGGAGCAGAAGAAGAAGTAGAAGAACAAGAACAAGAAGGAGGAGGAGGAGAAGTAGAAGAACAAGAACAAGAAGGAGGAGGAGAAGGAGGAGAAGAAGAAATAGAAGAACAAGAACAAGAAGGAGGAGGAGAAGAAGTAGAACAAGAAGAACAAGACCAAGGAGGAGGAGGAGAAGGAGGAGAAGAAGAAGTAGAAGAACAAGAACAAGAAGGAGGAGGAGAAGAAGTAGAAGAAGAACAAGAACAAGAAGGAGGAGGAGAAGAAGAAGAAGGAGGAGGAGGAGAAGAAGAAGAAGTAGAAGAACAAGAACAAGAAGGAGGAGGAGAAGAAGAAGGAGGAGGAGGAGAAGAAGAAGAAGTAGAAGAAGAAGAACAAGAACAAGAAGGAAGAGGAGAAGAAGAAGTAGAAGAACAAGAACAAGAAGGAGGAGGAGAAGGAGGAGAAGAATAAGAAGGAGGAGGAGGAGAATAAGAAGAAAAACAAAAAGAAGAAGAAGAAAAGAAGAAGAAGGAGAACAAGAAAAACAAAAAGAAGAAGGAGGAGAAGAAGAAGAAGAAGAACAAGAATAACAACAAGAAAAAGAAGAAGAAGAAGGAGGAGGAGAAGAATAAGAAGAAAAACAAAAAGAAGGAGGAGGAGGAGGATGAGGTGGAGAAGAAGAAGGAGGAGGAGGATAAGGTGGAGGAGAAGAAGAAGAAGAAGAAGAAGAAGAAGGAGGAGAAGGATGAGGTGAAGAAGGAGAAGAAAAAGAAGAAGAAGAAGCAGAAAAGAAACAGAAGAAGAAGCTCTCCTGAAATCAGAAAAGAAAGTTTAACTGCTAACGCCAGAAAATAGACATGGTTAAACTCTACTTTCAGTTCAGAAAGAAATATTTTGGTAGATAAAAATGGCCATGGCTATTGTTTATTATTTTCAGTGGCATTATTCGTCTTACGGAAAAGACGTTCTTTTTCTTATTATCTTTTAACATCTTTTGGTGTAAATTAACACCTGGTGAACACATTGCCAGGTGCTGAGTGCATGTTTATAAAGAGTTCAGCAAGAATAAAATGCTGTTTATAAGGTCACATCGACCTAGAATGGGTGGTCATATAGTTTTGTTTTTTTTGGGGGGAAAAGTTATCTATCTATCTATCTATCTATCTATCTATCTATCTATCTATCTATCTATCTATCTATCTATCTATCTATCTATCTATCTATCTATCTATCTACTACCTACCTACCTACCTACCTACCTACCTACCTACCTACCTGCCTGTGGAGTGTGTTCTGAACAGCCTCATCCATTTCACAACTACTATCTGTCAAGCATGTTTCTATATCCTCACCTTCTTCTTCATTCTCCTTGGAACATCGAACTACCTGTCAAGCATGTTTCTATATCCTCATCTCCTTCTCCAGTCTCCTGGAACATCAAACTACCTGTCAAGCATGTTTCTATATTCTCATCTCCTTCTTCATTCTCCTTAGAACATCAAACTACCTGTCAAGCATGTTTCTATATCCTCACCTCCTTCTCCAGTCTCCTGGAACATCAAACTACCTGTCAAGCATGTTTCTATATCCTCATCTCCTTCTTCATTCTCCTTGGAACATCGAACTACCTGTCAAGCATGTTTCTATATCCTCACCTCCTTCTTCATTCTCCTTGGAACATCAAACTACCTGTCAAGCGTGTTTCTATATCTTCATCTCCTTCTCCAGTCTCCTGGAACATCAAGCTGGTGTTCTCTGCAGACGATGCTGTGAAGATGATCAGACATAGCATCATGCCGTCTTTGGAGCGGGTTATTGTGACCTTTTTTTTAGGGGGCGTGCAATGCCTTTTAATGTGGCGACGGCCCGAAAAAGTCTGGGAAACACTGCTCTAGATCCAACATTAAACCCAACATTAAACCCATGGGGACTAATTTCTGCCCCCCCCCCCTTTTTAGCCAGACCATTCCTGTTACTAGGGGCACCAGTGGAGAGGCGGGACAGGGTCTTGATCTTGGTCATCTATAGTTCGCTAACCCTGACGCTTGCATGCCAGCTGTTGGTGGCTGATTGCCAAATCGGGCAGGCTCTGGCTCGTCCATGTCCTCATATCCATTTGATGTATTGAACTCCAAAATATATTGCAGCGTAAATTTATCCCAAAATGTCTGCCCCTGCAAATGGATTTACTGATTGTTCTTTTTTTTTTTCTTTTTCACTTTTTGGCAGATACATTTACTCTCACTTTTTTTTTTTTTCGTCTCACTTCATCCATCCTCTCTATTCTGTCCACTCACGTGCCAGCTATATTCAAGTCATGTGTTGTGAAATCTCCAGTTTATGTTAACAATGAGCTCACAGTGTATTGTGCACGGGAGGTAGCGGAGGGCGTACTCTGACAGTTTTTTGGATTAGATCACGTGAGACTACGGGACTATAAACGATGGTAACAAAATCATTATTACATCTGATGTAGTCTGTTGATGAGGTTATTAACATGCTTGAAGACATAAACACAGACGGCAAAGACCCGAGGATTGTAAAACATTTATTCTGGCAGCAGGAAGCAGCGACTCGATTTGAAAATAAAACTGGAAAATATAAAACAAGAAGTGCGACAGAGGAAAACTTTTTTTTTCTATGTACAGCGACAATATTCTAAAAACAATCATTGCAGAAACGTTTTTAAAATCTTGTCAAAAAAAAAAAAAAAAAGAGAGAGAGAGAGAGAAAGAGAGAAACAATGTACTTTCATAGGGCATGCAGTGAGAAGAGGGGGCATTGAAATTATTATAACAACAGGAAAAATAGAAAGAAGAAGAGCCAGGGGAAGACAAAGAGAAATGATACTGGACGGTCTGACGGGATGGTGTGAGAGAAGATCACCAACTGAGCTAATGTCCTGCATGAAGGATAGGGTACTTTGTAGAAGCGTAATAACCAACGCCAGTCGGCACGGCACATGATGATGATGATGATGATGATGATGATGATGATGTCTGTAGTGCAGAACTCATTTATAACCTGCTATATTGCCAACACCATATGCCTGTGAGACCTGGACACTTAACAAAACAACTGAGAAACACATAAATACCTTTGGATGTAAATGCTACAGAAGAGTTCTTCAAATATCATGGACACAAAAAAGAACAAATACATTCATACTACAAGAACTTAATATTGAAGAAGGCTGGCTAGTAAAAATGATTAAAGAGAGAAAACTTAAATATTTTGGACACATTAAACGTCATGATAGTCTAGAGATATCCCTCTTGGAAGAATACATAAAGAGGAAAAGAAAGAGAGGAAGACCAAGGCAAAGATGGCTGCAAGACATCGTTGATGATCTGCAAATGGATGAATCAGCGGCAGGCCATCTTGCTCACAACCGAGAGGCCTACAGGAGAGCTGTTAGGGAGGCAAAGTTCCACAAGGGACATGCATATGAATGAATAAATGAATGAATATTGCAAACATCACAGGTTTTCTAACTTTTGTTGTGAGTAAGATGCCTCTTTCAGAACATTTAAACGGGGATGAAGATGCCGTGTAGTGCAGCGACCAGTGAGCTGTATGCGACTGCTTTTCTTCTGGACTGGCCAACAATAACCGACCAAGACCCCCTAGCTTTCCGTTAGTGTTCTTACCTATTGCCTGAGCCTGGAATAATAAGGTAACGGATCTCACTTACCCTCACAACAGTGGGCTCTGCTAAAGAAACGTTGCACATTTTCTTGTTTATATCCGCTGCACTGTGAGTCTGCACTCTCCGTATCCGACACCATGCGTCAACATCTTCACCGCATCGGCCGCAACGATCACCCTCTTCGCATTTCCAGGGAGATGAAAGAAGAAAATAAAAGCTCTAAATGCTGAGACGCCAATCATCATCATCATCATCATCATCATCGCCTTTTTCTCCCTTGAGAGCATAGGCCACAGATAAAGGCTCTCCAGTCATCACTGTTCTTGGAATTATTCTCTGCTTCCTTCTCTGTGCATCCCTTGTCTCTGAGCACTGCCATAATTTCTCTTCTCCAGGTAAGTCTAGGTCTTTCTCGTTTTTTATTTCCTTGAGGATTCCATGTCAGTGCCTGTCTTGCTATGCTGGTGTTTGGTTTCCTCAGAGTGTTGCCAATCCACTTCCACTTCCTAGACATGATTTGTAGGTTCACAAGTTTTTGTCCTGCCCTTT
Source organism: Achatina immaculata (assembly GCA_009760885.1). Taxonomy (NCBI): domain Eukaryota; kingdom Metazoa; phylum Mollusca; class Gastropoda; order Stylommatophora; family Achatinidae; genus Lissachatina; species Lissachatina immaculata. Next base: position 15,468,918 of record CM019699.1, read on the forward strand.
CCCAGACCTCCTCGTTCCTGATCTTGTCCTGCTATTCAGTGTTTAAAATCCTCCTCAAACTGAGACAGCAATGATATCGATAAAGACAACTCTTCAAATCTGAAATTAGAGATCCACATACTCCAGGTCTATCGCCAAGACCGGTAAACTGGAGCAAGGTAAGACTTTCCTTCAGTGTCTGGAATAGCAGCCTGGAAACACTGTGCCACAATAGCCTGAGCAGCAAAGCTGGATTGGAACTTTCCCGAGAAAGCGCCGACCATCGACTATAGAACAGTATTTTAGTGCTCATGCGAAGAAGAGCAAGTTATTAAAGTTCTTAGATGCTTATATTACAGGATTTCCTTATTCTTCTTGTTGGTTTCCTTTCTTGAACTTGATACCCGTACGATAAGTGTAATAGTTGTAGTAGTAGTAGTAGTAGTAGTAGTAGTGTAGTAGTAGTAGTAGTAGTAGTAGTACAATGTAGCAGTGGTAGTAGTAGTAGTACAATGTAGCAGTGGTAGTAGTAGTAGTATAGTGTAGTAATGGTACTAGTAGTAGTAGTACAATGTAGCAGTGGTAGTAGTAGTAGTATAGTGTAGTAATGGTACTAGTAGTAGTAGTACAATGTAGCAGTGGTAGTAGTAGTAGTATAGTGTAGTAATGGTACTAGTAGTAGTAGTACAATGTAGCAGTGGTAGTAGTAGTAGTATAGTTTAGTAATGGTACTAGTAGTAGTACTAGTAGTAGCACGAAGGGTGATTGATAAGTTCTCAGCATAAAGTACAAATACTTGAAACCCACAGTTGATATTAGGTGCATTTGTAGATCAGGTTAAAGTAAGATTAACACCAAGTTTCAAGAAATTAACTGCAACCAGTTTTTTTAACACGCTACTGAAGTGGTAAGGGGTGGCAGAAATTGAGAGAATTGATGAAATTTCTCATGATCAGTCATTCGTTGCCTCTGCATCAGGGGCTTATCATCGAAGAAGATCCATGAGGATATGGTAGAGACTCTAGGGGAGAGTGTCCCTTCTTACAGCACAGTGAAGAAATGGGCAGCTCAATTCAAACATGGAATGGGAGAGTCTGGAAGATGATCCCCGTCCAGGAAGACCAAGAACAGTAACCACCGGCAGAATCCATGACATGATAACGGAGGATAGACGACTAACTGAGCGGTACATTGCTACTGAGTTGAGCATCTTCCAGGAACGTGTTCATGCCATTATTCACAATGATCTTCACATGACAAAGGTCTCTGCTGGATGGGTCCCGAAACTTCTTGGAGCTGATCACAAACGACAGCGCCTCAACATGTCAAGAGACAATCTTGGCCATTTTTCTGCAGATCCCGAAAAGTTTCTTCAGCAATTTGTGACTATGGATGAGACTTGGTTCATCATTTTCAACCATAAACCAAAGAACAGACAAAGCATTGGAAACATAATGGATTCCACCTCCAAAGAAAGCAAGGGTGGTTCTGTCTGCAGGCAAAGTGATGGCTTCCATTTTTTGGAATTCAGAAGGTGTGCTATTGGTAGACTATCTTCAAAAGGGCAGAACGGTCACCGGGGCCTATTACGCTAATCTTGTGAAGAAACTGTGGGTCAAATTGAAGGAAAAGCGTTGAGGGAAATTGATGAGAGGAATCATCTTTCATCAAGACAATGCTTCAGTTCACAAGTCAGCGGTGGCAATGGCTTCCAGCTTCTTGAACATCCTCCTTATTCTCCAGATTTGGCCCTTTCGGACTATTACCTGTTTACCAAACTCAAAAAGGAGCTCAGTTCAGTGGTCGCAAATTTGCTTCAGATGATGACGTCATTCATGCTGTAGACCACTTTCTACTGGCACAAGATGCTGACTTTTACAAAGAAGGGATCCGTGTGCTCCATGATCACTGGACAACTTGCAAGTGGACTATGTTGAGAAATAACCCAGAAAAGTTGTCTGCAAATAATGCCGAGAACTTATCATCACCCAACTTATAGTGTAATAGTGTTAGTAGCAGTAGTAGTATAATGAAGTAGTGGTAGTAATAGTACAATGTAGTAGTAATAGTAGTAGTATAATGTAGAGGTGGTAGTAACAGTAGTAGTATAGTGTAGTAGTGATAATTGTAGTATAATGTAGTAGTGGTAGTAGTAGTTGTAGTATAATATAGTAGTAGTAACTGTTTTTGTTGTGGTATAGTAATAATACAATGTAGCATTATTAGTTGTAGTATAATAGTAATAGTATTAGCTGTTGTTGCTGCTGTGGTATAGTAGTATTTGTACAATGGAGCAGTATTAGTAGTAGTAGTAGTATAGTGTAGTAGTGGTAGTAAGACTATTAGTATAATATAGTACTAGTAACACCAGTGGTAGCGTAGTAGTAGTATGGTAGTAGTAGTAATAGTAGTAGTAATAGTAGTACTAGTAGTAGTAGTAGTAGTAGTAGTAGTAATAGTAGTAGTAATAGTAGTAGTAGTAGTAGTAATAGTAGTAGTAATAGTAGTACTAGTAGTAGTAGTAGTAGTAGTAGTAGTAATAGTAGTACTAGTAGTAGTAGTAGTAGTAGTAGTAATAGTAGTAGTAGTAGTAGTAGTAGTAGTAGTAGTAGTAGCAGTAGTTGCAGTACTAGCGGTACAAGAGTGCTGCTAACATAGAAGAACATCAAGACAAACAATTTCACCGTCCTATACCAGTATTTGTTTTGTTGAACTGCAAGTTTTTCCACGAGAGAAAACAGTCCTGTTCTTAAATCTCTTGAACAACTGGAAGCTAATTTTACAAGCAGCTACAGAGGAAAAAAAAAGAAGCTAACGAGAACACTTTCCAAAATCAAAACATGCAGAAATATTTTCCTTCCAAATCCGGGCTTTTGAAATCGTGCTGTCTGCTTATAACATGTCTGGCAGATAGCGAAGCAGCCCCTAAATCAGACTGCGAAATAGGCATCATGCGCCCTCGGGGAACTAAAAGAGCTCGATTCTTCTAAAACTGAACCAACCAATTTGCATAGAATTTGCATGGAAGAAGATCGCTCATGATGAAAACTGCTTCTTAAGCTGTTATGACAGCCCGCCTAGCATCCTCCGCAAATGCCTGTCGGAGACCATTAAACCCAGAAGAATGTGATGCAGGGCCTGACTGGAAGGACTGGCTCTGTACGGCCTGATAGTAATGCTCACGGATGCAACGCGTGCTCTGTGTATCATCATTAAGGCTAATGAACGTCAACCTTGACCCCAATGTGGTATAATTTCCTCCAGGGGGGTGTTCCCGACATGCGACATTTATTCACGTTTTACTCTCTTCAACCGAAGTTTAATGATTTTCCCCTCTCGCACAGTTTTAACAGCGCCATCTTGGCCATCTGCTGGGTTGTTGTAGAAAATTGTCCGCTTTCTTCGCCAAGATTGTTGTTGAAAATTGTCCGTATTCATCGAAAAATTATATCCTCTCCTTAAATGTGGCCCGTCCAGCGATCTTACAAATTATAGGCCGATTTCCGAACTATCGTCATTATAAAAAAAAAACCCACTCGAAAACGACATTCAAATGAAATAACTTCGCGACACACACAAGAGAACAATTTAGACAGTCAGCCTCTAGATCAGTGCTTCCCAAAGTCTACATTAGAAAGGACGGGGGGGGGGGGGTGAAGGAAAAGGGTCAGTATTGGGGCAGTTGAAGAAAAAGGGAAAGGTAGATAGAGGTGTATGGTACAGTTTTACAAAGTGACGTGGGGGGGGGGGGGGGGGAGGGAGTGAGTAAGGTGAGAAATGTGTCACACATTTCTGTTTTCTACTTATGGAGTAAGACACATTCAGATAAGTTCTTCGTTTTTTTTTGGTTTTTTTTTGTCGTTGTGCATGTAATCCTCGAAAAAGGCTCACGCCGAAATATCGCATGTTGTATGCTTTTCATTTATACATTCTCATATTTTCTATTCGTTTTTTTTCTCACCTTACTCACTTCCTCCCTCACTTTGTAAAACTGCACCATACACCTCTATCTACCTTTTTTTTATTTAAACCAGTTTTACTACAGTCGTCATCCCTTTTATCTGAAGAAAAGGGGAATTGAGGGAGGGGTGCGTTGATGAAAACGAAGCAGTAGAAGGGTGGGGAAAGGGGGGGGGGGGTAGTACTAGCTTCCTTCTTAGTACTTTTCTATCTGGTATTAGGAAACTTGTGTCCCTACATGAAACTCATCCATCACATTAAAAGCTGAGATAATAATGCAGCAAGTGAGTTATAAATGTACTCCTTCATACTGTTAAATTGGTTTTCTCACGTGAGTAATGCATATCCCAGTTTAATAGGCCATTGTACGAATAGACCATAACAGAGGAGCGGGGAACACTGAGGATGTGATATGGGAGAAAAGGGGACGGTGGCTCGAACAAGTCTGGGAAACACTGCTCTAGATCCAGTCGTTCCTGTCACGCATACTTGTGGCATCTTTCAGGGCAGCGGCACATTCTCTCCACTTCTCACGGTCCGCAGCCAGCTTTTGTATTGTGCCCTAGATGTGCTACATTCTACTCAGTTCTGCTGCTACAATTCTCCGCCAGGTAACGATCTGTTGGCTGTCAGTGAAGTGACAGAAAGCCCGTTAACAGACATAAATAACCACATACTGTGCTGTTTGTACAGACTTTTAAAAGGCTTCATGTGACTTGTAGGCAGTCAGCGAACCATAGCTGATATGCTAGTGTTAGGGTTAGCGAACCATAGCTGACCAAAACCCTGTCCCACCTCTCCGTTGGTATCCCCAGTAACAGGCATATCCTGGCTAACGGAGACAGGGATCGCCATAGTCCCCATGGTGGTGGAGTCTGCTAAAGAAGCATTGCAAACCCCCGGCTTTTTAGCTGTACTCCGGGACTAAAAGAAGTAGCCGACGTAGCTCGCTCCCACGCCGATACGGTGCTGTGCCTCAACATCTTTACAGCATTGGCTGCAAAAAAACAACAGCTCGCTGTTACAGGGAGATAAGACAAGACAAGACAAAACAATGAAAGACATGAGATTCTTGTAAGAAACAGGTTAAAGACTTACAGATTACGTCCTGAGTTAACAAAATTTATTGCATCATTTCTTTCAGACAGACAACATGCAGCATGTATACATCAAAAGTCTCGCGATTAAATTCATTTGATAACACGAGCAGTCACCGAGAACTGAGAGCAAGGCACCAGAGCGAAAATCAATGCCACAACACAGTGTCTCGGCGCCTGGCTTGGAACAATGACTCGAATAAACAAACCCTCATTGTACAATTTGCCAGAGACTGCCACGTGTAACCACATGGTTATTTCATGTTGTTGTTGTTGTTGTTTTTTACTAAGGCTCAAGTTTCCTTATAGGTCTGAGGACAGAAGTCTAAGGGAGAGAATAGAATAACAAGTTATAGAAAGCTATAAAATGCATGATCCACTGGTCGTGGCATGTCGTTGAAAATCCCTTCTACTTTGAGCCATTTAACTCATTTGTCCCGGTACTGTGTTCTAATTCATTTATCCCCTTTTTATCTTTAAGATCTTTTGTCCCCTAATTTCTATAGTTGTGTTTCTCTCAGTGTTTTCCACATTTTTTTGTCCATCCTGCCTCCTCTACTTCGTACAAGTAGAAAATATCCTTGCCCAGAAAACATCATGTTAGATAATGGCAGCAATCGTTGTAGTACAGGAAAATCCATAAGTGAATGAAGTCCTTAAGTGAATGAAGTCCGTAAGTGAGTGAATGAATTGTTTCTTTCCTGTGAAGGAGGATCTCAGGATAGTACTCGTTTTCCGTAGCATCGGCGAGTTCCCTGACGTATGGAAGCGATGGCAGGCCGGGCAGAAGGTAGAGCGACTTACAGGATCAGATCAGAAAAGAACTATGTCCCAATGGATAGTCTCAAGGGAATGTACCTGAAGATAGTCTACTCTGAGTCATGAGTTGGGAATAAGTCATAGGTCCTGGGCTGCGCCAAGAGTTTGGGCTAAGTCATGGGTTTTGGTTGCGTCATGAGTTTCGGATAAGTATTGAATTTGGACTACATCATGAGTTTGGGCTGTGTCGTGAGTTTGGGCTATGTCATGAGTTTGGGCTATGTCATGAGTTTGGACTCATGAGTTTAGGCTATGTCATGAGTTTGGGCCATGTCATGAGTTTGGGGTAAGTCATGAGTGTGGGCTATGTCATGAGTTTTAGATAAAGTATTGAATTTGTGTACTGTAAACTTAGCTAGTGCTAAATCTACATTTTCATTTTGATAAATTGGGAAGAAATTGATCAACCCAGCTGTTTCAGGCATTCCCTTGGCATGTACTACCGTTCTGCGTGGCCAAGATCTCGCGACCCCCATGACCGCCAACCCAGATTCTCCCCTCCAAGGATACTGTGTGGCCGTTAAGTCATCATCTTACATATTATCATACATCACATCAACATGAATTATATATCGCCAAGTCAGACATCATTTTACATCCGTTTATTAACACTCTCTACATATATCGTAGTGACGCCACCAAAGACGTTACATACACAGGACATCAACATGCATCTTCATGATAATAACAAGCCATGACATAAATACAGTGTATTATCTCTAAGTATCAACTAAATCAGTGGAACAGATTGGCCTGGGCTCCTCTGGCCTACTAAACAACTATACATATATCTCAATATTGTGCCAATGCACTGCATACATTTCAGTCGCTGGTACCATGAATTTCCCATCCCCTATCTCACATAAATCTTCCATGTTCCAATGCACCGAATAACATATTTCCACTTGTGCGAAATGCACTTAATACATATTTCCACTTTTGTGCCCATGCACTGGATAACATATTTCACTTGTGCCAACGCATTGAATAAGATATGATGGACCTAGGTGTCCCTATTCATATATGACAAGACTCAACAGAATCGGGGAAATCTTCACGTGCGACGAAAGTGACGAAAATCCAACAGCACAGTATGATTACAACACATCATATAATCTACAGTGCATTTGAATCAAACATTGTGAGGTCGGCAGGGCTAACTAGATGAGAGGAAATTAGCTCCCTGCCATATCCTCTGGTTTTCTGCTCTTCTCTCAGCTTCATGAAGTTCACATGAAATTAACACCACGATGGCATCCCCAGTGCCATTAATAGAATTCATCATGAATCACTAATGTGTGTGTGTGTATATATATATATATATATATATATATATTTATGGTGGCTAGGGCCTAACTTAATAAAATAGCTGAGAAACACATAAATGCCTTTGAATGTAAATGTTACAGAAGAGTTCTTCAAATATTATGGACACAAAAAAGAACAAATATATCCATACTACAAGAACTTAATATTGAAGAAGGCTGGCTAGTAAAGAGGATTAAACAGAGAAAACTTAAATATTTTGGACACATTAAACGTCATGATAATCTAGAGAAGACCGTATTGGAAGGATATATAATGGGAAAATGAAAAAGAGGAAGACCAAGGCGAAGATGGCTGCAAGACATCGTTGACGATCTGCAAATGGATGCATCAGCAGCAGGCCATCTTGCTCACAACCGAGAGGCTTATGGGGAGCTGTTAGGGAGGCAAAGTTCCGCAAGGGACATGCAAATGAATGAATGAATGAACGGGGCTAAGTATTTCCATATCATACACACCACCAGACGAGATGGAACTTGCCCCGCCATTTACCCGCTGGCTAAGCTCAGTGTGACCTTTCCCAGCATGCTTTTCTCTTATACAGGTCTTCCACCCCCGCATCACGTGAATTGTATTTCTCAGTTCAAAATCTGTACCCTATTCTGAGCTTCGAAAGGCAGTTCCCAGTACAACATGAGTTTAGGCTACGTCATGAATCTGAACTGCCGATATTACTGTCTCAGCCACAAAGTACAGCATAAGATCTACATATTTCTCTGTTGATGTCTTATGAGAGTGTAGGTTGCACTAAGAGTACTTCAGTCAGTCATTTGCATGTCCGTTGCGGAACCTTGCCTCCCTAACAGCTCTCTTGTAGACCTCTTTGTTGTGAGCAAGATGCCCTGCTGCTGATGCATCCATTTGCAGATCATCAACGATGTCTTGCAGCCATCTTCGCCTTGGTCTTCCTCTCTTTCTTTTTCCCATTAATGTACGCTTCCAAGACTGTCTTCTCTAAATTCTCATGACATTTAATATGTCCAAAATATTTAAGTTTTTTCTGATTAATCTCCGTGTCATGATCTGTCTCATATAGTGAAACCAAAACTATAATTAAGCATCAGTACAACAAGCTGTGGGCTGATCAGCACAAGGCACTATCTAACGATCAGATGCCGCAACTCGTACGCCAGCAAACCGTCATCTTAGGAGTACACACGAAGGCACTGCTGATTGCGAGCACACCTGGATCGCCTCAACCTGTCACACACACCTGACCGCACATGCGAAATAGGCATCCAGACTCTAAAGCACATCTTGCAACCCCGCGCCACGAAGCCAGAATCCTGCTCTGATGAAGAGAAGAAGGCTAAGTTTGGAAGTAAAACTTCGGGGTGTAAAGCATTACCTCCAGAAGTCTACACTGTTTATCCAGACAAGTATGGATGTTTGAGGCAAGAGCTATGAAATGAAGAAGACGAAGAGGAAATGAATGTCAAGCAGGCCTGGGTGCTCGGTTACTCACCCTTCTTAAAATAAAGTTACTTCTTTGGCAGGTTACAGCGGAATGAGATCAGTTTTAATAGGATTCTGGAGAAATTCCAGTTACTAAGACACAAAACGTGCAGATCTCTCAGAACCTCCGACAGCGTAAAAAAAAAGGTTCTTTAGCTTCACTGCGTACGCGTCACGTGTAATGCTTCAGTGACAGTAAGCGGTGCGTGAAGGACATGACCTGAGAGTAGGAATTTGATCTTAAACATTTTTATTGTTGTTTTGATTTGTCTTTTTCCACCTTAGTCACTAAACTTCTCCATAGCTTATATCGATGAAATGGTTGTGACTCTTAAAGCATCAGTATCCGTTAAAGTGATCAGAGTTCTTCTTCTTCTTTTCATTCTTATGTAATCTCACTGTAACTGCGAGCTGGCGTTCTGTGCAGCCGATGCTGTGAAGATATTGAGGCACACTATGATGTAAGCTTGGGAGTGGGTTATGACAGCTGTTTTCAGCCCCCGAGTACTGCTAAAAAAGCGGGAGATGTGCAATACTTCTTTAGCAGTCTCCACCACCGATGGGACTATGTCGATCCCCTGCTCCGTTAGCCTGGTTAGGCCTGTTACTGGGGGTACCAACAGAGAGATGGGACAGGGTCTTGGTTACTATGGTTAGCTAACCTGACCTTAGGTATGAGTCAATAACTGCCAAAACTTGCACCGTCTTCTCCCAATCAGCCACACACTATTCATCGATTGGAACCATGCGCGTTCACCATGAGCAGTACAACTAATTCAGAGTTTGAAAAGACTGATTCTGGACAATTAAATCTGTTGACTTTATCCAACTTCGCACGTTCCGCGCCCTTCCTCAGCTAAAGAAAACTCGACTATCGACCAAGTCATTGTTAGCACTGAAAGAAAGAAAAAAAAATCCGACGTCCTGAACGAAAACAGAAGTCATATTTAAAAATGTTGAGATGCTACTGTGTCAACAGTACTTGCTGTTTGTCTTAAAAAAAATCCTCCCCATACTTTGTTTGAACTTGTCCTTTTTCAGTACAAGCCGGGATCAATACAGGTCTCACGAAGGTTGAGCCCAGATCAGTTGGAATTAAACATCGTATCCCAGGGAACTTGGCTCCCGCCAGTGACTCCAAACCAATGGTTCCTAAAAGTATGGCTTGTGGCGTATTGTCAAATCTCCCATGTCTGCGTTATCAGTTTGGTTTTAAGAATCTTTTTTTTTTGTATGTGCATAAAAACAGTTAAGAGTGTACGGCATTGCGATACTGGTTATAAGATGGTGGACCGCAACTTCTTCTTCTTCGTTCAGATATCAACACCAATCTCACAAATGGGGCAGTTCAATCTCGGGTTTTCACCATCATCCTAGAGCTTCTTTTGCAGAGGGCTGGGGTCTGGCCAGAGAAGTGATCCTTTCATGCAAACAGACTGTTAACCACTCGCCTGATCAGCCCTCTACTCTCGGCATCCCACCAAACCGCCCCCCCCCCCCCCCCCAACCTCTTAAAACACTACATTCTCCGAAAAAGTAGCACTAAAGAGTATTAAGAGTCGGCCCTGTAATAAGGGGAAATAACCCGTCTCTGAACTCGTCAAACAGCGCAAAGAAGGATTCCAGCCCTCTCTCTATCTCGCTCTTCCTTCGGCAACATTGCCATCTTCGTCCATTTCGGTTTCGTGTTGTTTCATCACTATTCTCGAACAGTCTTCACTCTCTCTCCCCCCCCCCCTCTCTCTCTCTCTCTCTCTCTCTCTGTGAAGCTGCGCTGTAAAGCTCCCACTTCAAATAGTCCTGTAATAAATGGAGTTAGCTCCCGCAAGTCTGTGTTGTGTTTGTGAAAGTTATGTCAAGAGCACACACGTGCATTCCTTTTTCTTTCCGCTTCCTTTGTAAAAGTTATGGATTTAAAAAAAAGAAATCTAATTCTGTGTTGAAAGGTCGTATACATATGTATATATAATTCTGACGAGTCAATAAAACGTTTTGAAATGGGCGTGAGAGCAGTGTTGTCGATAGTGGGCTGCCTTGTTAAGATGAAAAATGAAAGCAATAGAGACAAGAGTTTATGAAACCTTTGCTCAGCTCTGTAGTAAAAATGAATTTATTACTTTTGTATTTAAAAAAAAGAAATGCATCTAGAGAGTAATTCAATTAACTGGAATGTGAGGCGCACCACATTAAGCTGTCAGTTTGTTTGTTTGTTTGTTTGTTTTAAGAAAGACAAGATAGTTGGAGAAGCAAAGAAAATCAGTTCACTATGTTATCAAGACGTGGAATCTTGTACGCTTAAGTTACTTTTACATAAACTTCAAGTCATATTTTCTGCTATCGAGTGGGGAATCAATTCCAGATCCGACTCCTTCATATGAGGTACATTTCTACCTGTTTCATCCAATGTAGCCTTTAGAATCCAGTTCGTATTTTCCTACAATCAGCTTTAACTTCTCCAAGAATGGTTCATTTCTAACTGTCGTATAACTTGTTGGTGCAAGTTTACTTATTATCATATTTTATGAAAATGGTTCACAGACCAACAATCTCTTTGTTATGTACTACAGTACTAGAGGACATATTCTACATTCCCTATTACATCACCGACCAAGGTACTACAGTACTAGAGGACATATTCTGTCTCCCCTATTACATCACCAATCCAGATACTACAGTACTAGAGGACATATTCTGTCTCCCCTATTACATCACCAATCCAGATACTACAGTACTAGAGGACATATTCTGTCTCCCCTATTACATCACCAATCCAGATACTACAGTACTAGAGGACATATTCTATCTCCCCTATTACATCACCAATCCAGATACTACAGTACTAGAGGACATAGTATATCTCCCCTATTACATCACCGACCAAGGTACTACAGTACTAGATGACATATTCTATCTCCCCTATTACATCACCAATCCAGATACTACAGTACTAGAGGACATAGTATATCTCCCCTATTACATCACCGACCAAGGTACTACAGTACTAGATGACATATTATATCTCCCCTATTACATCACCAACCCAGGTACTACAGTACTAGATGACATATTCTATCTCCCCTATTACATCACCAACCCAGGTACTACAGTACTAGATGACATATTCTATCTCCCCTATTACATCACCAATCCAGATACTACAGTATTAGAGGACATATTATATCTCCCCTATTACATCACCAACCCAGGTACTACAGTACTAGATGACATATTCTATCTCCCCTATTACATCACCAACCCAGGTTTCCCCCTTCCTTGGGCTATTGTATGCCAATTACAAATAAATCTGCTCCAGCATCTGACATTCATTACAACAATACACATGACATGCAATACAAATCACTAAGTCTGAAATCAATAATCCACCAAATTTAATCTCACAATTAACCACCACAACAACAACAACATACAAACATGGCAGTGACAATCAACATATCATCAAGACATTATTAATGAATAATGAAAGAGCAATACTTGTAGATGAACAAATCAATGAAGATGCAAATAATTCAAATATAATAACATATGGTAATGAAACTTCACCAGTCTGCAATATTAATATTATGAACTCCATGGATCTAATATCCTAGAACTCTCTGTGCCCTTATATGTGGCCTCCACACGAATATGTGTGCATCTGCACTTTAATCTACGCAGCCATAGCTGCCCATGACGTTCTTTAATATAATCTATATTGATAGAAACACATAGTCAATATGCATGAATAGCATATACAAAATCATGCATGCTACCAATCCAATATCCATAATACTCGCAATGAAATGATAACATTTATTAATAAGCATTTGCTATCTAATAAAATCCTGTATCATTACAACCATAACTATTAACAGAACTTAACCTTCACACAAATGACATCACTACACGTACTGACTCGGAACCTATATCACAGCTTATTTCACACAACACAATTTACACCACACTGAGATGGGCACGGGCAGAATATAACTAGACAATCCGACTTCCTTATGACAGTAATATACAGGAAATTACAGCACAACAACCCATAAGGTTAACGAAAACACGACATCGCCCGGCCATGCCTCGGATGTAATGATGCAAGAAAAATTATCAACCACACACTAGCCCGGAACCACTACCAAGTCTCGTGGACGATTACGCTTCTGTCAAGGTCGTACGCCCCTCGACCCAAGCCTCCTCCAAACTATCCCGACTTCACAGAAAGTTACTTACCACTCCGACTGTACACAAGTGACTCCATAACACTGACACTACATCAATGATTCCACGACTCTCACTTCACACCGGTGACTTCACGACGCCGACTCCACAACACTGACTCCACACTAATGACGCCATCACCCCGACTTAACAATAATGACTTCACTACAGTGCAGCACTGACTCAACACCAATGACTCCAAGACTCCCACTCCATAACATTGACTTCAAGACTTCTATTGCACAACACTGACTCCACAACAATGACATCGCAACTCCGATTCCAAAGCACTGACTCCACAACAACAACTCCACTACTATGATTCCACCACTCTGACGACTCCACGTCTTCGGCTTCACGACTCCACTTCTTTGACTTCACATCTCTGACCTCCAAGACACCAACTTATATGTTATTGGACCTACTCATAAAATAAGGACGTGAGAAAGATTAACAGAGAAGATGGAGTAGTAGAAAGTTTGGTGTCATGCCACCAGACATAAACAGAGTAATTTGGAGCTGCCTGATAGTGCAAAAAATAACAAATATACCCATAATACAACTTAATACCGAAGAACGCTGGCTAGTAAAGAGGATTAAAGAGAGAAAACTTAAATATTTTGACACATTAAACGTCATGATAATCTAGAGAAGACAGTCTTGGAAGGGTACATTAATGGGAGAAAGAAAGAGAGGAAGACCAAGGCGAAGATGGCTGCAAGACATCGTTGATGATCTGCCAATGGATGCATCAGTAACAGGCCATCTTGCTCACAACCGAGAGGCTTATAGGGAGCTGTTAGGGAGGCAAAGTTCCTCAAGGGACATGCAAATGGCTGACTGACTGATACTGCAAATGAAAAGTCCCCTTTGAGGTTGTGTTAATAGTGCATGTATGGATTAGGGTTCTTACTGAGTCAAGTTTAGGTTTCTTGCGGAGCCAAATTTAGGGTTCTTTCAGAGTCAAGTTTAGGGTTCTTTCTGAGTCACATTTTAAGGTTCCTGCGGAGTCAAGTTTAGGGTTCTTGCTGAGCCAAGTTTAGGGTTATTGCTGAGTTAAGTTTAGGGTTCTTTCTGAGTCAAGTTTAGAAGGATTCACTATTTTGGACTTTCATGTCAAGAATTCTTTGACAACTGCTTCTTTCGTGAAGACTGAACGCGTTTTTACTGTACAAACCATTGAAAGAAACGTATTGATAAATTTACACGGGTATTGTTTATTTGTTTTTGTTCATCCAGCCTATAAATAATGAAGTCTAGCACGAGGAGAAGCCTTCAAAGGTGCTTGCCTCTTGTATCCAATTAAAACTAGACGCTCAGGTCTCCAAAAGGAAGTCTCTCTAATAAATCCTGGATCTTTGAAAAACTCTTTTATTTCTCTACATCCAATTAGGAGATAAAAGACGATCACAAGATGATAGTTTATGTTCGATATTGGAAACTCACTTATATAGCATTAGCTGGGACAAAGACCCTGTCCGACTTAGCCACCCATAAATGACTTACTAGCGTCAGGGTTGGTGAACCATAGCGTACCCAAGACCCCTGACCCATCTCTCCGTTGGTACCCCTGACAATAGGCCTAGTCTGACACACGTGGCAGGGATCGCCGTAGTCCCTATGGTGGTGGAGTCTGCTAAAGAAGCATTGCACTCCCCACCCCCCTCTACTTTTTAACTTCCCTCAGTGACAAAAACAAATAGCTGTCATACCCGCTCCCAATCCGATACGATGCTGTGCTTCGATATCTTCATCGCATCGACTGCAACGAGCGCCATTTCGTTGTTCCATGAGAAGAAGAAGAAGAAGAAGAAGAAGAAGAAGAAGAATAAAACTATAATTTAGCTATCGGAACCTGTAAAAGACGAAGCATAATAAAAGCAGCATTACACTCACTGCAGCAGAAGACCCTGACAATTCTTTCCAGCCCACCTGTTATAAATATGTCCATCTTTACCAAATTGCTGTCTCCAGTTTCCGGTGGTACCGGGTTCAAGTCGCAGCAGAGGACATTTTTTTTTTCTTCTGATATACATCAAAATGGCCCCAAAAAATCTGGGCTCTTGGAAAAATACGGGCCTAACACCGTATTCCCAGGTATGCCATGGAAACGGGTGTTTTAACTTTACCTTTTCTGTGGTTTATCTTTCATTATTCTCTCCAGCTCTTGATCAAATTACTTTTCCCCGAGTTATCTTTCATTATTCTCTCCAGCTCTTGATCAAATTACTTTTCCCCGAGTTATCTTTCATTATTCTCTCCAGCTCTTGATCAAATTACTTTTCCCGGAGTTATCTTTCATTATTCTCTCCAGCTCTTGATCAAATTACTTTTCCCGGAGTTATCTTTCATTATTCTCTCCAGCTCTTGATCAAATTACTTTTCCCCGAGTTATCTTTCATAATTCTCGCTCAGTGCTGATTAAATTACCTTTCTTCCAGTAATCTTTCATGATTGTATCTGTCTTGGATAAACTACTTTAATTATCATTCCTTCGTTTTTTTTTTCTCTCCTCCTCTTATAGGCTGATATGGAGTCTGCAGATTGTAGAGAAAGACGCGGATAACAACAGATGAAAAATAACTTTCATTTTCATGAAATTTGGTGTCATCGTTGAGTAAATTTCATGGGGATTACCAGCCCGAGTTTGGATGACCAAATATTACAGGTATGTACTATTTTTGTTTGTTTGTTCAAAAACATCTTAACACATCTCGTGTTATGTAATGTATATGAAAGGCTTGATCCCTTACTAGTCTTATCTGAAGGCTAAGACGCTATCTGTTTCGCCAGTCTGCTAAAGAAGTATCGCACGTCACTGATTTGCAGCTACGAAACGCGGGGCTGAAAAAGTAGCTGCCATGACCAGCTCTCAATCCGACACGATGATGTGTCACGGCATCTTCATAGCAAAGGCAGCCAAAACACACCAACTCGAAATTTCGGCGAGATTGAAGAAGAAGAAGAAGAAGAAGAAGAAGAAGAAGAAGAAGAAAACTTATAATAAATGCGTCCTGCAGCAGAAGACGGGTTTAAGGTGCAGAGATATCCGCTCTTACGGCGTTCTCTGATAAGTGTTACCAGGTCCAAGATTCTGTAACATTCTTGGAGTGGCCTGTGGAAACAAAGTACGTCATAGAAAGTTGTTAACAAGATTCTGTAACATTCTTGGAGATGACCTGTGGAAACAAAGTACGTCATAGAAAGTTGTTAACAAGATTCTGTAACATTCTTGGAGATGACCTGTGGAAACAAAGTACGTCATAGAAAGTTGTTAACAAGATTCTGTAACATTCTTGGAGATGACCTGTGGAAACAAAGTACGTCATAGAAAGTTGTTAACAAGATTCTGTAACATTCTTGGAGATGACCTGTGGAAACAAAGTACGTCATAGAAAGTTGTTAACAAGATTCTGTAACATTCTTGGAGATGACCTGTGGAAACAAAGTACGTCATAGAAAGTTGTTAACAAGATTCTGTAACATTCTTGGAGATGACCTGTGGAAACAAAGTACGTCATAGAAAGTTGTTAACAAGATTCTGTAACATTCTTGGAGATGACCTGTGGAAACAAAGTACGTCATAGAAAGTTGTTAACAAGATTCTGTAACATTCTTGGAGATGACCTGTGGAAACAAAGTACGTCATAGAAAGTTGTTAACAAGATTCTGTAACATTCTTGGAGATGACCTGTGGAAACAAAGTACGTCATAGAAAGTTATTAACAAGATTCTGTAACATTCTTGGAGATGACCTGTGGAAACAAAGTACGTCATAGAAAGTTGTTATCGAGATCTCTTTTCCACCATCAAGAAAGAAATGTTCGCATTGACTCTACGACTATGAATCCATCACTTCGACTCTACGACTATGAATCCATCACTTCGACTCTACGGCTATGAATCAATCACCCAGACTCTACGACTATGAATCCATCACCCAGACTCTACGACTATGAATCCATCATCCAGACTCTATGACTATGAATCCATCACCCAGACTCCACGACTATGAATCCATCACTCCGACTCCACCTTGGAGGAGTTTTTTAGAGACTGACTGGTACCAGGGTCAACCCAGTCTTTTAAAAAAAATCGGTACCTGGGACTTTCCTGGGAAAAAAAATGTAGCGAGGACAGGTACTGGCATCCCTACCTCAGATAGTGGCCTAGAAATGTGAAGGCTCTTACTCATCTCACCGTTAGAGGTAGGCAAATGCTATGGGATATAGAATGCTGTCAATATATATATATATATATATATATATATATATATATATATATATATATATTTATTTATCTCAAGTTCTTATATATATGTGTGTATGTATAAAACTATTACTATACTATCAATGTCTACCATTACAACTACTACTTCTTCCATTACATCTACTACCACTACTATTACTACTACTACTATTACTAATTTCACTACCATCACTATTAGTACTACTACTTCCACTATCACTACTACAACTACCACTACCACTACTATTGCTCTACTACTACTACTACTACTGTCACTACAACTACTACTACTACTATTACTACTACTACTACTACTACTACTATTAATACTCTACTACTACTACTACTACTACTACTATTACTACTACTACTACTGTCACTACAACTACTACTACTACTTCTACTACTACTACTACTGTCACTACAACTACTACTACTACTTCTACTACTACTACTACTGTCACTACAACTACCACTACCACTACTACTACTACTACTGTCACTACAACTACCACTACCACTACTACTACTACTACTATTTCCATAACCACTACCACTACCACTACTACTACTACTACTGTCACTACAACTACCACTACCACTACTACTACTACTACTACTATTTCCATAACCACTACCACTACTACTTTCACTACCACTACTACCACTACCACCATTACTACTATCACCACCACTACTACTACTAACTATCACTACCACTACCACTACTACTACTACTACTACTACTACTACTACTACTACTACTACTACTACATCAGTTATCATTGTACAGGGTCCGGCATAAAGCACAGCTGGATTTAACTGACGAAGTGCGCGGAAACTGAATACGTGTGAAAAAAACATGGCGTCAGAGATGAAGCAGACAAACGGTCATTTTTAACAATGGCTTCTTGGCAAACACAACATCGCGAATTCACCGTTGAAACTTATTTTAAAAGTGGAGAATAGTCTCTTACTCTACAACGAAAATTTCGTCGCCATTTTGAGTTACATCCCCATGATAATATTCCCGATAGGAGGACAAAACAGTTGTAAGATTGGTAAAAAAAAAAATTAAGGAAACCGCTAATTGCCTTTATAACAAGTCTACTGGTCGTCCAAGAACTGAACAGACACTTGAACGAGTTCAAGAAGTCCGCAACGCATTGCTGAGTAGCCCTCGGCGATCTGCTGTTAGGAACGCTTTGGCACCCGGCATCCTCTTACTGTTAATAGTGATCTTTCTGTACAGATGTTAACTGAATACTTCATTCCAGACTTGGCCAATAGAAATAAGAGACTAATATGGTTTCAACAAGATGGAACAACTGCCCACACATGGCCATGCTGCGACAAGCATTTCCCAATCGTCTTATTTCCAGATTTGGGGATATTCTTTGGCTGGCAAGGTCACCGGATTTATCGGCCGCAGACTTCTTTTTGTGGGGGGTATCTCAAGAACACGGTGTATGCTAGTCGACCACAGTCAATTGCAGACCCAAAAGATATAAAGTATCCCTTTGAACATGTTAAATGGTGTTATGCAGGAACTTTCCAGACGCTTGGCTGAATGTATCAAATGTAATGGCGGTCATCTAACCGGCGTAATTTTCAAAACCTAAATATGATTGTCAGTAATAATAAAAAATACACACTTTTCTCAGTTTCATTTCACTTTTTTTTAACCAAAAACATGCATAGCGTTTATTTATTTTCTTTTTTTAAAATCCAGCTTTGCTTTATGGCGGACACTGTATAATCGTATAATAGCATCACAATAAATACTCCTCACAATTATTAACATTATATTGTCTTGGAAGTTTTGTTTTGCATTCCTTTTCCCTTCCTTTTACTGTACGATTGCGAAAGACATGAAAACGTTTTTGCCTGTCACATGAAAAGTGCTCTATTTCAATTTGAAGGCAAAAGGTAGATGCACAGAAAGTCCATAGAAACAGCAAAGCTGAAGAATCAAGGAAAGGATCTATCTATCTATCTATCTATCTATCTATCTATCTATCTATCTATCTATCTATCTATCTATCTATCTATCTATCTATCTATCTATCTATCTATCTATCTATCTATCTATCTGTCTGTCTGTCTGTCTGTCTGTCTGTCTCTGTCTGTCTCTGTCTGTCTGCCCGCCCACCCATCCATCCATCCATCCATCCGTCCGTCCGTCCATCCCACCGACCGTCTGTCTGTCTGTCTGTCTATCTATCTATATGCCTGCCTGTCTGCCTGCCTGCCTGCTTGTCTATGTACAATGTCCCATCTCCTCATTGCATGTCCTATGGAAGTGCACCGTCTCTCTCGTATTTTTTTCTGGACAAAATTTGTTGTCTCTCCAGCTCTTCCCATACATTCTCCATTAGTTATTGCTGTCCAGGGAATTCGCAACATTCTTCTAATAAACCACATTTCTACTGCTTCCAATGATCTTTGTGCAGACCTGCCTATTGTCCTTCATTCACTTCCATATAACAAGAAGGGCTCAATATAGCAATGTCGGACGGGTTTTCTAATAATCATTGATAGGGATGCCTTGCGTGTTTCTCATTTTGCGAAATTCAGTCTCTGCTTGGTCTCTTCTGTTCTGCATTTCTAATCTCAAGTTCTTATCGCTGCTTCGAATACATGCTTTAGAACTGTTCTATTTCTGTTATTCTGCTTTGTATATATTTATATTATTAGTTTTATACACACATATCCCGAAAGGGCGTGAAGGCGCTGTTCGATGAGCCAATCAGCGACCCATAGCTGATTTTACTAGCGTCAGGGTTAGCAAACCATAGCTGATCAAGACCCTGTCTCACCTCTCCGTTGGTGCCCCTAGTAACAGGGCTAGACTGGCTAACGGGGCAGATATCGCCATAGTCACCGTGGTGGTGGACTCGTCTAAAGAAGCACTGCACCCCCCCCCCGGCTTTTTAGCTGTGTTCCGGGACTGAAAAAAGTAGCTGCCATAACCCGCTCCCTCTCCTCCATGATGCTCGTAGCCCAACACCTCCACAGCATCGGCTGCAAAGAACACCAGCTCGCAGTTACAGGGGGAAACTACACGACAAGACAAATCTATACTAGCACGTCACTCTTATTACAAAATTGGGGATTAAGGGCTCGTATCTTCTGCATCTGATGCGAATTGTTTTTAACCTCATCTTCCCCGTGAGCATGCCGTGAGACTTTCTGAAATTAACAGCAACAGATGCATTATCCTTCAGCTGTCTGCAACAGTTAACCCTTTCACTCTCGATTTGTTTTCTCCCATTAGGAATGTCTATTTGGCATATCTGAGACAAAAAAATGAGAATTCGTAACATCACTGTTGATAAAACTCCGTTAAGGTGGTGAGAAACACAGAAATGAACGAAAATTACGTGGGTGGAGTTTTAGTATTTTTCAGCTGATTATACGGGATTTAGAGCTTTCTTCTTCTTCTTCTTCTTCTTCGTTTCATATACCCAGCCGTCTTGAGAAAGAGCTAAGTCACGCCTATAAATCCCACCGTCTGTAGGAAATTTCTTGGTGTGCCACAGAGTTTTACATGTTCTTTTCCTGGCCCTAGGCCCTTCCTTTGTTTTCTGCACAGAGTGTAGGTCTACGTGATGTGTTCTGGGATCTGGACACAAGTTTGACACGTGCAGAGTGGAGTTTGTTGAGCAAACATCAACCCGTCTCACGGGTGATCAGAAAAAGATTGGACATATGTCGGTCTGTCATGTCATGAGAAGAAACAGTCTGAGAATCCCAAAAACAAGCTGTCAAGTGGAGCACAACAGGCCGAAGAAAAAGAGGTCGACCACGTGAAACTCTAAAGAGGACAGTGTTAAGAGAGGCCAGTTTAGTGGGCATAACATTCCTTGATGAGGTTGAAAAACTCGCCAAAATAAGAAAATTTGGCGAACTACCATGCGAGCCCTATGTGACGTTTAACGGCACAGGAAAGATGTAAGATGATGCAAGAGTGGAGTTTGTGGGGCCTTCAGTTTTGGTAAATGTTCTTGTATTGTGATAACAATGTTCTAACACTTCAAATGTGGATTCGAGATTTAAAGAGTGAATCACACATTTATAACCTGGAAAGAGATAGGTAGCCTCCCCCCCCCCCCCCCACGTGAGTCACACTGTCTGTAGGAGTCCCCCACCGCCTGTAGAAGTCTTCTCCCACCATCTGTATGAGCTCCCAACCGTTTGTAGAAGTCTTCCACCGTCTGTAGGAGTCCTCCACCGTCTGTAGAAGTCCTCCACTGTCTGTAGAAGTCTTCCACCGTCTGAAGGAGTCCTCCACTGTCTGTAAGAGTGTCTCACCGTCTGTAGGAGTCCTCCACTGTCTGTAAGAGTGTCTCACCGTCTGTAGGAGTCCTCCACTGTCTGTAAGAGTGTCTCACCGTCTGTAGGAGTCCTCCACTGTCTGTAAGAGTGTCTCACCATCTGTAGGAGTCCTCCACTGTCTGTAAGAGTGTCTCACCATCTGTAGGAGTCCTCCACTGTCTGTAAGAGTGTCTCACTGTCTGTAGGAGTCCTCCACTGTCTGTAAGAGTGTCTCATCGTCTGTAGGAGTCCTCCACCGTATGTAAGAGTGTCTCGCCGTCTGTAGGAGTCCTCCACTGTCTGTAGGAGTGTCTCACCATCTGTAGGAGTCCTCCACCGTATGTAAGAGTGTCTCACCGTCTGTAGGATGCCCCTCCTCTCCCGCTGTCTAAAAGTTCCCCCACTGTTTTTCATCCACGTTTTCCCCCTGCGGTCATGTAGATCTCTGTAGAGAGTCTGGGGCGTTGAATAAAGAATCTGAACTGTTTGTCAGAAATGATCTGGAGAAAAACACCAGAAACTCTATTCCAGCAGTACCCAGCGGACAGAAGTTCCGTTAGGTTGCTGCGCTATCATCCTTTGGCTGACATTATGTGATGGATTTGATGTATGCTCACGCCACAATCAAACATATTAGCTGCCGGAGGAACACAAACAAATCCGCGGGGCAGAACTAACAAAACATAACACCAGCGTAATGATATCTGTTAATAAGACTGTTAGTTGTTGGACTTCTTTCTTCTACTGTACACACACAGTTGAGGGCAGCTTGCTCTGCAAGCAAACAAACAGGTAGCAGCGAAAGTTGGTCTTCGTGACAGAAAGGCTAGTTAGCTACTGACATGTAAAACAGACGTTTTAAAGTGAATAATTTCTATAAATCTGAAGGCTTAAACCTATAGGTTCAGTGCCAGGGAGAACAAAAAAAGTACCTGCAATTACAGATTTATTGTTTCATTTATTACTGGTACTGATTTACTAGCACGTTATGTTCTCCACAAGACAATGTCGCTTCAGTTGTGGTTGATCTAAGCAGCACGAAGTCATACAGAAGTAGCAGAAATCGCCACTAGAGAGAAATCAGGCCATATATCAGGAGGTTGGACATTACAAGTAGGAGAATGTCTAGCACTCTTTAAGTCTAGCCCAGGGACCTGGGTGATGGTTAATCCTTCATTGGTCTACTCTCGTTCCTCTGTTTTTCTACTCTCTCTCTCTCTCTCTCCCCTCCACATTCCTTTATATATTTTAAATATAATATATTGGTATATTTATATCGGTGGCCAGGCGTGATACTGAGGATACGTAAGATTCTTCTTAGGATGCAAGATCCTAAGAAGAATCTAAGGGCCCATAAAGGATACCAACAGTGGAGAAACTGAACTGAACAGTTTAATTAAACCCCAGCGAATTATAAATATCTTGAAACTGAACAGATTACGCAGGCTGGGGTATGTAGAAAGAATGGAAGAGAACAGACAAATGAAAATAATGTACAAGAGATGAGGAAAACAAGACCAAGACAGAGATGGAAAGACAACATAGAAGAGGATCTAAAAGAAATTGGTGTCACCAACTCTAGAGAGAAGATTAGGAATAGAGAGGAATGGAGGCGAACTTTATCTGCAACAATAAGCCTTAATAGCTTGGAAAGCTGAAGAAGAAGAAGAAGAAGGCGAAGTACTGACCACAACATACTTTCATGTGCAGAAGGTCGTGGAAATACGGGCCTAACACTGCATTCCCAATATCCCTTAATGGCATGGAAACGGGAACTTTACCTTTACCTTTGTCATCTTCAATGACTTCATTCAGAAAGTGCTGTTGAAACTCGGCACTTTTGCAAAAAAAAAAAAAAACCAGATAAGCACACCTAGTGCACAGCAAACACAGTTTCCAAACTCACTGTGTGTTATCTCCATTCGCAGACATTAATCCTGTCTTAACCTCTCTCCTACCAACCCACTGACAATTTCGCTACTTATGTCTCAGTTCGTGAACCATAAGTCGACCAACAACCCACTTACAGTTTCGCTACATATGTCTCAGTTCGTGAACCATAAGTCGACCAACAACCCACTTACAGTTTCGCTACATATGTCTCAGTTCGTGAACCATAAGTCGAAGCAACTTCCCAACTCTTACTCTAGGGGTATCTGGGGGCGTGTAACAAAATTTCATCGGGCATATCCTCATTCCCGCGAGGGATCACACCCGAACCGATTACGCCAAATATAATCATCTTCTGCCCGAGTACAAGTGCCACTTGGAACGTATCGAATTTAAGTGTAATTGGGAAATATGGGCATCGAATCATCTACTGTCACATGATGAACCACAGCAGAATTGAAAATATAACTTCTTGTAAAGGCTGGCACTTACCATCACTTTGTCTATCTGCTTATTCGAATGTTGTAAGTTAGAGTCAACGCTTAGTTTACATATTGATCTATATACTTGGCTTATTACATTTACCTAAACAGGTAAATGGTAAAATTCCCTTTTCAGTGCTATTGAGGAATACTGGGGGATACGGTGTTAGGCCCGTACTTCCACGATCTTCGGCACATGAAAGTCCGATGTGGTCGGTATCACAGCTGGCCGGCATTTACCTTCCCAGATTTCTCTGATACCAATTTTTAGAGGCTGGGTGGACCTCGGGGCCTTGTGTGTGTGTGGTGGTACCAGAAAAATCATCACTGCTGGGGTTTGAACCTGGTACCACCGACTGGTACCACTCAGCCAACCAGGCCACTATCGACTTGCAAGAACTGATGTGAATGAACCACGACAAATCATATGAAATAAATCTAAATGCCATATTTTTTTTTCAGAACAGTAAACAAATGTGTAAATAAAAATCGTTTTAAAATTTTTTAAAGTGGGGGAGGAGTAGATTTTCCAAGATGAGTAATGTCGGAATTGGGATCTGTGACAAGTGTCCGGCTAAATACTTCGGACACTAAAAACTGCCTGGTTTTTACAGTTAGCCACAGAGGAGCAAGGAAAAGCGGTGGATCTCTCTCTCTCTCTCTCTCTGAACCTTAAGTACCCAGGACACATGGGGCTTCCGCAAAGGTTCTCCACAAATGCCTGTCCTCTGCCATTTTTTCCGCTCTTGCCCAGGTGAGCCCTCTATTGCTAAACATCCTTTCTGTTGCTCTTCTCCATGTCTCTTTTGGTCTACCCTTACTTCTGTTCCCCTGTGGTGTCCATCTTAGTGCTGTTTTTGGTAGTGAGTTGTCAGTCATTTGGAGCACATGTCCCAGCCATCGCCAGCGTCTTTCCTCAATAATTGCTGTCAGTGGTTTCTTCTGAATTTCTGTCAACAAGATGTTATTTCTTATGGTGTTTGGCCAAATTATTTTTTTAATTCTACGTAAACATTTAGTCTGGAAAGAATTCAACTTGTTTTCTATGGTTTTGGTGATTTTCCAGCATTCAATTCCATAGAGTAGTACACTTAGAACATTGCTCTTAAATATCCTGATTTTCGTATTTATGCTTAGTATTTCCATATAGTCTGCATCATTGCACAAGCCTGGTTTGATCTGGTAAGTCTGCTGTTGATGTCCTCTGTTTTGTCTCCATTTTCTACTACTCTACTGCCAAAGTATACAAATTCACTGACCTCCTCCACTAACTTGCTATCTACTCTGAGTACATTTCTGTTGTTCACGTTTTGCTTCATTAACTTTGTCTTTCCTACGCTGATCTTTAATCCTATGTTGTTTGCATTCTGAGTTAGCTTGTTTATTTTATCTTGCATATTTTTGTGGCTGCTTGATAGTAGACAGATGTCGTCCGCAAAGTCAAGGTCCTCCAGCACTGTGTCAAGGGTCCATTGTAGCGGTGGATGTTGGAGAAGTAATCATCGACAGCGTTCTTCTTGGAAACAGTAACAGATTGCTAAGTCCGAGATAACTTCTTTACTTTGTGAAGAAAAAGTAAATCTTTCTTTTTCTTTTTACCGAGTCATTGAAGCTCTTTGCTGCAGACAAGACGCGTCTCCATTCCTCTCTGTTCTTGCCGACTGTCGATTCCAAGAGCGCATGAATCTTCTTCTAGGTTGTCTCCCCATCGTTGTCTGGGTCTGCCTCTTGGTCTGTCCCTTTTCATCACTTCTGTATAGGCCTCTTTGTTTGTTCATATTCATCCATTCTCTTTAAATGCCAGAGTCACCTCAGTCGGTTGTCGAAACTGTCCTTCCTGTTTCATAACGCTTCTCAGTTGTACAGAGATGGGGCTGGTCATTGCCCGCCATGTTTCAAACCCCCATCTTGAAGGACTAGTAAATCCTTGCTCTGCAAAATATTGAAAAAGAACTTAAAACAATACACATAAAGAACATAAAACAATAAACATTCGGTATAGCATCTTTATCTCTGGTTCTTCGTGGTGTCAAGTAGCATCTTTATCTCTGGTTCTTCGTGGCGTCATGTAGCATCTTTATCTCTGGTTCTTCGTGGCGTCATGTAGCATCTTTATCTCTGGTTCTTCGTGGCGTCATGTAGCATCTTTATCTCTGGTTCTTCGTGGCGTCATGTAGCATCTTTATCTCTGGTTCTTCGTGGCGTCATATACCAGGCACTTCCGTCTACCATGTAACGGGAAATCCAGTAAAAATATCAGCCTGGGATTCTGAACAGATAATATTTGTGGTAAAGTCTTATCTTGTCTTGTCATGTCTTGTTTATCTCCCTGTAACTGCGAGCTGATGTTGTTTACAGCCGATGCTATGGAGGTGATGAGGCACAGCATCGTATCGGCGTGGGAGCGGGGTTATGGCAACTACTTTTTTCAGTCCCAGAGTACAGCTAAAAAGGAGGGGGTTTGCAATGCTTCTTTAGTAGACTCCACCACCATGCGGAATATGGCGATCCCTGCCCCGTTAGCCAGTCAATGCCTGTTACTGGAGGTACTAACGAAGAGGTGGGACAGGGTCTTGGTCAACTATGGTTCGCTAACCCTGACGCTAGCATGTCAGCTATGGGTCGCTGACTGCCTCATTGGACAGCGTCTTCATCACCTGTGATAAAGTGTTAACAATATCATTAAATCGTGGCCTGTTGGTGTACAGATGTCTGTCACACCGACTGAAGCAGCGGTTCTCAAGATTTTGCCAGGCCATTGACCCCTGAAGAAATTGATAATAATGCCTCCTTGTACCTCAGAGTGAAGACCCTTGCCCAATGAGGCAATCAGCGACCCATAGCCAATATGCAGCGTCAGGATTAGCAAACCATACCTGACCAAGACCCTGTCTCACCTCTCCATTGTACTCCCAGTAACAGGCCTAGCCTGGCTAACGGGGCACATATCGCCATAATCCCCATGGTGGTGGAGTCTGTTAAAGAAGCAAAGCACGCCCCCCCCCCCCCGGCTTTTTAGCTGTACTCCAGAACTGAAAAAAATAGCCGCCATAACCCCGCTCCCACGCCAATACGATGATGTGCCTCAATACCTCCACAGCATCACCTGCAAAGAACAACAGTTCGCAGTTACAGGGAGTTCGTACAAGCACAGTTACAAGTCCTTGTACCCCCTGGTACAAAATTGAAAACCTTCATAAATTTCTAGTACTCTACGTAATGTAGACTTGCCCGCGTGGGCCCTCTTCTCCCCTCACCGCATCCTCAACTCTTGAACTTTCATGAAACTATACCTTCCAGAGATTCCAGAACACTAGATTTGAGAAACTGGTGTTATAGTTATGTTATAGTTATGTTATAAGGACAGGATAACCCAGTTTTACGTGCCACGTCCCTCGTTTCGTTTTCTTTTGTTTTAATTTCCGGGATGTACATCTTTCAAAATGTCACAAGCTCGTGACATGTCAATATGTTGACAGGTTTTAGTGTTTTTCTTTTCTTTTATTGTGTCAAGATGGGCGTCTACATAGTGCTGCGGTACAAAATGCCATACAGTGCGCGCTCATTGCGTCTTGCTAATTATTGTTCCTCATCTTGCTTCTGTCAGAGCAAAGAAGTTTGCTGCGCGCGTTATACGCGTGTTTCTTGCTGTCATGATATGTCGAACTGTGTCTAATATAAGGCTGTTTTTTTTTTCATTTTTATGAAGTTGTTAAACACAATATCAAGTTATCGTCATACAGTGATACCTTGGTATACGTCATTAATCCGTTCCAGATCTTTGGACTTATACCAAACTGGACTTATACCAAACTGGACTTATATCAAACTGGACTTATACCAAACTGGACGCATACCAAACGAACTTTTCCAATAAGAAATAAAAGGAAAAGGAAAATAATGAATTCGTTCTTATTAAAAAATCTTATTTTTATTATTATAACACTGTTTAATACTAAAATACGAATGCAGTGTGTGAAATATATACTGCACATAAAAGAAAATTTATCAGATTTATGTATCTCTTTTCTGTCTCTTTTCTTCTGTCAGGTCCCTATTAGAGTGACCTACTATCTCTGATCTTCGTTTGGTAATCGATTGCACCCCCTCCCCTTTCGCAACGTTAGCCGATTTAATAGCGTCTGTTTTTCACAGTCTTAGATACCATATTGACATGTTATATTCATACTACAAGAACTTAATATTGAAGAAGGCTGGCTAGTAAAGAGGATTAAACAAAGAAAACTTAAATATTTTTGGACACATTAAACGTCATGATAATCTAGAGAAGACCACTTTGGAAGGGTACATAACGGGAAAAAGAAAGAGAGGAAGCCAAGGCGAAGATGATTGCAAGACATCGTTGATGATCTGCGAATGGATGCATCAGCAGCAGGGCGTCTTGCTCACAACCGAGAGGCCTACAGGAGAGCTGTTAGGGAGTCAAAGTTCCACAAGGGACATGCAAATGAATGAATGAGATACCATCGTTCTCGGTATACAGTATGCAATAGCCAAGTTCAGGATACGCATGCCATCTTCATACTTTTCAACAATCTCTTTTTTTTTCACCTCCATTGTGATCCATATGTTGGTCACTTAATGAGAAGAAATGATCAGAGAATCCCAAAACAAGCTATCAAGTGGAACACAACAGGCCAAAGAAAAAGAGGCAGACCGCGTGAAACTCTGAAGAGGACATTGTTAAGATAGGCCAAATTAACAGGCATAAAATCCCTTGATGAGGTTGAAAGACTCGCTGAAGACAGGAAAAATTGGCGAACTACTTTGCGAGCCCTGTGTGCCTTTTGACGGCACGGGAAGGATATAAGATATAAGATGGTGATTCTAAACCATTGTCTTCGTTGCTTGACTCTTCACATTATCTTTCTTTAAAACTCATTGTTAACGAATTTACAAAAAAATTACGCGAAAAAAAAACACAAAATCACGTGAAAATTCAGTTAAAGCGCGGGTTGTTTACTGAATAGTAGCAACAGGCGTGTTGACGTTCATGGGCAGTCGTAGCATTGTCTCGAAAGAGGTAAACAAGGCTAGTGCACGCAGTCGTCACTCATCCAACTCCAGTCATATTCCAGACACATATCGGAGACCAAACACAAATTTTCGCGCCCAGACAGGACGTATAATCAAGTTGGACGTATTTTAAAGCGGGCGTGTACCGAAGTACCACTGTATATCTGAGAAAGTTTGACTGTGAAATCTAACACCTCCCTCAGCCCTCAAGACCTCAGCAGAGCAGGTCGCTTCTCCTGCGGACATGGCACAGTAAGCGACTATGTTGTCTATCCTAACTCAGAGCACCTTTAAGAGGACTTCTCCCTGCGGCAGTAAAGTTAAGCTCAAACGTACAGTATATTCCCAAGCGTGCCCCAGCCCATACAGACCTAGGTCAGTAGACGGGGGGAGGGGGGGTGTCAGTAGACCTGGTCTGATCAGGGGGTTGGACCTGACATAAAGAAGCTGTGAAAGTGCCCCAGAAATTTGGATGAACCACCAGACATTTTTTTTTCAGCTTTAGCAAATTAAGGAGGGTGACAAGAAGAAAAAGGAGAAGAAGAAGAAAGAGGAGGAAAAGAAGAAGAAGAAAAAGGAGGAGAAGGAGAAGAAGAAGGAGGAGAAGAGGAGGAAAAGAAGAAGAAGAAAAAGGAGGAGAAGGAGAAGAAGAAGGAGGAGGAGAAGAAGAAGAAGAAGAAGAAGAAGAAGAAGAAGAAGGAGAAGAAGAAGAAGGAGAAGAAGAAAGAGGAGGAGAAGAAGGAGAAGAAGAAGGAGAAGAAGAAAGAGGAGGAGAAGAAGAAAAGGAGGAGGAGGAGGAGGAGAAGAAGGAGAAGGAGGAGAAGAAGAAGAAGAAGAAGAAAGAGGAGGAGAAGAAGAAGGAGAAGAACAAAGAGGAGGAGAAGAAGGAGAAGAAGAAGGAGAAGAAGAAGAAGAAGGAGGAGGAGGAGGAGAAAGAGGAGGAGAAGAAGGAGGAGAAGAAGGAGAAGAAGAAGGAGAAGAAGAAAGAGGAGAAGAAGAAGAAAAGGAGGAGGAGGAGGAGAAGAAGAAGAAGAAGAAGAAGGAGGAGAAGAAGAAGGAGAAGAAGAAAGAGGAGGAGAAGAAGAAGGAGAAGAACAAAGAGGAAGAGAAGAAGGAGAAGAAGAAGGAGAAGAAGAAGAAGAAGGAGGAGGAGGAGGAGGAGAAGGAGGAGGAGAAGAAGGAGGAGAAGGAGAAGAAGAAGAAGAAGGAGAAAATATTTTAAAAAGAACTATAGATATATCTTCCATGTCCCATCCTTCTTCTTCTTCTTCTTCTTCTTTGGCGAGCTACTGAGTTAAGCAGCTTTCCGATCCAGTGAGGTTCATTTGCTGCAGACAAGACATGTCTCTATTCATGCCTGTTCTTTGATCTCTTCTTGCCAAGTGCTTGATTCCAAGAGCGCGTATATCTTCCTCTAGGCTGTCTTGCCATCGCTGTCTACCGCTTGGTCCATCCTCTTTCATCACTTCTGCATAGGCCACCTTTGTGTGTCCATCCACCTCCATTTTCTGTGGCCATCATGAGATCTGCCATGTTTCTCAGTGATATAATGTTCATCACAGAAGGCATCTAGGAAGCTGTTTTCGAGTTCCCACGCATATATCTTGCTGAACAACTTCCCTCATGACCGATATTCCACGGACGTCATGTTATATGTAGTTATTATTTCTATTCCGCATCTACATCCCTCCTCGTCTCCCTCCCCCCTCCCCTCCTTCTAACTCTAAAATCCCATTTCTTCTCTCCGTTTAGCCTGCTTTCACGTCACGATAACATCTTCCTTGAAATCCATCACGTTATTGCATGAAATAATCCGATGTCTTGTTTTAATCGCACACAAAGAAAAACATCCATATCGAGTCCTCCCTTCCCCCTCCACCCAACCTCCTTCCCTCGTCAAGCATTTAACATACCCGCCATCCTGGTGATTGATATAAAAATAATGACGCTTTCACCGGTGACACTGGCAAAGGATTTAAATTTAAAATCGATGACGTGTCGTTTATGTTGCTCATCAGATACGATGATTTGCCGGGCGAGTATCTGCTGGGCGAGTATCTGCAGGTGTTTTCTATGTGTGTTTATTAATGGACAATTCATTTAAAAATGAAAGAGGGAGAGAGAGAGAGAGAGAGGCGAGATGACAAATTGATGTATGGATGTAGGGAAAACTAAAACTGGGATAGAAGGATGGAGATGTAACGACGAGGAAAGTGTTGAAGTTGGGATAAAACAATACTAATTTTACGGAGAAGAATTAAAACAGTGAGAAGGACATTTCGAAACAAACAAAAAACATGTAAGCGAAAGATATGGAAAGATGAAGAAGAATGGTGGAAACAGTAACAATATATCAGTGTTTCCCAAAGTGGGCGTCAACGCCCCCCACCCACCCGTGAACATTGGAAAGGACCAAGGGAGCGGTGAAGGAGAAAGGGTCAGTAGCTTGGGGGCGGGGCAGTGGAGGCAATGATACCTCCCTTCTTAGAACTTTTCTACCTGATATTGAGAAACGTGTGTCCCTACATGAAACTCATCCGTCACATTAGAAGTTGAGAAAATAATCCAGTAGGTGAGTTATAAATGTGCTACTTCATATTGTTAAACTGGTTTGCTAGCTGAAGTTTTTATTTGTGTGATGCATATCCTAGTTTAACAGGTCAGTGTGCGAATAGTACCTAACGGTGGTTGGGGACGTTGAAGACGTGTCCTGGGAGAACAAGGGGACGGTAGCCTCAACAAGCTTGAGAAACACTGGAATATATAATGACCTGAACACATCTCTGACGCTTCTTTTTGTCTGATTAAAGTGGTTCCATTGGGGGTGCATCTGTTGTATTTAAGTCGTCAGTTTCTTTCGGAATATCAAGTCTTGTATTTTAATAGTCTCACACATAAGCTTAGCTTTCCTGGTGTAGGCTGGTATAGTTTGCAGGTGTAAGAATATACAGTAATTAGGTACATTAATGATACACGTGGAATTACTTAGCTGTTGCGAACCGTGGTTTTATCTTGGTAGCTATAGACTTTGTATATCTGGTAGCTATAGACTTTGTATATCCGGGTAGCTATAGACTTTGTATATCTGGGTAGCTATAGACTTTGTATATCTGGGTAGCTATAGACTTTGTATATCTGGGTAGCTATAGACTTTGTATATCCGGGTAGCTATAGACTTTGTATATCTGGGTAGCTATAGACTTTGTATAATTTGTAAATCGATATCCCGTGCTGGGAGATTTACAACGGGACTGGGTAAATGAATTATAGGAAGTTCCCTCTCTCTGTCCAGTGTATTCTCTCTCTGTCCAGTGTATTCTCTCTCTGTCCAGTGTGTTCTCTCTCTGTCCAGTGTATTCTCTCTCTTTCCTGTGTATTCTCTCTCTATCCTGTGTATTCTCTCTCTGTCCAGTGTAATCTCTCTCTGTCCAGTGTGTTCTCTCCAGTGTATTTTCTCTCTGTCCAGTGTATTTTCTTTCTGTCCAGTGTATTCTCTCTCTGTCCTGTGTATTCTCTCTCTGTCCAGTGTATTTTCTCTCTGTCCAGTGTATTCTCTCTGTCCAGTGTATTCTCTCTCTGTCCAGTGTATTTTCTCTCTGTCCAGTGTATTTTCTCTCTGTCCAGTGTATTCTCTCTCTGTCCTGTGTATTCTCTCTCTATCCTGTGTATTCTCTCTCTGTCCTGTGTATTTTCTCTCTGTCCAGTTTATTCTCTCTCTCTGTCCAGTCTATTTTCTCTCTCTCCAGTCTATTTTTTCTCTGTCTAGTCTACTTTCTCTCTGTTCAGTCCATTTTCTCTCTGCCCTGTCCATTTTCTCTCTCTCTCTCTCTCCAGTCTACTTTCTCCCTGTCCTATTTTCTTTCTCTCCATTCTTTTTTCTCTCCGTCCTGTCTATTTTCTCTCTCCAGTCTATCTGTCCTGTCTATTTTCACCCTGTCTAGTCTATTTTCTCTCTGTCATGTCTATTGTCTCTCTCTCTCTCTAACTCTCTCTCTCTCTCTCTGTCCTGTCTATTTCTCATAAAATCTTCATCGCCAGAGGTATAACTATGGGTGACAGCACCAAGCCGCAGATATGACCCTGCCTGACATACGAGATGCAAATAGTTCCACTTTATCTAAAAGAAGAAACGAAGAGCTTTCCACTTTTAGATATAGAAAAGGCATCATCTTCCCTCCTAATATAGCACAAGAGGAATGCTCGTTTCTCATAGTCCTCCCCATCCGTGTACCGTAAAACTGTAGTTGAGCAGTAACTTATAAGTCCAAAGATAAGTCACTGATAAGTCCAGTGATAAGTCACTGTTATGTCAGATGATAAAGTTACTAATAAGTCCCAATGATAAGTCACTCATAAGTCCAACGACAGGTCACTCATAAGTCCAGTGATAAGCCAATGATAAGTCCAAAGATAAGTCACTGATAAGTCCATTGATAAGTCACTGATAAGTCCAATGATAAGTCACTGATAAGTCCAATGATAAGTCCAATAACAAGTCACTGATAAGTCCATTGAAAAAAATCCAATGCTAAGTCACTGATAAATCCAATGAAAAGTCACTAATAAATCACTGATAAGTCCAATGATAACTCATTGATAAGTCTAATGAGAAGTTATTGATAAGTCCAGTGATTAGTCACTGAACGATCCTTGTTACAAGACAGTCGTATCAATGCCGGAAAAAAAAAGCAGACATTTAGGATTGGTACAAAAAATATTATACGAAAGCTTTAGAAGTTCATTAAGCTTTGGGCTAGCACCGGTATGGAAGCTGTCTCGATGTTGTAAAAAACAAACAGGTTAATGTTCAGTTAGTATTGGTGACACGAGCATTTCGATTTGTTTAAAAAAAAAGCATATTAAAGCTTAGAATTAACAGAACAGTTACATCGATGTTATAAAGCATGTTATAACTTAATATCGATGAGACCGTCATATCGATTCAGTAATAAGCACGTCATAACTTAATATAGCGGTGAGACAGTCTTATCGATTCTGCACAAAATCGATCAACGCTTAGTATCTGGGACAACTGCAAAGTGTTATTTGGAGACTTTATACCACTGGGACATATCGTAAAATTCTACATATAGTCACTATTCCTTTATGGTGCATAAGTCTGGACCTTGAATAAGACAACAGAAAAGAAAATCCAGGCCCTTGAAATGTGAATATACAGAAGAATAGGGCGTATTCCGTGGACAGAAAAGAAAACAAACAACGAAGTGCTAAGCCAGCTAAACGTGAAAAGAGAAATATTGAAAACCATAAAAACAAGACAGCCAAGATACTCGGAGCATGTTAAGAGGCATAATACTATACTGAAGACCCTTCTTGAGGGCAAGATCGAAGGGAAAAGAACAAGAGGACGACAGCGATATAAATGGGTGGACAAACATCAAGAGATGGACAGGGACCAGTTTGGCCGAGTGTTCTAGGAAAACAAGAAACAGAGCAGAGTGGAGATTCATTGGAGCCAAACTTCCATGGGGAAGACGGTAGCAGAAACTGAAGAAATGCTACTGGCACGAACAGTGAAGTAAACCATACAAAGTCAAGTTTAAAAGGTTATGTCCCTTGTCATTTGCATGCCGTAGCTGTGTGCGAAGTGTTAGCCCGTTAACACGTCTACGCCGCTACAGCACGATGTAGGGATGCTAAGAAACAGTCCTCCCTGCCCGTGTCTTCCCAGGAAAGCCCCCACGGGTCCATTTCTTGAGGCTGAGTTGGGCCCCGGCGCCGGACGCTCCGAAAAAAAATTCTGCCCCAGTGAGAAGTCGAACCAAGGGCCTCGTCGGCGGGCGAGTCAACTAACCGCTAGACCACCAGGACCAAAAATCATCCGAACCAAGGATTAAGAAGGCGGCTTATACTTCTGTGTCCTTTTGCTGGCTGTCACGGAGTTAGCTCCCATTGAATACATCTTTATTCTTATATCTTATATCCTTCCCGTGCCGTTAGACGTCACATAGGGCTCGCAAAGTAGTTCGCCAATTTTTCCTGTCTTCGGCGAGTCTTTCAACCTCATCAAAGGATTTTATGCCTGTTAACTTGGCCTCTCTTAATAATGTTCTCTTCAGAGTTTCACGCGGTCTGCCCCTTTTTCTTCGGCCTGTTGTGTTCCACTTGATAGCTTGTTTTGGGATTCTCTGCTCATTTCTTCTCATCAAGTGGCCAACATATGTCCATCTCCTTTTCCTGATCACCCGTGAGACTGGTTGTTGTTCAGTCATCTGTCTTATCTCTGCATTGTTCTTGAATTCATTCCACTTGATGCCGAGTATTTTCCTTAGGCATTTGTTTTCAAAAGAGTCTAATTTCTTTTCTATTTCTTTAGTTGTTTTCCAGCTTTCGCATGCATAAATGAGGGTGGATATTACATTTGAATTGAATAGTCTTAACTTGGTTTTTGTGCTTATAACTTTTGAATTCCATATGTTCTCAAGATTCTTTATTGCAATCTGCAAAATCAAAGACGTAAACAAAGCTGCCCCGACATTTTGCATTCCCGCGCGCTTGGCAAAGCGTCTTTCTGCGCATGCGTGGTTATTTTACCAACACGGTGATGATTTGCATTCATAGGTCTTGACGTATCTTACGGCTCGTTGCCCTTCTTCACGGTTCGTCACACGCCTGAATCTGTTCCCTGCCTAGATGCTACTTTTGTGGATATATATATAGTGTGTGGTGTACTTAGTGACATCGTCATTTTGGAACATATCTTTACCATTTCAGCTTCAAGTCTTGTGTTCAGTTTAAAAAAGAAAAAAGAAAAAAGAAAACATCGTGTATAACGGGTGACATATTTTGATAAAGTTTCCGTTTGTCTGAATCCCAAAATCAAGCGTAAAACTCCCCAATGATTTTACTGCCGGAATCCATACTCATACGGAAAAATCCCCAATGATTTTACTGCCGGAATCCATACTCATACGGAAAAATCCCCAATGATTTTACTGCCGGAATCCATACTCATACGGAAAAATCCCCAATGATTTTACTGCCGGAATCCATACTCATATGGAAAAATCCCCAAGTTTTACTGCCGGAATCCATACTCATACGGAAAAATCCCCAATGATTTTACTGCCGGAATCCATACTCATACGGAAAAATCCCCAATGATTTTACTGCCGGAATCCATACTCATACGGAAAAATCCCCAATGATTTTACTGCCGGAATCCATACTCGTACGGAAAAATCCCCAATGATTTTACTGCCGGAATCCATACTCATACGGAAAAATCCCCAATGATTTTACTGCCAGAATCCATACTCATACGGAAAAATCCGCAGGGATTAAGAAGCTGTCTGATTTGGCAGTTAGCAACCAATAGATGACATGCTGGCGTCCAGGTTGGCAAGCTATAACTAGTCCATCAAGACAATGCCCCGCCTCTCCGTCGGTATCCCCAGTAACAGGTCTAGTCTGGCTAACTGGGCAAGTGATCGCCATAGGCCCAATGGTGGTGGAGTCTGCAAAAGAAGTACTGCACGCCCTACGCTTTTTTATATCTCCACTCCGGGAATAAGAAAAACAGTAGCTGTAACCCACTCCTAATCCGATACGACGCTGTTTCAACACCTTCATCGCATCGACTGCAAATAACACGAACTTGCAATTTCAGGTTACAGAGAAGAAGGAGGAGGAGGAGGAAAAATCCGCAGCCATATTACTGGCGGATCTCATTCTCATAAGGAAAAAATCTGCAGCCATATTACTGGCAGATCTCACGGTCATGAGGAAAATTCTGCAGCCATATTACTGGCAGATCTCACGGTCAAAAGGAAAAATATGCAGCCATATTACTGGCAGATCTCATGGTCATTAGGAAAATTCTGCAGCCATATTACTGGCAGATCTCACGGTCATGAGGAAAATTCTGCAGCCATATTACTGGCAGATCTCACGGTCATGAGGAAAATTCTGCAGCCATATTACTGGCAGATCTCATGGTCATTAGGAAAATTCTGCAGCCATATTACTGGCAGATCTCATGGTCATTAGGAAAATTCTGCAGCCATATTACTGGCAGATTTCACGCTCATAAGAAAAAAATCTGCAGCCATATTACTGGCAGATTTCACGCTCATAAGAAAAAAATCTGCAGCCATATTACTGGCAGATTTCACGCTCATAAGAAAAAAATCTGCAGCCATATTACTGGCAGATTTCACGCTCATAAAGAAAAATCTGCAGCCATACTACTGGCAGATTTCACGCTCATAAAGAAAAATCTGCAGCCATATTACTGGCAGATTTCACGCTCATAAGAAAAAAATCTGCAGCCATATTACTGGCAGATTTCACGCTCATAAAGAAAAATCTGCAGCCATATTACTGGCAGATTTCACGCTCATAAGAAAAAAATCTGCAGCCATATTACTGGCAGATTTCACGCTCATAAAGAAAAATCTGCAGCCATATTACTGGCAGATTTCACGCTCATAAGAAAAAAATCTGCAGCCATATTACTGGCAGATTTCACGCTCATAAGAAAAAAATCTGCAGCCATATTACTGGCAGATTTCACGCTCATAAAGAAAAATCTGCAGCCATATTACTGGCAGATTTCACGCTCATAAAGAAAAATCTGCAGCCATATTACTGGCAGATTTCACGCTCTAAAGAAAAATCTGCAGCCATATTACTGGCAGATTTCACGCTCATAAAGAAAAATCTGCAGCATATTACTGCAGATTTCACGCTCATAAAGAAAAATCTGCAGCCATATTACTGGCAGATTTCACGCTCATAAAGAAAAATCTGCAGCCATATTACTGGCAGATTTCACGCTCATAAAGAAAAATCTGCAGCCATATTACTGGCAGATTTCACGCTCATAAAGAAAAATCTGCAGCCATATTACTGGCAGATTTCACGCTCATAAAGAAAAATCTGCAGCCATATTACTGGCAGATTTCACGCTCATAAAGAAAAATCTGCAAGGATGTTCCTAGGGGCTAAAAAAAAAAAAAACTATTTTTGTAAATGAGGCCGCCGCTGTTGTTATTATTACGATTATTACACGCGTCTTATATTCGGATGCCGGGTAATTGTGAGAGTCGCTTTGCGAAATTCTCTTGTATAATTTGTGAACTATAAATTGCTCAGAAAGATTACGTCTTTCCAACGACCTCCAGAATTTCAGTTAATTTGTACTTGTTGCTCATATGCTTTCTTTCTTTTCTTCTTTTTTTTTTCTTCCTTCTTTCTTTTTTCTTTCTTTTTTTCTTTCTTTTTTTTTCTGCCCTTCTTTCTATTTTTCTTTCTTTCTTTTCTTTCTTTCTTTCTTTTTTCTATCCTTCTTTCTTGTTTTCTTTCTTTTCTTCTTTCTTTCTTTTTCTTTCTTTTTTATGTCCTTCTTTCTTTCTTTCTTTCTTCCTTTCTTTCTTCTTTCTTTCTTTCTTTTTTCTGTCCTTCTGTCCTTCTTTCTTTTTTTCTTTCTTTCTGTCTTTCTGTTTTCTTTCTTTTTTCTGTCCTTCTTTTTCTTTCTTTCTTTC
Source organism: Achatina immaculata (assembly GCA_009760885.1). NCBI lineage: Eukaryota > Metazoa > Mollusca > Gastropoda > Stylommatophora > Achatinidae > Lissachatina > Lissachatina immaculata. Next base: position 15,507,255 of record CM019699.1, read on the forward strand.
TTTCTTTCTTTTTTCTGTCTTTTTTCTGTCCTTTTTTCTTTCTTTCTTTTTTCTTTCTTTTTTCTGTCCTTTTTTTCTTTCTTTCTTTCTTTCTTTTTTCTTTCTTTTTTCTGTCCTTTTTTCTTTCTTCCTTTCTTTCTTTTTTCTTTCTTTTTTCTGTCCTTTTTTTCTTTCTTTCTTTCTTTTTTCTGTCCTTTTTTTCTTTATTTCTTTCTTTTCTTCTTTCTTTTCTTTCTTACTTTCTTTTCTTCTTTCTTTTCTTTCTTTCTTTCTTTCAAGAACTGTGTCAGCGATCTGTTGTAGTATCCCTCTGAATGTTTGTGACTCAGGTTCAGAATATAAAAACATAAAAACTCATGATCTAACTATATAACATTGTAAGTCTGCCGGTTTCACACGCTGTGACCTATCACCAAATCATATCGTGTGAGCACAGAGGAGGAGATTCCTGAGCGTATGAGAGGCAGAGAGATGGATAAAATGAGAAGGAGAGAATGTTCATGCCTGTGTGTGCGTTTATGTGTGTGTAGATTTACTTGAATTGCTCAGACGTAAGTCTTACGCGTAAAGGCAGGAAAACGGTAGTCCAGTAGAGCAATGTGACGGGATTTTCGGTAGTAATAATAATTTGAATGACGTCTTTTTATGGTTATATTGTTAATGCTATGGAGTGTGTGTGTGTGTGTGTGTGTTCATTCATTCATTCATTCCTTTGCATGTCCCTTGCGGAACTTTGCCTCCCAAACAGCACTCCTGTAGGCCTCTCGGTTGTGAGCAAGATGGCCTGCTGCTGCTGCATCCATTTCCAGATCATCAACGATGTCTTGCAGCCATCTTCGTTTCGGTCTTCCTCTTTTTCTTTTTCCCATTATGTATCCTTCCAATATGGTCTTCTCTAAATTATCATGACGTTTAATGTGGCCAAAATATTAAGTTTTCTCTCTTTAATCCTCTTTACTAGCCAGCCTTCTTCAATATTAAGCTCTTGTAGTATAATATATTTGTTCTTTTTTGTGTCCACGATATTTGGAGAACTCTTCTGTAGCATTTACATTCAAAGGCATTTATGTGCTTCTCAGCTGTTTTGTTAAGTGTCCAGGTCTCACAGGCATATGTTGCGATAGGAAAGATGCATGCCCTTAAAAATCTTATTTTTGTGGTTCTGTCTGCTCCTCTCCACAGATTCTTTATTTGTTTTACTTTCTGAAGAGCAATAGATGTCCTCCTTTTAATTTCCCTCATTGTATCTCCATTATAGTTAGTAGTGATCCAAGATATTCAAAAACTCTCCACTTCTTCCAGTTTTTCCTCATTGATACATATTTCAGTTGCCTTGTTTGTTTTGTCAGTTGTCATCACTTTAGTTTTCTTTGCATTAAGATGTGTGTGTGTACGCGTGGTTTTTATGGGGATATAGTGGAATTGGTAACATTTAATTGAGAAGAGTAATTAATTAATTCGAGTACAGATTTTCATTGCTGCCCCCTTCATTTTTTTTTCTTTTTAAGAAGCCACAGCTTTGCATATATAAGAAATGAGCTCTGTTTCTCTGATACACACTATTTTCTTTGCTGTGATTCTGTCTGATTTCTAACCTGATGAATATGCGAGGTTGAAATATTGACGTGTTCGGTGATTAGTTATTTTCGTTGGTTGGTAGCAATATTCTACTTATATTCTATGGCACATTCATCTTCCCGTGACCCAAAGGCTTACAGCCAGGTAAAGTAAAAGTAAAATCTCAGTTTCCACACCATTAATGCATATCCTGGCTAAGGTGTTACTTCCGTATTTCAAAGACTTTCGGCGCGTGAAAGTGTGATGTAGGTCAGTATCACGCTTGGCCGCATTTACCTCCCCAGATTTCTCTGGTGCCTATTTTTAGATCCTGGGTAGACCCCGGGTCATTTTTTTTTTCCAAAAAAAACCTACTCTTGTATAGATTCAGACATGATAGTGTTGTATAATGAAATGTGTGTTTTTGCACAGATAGTGTGAATGAATTTATAACATAACTAAAATAGAACTGATGAATGTCTAAAAGTGAATTCCGTACACAAAATAATGAGTACAAAGAAAGAGCGTAAGAGAGAGAGAGAGAGAGAGAGAAATAAGGAGAGAATGGAAACAGAGTGTGTAAAAGGAGAAAGTGAGAAGAGCAAGTGTGAAAAGAGAGAAAGAATGAAAGCAGAAAGAGAGTCAAGAGGAACAGAAACAGTAAAGAAAGTGAGTAAGGAAGAGAGTACAGAGAGAGAGAGAGAGAGAGAGAGAGAAAATGAAGAGACAGAGAAAGAATGAGGAGAGAAAAAAACTAAAAGAAGACAGCGAGTGAATAATGAGAGATTAAAATGAGAGAGTAACGAGAAAGAGAGTGAGAGGAGAGAAAAAAGACAGAGCAAAAGTGAGAGAGAGAGAGAGAGAGAAGTAAGGAGAGAGTGCAAAAAAAACAGAGGGATAGAACCCACTACATTCAGCCTGAGAACCCTGATCGCTATCGATTCCGCCACTTCCACGGCGAAGAATAAGCGTGCAATCTTTCCTACTTGAATTTCCTGGAGCCCTTCATAGCTGTTCACAATCCTGGAGGGCCCCTTACACTTCTGGCCAAAAAGTCCTGACCAGCAAGATAAAAAAAGTTTCTTTCCGGAAGCAGATAAGAGGAAAAAAAAACGTTATCATTTGTCAGAACCTAGTCAAAAAATTACTGAGACGGATAAGCCAAGATTTTGTTATCTCTTGTTAAAGTTAAAAAAAAACAAAAAAACTTATCCGTAACGACTCCCGAAGGTATCCCATCATCCCCAGAAGTTTTGTTTCGCAACTGCGCGCTCTCATTGAGTTTTGTCGTCGCCATGGTAACATGTCTGCGACAAGCTTTCCTTGGTTCCCTGGGGTACTGGAGGCAGCCATTTTGTGCAGATCATTAAAAAGCGAGAGGTCATTTAATGGCATGTTTCGCCAAATGTGGCCCTGCTTGGCAGTTTGATATTGGCCCTCGCAACCCCCCCCCCCCCAAAAAAAAAATGTAGGACAACCTGTAGTTGTTGATGTCGAAGATTGGCGGTGATGATGGCAGCGATGACGCGAGAATACTTCTTTCCCAGTTTTCTATTCTATTTGAAAGTGATCATGGCGACCTTGTATTATAATCGACAGTTTCATCATCATCATCATCATCATCATCATCGCCTTTCACTCCCTTGAGAGCATAGTTCACAGATAAAGGCTCTCCAGTCATCCCTGTTCTTGGAATTATTCTCTGCTTCCTTCCATGTGTATCCCTTGTCTCTGAGCACTGTCATAATTTCTCCTCTCCAAGTAAGACTAGGTCTTCCTTGTTGGTTTTTTTTTAATTTCCTTGAGGATTCAATGTCAGTGCCTGTCTTGCTATGCTGGTGTTGGGTTTCCTCAGAGTGTGGCCAATCCACCTCCACTTCCTAGATATGATTTGTAGATTCGTAGGTTCTTGCCCTGCCTTTTCCTAGACCTCCTTGTTCCTGATCTTGTCCTGCCATTTAATGTTTAAAATCATCCTCAGGCAACAGTTCATGAATGTTCGTATCCTCTGTTGTATTGTCTTGGACATAACCCATGTCTCTGAACGATATAGCAGTTTAGCATGTGGTAATGTTTCATGTCTGAAACTGAATCTAACTTACGGAATTTCTGTGTCATGGTCTCGTTTCCTTTTCGGGTGTGACGAATTTCGATCAGATGGTCATCGATGGCTTCACTGTCCAATACGTTTCTTTTTTTTTTTTAATGCGTGTGCAGGTTACCAGATTTGAATAATACTCCGCAGTCTCGTGGCTGGGCGGTTGCTCGTCCTACCGGAGTCCGTGATTCAAGTCTCATGTTGACATGTTTCTTTCCTTCAGGGCTGAAAGTGCCTCGCGTACGATTTTCCCAGGTATAACCATACAACAAACACTGTTCTCTGTCATTTTATTGATTCTTTCCACGTTTGCAGTCATTTTTGTAGCGATGATAACACAACTTAAGATGAACAATTCTGGCTTGCAAAATGATGTTCTGTCTGGTTGGACGTTATGGCGATTACAAACATCTGATGAGAAAGCAGGATATAGCGGGAGAGTCAGCCATATCAACATATGATACGTATTCTCGCCCATCCAGAAAGGGGAGATATTTATTGTAACTCAAGCAAATTAAAGTGATCTTATCCTGCATCACTTTAGTGGTCTTCGCTGTCGGTTTGAATATATCTTCGCGCCTGATCCTTATATCCGTGTGGTAATGCGATACGCGTCGATGGGAATTGGAATTTGCAAGTTGATGACGCATCTGCGTTGTATGTTTTTTTTTTCTTCTGGATATTAGCCACTCTTGGGATGTTTGTTGGAAAGTCTCGCGCGAACTGGGCGTGCTATTTTTTTTCCTCCTTTCTAATTCTCGATGTTACTTAGAATGACTAATGTGGGGCTAATGGTAAATAATGTTGTTTATTGAATTGTATATGTCCGTTTATATTTTAAGAGAAAAGGTTGGATTTCTCAGCCGTTTTATAGTACAGATAAGTGGATCGACATCAGCCCGGCTTCTAGGACTGTAGATCGGGACTTCTGCTCCTACGGGCCGCCGTTGAAATTCGTCGTTATGGTTCTCGCTGGTGCTACGACACCCGTGCGGACCTTACGTAGCAGGAAGATGCCGGGATTCTGGAATAAATGTTTTTTTATTGTAGTGATGGCAGCTCTTAACGTTTTAATGCGTTTGTAGCGCGGGGGGGGGATGGTTGGGGGGGGGTCCACTTTGACAGTTAGCGACTCAAAGCTGACATATGCTAGCGTCAGGGTTGGCGAATCATAGCTGACATGCTAGCGTCAGGGTTGGCGAACATAGCTGACATGCTAGCATCGGGGTTAGCGAACCATAGCTGACATGCTAGCGTCAGGGTTGGCGAACATAGCTGACATGCTAGCATCGGGGTTAGCGAACCATAGCTGACATGCTAGCGTCAGGGTTGGCGAACACAGCTGACATGCTAGCATCGGGGTTAGCGAACCATAGCTGACATGCTAGCGTCAGGGTTGGCGAACATAGCTGACATGCTAGCGTCGGGGTTAGCGAACCATAGCTGACATGCTAGCGTCAGGGTTAACGAACCATAACCGACCCAAGACCCTGTCCAGCCTATCCATTGCTACCACCAGTAACAATTTTTTTTTAAAAATAAACTTTTTGGGTGCTAGATAGCGTAGTTCGTTGGTACGCTGTTCTCTCTGGACTAGGCGGCTGCTCATCCAGTGGTTCGAGTCCCTGGTAATTCTCTTGTGATTTTTCTTCCTCTTACGTCTAAAAGTGCTCTGTCTACGAATTTATTGAGGTCTAATCATACAACACTGTGGTCTGCTACCATCAGTAGCAGGCTTAGCCTGGTTAACAGGGCAGGGATCGCCATAGTCCTCATGCTCTTTATTTCCACTAAGGAACAAAAAAAAATAGCCGCAACCCACTCTTAATCCGATACGATGCTGTACTTCGAATTCACTGCATAGGCTGTAAAGGTCATTGCGTTGGCAGGTTCGTGGAGATAGAAGAAGAAGAGATAGAAGTTTACGGTACAATCTCTGGCTGGCGGCCGATCGATAGCAGACATATAAGTGTTCATCTTCATCATTATGAACTGACATACAAAAGCACATACATTCATGATTCTTCTGATAAGTGGAACAGCTAGAAATGCCGGCATTGCTAATTATTCAAACAATCACACGCTTACTATTTAAAACCATGGGGCTCTTTACTATGTTATGACAGCGTCTGGTTTTTTGTTAGTCTAATCAAGCATTGCCACTCCTTACTGCTTATGCTATCTCTACCCCAAACATCAGGGAGTAAACAGAGAGATCACGCTCTCAGAATCCAATAACATAGAGCTGGATTTGTGGAGACCCAGAATTTGGCCTGACTGTATATACAGGCTGTGTTATTGGTTGTTAGAATTTGTCGTAAGTACAACTTTGTGTTATCTCATGGAGAGAAAACTGGAGACATGTTTAGAGGAAGAAAGGAAGAATATGAAATGTCGACCATATCTAAGAAGTCTTCTACGTTCACATACACAGAAGTGAATTATTTAACCGAAAAAAGAAAATGGCGTTTGTAATGCGCCGTAAGCCGTGAGATTATCTCGTTCCCAGGAAGTTAAGTGTGAGATAAAAAGAAATAGATAAGAAGATAAGAAGGTAAAGGAAACCAAATAGGAAATTAAGGAAATTACAAGCAACTTTCTTAACGCATCGTTCAAGGAAACTGAAGAAAAACAGAAGATTTAAAGACATTCGGGGTTCTAGAAAAAAAAAGATCTTGGTCATTCTCTCGCCGACTTAAGATCCCACATAAAGACGAATGCCCATGTAGAGGCGGAGCACAGACGAATGCCCATGTAGGGGCGGAGCACAGACGAATGCCCTTGTAGGGGCGGAGCACAGACTCCAGAACATGTTCTCCAGGAGTGCCCCAACTTTTGCAGACCAGCGCAACCAGACATGGCAACAGGGCTTGGACCTAAGGCAGAAGCTGTAGGGAGCTGCTGGGAGGACCTGGAGAGGACTGTGGGGGGAGGGGTTGCTGGGAGGATCTGGAGAAGACTGTGTGGGGGCTGCTGGGAGGACCTGGAGAAGACTGTGGGAGCCGCTGGGAGGATCTGGAGAAGACTGTGTGGGGGCTGCTGAGAGGACCTGGAGAAGACTGTGGGGGGGGGGGTTGCTGGGAGGATCTAGAGAAGACTGTGTGGGGGCTGCTGGGAGGACCTGGAGAAGACTGTCTGGGAGCTGCTGAGAGGACCTGGAGAAGACTGTGTGGGAGCTGCTGAGAGGACCTGGAGAAGACTGGAGGGCTGCTGATAGGACCTGGAGAAGACTGTGTGGGGGCTGCTGGGAGGACCTGGAGAAGAATGTGGGGGGGGGGGGCTGCTGAGAGGACCTGTAGAAGACTGTGGGGGGGGGCTGCTGAGAGGACCTGGAGAAGACTGGGGGGGGGGGCTGCTGAGAGGACCTGGAGAAGACTGTGGGGGGGGGCTGCTGAGAGGACCTGGAAAAGACTGTGGGGGGGCTGCTGAGAGGACCTGGAAAAGACTGGGGATGCTGCTGAGAGGACCTGGAGAAGACTGTGGGGGGGCTGCTGAGAGGACCTGGAGAAGTCTGTGTGGGGGCTGCTGGGAGGACCTGAAGAAGACTGTGTGGGGGCTGCTGAGAGGACCTGGAGAAGACTGTGGGGGGGCTGCTGAGAGGACCTGTAGAAGACTGTGGGGGGGGGCTGCTGAGAGGACCTGGAGAAGACTGTGGGGGCTGCTGAGAGGACCTGGAGAAGACTGTGGGGGGGGGCTGCTGAGAGGACCTGGAAAAGACTGTGGGGATGCTGCTGAGAGGACCTGGAGAAGACTGTGGGGGGGGCTGCTGAGAGGACCTGGAGAAGTCTGTGGGGGCTGCTGGGAGGACCTGAAGAAGACTGTGGGGGGGCTGCTGAGAGGACCTGGAGAAGACTGTGGGGGGGCTGCTGAGAGGACCTGTAGAAGACTGTGGGGGGGGGCTGCTGAGAGGACCTGGAGAAGACTGTGGGGATGCTGCTGAGAGGACCTGGAGAAGACTGTGGGGATGCTGCTGAGAGGACCTGGAGAAGACTGTGGGGATGCTGCTGAGAGGACCTGGAGAAGACTGTGGGGATGCTGCTGAGAGGACCTGGAGAACACTGTGTGGGGAGGCTGCTGAGAGGACCTGGAGAAGACTGTGGGGGGGGGCTGCTGAGAGGACCTGGAGAAGACTGTGGAGAGGCTGCTGAGAGGACCTGGAGAAGACTGTGGGGATGCTGCTGAGAGGACCTGGAGAAGACTGTAGGGAGGCTGCTGAGAGGACCTGGAGAAGACTGTGGAGAGGCTGCTGAGAGGACCTGGAGAAGACCGTGGAGAGGCTGCTGAGAGGACCTGGAGAAGATTGTGGACTTCATCCTGGCGACCCGGGCTTCCGATTTAGCATGACCAAGATCTTGAACGCCGAAGAAGAAGGTCATTCTGTGGCCGTAGATACAGAACAGCTCAGAAGTACCTGGTTAGACAATCAATCAATCAAGTGCCGTGCCACGTAGGCGATCATTCTCTCCACAATTCCCTGTCTTTAGTCTTGATTATGAGATCCGCCGGTGACTTTCTTCCTAGCCATGCTGACAGCCCATCCAGTAACTTCTCTCTCTGTCTTCCTCTGTCTCTTCTTCCCTCAATTTTCCAGTTGCAACAGTGTGTTCCAATTTTCCTCTTCTCAGAAAACATCCTACAAATCTCGCTTGTCTGCCTCTGATCTTTGCTGTAATTTGGCTTTTAACTCCAGCCTCTCTCAAGACTTCTTCGTTGGTTTTCTTAGCTGTCCATGGTACCTTCAACATCCTTCTTGTGAACCACATTTCCATGGCCTCCATTTCTCGCTGTACTCTCTTATTCATGGACCATGCTTCACATCCATAAAACACAATTGGCTCGATGTAACATTTAAGTACTCGGAATCTTGTTTCTATTGATTCTTTATCTCTGTTGCACAAGATGTTTCTCATTTTCCGGAATGCTGACTTGGCCTGAGCACGTCTCCTTTTTATTTCGTTGTGACATTTCTCATCAGCTGTTATGATTTTTTTTCTAAGTACTTGAATCTATCAACTTGTTTCAGTTCTGTGCCATCGATGGTAGTGCTACATTTTGGTGGTATTCTTTTCTTTGAGATGATCATCACTTCAGTCTTTTTTTTTTTAAAACTCAGACTGAGATCTTTACTTTTACTTTCACGAACCACGACGTCCATGTTTCAGTTGGTGATCTCATCTCACACCATCTCGTCAAAAGCTCTCCAGTATCATTTCTCTCGGCCTTCCCCTAGCTCGTTCCCCCCCCCCCCCCACCTCTCTATTTTTCCTGTTGTTACAACATTTTCAGTGCCTCCTCTCTTCTCATTATAAGCCCTATGATACTTCATTGTCGCTCTAGTATTTCTTTGACAAGATTTTTTTGTGGTCTCTCCCTGTCTTCTCATACACTCTTGATTAGTAATATTTGCTGCCCAGGGAATTCTTCAGAATTCTGGAAGTGTGTCAGATTTGACAACAAAAAAACAAAACCTTTCATAACGAATATATATATATATATATATATATACATATATATAACTGAGCTCCTATTATTTTACGGTTGAAAGGAAAGTAAAATATAAAAAGACTATATAGAAATATGCTATCTTTATCCCAAAGGATAAAAAAAATCTGTAATATAGAGGGAGTTATACGAAGCTTTATGCGTAAAAGTACAAAATATAAAGAAAGTTATACTAAGCGTTATGAGCAAAAGTATAAAATATAAAGAGAATTATACTAAGCTTTATAAGTAAAAGTATAAAATATAAAGAGAGCTATACTAAGGTTTATGAGTAAAAGTATAAAATATAAAGAGAGTTATACTAAGCTTTATGCGTAAAAGTACACGTGCTTTGTAGATGTAATGGAAGTAGTTCCAGTTAAGATGTAATTTTAGTGTAAACTGAATGATTAAAACGTTACTTTCCAGAATAAGTTTGTTCCAAAACAAAATGTTTCGCTTTAAGGCCTTTTCAGGTAAGAAATTTCGGTTTTAGTCCTGTCGGTCTGCCATAACTTTATTTTGAGCAAATGTTACATTTTTTTAAAGACAGTATTAAAAACACTGGACAAAATGATTATATCGGAATGATGATTATATCAGAGAGGTACGAGAAAAATGAAAGTGTTATCGAAATTAACTTTCCTGTCTTAACTCCTTGCGCTGTTTATAATAAAAGCTCCACTGGTACTACACTTTGGCCAGTAGAGGAAGCAGCAATGTCCTAAGGGTAGCGGAGCTTACTAAGAACCTGCTTCTTGAGTTCTCTCGATATAATAAAGGAAACTACTTTTGCCCACTCTAAATCCGACACAATGCTGATCATAAGATCGTCTTTACAGCTTCAGCCGTGTGCCTGCTATGTTTCACATACCGGAAGACACCGCATAAATAACAGCAACAACAACAATACCAGCAGCAACAAAAGCAACAACAGTTATAATGACACAATACAAGATTATTACATTCTGTATTATAATTCTGTACATGCCGTATTTTTATGATAAAATGTACATTTTTGTATTCTGTTCCGTAAAGATTCCATTGCGGATTTTAATTTAACCGCTGGCCAGTTTTTCCTGGCTTCTCTCAGGTGTCTTCTTGGCAACAACATTAAGGAATTTCATTTCCGTTTTTAAAAGCCACCTGAGCAAGGTTTGAAAGCCTGTCTTGATTTTTTTTTAATGGTTATGTTGCTATTGCTAGCCCAGAAGTGCCTTTTTTTCAGGATTCGTCTTAGTGGTATGTACTTTTGTTGCTATTTTTTTGTTTGTTTGGTGGTTTTAATTATTGTTTTTGGTTATGAAATACCAGAAATTAGATATGCTGATGACACAGTTTTACTGTCCACAACACAAAAAGGAGTGGAAAAAACTAATTATGTCAGTCAGTAAGAACAGCGAAGAGCAAAACCTCTATCTTAATGCGAAAAAAACTAAACTGATGACAACTGACAAAACAAATAAGGCAGCTTAAATATATGTCAGTGTGGAAAAATTGGAACAAGTAGAGAGTTTTGAATATCTTGGATCACTACTAACTAATAATGGAGATACAATGAGGGAAATTAAAAGGAGGACATCTATTGCTCTTAAAAAAGTAAAACAACTAAAGAATCTGTGGAGAGGAACAGACAGAACCACAAAAATAAGATTTTTAAGGGCATGCATCTTTCCCATCGCAATATATGCCTGTGATACACGTAACAAAACAGCTGAGAAACACATAAATGCCTTTGAATGTTAATGCTACAGAAGAGTCCTTCAAATACCATGGACACAAAAAAGAACAAACATATCCATACTACAAGAACTCAGTATTGAAGAAGGTTGGCTTAAACAGAGAAAACTTAAATATTTTGGACATATTAAACGTCATGATAATTTAGGGAAGCAGTCTTCGAAGGGTACATAATGGGAAAAAGAAAGAGAGGAAGACCAAGGCGAAGATGGCTGCAAGACATCGTTGATGATCTGCAAATGGATGCATCAATAGCAACCGAGAGGCCTACAGGAGAGCTGTTAGGACATGCAAATGACTGACGGAATTCTTGTTTAAATGCTGAAACTGGAACAAAAGTTGTAAATGATAATGTCTGTTTATGAATGTTGAAGACGGGAAAGTGTGTCAAATATATGCAGCGATGGCCACGAGACTAAACCTAGTGAAGGTTCTGTCATGCAAGGCCAGATTCCCCCCCCCCCCCCTTCTTTGTGATATATCTCACTCAAAGTCCCTGCCGCCAGGCGTAGGATATCAAGCCCGTCTATAACCCTCTGTCCCTTGTACATCTCAACAGGCCTGTCACTGAGCATTTCGTGTACCAGGACGTCAAGCCAGCAAAACATCTTGTCTCTCTGTCTACCTCTATCTCTTCCACCTTCAATCTTCCCTGTTGTCCCTTAGGTGCTCTAGCCCGCCTCTCCTCCAGACATGTCCCACACATTCAGATTGTCATTTTCTGATGTTATAATTTTCTTTTGTTTCTTGTAGCTCTTTCAGAACTTCTTCGTTCGATTTTCTCGCTGCCCATGGTACCTTCAGCATTTCTTCTTAAGAACCACATTTCATCTGATTTCAACCTTCTTTCTATCTCTTTGCTGAATATCGAAGATTCGTACACATAGTACAGAACTGGTTCAATGTAACAGTGTAGCACTCCTTCTTGACTCTCATACAGAGTGATTTATTCTATTTATTATTGTGATGTGCAATGCTACTATATGACTCTGTATACTTTTACTATATGACACTGTATGCTGTTACTATATGACTCTGTATACTGTTACTGTATGACTCTGTATACTGTTACTATATGACTCTGTATACTGTTACTGTATGACTCTGTATAGTTACTATATGACTCTGTATACTGTAACTATGTGACTAAGTATACTGCTACTACATGACTCTGTGTACTGTTACTATATGACTCTATACTGTTACTATGTGGTTCTGTATATTGTTAATAGATTACTATGTATAATATTACTATATGACACTGTATACTGTTACTACATTACTCTGTATACTATTACTATATGACTCTACACTGTTACTATATGACTTTGTATAATGTTACTATTTGATTCTGTGTACTGTTACTACATAACTCTGTATACTGTTACTATGTGACTCTGTATTACACAGACCAAACACAGACCGATACGTCGCTGTCTTTTGGATAACACAGTATGCTAGTCTGACATGTAACAGTTATAAATGATCCTAATGTTAATCATTCTGTATTCACATATCTCCTTTTCTTCCTTGGGCCAGACCCTCTATCTCTCCGCGCAGCTAAGTTTAAACTCCTCTCAACCTAAAGTTTAATCCGCTGCTGGGATATAAGTCTTAGACATCGTTTTCATCATCATCATCACATCATCATCATCATCATCATCATCATCTCATCATCATCATCATCATCATCGCCTTTCACTCCCTTGAGAGCATAGGCCAAAGATAGGCTCTCCAGTCATCCCTGTTCTCGGAATTATTCTCTGCTTCCTTCCATGTGTATCCCTTGTCTCTGAGCACTGTCATAATTTCTCTTCCCCAGGTGAGCCTAAATCTTCCTCGTTTTCTATTTCCTTGAGGATTTCATGTCAGATTTCTTGCTATGCTGGTGTCGAGTTTTCTCAGAGTGTGGCCAATCCACCTCCATTTGCTAGACAAGATTTGTAGGTTCATAGGTTGTTGTTTGTCCTTTCCCAGACCTCCTCGTTCCTGATCTTGTCGCTTTAGGTTGTCGGGAAGTTTTGCTTTAATTGGTCCGTTCGAGGACGGTGATCTATTCGGTATTTATCATGCCCTTGTTGGCTTTATCTTGCGCCAGTTGCTGATAAATACAACAACAGCAGCAACTTTTAGACAGCTTTCAGCAGCCGCCATCAACTGATCGTTGTGATCCACAAGCATAACAAATTGCTCAACATTTCCGCCCTCGCATACTCTCGTAGCTAACATAACACTCACGCTCAAGTTTGGTTTATTGTATTTATATCTTCTCTAAACGTTATTTCACTTTGTGCACGGCACGCTTTGATGCAAAAATAAAATAAAAAAACTCGCAAAGATCCAAAGCAGAACCATTCTAGGAGCCGTGTGTTTTATTTATCCATGTGACGTAATAAAGAAACATCTTTCTAGTATTGAGAAGGCGCCAAGGCGTTTTTTTTTTTTTTGGAGGAGCAAGAATGTTTCTTCTATTATTTGCTGTTATCAGCTTTTGTTGCTGCTGTATCAGCTAACGTAGTCAGCTATTCCTTTTTTGTTTTTTTTTTTTTTCTTCTTTCTTAGATACAAAATCTAGACTATTTTGAAAAAAAAAAACCACTATGCTTTCCAAAGAATTTTCACATGTTGATGGATGAAAGGAATGACATGTTTTTATTTATTTTTTTTTGTTGTTTTAAATTTATTTTAGTATGATAAGCTTAACTGTATGGCAAGTGCAAAAATGAAATCAAACCGTGAATATGAAAGATAGAAATAGCTTTCTGTGACATGAAGAAGATACCAACAAATAAGAGGATGTCCCAAAAGGTGGGGGGAAAAAAAGAGTGTGCTATATAGAACCAATATAGCTATATAGTTCTGAAACTTAACAACGAACAGATGACAAAGAAATTGGAAGAAACTTTGATGTGAGTTTTGATAAATATCCAACAAACATCCTAGACGGACAGGGGAAAAAAAACAAAAAACAAACAAACAAACAAACAAACGAAGAGGTCCTCAAAGAAGTTCCAGAACAACGAAAACTAGTTAAAATGATAAGAAAGAAAATATGTCGAACTTTCCTGGACATGGCATGAGAAGACAGAAGCTGGAGAACTCAGTAATGACTGGAAAATTCAAGAGAAAAAGGAAGCGAGGAAGGTCAAGAGAAAAATATCTCAGTGGACTCACTGACCAAGTGGCATAGAAAAAAGAAAAGCATATGAATTTATTGCAAACGCCAAGGATCGCGCGAGATGGAGAACCATAATCGCCAAAGCTGTCCGGCATATATGTATATATATTAACCAGTCTCAGTTCTGATAACTTCATTCGCGGGAGACACAACAGATCCACTGCTTTATTTCTAGTTAAGCCCTCACGGTGACAAAAGGAAGGCTTATGTCCATTGTTGCCAACGTTTCATCTAAGAGAAGGAGAAGCCATCTCCACCCCCACAGACTTGAAAGTGACTGAGTTCTTTCTAGAGAGTCTGTCTTAATGGAAAAAAGTTATAAGTTAACACAAAGAAGGAGCGAAAGAAATCTAAACAGTCCTTTACAAAGACTGAGACCTAATAGTAATATATTACAGCGATCTTTACTAGTTTATCAAGGCCCAGTGATGCGGAGATAGCAAAAACAGGAGACAGCAAAACTCTATATAACGTACAGAAGAAGCTAACAGGTGCTATTACCTCCAGAGAAAAACCAGTCTTTAGCAAAACAGGCAACCTATTAACATCAAGTAAAGACCAAAAGCAAAGATGGGCCGAACACTTCCAAGGAATACTTAATCGACCACACCCAAATGAATTCATAAATCTTGAAACCGATTTACCAGTCCCACAACTAAATGTCAGCTTAGATGAAGTTACATTTAATGAAATTGAAACAGCAGTGAACTAATGGCTAACAACACAGCTGCAGGTGAAGATGAAATAGCAATCGAAAAGTTAAAAGCTATTAACTGTGGCGACATGTGATGAGGGATCAAAGAAAACATAAATAGTGAAAAACAGTCAGTCAGTCAGTCAATCATTTGCATGTCCCTTGCGGAACTTTGCCTCCCTACTAGCTCTCCTGTAGGCCTCTTGGTTGTAAGCAAGATGCCCTGCTGCTGAAGCAACCATTTGCAGATTATCAACGATGTCTTGCAGCCATCTTCGCCTTGGTCTTCCTCTTTTTCTTTTTCCCATTATGCAACTCTTTCAAGACGGTCTTCTCTAAATTCTCATGACGTTTAATATGTCCCAAATATTTAAGTTTTCTCTTTTTAATCTTCTTTGCTAATCAACCTTCTTCAATATTAATAGGCAATAAGAGGCAAAATTACAGATTAAACTAGGCATTGCCAACTGGTTTGCCCCGAAGTATAAACTTCTAAAAACAAATAGAAAATAGGCCATTCACAAAAGTTCCTACAAGTTTAAATATAACCCCCAAAAATTTAAATATAACCCCAAAAAATTTAAATATAACCACAAATAATGACAGAGCACGTTGTGTGGGATTAGCCTCGACAAACAGTTTTTACAAAAAAAGCACATTAAACTTTCTTGGTTTGAGACTGTATGAGTCCTTCTCTTGTGGTTAGGCGGTTGCTAGTTCTGCCGGCGTCTGCGGTTCGAGTCACCATCAGCCTCCTTTTATATTTCTTTCTCTCACGTAAAACAATGCATTGTCTACTATTTTTATTTTCTCTCCCGTCAAAAATGCTTTGTCTACTATTTTATAGGCTGACTGTGTATATACTAAGCTCCATCAGTGTACAGCACGCACCTTTCGTTGTCTCTAGTTTGCCACCAAATAAAAACATCTAATTAAGAAGCTGATTATTCTCTCACGGCTGTCATCGACGCTTCTACACTGTCAAGAAAAGACCCCAGTCATCTGTGAAAATGGAGCTAGTGAATGAAAGATATGGTTTGATCTTGACCACATCGTACACTAGGGCAGCGTTTTTCAAATGGTCTTCCCCGGCACGCTGGTGTGCCGCGTTTCAGTTGTAAAAATATTCTCACCCAAAGTCCACCTCGCACAGTAAAATACACTTAAATTTTTCGCTTAATGTGAACACAGGTGTGTTGCAACAGAAATGTGCAATGTCAGCGGTGCCAGAGTTTGTCGAAGTTTGAAAACCACTGTTCCAGGATGTGGATGAGTTAAAGAAGATACGGGGATTAACACCATACCCTTATCTGATTCAGCTTTTTCTGTACCCGCTAACTAAACAATGGGCTATTTTAAAACACACAAAGAGTAAGAAAGAATGGACAAAGGTTTAAAATTAAACGAAACAATCCATGCAAACGACATTGGGCAGACAGAAGGAAGGACAAAAGAAGGAAAATAACGGGAAAACATTTTAAATGAGAATGCAGGCATATGTATATCGGGACAAAAGAGAAAACATTTTCCAGACAAATGAAAAGGCTGGCATATGTATACCGGAACAATAGAGAAAACTTTTTTTTAAAAAAAAAAGAACAAAAAAGATTCATTTCAGAGCTAGTGACAAGTATTGAAAAAAATGTTAAAAAAGGATTCATCTGCCAGATAACTACATATTCCTGGCTGTTCTCCGAAAGATCGATGAAACTTTAATTTAGTAATTGCCATCTGACCTAAATTACAGTAAGTGATCTTCATGTCCTTCCACAGCCTGTTAATTTAGGATGTCAAATCAGTCGCTTTTTTATGGAGGGTCACAACATTTACTTCTAGTAAATGTAACGTCAAAATAAATGTAACACCAGCGTAAGTGTAACACCAGCGTAAATGTAACACCAGCGTAAATGTATCTGTCACAGGGTTCTAAGAATTTAGAGAGAGAAATTTTTATTTTTTTTTGGCAAAGGAAAGTAAGAAGTTCTAAATAAAATGTTCGAGAAGAAGAATATAGAGGTTATTGAATGTTAATTTTATTTCTGTCTCTTAGTGTAAAGATTATTTGTAAACTTTTGCTGTTGTCCATACTTTAACAAACATGGTGCTCAGTTTGTCCATACTTTAACAAACATGGTACTCAGTTTGTCCATACTTTAACAAACATGGTGCTCAGTTTGTCCATACTTTAACAAACATGGTGCTCAGTTTGTCCATACTTTAACAAACATGGTGCTCAGTTTGTCCATACTTTAACAAACATTGTGCTCAGATTGTCCATACTTTAACAAACATGGTGCTCAGTTTGTCCATACTTTAACAAACATGGTGCTCAGTTTGTCCATACTTTAAAAACATGGTGCTCAGTTTGTCCATACTTTAACAAACATGGTGCTCAGTTTGTCCATACTTTAACAAACATTGTGCTCAGATTGTCCATACTTTAACAAACATGGTGCTCAGTTTGTCCATACTTTAACAAACATGGTGCTCAGTTTGTCCATACTTTAACAAACATGGTATTCAGTTTGTCCATACTTTAACAAACATGGTATTCAGTTTGTCCATACTTTAACAAACATGGTGCTCAGTTTGTCCATACTTTAACAAACATGGTACTCAGTTTGTCCATACTTTAACAAACATTGTGCTCAGTTTGTCCATACTTTAACAAACATGGTGCTCAGTTTGTCCATACTTTAACAAACATGGTGCTCAGTTAATACTCGCTTTATAGGTACGGTTAGTCCGCTAGAATTCTCACTTACATGTCGGCGGTTCAAATTCCACGGGAAGCGCCCCGGTTACCTAGTTGCAGTAATGGATACCCGAGCCAATTACTATTATTATTAGTATCCGCCGTGCCAGATAGCGTTAGTGGTCATGCCTCTCCATCTTGCACGGTCCTTGCTGTTTCCGATTAATTGAGATTTCTCTTTCCATGCCACTTGGTCAGTCCACTGAGATATTTTTTCTCTTGATTTTCATCTCTTTCTCTCTCTCCCCCCCCCCTCCCACCCCCTTGAAGTTTTCAGGTAGTACTAAGTTCTCCAGCTTCTGTCTTCTCATGACATGTCCAAAACATTTTTTGATTGCCTATATTTAAAACAAAAAGTCTGTTAAACTAGTTTTCGTTGTTATAAAATTTCTTTGGAAGCCTCTTCGTTTGCTGTTATGCCCGTCCAGGGGGTTTTTATTGCATCTTTCTCCAAAAACCACATCTCTGTTGCTTGCAACTTCTTCGTCATCTTTCTTTTTGTTAACTGTTCAACTTTCACACCCGTAGCAAAACTGCCTGTGTATTGCACTGTAAACACTCTTTTCCTCACTTTTATGGGCATTTTCCTTATTTGTTAGTATCTTCTTTATGTCATAAAAAGCTGCCTTTGTCTTACCTTTTCGTGATTTTATTTAATTTATACACTTGCAATCAGTTGTTGTTGTTGTTCCAAGGTAACTGAATTTATTTACTTGTGTCAGTGTCTTCCCGTTTGAAAGGATGTTTACTGTTTCTGATATCACCATTATTTCTGCCTTGTTTCTGTTTAGCTCTAGATCTCTTTTATTTCTCTCTCTCTCTCTCTGTGTCTCTCTCTCTGTCTCTCTCTCTGTGTCTCTCTGTCTCTCTCTGTCTCTCTCTCTGTCTCTCTCTCTGTCTCTCTCTGTCTCTCTCTGTCTTTCTCTCTGTCTCTCTCTCTGTCTCTCTCTGTCTCTCTCTCTGTCTCTCTCTGTCTCTCTCTCTGTGTCTCTCTCTGTCTCTCTCTGTCTCTCTCTCTGTGTCTCTCTCTGTCTCTCTCTGTCTCTCTCTCTGTGTCTCTCTCTGTCTCTCTCTCTGTCTCTGTCTCTGTCTCTCTCTCTGTCTCTCTCTCTCTCTCTCTCTCTCTGTCTCTCTCTCTGTCTCTGTCTCTGTCTCTCTCTGTCTCTCTCTCTCTCTCTCTCTCTCTCTCTCTGTGTCTCTCTGTCTCTCTCTCTGTCTCTCTCTGTGTCTCTCTGTCTCTCTCTGTCTCTCTTCTGTGTCTCTCTCTGCTCTCTCTCTGCTCTGTCTCTGTCTCTCTCTCGTCTCTCTCTATCTCTCTCTCTCTCCTCTCTGTCTCTCTCTGTCTCTGTCTCTGTCTCTCTCTCTGTCTCTCTCTCTCTCTCTCTCTCTCTGTGTCTCTCTCTGTCTCTCTCTCTGTCTCTCTCTGTCTCTCTCTCTGTCTCTCCTCTCTCTGGTAACCTTGTTCACAAATGGCTGGAGAAATCAAACGAGCAGCCAGGCGTGGTGCTGATCACATGGCCATATCCTGTATCGACAGGTCAAGGACATTATGGGCACTAAAAGCCACATCCTTTATGCACCTTCAAGGCCTAAATTGGTCAGGTCACGTTGTAGAGCAGTTCTACATCTGCACCTACACAATACGTCAATACAGTGTGTGGTCATTTTATAATACGAATGTGCAGTTCTGTTACAATGTAGATTAATGGGGGTTTTTTTCCTAAGTCAGTGAAAAGAAGCACGCACTTTCTTTTCAAAGGTTCAGAATGAGCAGAGCTCACTTTCTATAAATAAGAGAACACGGTACGTTATGTCTTCCTCAATGTCTTTTTAATCATTGACTGTTATGTCTCGCTCTCTAGGCAGATATGTGTACTTAGACAAATGTGTAGGCAGAGAACAGGAATTACAACAGTGGTTCTCAACATTTTAGGAGCCGGGGATCCGTCAAGTCGGTTATAGTTCATTCGACCCTCTATACCCTCTAGCTACTTGTTATTATTTTTCTAGTACTGCGCGTAACGTAGACGTCCTATGTGGGCCTCTAGGAAAGCTGCTGCGGACCTACACATGACTTTCATCTGACCCACACCCCCCCCCCCCCCAATATGGAAAAAAATGAATTAGACCACTCTGGGGTTCCACAAAGGTAAACCAACAGGTAAGTGTCAGGTATTTCAGGCACGCCAGGTTTGGAAGCTTAATCTCTCTACCACACCTCAGCCCTCAGTTAAAGTACTTCTGCTAAAGTAATCACACGTGGTGCTCCCTTTGCTGATGGTTTCTAATGGAGTTGTAAGTTTGTTTGCTTGTGAAAACTTAGGAAAAGTTTTTTAAAAAAAAACCCTTCCGTTACGTTCATTAGCAGAGAACTGTGGTTTGACTATGTGAGAGATACGTTCATTAGCAGAGAACTGTGGTTTGACTATGTGAGAGATACGTTCATTAGCAGAGAACTGTGGTTTGACTATGTGAGAGATATGTTTATTAGCAGAGAACTGTGACTTGACTATGCGAGAGATACGTTCATTAGCAGAGAATTGTGGTTTGACTATGTGAAAGATACGTTCATTAGCAGAGAACTGTGGTTTGACTATGTGAGAGATATGTTTATTAGCAGAGAACTGTGGTTTGACTATGTGAGAGATATGTTTATTAGCAGAGAACTGTGGCGTGACTATGTGAGAGAAGAGAGCACATTTTTATACTTTTTAACCATAAAGCCAGAAAGCGACTTTAATCAGAGATTTCTCACTGAACTATAAGGGCTTGATCCTGTCTGTCTACATGACCATTTTCTTTATATAGTCACGCGTATCTACCCGTGCGATCTACGATTGTATTTACCATTAGAATTAGATGATTTCTGAAAAACAATACACTAACGTGATTCGAATGGAGGAGAATAGACAAAGATGGCCCATATAGAAAAGACAGAAAGGGATAGACCAAGAGGTAGACCTAGACAACGATGGCGGGAAGACGTGGAAGAAGATATAGACGCTCTTGGAATCGACATGGAAAAAAAAAAAATCAAGAACAGGCAGGGATGGAGACGTGTCTTGTCTGCAGCAGTGAGCCTCTGTGTCTCGCAAAGTTGCTAATTCAGCAGCTGCTCAAAGAATAAGATGAAGAAGATTAGATGATCGTTTATCTCACTGTAACTTCGAAGAGAATGTTTTCTGTCAGTTGAGGCCATTAGGATGTTGAAACACTGGCGTTGTGTGAGACTCGGAGTGGAATATCGATACTTCTTGAAAGACCTGGAATGAATAATATAAGAAAAAAAAACAAGCTGTTATAAAAGTGTGCTTCTGAACAGACTCCACCACAGAGACCGCAGATAGCCTTACCCCGGCAACATCTCTCTGTTTGCTACCGGGAGCGCAATCATAGGGGGTCGATTAGGGTTGTGTCAGGTCCCATAACTGTGCCTTCATTCTAGTATCTTTGCGTCTGGTTGTCTGCCCTTCTCAACATATCTATCAGGGATTTAAGGTAACGTGGATAAGATCCACGTGATCGATCAGCCAGTACATCAGACTGCGGTCTTGATGTTCTTTGCAGCCCATGCAGTGGAGGTACTGAGACACAGCATCGTATCGGCTTGGCAACGGCTTACGGCGGCTGCTTTTTTTTTTTAATTTCCTGATTACAGCTAAAAAAAAAGAGAGGGAGGAGTGTGCCACATTTCTTAGCAGGATCCAAGGCAGTGCTTCGTGTATAGTTGTATACTTCTCTCTCTCTCTCCCTCTCTCTCTCTCTCCCCTTCTCTCTCCCCTCTCTCTCTCCCTCTCTCTCTCTCTCCCTCTCTCTCTCCCTCTCTCTCTCCCTCTCTCTCTCCCTCTCCCTCTCTCTCTCCCTCTCTCTCCCTCTCTCTCTCCCTCCCTCTCTCTCCCTCTCTCTCTCTTACTCTCTCTCCCTCTCTCTCTCTCTCTCCCTGAACCTTAAGTGCCCAGGGCACATGAGGCTTCCTCAAGGGTTATCCACAAATGCCTGTCCTTTTCCTTTTTTTCTGCTCTTGTCCAAGTGAGCCCTTTATTGCTCAACATCCTTTCTGTTGTTCTTCTCCATGTCTCTTTTGGTCTACCCTTACTTCTGTTCCCCTGTGGTGTCCATCTTAGTGCTATTTTTGGTAGTGAGTTGTCAGTCATTCGGAGCATATGTCCCAACCATCGCCAGCGTCTTTCCTCAATAGCTGCTGTCAGTGGCTTCATCTGCATTTCTGCCAACAAGATGTTATTTCTTATGGTGTTTGGCCAAAATATTTTCTAATTCTTCGTAAACATTTAGTCTGGAAAGAATTCAATTTGTTTTCTATTGTTTTGGTGATTTTCCAGCATTCACTTCCATAGAGTAGTACACTTAGAACATTACTCTTAAATATCCTGATTTTCGTATTTATGCTAAGTTTTTTTTTTATTTCCATATATTCTGCAGCACTGCAAATGCCTGGTTTGCTCTAGTAAGTCTGCTGTTGATGTCCTCTGTGCTGTTTCCATTTCCTACTGCTCTATACAAAGTCGTTGACCTCCTCCACTAACGTGCTATCTACTCTGAGTACATTTCTGTTGTTCACATTTTGCTTCATTAACTTTGTCTTTCCTATAGTTGTATGCTTACACACTTATTATTGTGTGTTACTAACTCAGCTGGAACTATTGGCGATCCCTGGCCCGTTAACCAGGATAGACCTGTTCCTGTAGGGGGTGGGGGAGGGGGGTGCCAGCTATGTGGTGGTGCACCTTCCTGGCCTGCTAGGTTCGTCAACCCTGATGCTAGTATGTCAACCATGAGTCGCTGATTGCTGATTTCAGTCAGCGAAACCACGCCCTATGCGCCCAGGCAAGATGTAGGTAACCAAAAGCTTATTCAGGTGATTGCCAGAGAAATGAGAAAACAAAACAAAGACAGAGGCAAAGAATATTGGCTGGCAAATAACATAACGTCATGTCACAGATGCGCAAAGAATCAAAGTGTTTATGTTCTTCTACAGTTAGTATTATTGCACATGCCTGCTGTGGAAATTTCCATGAGAGTATCTTATGGGCTTTCTAGATTTCTGCTTCCAGCAAAAGACCCGTTACGACACACATCGCTTACAAGGACTGATCCTAGGTTCAAGACATTCTATTACAGCACACCACCACCACCCCTCCCCCACCCCTTCTCCTTACTTATTCAACTGGTTAGGGAAATCGACTCCGTCGAAAACCATAACCGGTCGAAAAGTGCAATTCGTGCTTTCTTTAGCTTGCAGACGTATTTTGGCGGCTGGGACATGTAAATAACTGACCACATATCGCTTTGAATGCACGCTAAAGATGAATAAACACGCATAAAACCGAATCCTAAAGCTAAACACATACACGCTTCTCTGAATGGTATAAATAAGCATCGGGTGTAGTTTGCAGTAGCTAGCGGCTTTTGCCTCCAGCAGCAGTGTTGGCACGTCTTTTGCAGCCTTGAATCTGGGCGTAGATTCCTGTTCTTTTGGAATACAAGTTCTAGCTGGCACGTTCCTCCAGTACAGACCCCTTTCATCTACATTGAATATCTGTTCCTTCGTATAATCATCATACTCTGTACTTTTTTTTTCAAGCTCTGCAGGATAAATTTCTTCACCTGTGGTACCTGCGCTAGCTCCTTCTTCCTGCACTGCTGTATTAAGTTAATTTAACCGAGCATGAAATCTGTTAAAACAGCCTTTATTTGCTTCAGATTTTTCTTCTGTCGATGCCTCTCCTGTTATGTCCGTCACTGGAGTAAATAATGCTATGGCTTACCTTGAAGAATGGCTATGCTAACAGGAGTAATGTGACTGATTTGGTCTTGAATTCACACATTTAATACTTTTATTTATATCAACAATTAGATAGTTCTGGCACTTTTCTTTATATCAACAATTAGATAGTTCTGGCACTTTTCTTTATATTAACAATTAGATAGTTCTGGCACTTTTCTTTATATCAACATTTAGATAGTTCTGGTACTTTTCTTTATATCAACAATTAGATGATACTTTTCTTTATATCAACAGTTAGATAGTCCTGGTACTTTTCTTTATATCAACAATTAGATAGTCCTGGCACTTTTCTATGTATCAACAATTAGATAGTCCTGACACCATTTTTATATCAAAAATTAGATTGTCCTGATACTTTTCTTTGTATCAACAATTAGATAATACTGACACTTTTCTTTATTTCAACAATTAGATAATTCTAACATTTTTCGTTATATCAACAGTTAGATAATCCTAACATTTTTCTTTATATCAGCAATTTGATAATCCTAACATTTTTCTTTATATCAACAATTAGATAATCCTAACATTTTTCTTTATATCAACAATTAGATAATCCTAACATTTTTCTTTATATCAACAATCAGATTGTCCTGTTTCCTAATGAGTCTAATTGACACTGCAGTAACATTTTTAGTTTGTGTTTTTTTAATAGTTTGGCTTTAGCATTAATTCTTTCACTTCAGAATGACACTGAGTTCAATCAGTCAGTCAGTCAGTTGCTTGTCATTTGCGGAACTTTGCCTCCTTAACAGCTCTTCTGTAGGTTTCTCGGTTGTAAGCAAAGTTCCCGCTGCTGATACATCCATTCGCAGATCATCAACGTTGTCTCTGCAGCCATCTTCGCCTTGGTCTTCCTCTCTTTCTTTTTCTCTTTATGTACCCTTCCAAGATCGGGAACAATTATAAACGTATTATAAGCACAACTATAAAAATATAATACATGCAGGATCCATTGCGAAAACAAAATAATGTCGCCGAGTAAATCTGGTCAGAGTAGAAATCAGAGTTGCCAAATTGGCTTTGCATCTGATGTGAATATATATGAATCTCTGTGTATGCTATCAAATGCCTTTTTAAAGCTATGAACTTCATAGATTTTAAAAAGGCATTTGATAGCATACACAGAGATTCATTATGGAGAATTTTATGTCTATATGGAATAACATCTAAAATTGTCAACATCATTAAGGACTTATACAATGGATATGTTTGTGCAGTCAAGACAGAAGAAAGGATGCGTGAATGGTTCCAGATTGAAACAGGTGTGAAACAAGGATGTATACTGTCTCCTTTACTTTTTGGGATTACAATAGACTTCATAATGAAAAAATGCTGCACAGGTAACACAGGTATTGACTGGGTACATGGGACCCAACTAGAAGACCTTGATTTTGCTGACGACATAACTCTTATCAGTAATAATGTGAATACCATGCAAGAAAAAACATAGCCTGTCTTCACTGGCTAGCAACATAGGAGTTGAAATTAACAAGGACAAAACAAAAATAATGAAAATTCCTCTCAATCAAAATGGAAAAATATACATTGAAGGGACAGATATTGCAGAAGTCAATCAATTTGCATACCTTGGCAGCTACATGGATCAGGATGGTGACACTAGAAAGGAAGTTAGGATAGGAATTGCAAAAGCAGCATCAATCTTCAAGAATATTGAGAACATATGGAATTCAAAAGTTATAAGCACAAAAATCAAGTTAAGACTATTCAATTCAAATGTAATATCCACCCTCATTTATGCATGCGAAAGCTGGAAAACAACTAAAGAAGAAATAGACAAGAAATTAGACTCTTATGAAAACAAATGCCTAAGGAAAATACTCGGCATCAAGTGGAATGAATTCAAGAACAATGCAGAGATAAGACAGATGACTGAACAACAACCAGCCTCATAGGTGATCAGGAAAAGGAGATGGGCATATGTTGGTCACTTGATGAGAAGAAACGATCAGAGAATCCCAAAAAAGCTATCAAGTGGAACACAACAGGCCAAAGAAAAAGAGGCAGACCACGTGAAACTCTGAAGAGGACATTATTAAGAGAGGCCAAATTAACAGGCATAAAATCCTTTGATGAGGTTGAAAGACTCGCCGAAGACAGGAAAAATTGGCGAACTATCTTACGAGCCCTACGTGACGTTTAACGGGACGGGAAGAATATAAGAATTATATATATATATATATATATATATATAAATTTGTTTGCCTTTTTATGTATTTTAACTAATAATGTTTGGCTTCAAATGAAAATTTTAATCTGACAAAGCTGGTAAAAGAACACGGGAGGAGGTCGAAATAGCGGACCACGCAGTCGAAAGCGTGGGTTCTAGTTATAATTGACAACAGTCGAAAGAGTGACCAGTGGAAAAGCGGAGGATAGCTGTATCATTTTTGTTTGCAGTTTCATGTTAGATGGCCGACTGGCGCAGTCTCTCATCTCTCATGCATAAGCGAGCAGCCCAAGTCTGACCGGAGACTGCGCAGTCACGCGGCAGCAGAGGCAGGTATCCGGCTCCTTCACTTTACTTTCATCGCTTCTCCTGGATTATCCCAGTGACCCCCTACCCCCTAAACCCCACCCCCTTCGGGGTTCTGTCTACTTTGGGGATTACTGGACTCTCTTCTCATTGCAGGTCGACGCAAGGGTATATATGCCAATGCAGAAGTTACGAAGAAATATATTTCACTGAATAACGAAAATAAAAGTATTTTAATGAAAAGAATGAGAGGAGATCATGAATGATAAGGGGCATCTACAGCAGCGGTTCTCAAAGTATATAATGTCGTCCCTTTGGAACAGTGTAAAAATTCGAGGGGGAGTGGAGGAAGGATGTAATCATGGAAAAGGAAGCAGAAAGAAGCAGTATCAAAATCGAATAAGGGAAAAACATTTTTTTTTCGAATGACCAAGTAGGCAAAGAGGTGGCAGGTGAAAAAAAACAATTTGTAAACCTCTGATGCGGACAGATGTTGTGTAGGGTCATCATAAGTCTAGTACAGTCCTGAGAAGTGCCCTTGAATCACTTCCTCTATTGGCTGAGACTGAGAATGTCCTTCAGAGCTTTTGCGCTTCGTTAACCTGTCTCACGTTCGGCCACAGCTCGAGTGGTTCCAATACCGTAGAAGGAAAATGCAAGTGAGAGGAAGTACTCACTCGATCGCTAACCTCCAAAACAAGCAGCCATTGCCTCCAAATGACCTCAGATATCAAGAGCTCACCTTCAGCGATCTCGCAGCACAACCGAGGTTAAGTATGTCATGCTAAATGAGCTCACAGAAGCATAACTGCTAGTGAAAGAAGCACTCCTCTCCAGTGTGAAGCTTCTCTGCTCCTGAATTTCGCAGCTCAAGTGCCTTTTATGAGGCTGATTGATATCAGAGATCGCATCGCATGGATAGACCGGAGGGGCCACTCCAAGCTGAGTTTGAGAGATTCTCACCGCCGCGTTGCAGGCACGAAGACTAACTGACGAATTCATGTATTTCAGATAATAACATTTTGACCTGTATAATGTTTTCAAAAACGTTTTAACCTGTTTAAAAAATGCTTTATCATTTTATTCTCGACCATTTTTAAAACAGTAATTACAAAAAAAGCTGTTTTGTCAGACGTGAATTAAAAGTCAGTCTTCTGAGATTTTCAACGTTACAGTTGCATTTTAAAATTTATTTTCTTTTTTAACGTTGAAGGTTCTACAAAGACAATGATAATTTTAGGCGCTTGAAAAGCTATTTTAACGACCTGGGAGGATTGTGGAGGGGGGGGGAAGGGGAGGGAAGAAAAGGATTATTATGCAGAATCGATGACGCCGTTATCAGGTGCAGTAAACCACAGCTGGTCCATCACACATCTTCCGTGGTGCTCCCAGTGACTAGCCTGGCTAAGTGCCAAGAGTCGACATTGTTTTCATGGTGACGGAGCCATGCTGAAAGACTGTTGCCTGTGGTCCACGCAGGATCTTGAAAGGAGTAACCGTGATCATTCATTCATTCCTTTGCTTGTCCCTTGCGGAACTTTGCCTCCCAAACAGCACTCCTGTAGGCCTCTCGGTTGTGAGCAAGATGGCCTGCTGCTGCTGCATCCATTTCCAGATCATCAACGATGTCCTGCAGCCATCTTCGTTTCGGTCTTCCTCTTTTTCTTTTTCCCACCATGTATCCTTCCAAGACGGTCTTCTCTAAATAAAGACAGTGGAAACCCTGCCTGTGAAAGTAACACTGAGATTTGTAAAACGTCATATCTATTCTGCGTTACCGTTCCGATCAGAAAACCTTGGCTCTAAGCTGGAAGTCGAAGAGAAGGAAAAATAGACCAGAAAAGTCGATCTACAGAAAATTACATCATAAATCACGGAGAATGAAAAGAACAAATGTACAAGTTTTAAAACAAGCACAACTGCCACGTGAACTTCTCAAAGAAATAAGGATTAAAAAAGGGAAATACTTTGGTCGTGTCAAAAGATATAGTAATATCGTGAAGACCATACTAGAATGAAAGATGGAAGGAAAAAAGAGAGAAAGGTGTACAGAAAGTGGATGGGAAGATAACATACGAGGGTGGGCAGTGCACAACCTGGCTAAGTGCATCATCAAGGCCAGGGAACGAGGAAACTGGAGATTCATTATCGCCAGCCTTCGTTCTGAAGACATTACATGATGATGATGATGGTTTCTATAGAAACAGTCACCGTAATCCACTCTCGTTTCAACACGTTCACCGAAATGGTTGCAAAAAGTACATCATCTCCCTGGCAGTTCCAAAGACACAGAGCAGACAGCAGCCAGTAAGAACCACAACAACTTCGAGAACAGTAACAACATCAGGGGTAACCACATTAAGAGTCTGAAAAAACTTCTGCCACGATGAAATCGACGTCTGAAACAGGGTTTTACGACTTCCATAAGCAGGTCTTAAGTTTGCCGTCGTCTCTAGCTTGGTATTGTCTTTCTATCACCTCAGTGTCTTATTTCAGGAGTTCTCAGCCAGTGAAGAAGAGCATTCCGCCCCCTTTCTCCGCAGTGGGGGGGGGGATTTACTTTTCAAAACTGGGGGGGGGGGGGAATAGGGATTATAGATTGGTAAACTCAAGCTGCCCCAATTTTATATGTATATCATTTTAAATGCACTTTTTGTCAGACAAGTCTTCAAAATGGGGTCCATGGTGCAAAAATGCTGAGAACCATTCTCTTTCTCCCCCCCCCTTCCCCCCGAAAGAAGCTTGTGAATGAACTAATTCATACACTCCCCGCCGAGTTCCCAGAATTCCCTCCCGACGTAAGCAATATCTACTGTCAAGCGTTCGCACTTAGCCAGAGTTAAGGGCACATCTGTGCTGCTGTAGTTGGATTAGAGGGGAAAACGAGGAAATTGTATTATTTCGCGTTATATATTGGCCGCCACGCGTTTGTGCAGCAGTTGGCAACGCCGTATATTATATCCCTGAAGCCGATGCATTGTTTCGTTTTACAGCTCCGATGAGTTACCGCCCTTTCGAAGCAACGAACAAAGCATCATATGCCCTCGCGTAATAGTGTGGCGGGCGATGAGCCAGCTTGTCCTGAAAGATGCAGGAAAAAAAAAGAAGAAGATAAGTTTGTGACACGTGTTCCGAGACTTCAAACCTTCGGTTTTCTGATGCTGGGGATCTTATAAGGAGCTGCTTCCGTTAAATATTAACTTTAACAAGTAGGTCTTTGGTGTAGATTTTAAATTAATGTCTTCAGGTAGAGCCGGGAGCTTGTTAAGTTTGCTAGGAGTGGCAGGCGGTGTTTCCAAGTTGTGTTTCTGTTAACTGTTTCCGGCTACGGAAAAAGGATTATCTGCTGGAAGGTGCTGGATCTGTCGGTGCAGGAAAGAGATGTCTGTCTGCTGTCTTCCTTACAAAGATGTGTTTAATTTCACGTTCCTTGTGTGTGTGTGTGTTTACTTGCTAATCTTCTATATATGTTTTTTTTTAATATGAAAGATGATGTTCATACGTGTTCTAAATTGAATGAATCTTTTAATTTATGTACGTTTATTTTAATTATTGAAAGCGAAAGTTGTTTAAACGTTATTGATGTATGTTCTGCAGTAATAAATAAGATTTTCCTTGTTTATATTCTGCATTACAGGACTTGCGCATTTTTAATCAGGGCCGTGTAGAAGCAGGCCAGGCATCGGGGTAGGTCTCTAGCACCCCCCCCCCCCCCCTTTCTCTTTCTCCCTAAATCAAATTTTGTCTCAAGAAAAGGGAGCAAAAAATGCGTCAGCCGGGGCCCATTTAGCAGCCCGCGGCCTTGGAGTACAGCTCTGACTTATCTCCCCCTACCCCCTTATTAAGAGCAGGGAATGCAAGTGTTATAATTTTACACAGAATTCTCCTAATGCATAGGAGCTGGAAGGCATTCTTTTATGTGCAAGATCAGAGAGGGGGTAACCTTGTTTTATGTGTGTTGTTACTTCCTGTATCGAGCTGTGTGTGTGGGGTGTGGGGGTGGGGGTGAAGCATAACAGGTTTGTCATTTTTAGTTGTGTTATTTCGGTTTTCTTATTTTAACCACAATCATGTTTCCCGTACGCATGGCGTGTTTGGCCTGTCTGATGTAGAATGTCTGGAGCAGAGATAAAGTTGTATGATAAAAGGGCAGAATGCCAGACGGGCTTGCGTGCCCAATTCTTCACTCTTTGCGAAAAAAAAGTTCAGTCAGTCAATCAATCAATCAATCAGTCTGTCAACTGCTGGGCTTGTTTCTAATTAGCCAAACGTAAAGAGAATGTGGCTTTGTGTCTTGCGAATTACGCCTGTTAACTCTACCACGAGCATGGTCAATTGATATTCACAGTTTATGTGTTAGAATTTCTAGTCTGTAGAATTTCATGGTTAGATTTTATGGTCATTTTTTTTTGGGGGGGGGGAGTAAAACAAACTAATTAATGTCATTCGACATCAAGTGTTGAACATCAGATTTTGATTTATGAACATGTTTTGATGATGTTGTTGTTTTTTTTTTTTCAAAGTTAAACAGGAAATTACGTTTCCTCGTTATTTCGACAATAATCTCTTTTTTAAAATCGTTTTTCTCCTCATTCTCTCTCTCTCTCTCTCTGTATATATATATATATATATATATATATATATATATATATATAAGCTGGCGCCGAAACGTCATAAGTGTGTTATCGTTAAATAATAAAGCTGCTCATACTTTCTTCCTAGTTTATACATTTTGGTATCACAGCTTTACTGCAGTGCTTTGTGTATAGTTGTATGCCTATACACTAATTATTGTGTGTTACCAAATTGTACTTAGTAATTTGACGCTGAGACCCACGTCTGTCCACAAAATTTGTTGGATAATACTTTTGTACATAGGTTGAAAACTTTGCTCGCGAACCATAAAACCTTAGAGGGCACATTAATCCTTAGGTATCTCCGAAAGTTTGTACCGAGGCATGAGGTCTTGGGGATTGGGGGGGGGGGGGGATAGATCAGGAGAAGGGGTGAGACATTTGTCATTGTCTTCATGGGGTTGAAGATCTAGAAAACGTTGTGGGACACTGATTTGGTCAGAAGTGAAAGAGCTAATGAGCTAAGAGCAGCGAATCTGTCGGTATTAGAGTTGAGTGACGGAGTGTTGGGCGCGTCAGTGAAGTGAATGAGTTGATGGGAGAGTGAGTGCCAGGTGATTGAGCGCTGCTGAATGAGAGAATGAAAGGTGGGCTGTCAACAAAACTTGAAAATGTATTGAGTGGGGAGGAGGGGGAGGGCGAGTGAATTCAAAACTGACACTTGTCCAGACTGTCACCGAGAACTCAAGTGCCCTAATTCAGGTAAAAAGGCATATTGGGGGAATACGGTGTTAGGCCCGTATTCCCCTAGTTCAGGCGTGCAATAAATAACATCACAGGGACTTTTAGCTTCATCGATTGATCTGCCAAATAAATGACTGTATTTATGTCTTTTGTCCTCGGGCCATCAATCATTCTGTGAGCTTTTCTAATGATAACCCATGGCCGGGCCACAACTATTGTTTTTGTTTAGAAAACAGAGCCAAGGGATGTTCTGCGGGGAAGATGAGCAGTACAGATAATAGTGGATGAGTAATATTTGTTTGTAAATTTTACACCTTGGATTTCCGAATTTTTGAAAAGAATGAATCACGTGACAACAGGTGTGAAATGTATATGAGGAAAAAAAAAAGTTGAAGAAAGACTTTGGCCATGGTCAGGACACGTGGTGCCGATGACGGGTGTCTCGTTACCAAAATTAACACTGAAATGGACGCATCATGGGAACAGAAGTAAAGGACAGACCAAAGGAGACACGGAGAAGAACAACAGAGGGGATGTTGAGTAATGGAGGGCTCACCTGGGCAAGAGCGATTAAAAAGGCAAAGAACAGGCGTTTGTGGAAAACTTTTGTGGGAGCCACATGTGCCTTGGGCATTTGAAGATCCAGAGAAAGAAAGAAAGAGAGAGAGAGAGAAATAGAGAGAGAGAAATAGAGAGAGAGAAATAGAGAGAGATGTGATACAGTAGACGACTATAACGCTACCTGTGTGTGGTTGTTTTGGGTGAAGAGTTTAACTAGTATGTATAAAGATGCTTCTCTCAGTGCTCAGTACTGCGTCCTTGAGGTCTCCATCATTTGCAGCTGCCACTCTGGTCTGCTCGTAACACCGGCCTGACCTATATGCAGTGTTCAAGAATGAGATGGGCCGTATCTCCCGCGTGTTAGATATTACTTAATGATATGAATGCCACGTCGAGGTTTTCAGAGTTGAACGCTGAACTGGTATCAGGAAACCTTTACTACGATTAGTCATCCAAATGTGGCTCAGTACCAAAACTGTACTTCGTGATGACCTCAGTAACAAAACTGTACTTCACGATGACTTCAGTACCAAAACTGTACTTCATGATGACCTCAGTACCAAAACTGTACTTCATGATGACCTCAGTACCAAAACTGTACTTCATGATGATCTCAATACCAAAACTGTACTTCATGATGATCTGAATACCAAAACTGTACTTCATGATGACATCAATACCAAAACTGTACTTCACGATGACCTCAGTACCAAAACTGTACTTCATGATTACCTCAGTACCAAAAACTGTACTTCATGATGACCTCAGTACCAAAACTATACTCCATGATGTCCTCAGTACCAAAACTGTACTTCATGATGTCCTCAGTACCAAAACTGTACTTCATGGTGACCTCAGTACCAAAAACTGTACTTCATGATGATCTCAATACCAAAACTGTACTTCATGATGATCTGAATACCAAAACTGTACTTCATGATGACCTGAATACCAAAACTGTACTTCATGATGTCCTCAGTACCAAAATTGTACTTCATGATGACCTCAATACCAAAACTGTACTTCATGATGACCTCAATACCAAAACTGTACTTCATGATGTCCTCAGTACCAAAACTGTACTTCACAATGACATTAGTACCAAAACTGTACTTCATAATGACCTCGGTGCCAAAACTGAATGACCTAAATACCAAAACTGTACTTCACAATGACCTAGATTACCGTCCACATGAAACCAAAAGTTCTTAAAGAAAGCCAAACACTAAGATTCATGGTCAGGCGCTTAAAATGAGCAGCAGGAGTTAGCTCTAAAGCGACAGTTGTAGAAATGAGAGTGCAGCCATTTGTGGCAGCATCAGTTTATGCCCTGTTGGATTGACAAACATTTAACTAGAACCTTTTCGAAGAAGAAAAACCTGATATACACGTTTCACACAATATATGCAATATCTTATATCTTACATACTTCCCGTGCCGTTAAACGTCACATAGGGCTCGCAAGGTTGTTCGCCAAGTTTTCGTATCTTCGGCGAGCCTTTCAACCTCATCAAGGGATTTTATGTCTATTAATTTGGCCTCTCTTAACAATGTCCTCTTTATAGTTTCAGGTGGCTGCCTCTTTTTCTTCATCCTGTTGTTTTCCAGTTGATAGCTTATTGTGGGATTCTCTGATTGTTTCTTATCATCACGTGACCGATATATGTCCATGTCCTTGTTCTTGTATACCCATGAAACAGGTTGTTGTTTCCTCATCTGCCTTATCTCTGCGCTGTTCTTGATTTGTTTCACTTCATACCGAGTGTTTTCCACAGGCATTTGTTTTCAAAAGAGTCTTATGCAGTATACATGAAGTGAAATATATCAGTTTGAGCTGAAATGTACAATCAACTCTTTTTTTTCATTAATGTGACTCCATAGCTGATGTTTCTGTTGACATCCATTACCGTAAGTGATTCATTTCGTAAACAAAAATTATTATTAAAGTTCGTTTACGAACTAAGAGCTGTGAAGTTATTGGTGCAGTGGTAAAGTGTGTGAACAGGGCGATAAAAATTGAATAGTTAATTTCAGACTTCAGACATTGTGTCGCATATGGTTTCTTCTAGTGACAATATTCTTTGGTCTACATTTTAAGGGCCTACATCTTTCCCATGGCAACATATGCCTGTGAGACCTGGACACTTAACAAAACACCCGAGAAACACATAAATGCCTTTAAATGTAAATGCTACAGAAGAGTCATTCAAATATCATGGACACAAAAAGAACAAATATATCTATACTACAAGAACTTAATATTAAAGAAGGTTGGCTAGTAAAGAGTATTAAACAGAGAAAACTTAACTATTTTGGACACATTAAACGTCATGATGATATAGAGAAGACCGTCTTGGAAGGGTACATAATGGGAAAAATAAAGAGGGGAAGACCAAGGCGAAGAAGGCTGTAAGATATCATTGATGATCTGCAAATGGACGCATCATCAGCAGCAGGGCATCTTTCTTACAATCGAGAGGCCTAAAAGTGTGCTATTAAAGAGGCAAAGTTCCATAAAGGACATGCAAATGACTGACTGACTGACGGAGTATCTTCCATTCAAGAACTTCAGTTAACTCAGAAGGAAGGGACCACCTGTTAATGGGCCACAGTCCATAAATTCGAAGTGAAACATTGAAGTTGAAACATAATGAAAAGAACTCTTGGTATAACATGACAGTAAGTCTTTTCGTACCAGTGACCTTTCAAAACGAAGATGGCTGCAAGACATCTTTGACGATCTACAAATGGATGCAGCAGCAGCAGCAGCAGGCCATCTTGCTCACAACCGAGAGGCCTACAGGAGTGCTGTTTGGAAGGCAAAGTTCCGCAAGGGACATGCAAATGAATGAATGAATGACCTTTCTTGAAACTGGATAATTTCTTCAAGCGGCCACGAAAGATTACCTCGACAGAGGATAAAACTGTAAACCTTGGCTGTGATTTCAGAGAAAACTACCCACAGTTACGAGTATCTACTTCCCTTTAGCGAACTCTACATCTCCACCCACACTTATCTACGTCCCTTTAGCGAACACTACATCTCAACCCACACTTATCTACGTCCCTTTAGCGAACACTACATCTCCACCCACACTTATCTACGTCCCTTTCGCTGAGACTGCATCTCCAGCCACGCTTATCTACTTCCCTTTAGCGAACACTACATCTCCACCCACACTTATCTACGTCCCTTTCGCTGAGACTGCATCTCCAGCCACGCTTATCTACTTCCATTTAGCTGACAATACATCTCCAGCCACGCTTATCTACTTCCATTTAGCTGACACTACATCTCCAGCCACACTTATCTACGTCCCTTTCGCTGAGACTGCATCTCCAACCACAATTATCTACTTCCCTTTAGCGAGCTCTAAATCTCCAACCACACTTATCTACATCCCTTTAGCTGACACTACATCTCCAGCCACGCTTATCTACTTAGCTTTAGCTGACACTACATCTCCAGCCACGCTTATCTACTTCCATTTAGCTGACACTACATCTCCAGCCACGCTTATCTACTTAGCTTTAGCTGACACTACATCTCCAGTCATGCTTATCTACTTCTCTTTAGTA
The DNA here is from genome assembly GCA_009760885.1 of Achatina immaculata. Lineage (NCBI taxonomy): Eukaryota > Metazoa > Mollusca > Gastropoda > Stylommatophora > Achatinidae > Lissachatina > Lissachatina immaculata. The sequence continues at coordinate 15,542,519 of CM019699.1, forward strand.
TATACTGTATCTCCAGCCACAATTATCTACTTCCCTTTAGCGGACACTACATCTTCCAACCACACTTATCTACATACTTTTAGCTGACATTACATTTCCAGTCACGCTTATCTACTTCTCTTTAGCATACACTGTATATCCAGCCACAATTATCTATTAAATGGATTTATAAATATAGATAGATGTAGAGGACACTACATCTCCAGCCACAATTATCTACTTCCCTTTAGAGGACACTACATCTCCAGCCACAATTATCTGCTTCCCTTTAGAGCACACTACATGTCCACCCACTCTTATCTACTTCCCTTATCGAACACTGCATCTCCAACGGATAATCTCTTTTTTTTTCTCCCGTTCTGAAATATCCAGTTCTATCATGGCCTTTCTTCCCCTCTACATCTTTGTCCTGAGTCTAGGTCTTCTCAGCCATCTTGGTCGAAACCTCATCACCCGGCGACGTTCTTTTCAAAGCCTTTTTTTTAGACCGGCTGAGAGATTATCTGTGATCAAATTTTTAAAAATTTATTTTCATGAGCATTTTGGCCAAAATCCGCCATAAGAGGTTACCTCGTTCTGTGGCATTTGGCGACTTGTTTGTTTATTTATTTGAGTTAGATAACGTTTGTGTGTGTGTGTATGTGTGTGTGTGTGTTGGTGGGTGGGGGTGTGGGGGGGGGGGCTGACGGATTAACTACAACCGAGGCCCTTAGCCTAAACTTAGTAAAGGCACTGTCTCCATCGACGTACATCTCTCGACTTATATTCAGAAAACAGTAATCTCTGTTTGTAGAGTTTTTTCTCTTCTTTTTCTTGATGGAGGGGCCCCTTGATCTACTGGGCCCTCAGGATTAAGCCTTTTCAGCCTAATTCATTATCTGCCACTGTGTGTGTTTAAGTGTTTAATTCAGCACATTTTGTTTGAAAACAATATCCACGAAAGTGGGGTCAGAAGAGAGCCTCGAGACTGCCCTCGGAGACTTATTGTTGTGACGAGGATATTGGATACTTCAAGAATATTGCTGGGGAAATGGACAGTAGCCTATTTCCTTGAGTTAGAGAAAGTTCGTGAATATGAGTTTGAGTACGTTTCATTTCTTTTACCGTCATATTTTAAGGAGTTGAAGGTAGATAATGTTTTTCTGATAAAAAAAAACAACTCATTTCAAATGCATATATAGAGAGGAAGACCAAGGCGAAGATGGCTGCAAGACGTGGTTGATGATCATCGAATGTGCGCATCAGCAGCAGGGCATCTTGCTTACAACCGAGAGGTCTACAGGAGAGCTGTTAGGGAGACAAAGTTCCGCAAGGGACATGCAACTGACTGACTGAGTGACTGACTGACTTACTGACTGGCTGACTGACTGCGTGTTCAGCTTCATAGAGCATAATGGCTGTAATTGTATCCACAAGCCCTACGGCTGGCCGGATCTAAATCAGCTAGTTTATATTTTTGCCAAATTACATAAAAAAAAACAAGAAAAGGTAGCAGGTAATGACATAAAGGTGAACTGGAGCAGTTACGGTGTCTCTCTTCTGCTGTGTGAGACTGAAAGGCATCTTCTATTGACCGACAAAACAGTAATTTTAATCAAATAGATTAGTTGTTAGTTGACCAACAATGCTGATTCTAGTCAAATAAATTAACCTTTCATAACAGCCTCGCCGGCCTCACAGACCGCATACGCCGCTGTCTGGACAGCCTTCATATATATCCTTGCATCTACTTTTTAAAATACGTATAGTTATTTTTGTCTCTACACCTCGCTATCTTCAACAACATCCATAATCTCAAGTTTTATACATTTTTTTCAGAAAATTTGTCCTAGTTTTATCTAAATCTCAGATTTCATGGCCAAATTCCTTAGGACAGAGAGTTTTAGAAGATAAACAGGCATTGTTTATTTTTTTTAAACCATGTTCCACATAAAAAATTAAAATACATAGCAACATGGAGACGTTGAGCTAACTGGGGCAAACATTCTATTCAGTTACAAGAACAGGGGAGACGGGAAAGTTTGACGTAAATATATGAAATTTATAAATCAGAGGCGACAGGTTGCCAGGGTGGAGAGTTATGGAGGAAGTAATGAAGGAAGAATAGACACAAATCTTTCCAGGCAGAGCACTAACCATCTGGCGTGTGATCGGTGCAAGTGGAGTTAACCCGGATTTTCCTTAACCCTTTCACTCTAGAACAGAGAGTCTCACGCAGATGACTCAAGCCGCCTATCGCTCTGGAACCACATGGTTATTCAGCTACACCTAACATTCTCCTCTTCCACAATCATACCCCCCCCCCCCAAGTTCCACTCCCTTCTCACTTGTTACACATAGCTCAGAACCTCCTCACAGCATCACATTACAACTCCTCTACCCCTAACATAATCACATATTTCACCTTCTCCGACTAGATTACCATTGTTTCACTCTCTCTCCCCTCCACGGTTTCCCAACCCACCACCCTCATTTACGACCCACCTATCACATATCCCAAGAATCCATTTAAATACTCTCTATACTCCACCATGCACATTTCTGGCACACAGCGTCGGACACGCCAGGAGCTTCTTACAAGCAACTAAATGTTCAATTCATTTTATTTAATTGTTATTTATTTATTTATTTAACATAGCATTCATGTGAATTTATATTTTATCTGCTTTCTCTCTCTCTCTCTCTCTCTCTCTCTCTCTCTCTCTCTCACACACACACACACACACAGTCTACACCAGTGACTACGATTGTATTAATCTAGAATCAACTCTTCAGGTCGAGTTATACAATTTAATTAGATGCAGCAAAAATAATGGCATGATTATAAACACCGATAAAACAAAATCAATGCTCATAACAACAAAACAGAAAGTACAAAACGCAACAAAAACAACACTTCGGCTCTGTACAGAAACATCACAGACAGAAAACTTTAGCGAGCACAAAACACTAGGTCTTATTATTGACCAACATCTGACCTGGAACTCTCATGTGCAATATCTAACAAAACTCATCGCACAAAAAGTATAGCAGTTAGCCAAAATAAAGCATTTCATCGATCAAGAAACAAGGAAGACATACTACATATCTCATATACAAACACATTTAGACTATTGCTCAACAGTTTGGGATGGTTGCTCAGTGTCAAATACAAAAGGGCTTTGCTCACTCCAGAAGCGAGCAGTAAAGCTTATTAGTGACAAAGATCAAGCACAAACAACTAACCAGCACAAACGTATCAAAATACTGCCTCTTAAGAACCGGTTCCTCTTCAACAAAACCAAGTTAGTACATCAAATTCTTTCACAGCATGCCCCGCCTTATCTATGGAATCAGTTTAAATTTAGCCCAAAGTGCAGCCAACGCTTGAATAACATATGTCTTCCAAAACCTAGACTTGATCTTTACAAGAAAAGCTTTAGTTATTCTGCTGCTCATCTTTGGAATACCCTCCCATCCTGTATAGAAAATATAAATTATACTCCTTCCTACAACTACAAGCTTTCCCAATATCTATTTGATGTCGACTACATGCCTCCATGAATTATAAAACTTAAAAGTTATCTTAAACTGCTCTTACAGACACCGAATACAGTTAATTGTTTTCTGAATATTCCAGAAAATTGTGTTTAGTCATTTATAATGTATGTAGTTAACTTCTGTACTGAGTGAATGTTTAAGAGCGAAACGTAAATGTTATATTTTATTTTATGTCTCTCAGCTTCAATGTTAGTTACGTTTGTTATATGAACAGCATATTTGTAGAATGTCTGGAATAGATTGAAAGATGTATGATAAAGGGCAGAATATCAGACGGGCCCGCGTGCCCAATTCTTAACCCTTTTGAAATAAATATCAATCAATCTCTCTCTCTCCCTCTCTCTCTCTCTCTCTATATATATATATATATATATATATTTGTCCTGTATGTTTTTGTATGATTAAAGTTCACGCCGAAACGTCACAACTTTGTACTCGTTATGTAATAGAGCTCTACCTACTTTTTTTCCCTAGTTTATACATTTTGGTACCACAGCTTTACCGCAGTGGCTCCGTGTATAGCTATATCCTCATACACTAATTATTATGTTACAGAACACTGGCAGTGTTTGTAGCCCTGCATGCCTATGCGAATTAATACTCAGAGCTATATTTCATCATCATCAGTCCTCTGTACTCCCAAAGAAGCACAGGGGATCAGAGCAAGGTTCTCCAGCCAGTCCTGTCTTGAGCAAGCCGGGATACCTCAAACCATGTCTTCCCTGCTGTCTTCTTCCCGTATTGTACGTCTCCATGTCCCCAATGGCTTGCCCTCCACTTTCTTTTCCCCTTGGGGTGTCCAAGTCAAGGAGGAATTGGAATGTCTTGTGTCTTGTTCTTTCCATTCGTAGTCTGTGGTCCATCCGTTTCCATCTTCGTTTTTTTTTTTACCTCTTTGGTAATATTCTCAATGCCTGCTCGTTTGGTTATTTCCTCGTTTGTCACATGCTCTTTCCAGTGTATTCTTACACTTTTTCTGAGGCATCTTCCTTCAAATCCTTCCAGTCTACTTTCAGTTCTCTGACTGGTTCTCCGTGTTTCGACTCCATATAATAAAATGGAGCGAACATTGAATTGATAGATTCTGAGCATGAGGCTCGTATGAAGAATGGGTGACCTCCATATGTTTGCTAATTTGTTAAAGGCCTGAGATGCCTGTCCAGTTCCAATTCAGAGCTATATTTAGGCTAGTCTAAATACAATTTTAAAAATATCACATTTTTGAACCTGCCTGCTTTTTTTTTTTTTTAAATTATCGAGTAAACTTCCTTCCAGTTTCTTTCTACTAAGATTTATCATCAAAGTTTATTCTGGCATAGCACGGAAATTACGTGATTCTGGAATGAAAGAGCTAAACGTGTTGTGTAGCACGCCGAGTTTTCCCCTGTATTCTTGTGCTTTCATGATTAGACCGGTCATACAGACCCATGTAATCGATAAATGCTTTGAGAGAAAAACTGTTTGTTTTGACAAACGCAGTTCCCTGACAGAGACTGCTTAGGAAAAAAAAAAAAAGATTGCAGTTTAGTCTTTGAAAGTTTACTTTTGCCGAATGCAATCTTTTGATAGTTGGGGGGGGGGGGGGGTTATTGGACTTTGCAAAGGCAAGAAGGGATTATTCTGACAGCACGATAACAAACAAACAAACAAACAAACAAAAGTGGCTCCAGACGGTCTCTCATCGCGGAGGAAAGAAGAATATGAAGGCGTCCATGGTTACCGAAAGAGAGGAAGAAAATGATTGGTTGCTTTTTATCAGATGAAGGCTGACACTTGGTCTCGTGGCGTCTCCTATACGAGGTAATCATCTTTCAGAAGAATGTTGTTAGCTCCGGGTTTATGTGCACACAGTCTACATCAAACGAATTTCATCATTATTGACAAATTCTTTCGTTTATTTCAACTAGCTTTGTTAGTTTATAGATTAGTTTGTAAATTTCATTTACTCAAAAAACAAAACTAGGGACAAGGCTTGCACATTCCTTGCACTCACAAGCGTCGACTTATTTCTCGTATTTTTCTCCCAAACAACTTCACTACAGAACTTGCTGGTTGTTCTAAGTAGAATGTTTCATTTAGGTCAGTGGTTCCCAAGCTGTGGCCCTCTAAGCAGAATGTTAGATTTAGGTCAGTGGTTTCCAAGTTGTGGCCCTCTAAGTAGAATGTTTGATTTAAATCAGTGGTTCCAAAGCTGCGGCCCTCTAAGTAGAATGTTTCATTTTGATCAGTGGTTCCAAAGCTGTGGCTCTCTAAGTAGAATGTTTCATTTTGACCAGTGGTTCCCAAAATGTGGCTCTCTAAGCAGAATGTTTGATTTAGATCAGTGGTTCCTAAGTTGTGGCTCTCTAGCAGAATGTTTGATTTAAGTCAGTGGTTCCAAAGCTGTGGCCTTCTAAGCAGAATGTTTGATATAGATCAGCGATTCTAAAGCTGTGGTTCTCTAAGTAGAATGTTTGATTTAGATCAGTGGTTTCCAAGCTATGGCCGGTTGGTAATAACTGATACTCTGAGTATTATCAGGTGCTCTTCGTCTGGGCTATCGATTGTGTTACTAACTATTGGATACAAGTTAAAAAAAGCGTCAGGATATTAAGATATCACACATAAGACGGTTGTCCGATATAAATGAGATAAAAAAAATATCTAGATACAGACTGCACAGCGATATAAATGAGTGAAAATTATCTAGATATAGAGAGGACAGCTAAAAAGATGAGTGAAAAACATCTAGATAAAGAGAGGACAGCGATATAGATGGGTGAACAATAGCGAGATAAAGAGAGAAATATAGGCTGGCTGACATCATCATCATTAGTTAGACAGGAATTCATCATTAGATAGGAATTCGTCATTAGTTAGACAAGGAGTTAGTTTTGGCTGGTGCAGTGTCTACCGCGACATCAAGAGACAGATGAACACATTTTGCAATCTTTTTAGATATGACACTAGATTATTATTATTATTAGCAGTAGTAGTAGTAGTAATAATAGTAGTAATAGTAGTAGTAGTAGTGGTAGTAGTAGTAGTAATAGTAGTAGTAGTAGTAGTAGTAGTAGTAGTAGTAGTAGTAGTAGTAGTAGTAGTAGTAGTAGTAGTATATTATTATTATTATTATAGCCCACCGGGTAAGAAATATTTTACCGGCACGGTAAAGCAGTTCACTAACACCCTGTGCTAACCCTTTGCTCATAATTTCTCATTTCACCATTTCGATCTCATTTAAGCAAAATTCTAATAGTCTGCCGTGGGCCAAAAGAGTTTTTAAGAGAAGAATTAGTAATGAAACGGGTGTGCTGGAGAGATTGTAACGTTATCAGGACCAGCGAAACAGAACAGATGGAGTCACTGGCCATCAGGACTAGCGAAATAGAACAGATGGAGTCACTGGCCATCAGGACTAGCGAAATAGAACAGATGGAGTCACTGGCCATCAAGACTAGCGAAATAGAACAGATGGAGTCACTGGCCATCAGGACTAGCGAAATAGAACAGATGGAGTCACTGGCCATCAGGACTAGCGAAATAGAACAGATGGAGTCACTGGCCATCAAGACTAGCGAAATAGAACAGATGGAGTCACTGGCCATCAGGACTAGCGAAATAGAACAGATGGAGTCACTGGCCATCAAGACTAGCGAAATAGAACAGATGGAGTCACTGGCCATCAAGACTAGCGAAATAGAACAGATGGAGTCACTGGCCATCAGGACTAGCGAAATAGAACAAATGGAGTCACTGGCCATCAGGACTAGCGAAATAGAACAGATGGAGTCACTGGCCATGAGGACCAGCGAAATAGAACAGATGGAGTCACTGGCTATCAGGACCAGCGAAACAGAACAAATGGAGTCACTGGCCATCAGGGCCAGCGAAATAGAACAGATGGAGTCACCGGCCATCAGGACCAGCGAAACAGAACAGATGGAGTCACTGGCCTATTTCTCCGATTGTGATTCCAGCAAAGTGCTCAAACCCTGGACGTCTGGTTAGGGCTCTTTGTGATCCGTTGATGTTGAAACCTCCACGAGATGCTTTTTTCCTTTTCGGGTCTTCAAGCAAGTCAGTGTAATCTCTCTCTCTCTCTCTCTCTCTCTCTCTCTCTCTGAACCTTAAGTGCCCAAGGCACATGAGGCTTCCGCAAGGGTTTTCCACAAATGCCTGTCCTTTGCCTTTTTCCCACGCTCTTGCCCAGGTGAGCCATCTATTGCTCAACATCCTCTCTCTTGTTCTTTTCCATGTCTCTTTTAGTCTATCATCACTTCTGTTCCCCTGTGCTGTCCATCTTAGTGCTATTTTTGGCTATGAGTCATCAGTCATCCGGAGCACATGCCCCAACCATCGCCAGCGTCTTTCCTCTACAATTGCTGTCAGTGTCTTCATCTGCATTCCTGCCAACAAGATTGTTATTTAGTCATCGTGATACATTCCCAAAAAATACCAAACCATGTCTTTGTCTCGGCATTTTCACAGCATCAGAGCCTAGAAAACAACAGCTCAAGCTGATGTTTTCTCACTGACTGTTATTTCCATTATATCTCATCAGCGCCTAGAAAACAACAGCTCCAGGTGATGTTTTCTCACTGACTGTTATTTCCATTATATCTCATCAGCGTCTAGAAAACAACAGCTCCAGGTGATGTTTTCTCACTGACTGTTATTTCCATTATATCTCATCAGCGTCTAGAAAACAACAGCTCAAGCTGATGTTTTCTCACTGACTGTTATTTCCATTATATCTCCTCAGCGTCTAGAAAACGACAGCTCCAGGTGATGTTTTCTCACTGACTGTTATTTCCATTATATCTCATCAGCGTCTAGAAAACAACAGCTCCAGGTGATGTTTTCTCACTGGCTGTTATTTCCATTATATCTCATCAGCGTCTAGAAAACAACAGCTCCAGGTGATGTTTTCTCACTGACTGTTATTTCCATTATATCTCATCAGCGTCTAGAAAACAACAGCTCCAGGTGATGTTTTCTCACTGACTGTTATTTCCATTATATCTCATCAGCGTCTAGAAAACAACAGCTCCAGGTGATGTTTTCTCACTTACTGTTATTTCCACATATCTCTTTCAGTTTTATTCTGTATCCGACTTTATTGATTTTACGTGAAGCCACCATGTGGTCATTGTTAGTTATTTACTGTAATTTCTTCTGAAATAGATTCTGGTCTGTGTCTTTATACACTGTCACTGAGATGAAGTGTCTGACAGCCTGTTCGGATTCAATAACTTCAATCATTGCTATGTCATTTCAAACGTATCAATCTTTGCTTTCAGATTCAAATGTTCTAGTCCTTGCCGTTGGATTGAAAAATGTCTTTCCTTGGTCTGGATTTTCAAAAGTTTCACTATTTGTTATAAGATTCAAAGGTTTGAGTCTTTGCAACTGGATCCAAGGGTTTCATTCTTTTTCATAGGATCCAAGAGTTTCCCTCTTTGTCATGAGATTTAAAAGTATCGCTCTTTGTCATGGGATCCAAGAGATTCACCCTTTTCCTTAGAACTTAAGTTTCACTCCAAACCACAGGATTCAAGAATTTCAGTCTTTGCCATGCGATCCAAGAGTTTCAGTCTTCTCCATAAGATCCAAGAATTTCACTCTTTGCCGTGGAATTGATGCGTGTCGCTCCTTGCTATAGGATTCAAAAGTTTAGCTCCTTGCTATAGGATTCAAAAGTTTAGCTCCTTGCTATAGGATCCATGAATTTCACCTTTTGTCATGGGATTCAAGATTATCGCTTCTTGCTATATGATTCAATAGTCCTCATACAGGATTCAGACGTTCGCAGTCAATTCATGGTCCTTGCCATGAGGTTCAGTAGCTTTGAACTCTTTCTCCATAATACTTATTACGATGGTGCAGACATAGCCATGTTCCTGTCCTGAATCATACAACAAAGATCCAACACTTCATTTGTCAGCTGCTGCTGTCTAGCATCCACGCCCAGGCTCAAGTGTTTATCACCAGCGGATGTAAGGTTAAAACAGTGTCAGTCACGCGATGAGAGCCTTCGTACACCATGTAGTGTCTCTTAAATAAGTACATTCATTGTTGTATGTATTCTGGTAATTCAGTTGGCCAGGAGATGAAACGGTGCTTTTGTCGTGGATAGCTGCAGAACTGAAATGTAGGTCTTTGTGAATATTTTCCAAATCATCATCATCATCATTATCACTATCATCATCATCATCATCATTAGCAGCAGTAGCAGTTTATTATCATCGATGTCAGTCGGAGTGGCAGTATTGTCGTTATTATCATTGTTATTTATCATAATGATCATCGGCATGATCACCATCATAATCATCGTCGTCAGTAACAGTGTGGTCATCATTATTATCAGCCGCAGCAGCGGCAGCAAGATTGTTATCATTATTATCATCTGCAGTAGCAGCATCGTCCGTAATTATTAGTACCAGCACGGTCAGTATTATTATCATCAGCAGCATGGTTAGTATTATCAGCAGCAGCAACATGGTCAGTATCATCATCATCATCATCATCAGCAGCAGCAGCAACAACAAAGTTATTATAATGATCAGCATAGTCATGTGAGCTACCGCCTCACAACGTTTTTTCCCCCCAAAAGTGGATCTCACGAGGGTCTCTTGAAACTTTTAGCGACCACTCTTTGTTTTGCTCCAGTTTAATACCTTCAAATAATTCATCTAACAACATATTTGGAAATACTCTTTGTTATCAAAATAACATGTTCAACACAAAGAGGCAGCTGATTCATGCGCTCATGTGAAACAAATGTACGTTGTCACCAGTAGGATTTTGATCACAGAAGTTATTTGAAACAGAGCATAGTAATTTACGAGGGTGTATCGGAAAGTTCCCGGCCTGGTCCTGAAAAAAAGCACAGGCTTATCTCATTTAAATGTGGTCACCGTTGTTTGCGAAATATCCCTTTTGGGAACGTACGCAGTGATCCCAGAGTCTTTTTCAAGCCCCAAAACCACAGTGATATTGTCTTTCTCTCTCTCTCTGTCGCTGAAGGCCGTCAAATATAATCTGCGATTCCGTTGGGATTTCCTCAGTAATGTCAGTGCGGCGTCCCTTTAGCTTCGGTTCCGTTTTTAGGCACACAGCGAAGTTACAGTGAGCGATAGGTTAAGGGAAATTTCAGTTCCCATGATGATCTCTTAGGGATGAAAGTTAGGTCGTCGTTCTCTCACGAAACTTGAAGCACACGTCAAGACGCCGCTGCCTCTTTCGGAGTTTCATGAGCCGAGAAACAAACTTCGCAGAGAGCATGGGTGTTCAGATTTTCTATGAGGTTCTTCTGGCATATTAGATAACTGATTCCAGGTAACTGCTGGCGCGAGAGAGCCGATGGATTTTATGGCTACAGTCCTGATGACTGAGTTCACGAATATTTCTTCCGTATTTGCTCGCTTTTTGCTGGTGATTGGTGGCCCTGAGCGCCCGTGAACTTGAACAGACACTCAACTGGCCTTCAGACATGCGTGCCACAAGCAAACCTGCATTCAACCTAAAGAATGTTAGACAAAAGCCTTAAGAAGCATTTCGAGGATCAGGTAGCTGATTTGCCGAGCTTCAGATAAAATTTCATGCAGGCACTTTATCGAATTTGTCATTCAATGTCGCAAAGCGGATTTAACACAAGGTCATAAAACAGCATTTACAAAATGTGTGCTTGTGACAGTACAAGGCCAGGTGATTCAGCAGGCTTGGGCATAATGACCTTCCGTGCCCCGAACGTATTTGTCGAACAGTAAAGTCGTAGCAAACACAATCCGGGAACTTTCCGATACCACCTCATTTTCTTTGCCCTATCATAAACACGCGTTAACTCTTGTACTGTCAGACCGGAATCCAGAGACTCAACTAACAATTTTACAATAAAAACCTCCGCTATGTTATACACTGAAATGATGCTACGCCTGTATGTAACTCTCACTCCTAAACACCACAGCCAGCAGTGGTAGATCTTGCACGCCTGTACGAATTAACGGCCTCTACGAATTAACGGTATATACGAATTAACGGTCAGAGCGATATTTACGTAAAGTCCAAATTTTAAAAAAAAATTAAAGTAGCATATTTCGAACACACCCCATATTTTAAATTATGCAAAAACTTCCTTCCTGTTTCTTTCCACCAAAATTTCTCGCCATAATTTATTCTGACAGAGCATGGAAACTAATTCAAGAGTGAAAGAGTTTACATATAATGTAGTTAAAAATGTAATATTTAATAAACCGGATTAAAGGAGAATAGAAGTTGTTGTTTTATCCGTATTGGTTTTTTTAAGAAGGTCATGTACATGATCACAGTTGGAAAATAGCTCATTAATGTCTTTGTTACTACTTTAAGGAAAAGGCATATTCTAATGAAACAGTTTTGGAGAATCGAAAGCAGACAAGAGAGGATTTGGCGGGAGGTGACTGGGGAGAATTCTAAGGATACACTGGGAAGAACATGTGGCAAACGAGGAAATAATCAAAGTAACGGGCACTAAGAACATTATTAAAGAGGTCAAAATTCGAAGATGGAAATGGTTGGATTGACATTTGTGAAGCGTGACTATCTTTTTTTTTGTTGACATTTGTGAAGCGTGACTATCTGTTTGGTTGACATTTGTGAAGCGTGACTATCTTTTTGGTTGACATTTGTGAAGCGTGACTATCTGTTTGGTTGACATTTGTGAAGCGTGACTATCTGTTTGGTTGACATTTGTGAAGCGTGACTATCTTTTTGGTTGACATTTGTGAAGAGTGACTATCTTTTTGGTTGACATTTGTGAAGCGTGATCATCTTTTTGGTTGACATTTGTGAAGCGTGACTATCTGTCTGGTTGACATTTGTGAAGCGTGACTATCTGTTTGGTTGACATTTGTGAAGCGTGACTATCTGTTTGGTTGACATTTGTGAAGCGTGACTATCTTTTTTTGGTTAACATTTGTGAAGCGTGACTATCTGTTTGGTTGATATTTGTGAAGCGTGATCTGTTTGGTTGACGTTTGTGAAGTTTTACTATTTGTTTGGTTGACATTTGTGAAGCGTGAATATCTGTTTGGTTAGTACTAATCAAGCCTGGCTTTCTGTCTAGCCATCATTACTGAAGGTAATTTTCTGTTTGGCTGACATTAGTATAGCGTGGCTTCCTGTTTGGTTGAAATTAGTGAATCGTGACTTTCTGCTTGGCTGAACTTAATGAATCGTTACTTTCTGTTTGGCTGACATCAGTATAGCGTGACTTTCTGTTTGGCTGAAATCAGTGAAGAGTTGCTTTCTGTTTGACTGACATTAGCGAAGTTGTCAGCCTCATCTTTACAAGTCTGCCCGTCTTGTTTACGGTTTGTGTGTTTATTGATCTATTATTAGATCATGCGCGCAAGCTCCAGCAAATCACTTCCGGGTCAGCCTCCATTCTCGTCCTCTTGTTCTCGGCCCAAGCGATGTTCTCGTGTCTGCACGCGCGCATTCCCGGGCATGCGCATTCTGTCGATTCCTAGATTAGTACATTCCATCACTGCAAATATCGTCTATGTACAGTGGGAGAGTGTGTGTCAACACAGACGGCAGGGATAGCGCTGGTGATGGCGTGGGAGCCGGAGAATGTATTCTGATCAACTCTTCTGACAGCTTTAAGTAACTTTCTTTTCGTTTCGCTTTTAAAAAATATATTACAGTTTTCTCTTGACTTTTTCTTCTCATCTCTCCCGTTCACGTCGATATTCTAATCTTATTGTTCTGTTATCATGTACTATATAATCATAATTCTTTCTCTCAATCCCGCTACTGAAATTTTCCTTGCTTTTCTCTTCCTTTTTTCTAGCTTCTTACTTTTTCTTTCATTTTTTTCTTTTTGTGTTCCACAGTTATTTCTTCCCATTACAATTTTATTTTCTTTAATATCTCAATCATATTTCCCTTATTTATTATTCCTTCTTTTTTTCTGTTCTCATCTTTTCACCAGTTTTTCTTAGAATCCTTCTCTGTCTTTCCACTCTCATTTCTTTCTTTATCATTTGTTTATTCCTATGATTTAAGCCATATACACAACAGCAATCGTGTCGTGAGATAGAAGATGCCTAACGGAGATAATGAGCAGAATAACCCAAACTAAGCTAATGTTCCAAAAGATGAAACGTATTTTGTGCAACAAATCACCTTCACTTGGTGTAAGGGAAAAGGTTGCTCCATTGCTACATAGTGCCAGTTCTGATATATGGATGTGGAGCCTGGACAGTTACTAAAGAGATGCAGCGACTTCTGGAAGCCACGGAAATGTGGTTTCTTAGAAGAATGTTAAGGGCACCATGGACTGTAAGAAAATCAAATGAAAAAATTGTGTGAGAGACATTAATTCGAGAAGACAAATACTTGTAGAAGTCAGGAAAAGACAGTCTAAATTTATAGGACATGTCATGAGAAAAAACAAACTAGAATGCATCGTGGTAACAGGAAAAATTGGAGGGGGGGGGGAGGCTCGAGGTAGGCCAAGAAAGAAAATCCTGTATGGATTGGCAAGGCAAGAGAACACGAGAGCAACTCACAGAGGCAGCACAGATCAGAGGGTCGTGGAGAGTTATGACTGCCACTCCCACTAGTCACGGCACGTGATAGATAGGTTATCTATTTCAGATCCATTTCTATTATTTGTCCTTCGCCTATATTTTTATATTTCATTATCATCTTATTGCTATTTTAGCTTTAATAAGCTGATAAATTGATGATCTGGCTCAGCGGGTATCCGTGAGATTATAACTCAGTTCAGTATGTTGAGGGATAGAGACAAGAATATGGTATGCGCAATCGTTCCTAAGTCTTCTAATTTTTAGAAAGTAAAGTTAATTAATTTGTAAATTTCTTTATAAATATTTCTAAATCAAGACTAATTTTTTTCCTGTCTCGTCCTTTCTTTTTCCCGTTGTACATGGCAAGGATTTGAAACCATACGTGAACTGATCAAATTAAGTTTGTTGAAGATGGCCCAGGATCATAATCCCTTATACTAGGGTCAAGACACCATGAGTGATCGTTTATTATCTGAACTGTACTCCTCGGCAGATGGTGATTATTGTATGGAGACAAAAGCATACAGTTACTTTAAGGTTATTATATAGTTACTATAAAGTGACTATTCAGTGACTATAAAGTGACTACACAGTGATTATACAGTTACTACGCAGTTACTGATTTTGATGATGATGCTTTTTGTTGAGACAAAGACACTCAGTGTACTGTACAGTGACTGATCTCGACATCTTAGATCTGAATGGAATGCTAAACACGTTCTAATGTCATCATCATCATCATCATCACCATCATCATAGCACTTTTACCAGATTCACATGCGCTCCAGTCTAATCCATACCAGTTTTTAAAAATCTCAACACAGTTGCACGCAGTCCTCAGCGCTTGTAAAGAATCTTGGCAGGCGTCGGCGGCAAGGATGAAAGATATCACCGTTCATAGACCTGTTCTTCAGTCCACGAAGCCGCGTCGCTATCGATTCGGACCGCCGAATCCGTTTATAATCGAATCTAAACAAGATTGGCTGTTGATCTTAATCAAAGCGAAGCGACCCTACGGACCTTCTTTTGGGGGTGGGGGGGTGGGGGGTTGGGGTGTGGGGGGTTATCCATGCTTCATGTCCAGTCACTTTTCACCACTGTCAAGGACGTGCAGCTTTTGTTTTCCTCTGTTTCAAGGCATTTACGCAACCGCTGTCAGGTTTTCTGGAGGTTCCCCCCCCCCCCCAACCTCCCGCGCTGCGCGAACTCATAGTTGGCTGCTCTGAATAGGTTTTCGTGTTTCAGCGCGGAGATGGTGGCAGCCCGGCCACGGATCTTGGCACACAACCCTTGATTCGTTGTATGGGTTGTGAGCGATGAATGCCCTGCACGCTAATCCATCTTTTGGTGATTTTATTATTGTGAGTCGACTCGTCATTGTCAACCAGTTCATTAATTTCAGCGAGTTCGTTCACCAAGGGGACGTTCTTTGAGTTACTCGTTATTGTGAATTCCATTCTGCGAATTAGCCATTTGTAAGCGAAAAAAAAATTTTTTTGGGGGAAGAAAAAAAAAGTGTGAATAGTTAAGTGTGAGTACGTTGAGTGTGATGGAGAGGCGCATTGTTATGACTTCGTGGCTGTGAAAGAGGTTGCTATTATGAATCAATTCATTAACTGAAACAGCGCTTTGATCCAGCTGGAGTATGAGAGTAATGAGAAATGGAACTTTGCTGGGTTGTTCTTCTTTAATTCTCAGGAGGGGCGGGAGAATCCGGTCTGAGTTTTAAATTTGTGGTTCAGATGTGGAGAAATTTTGTGAAATTTGTGTGGTTCAGCTGTGGAGAAGTTTTGTGAAATTTGTGGTTCAGCTGTGGAGACGTTTTGTGAAATTTGTGGTTCAGCTGTGGAGACTTTTTGTGAAATTTGTGGTTCGGCTGTTGAGAAGTTTTGAAAGAAGCGGTGGCGGAGTGGTGGTCGAATTACTAGACAGACGGACAGACACAGTCGGACAGACGGACGGATGGATGGATGGATGGATGGATGGACGGACGGACGGACGGACGGATGGATGGATGGATGGACGGACGGACGGACAGACTGACTGACTGACGGACGGATGGATCGATGGACGGACGAACGGATGGTTAGATGGACGGACGGACGGATCGACGGATGGATGGATGGATGGACGAACGGACGAATGGATGGATGAAGTTATCCACGTATGAATCATGGCCGTTATGAAAAAAAATAATAAAAACTGATAATGTAGGGAGGGCGGGGATGAACCTTACAGCTTACTCTCTTAAGAAGGTCGAGAGTTGAGAAAGGCCGTCAGTGAGCATTTGCGCGGCTACTGTTTGTTGTTTCTTGGTTAATTGCACAGGGCGAGGTCGCTGTTGCATGCCAGTGTGTCAAGACAATTCACTTTCCCCAAGTTCCGTTCTATAAGGAGTTTTTTCCTATGAGCGTATGAAGTACTGAGCTTTTGTTTTTTTTACGAAGTGTCAAGATTGTAAGTGGGTTTTCGTATTTTATAACACTACGATGTCTCTCTCTGTCTCTCATCTCTGTCTCTCATCTGTCCTCTCTCTCTCTCCTGTCTCTCTCTCCTCTGCCTCTCTTTCCTCTCTCTGTCTCTCCCCTCTCTTTCTGTATCTCTTTCCTCTCTCTGTCTCTCTTCTCTCTTTCTGTCTCGCTCCCATCCCTCCCTCTCTTTCCTCTCTGTATTTCTCTCTTCGTCTCTCCTCTCTCTCCCCTGTCTCTCTATCCTCACTTTTTCTTCTCTGACTCTCTCTCTCTCTCTCTCTCACATTCTTTTTCTGACTATCCTTCCTCATCCTTTTCTTCTCTCTTTCGCATTTCTTTTCGCCTTATACTCTCATACAAACAGGAGAGGTTAACTTAGAAAAAGTTAATTGCTCTGTCATATTCCTTTTATTCCCTAATTTGGAGTCTGCTAAAGAAGTGCTGCACCCCCCCCCTCTCACCCCCCCTCCCACCACGACCCCCTTGCTTTCTAGCTTTACTTAGAAGAGACCCCCCCAAAAAAAAAATATATATATATATCGCCATAGCATATTTACAATCAGACACGACGCAGTCTTAACATCATCGCCTGCAAAGAACAGCAAACTCGCAGTAACAAGGAGACAGAAGATTAGGAAAGACTTCAATAAATTCCAGTCGCATCTACTGTTATTCTGATAAACTATAATTGTTGTTGAAACCGTTTTTCACGCATGCAAATTGAATATCATGGACAATACTGTGAATTTCATTTATGTTGAAATTCATTTGTTAAAAACTGTGAATTAATTGAAGTTCATGTGCTAAAAAGTGTGATTTGGTGGAGTTTTATTCTTGAAATAGTGGTTTAAATTGAAATTTATGTGTTAAAATTGTGATTTAGCTGGAAACTGTGACGCTTATGTTTTAAAAGTGTGAAGTGGTCGAAATTCATTCACTAAAATTGCTCTGTAATTCAAATTAATTTATTAAAACTGCGAATTTGTCCAGATCATTTAATAAAAAGTGTGTTATTAGGTGAAGATCTTTTTATATAATACAAAGTTCAGTATTTGTTGTTGAAAGCTAGGAAGTTACTCGAAGCTCGTTTCGCAAAAATTGTGAATTTATTTTAAACTGTGAATATTTTATTGAAAATTGCTACTAAAGATAGGAGTTTATTAAATAAAAGTGGCAGAAAACCACACAGATATGTAGATTTGCTCTGTGCTTTGATCTAAATAGTGTTCTTGGCCGAAATTGCTAATAACTGGGCTAGTAAAATGTGTGCACGCCTGGCTTAGTTTTTTTGTATGCACAGTACATAATATATTTTTCTGTGAACAGTTTTCACAGCTTGGCCAAAGCTAACGCTTTCTGTCAAACGTGAGCCAGCTGAACTGTGAACATCTGCAGCGTGAGCGTGGTTCTGTATTGATTTTTAACAAAATGCTTCTTTTACCTTGAGCTGGTGATTTTTAATGTCCAGAATAATAATTTAAAAATAAAAAAACATAATATTAACCGCAGACACCAGATGGTGCCTCTCAACTGATGAGTGTTAGAAAAAAAAAAGTCGCAAGCGAAGAAAGGGCTTTGGGGTGGGGGGGGAGTAAAAGGGCAGAGTGCGTTTCGTGTTTTGTCACTATCATCTTGTTCCGTTTGCTGTATTTCATGCTCCAAATATGTGGGTGGCCTTCTTCTTTGCTGTGAAAGGAAGTTTCTGGATTTCTCACTGCATTCAAGGGACGACTTACCACGAGAAGCGTCCGCCCTAGTTACAGCTCTGATACGTGGTCAAGACACTGACCACATCACTTTGTCGTGTACCGACAAGTCTAGAATATTTAGGCAACCATATCTACTAGGTTCTGGGGGGGGGGGGGGTAGTGAAGACGCATCCGAATAGGCAGTCAGCGATCCATAGCTGGATATGCTAGCGTCAGGGTTAGCAAACCATAACTGATCAAGACCCTATCCCACCTCTCCGTTCGTACCTCCAGTTACAGGCATAACCTGACTAATGGGACAGGGATCGCCATAGTCCCCATGCGGGTGGAGCCTTCTAAAGAAGTATTGCACACCGCCTTACTTATTAGCTGCACTCAGCAACTGAAAAAAATAGCTGCCATAACCCGCTCCCAATCCGATACGATGCTGTGCCTCAACACCTTTACAGCATCATCTGCAAGGAACACCAGCTCACAGTTGCAGGGAGATAGCACAGGACAAGACAAGACAGTCTACTAGGTTCCTTAATAGCATAGAGCGGCTACCTTTATCTGATCTTGATCTTACTTTATTTTGAAGAGTGAAAAGACGTACCTATGTAGACATACACATGCATTTGCTTTTAACTTGGCGATTTCGTTTGCCATAGAAGCTTGTGAAATAAGTCTTGTTGTTTATTTATATTCCCCCTTTTGTTTTTTTTTTCTTTCGCAGAGTCTTCTAAGCACAAAAACGCCCAACACAGCCTGTATGCTGTAATCGCTGGATAGAACAATGATGGTGTCTGGACAAAATGGGAGCAGAAACTTTGTACAATAGTTCTCAAACTTTGATCCGACGCCTCATAGTAATCGTCTGTGGAAAGAAACACTTACAACGGAGTTTTGAACTCCTGTCATCCAAGTTCCTCATGTGTCATTAAGATTTCATAATGAATTTATTAAAGAGACGAGCAGGTTCTGGTACGAAAATGGTCGACAGTGGTGTATTTTCTAGCGTGGTGATGGTGGTTGTGGTGTTGTTGTTTCTACCTTGTGTGGTTCAGATGAAGTACCTTGGACCGAAACTGTCGCATTTGGCCGTGGATGACGTAACTGGGACGGTGTATATTGGTGGTAAGTATCTTCTTGTGAATGTTTTCTGCAGGATCAGAGATATATCTGCTGTAGTAACTGATAGATTTCTGACTACCTGAGCTACTCGTCTTATCTGGATGGAACTGACGAGAAGATGAATGAAGAAACAAACTTTATTTTCAAAGATGAATTGCGCACGCAGGCCCGGCCAACATCGACCCTTTATCTCGCAACTTTTATTCCAAAGCAGTCATTCCAAGTCAATGAATTACTTGTATTATACACTCCTTCCTTCCTTCCTTTCTGTCTGTCTTTCTTTCTTTCTATCTTTCTTTCAGCAGCTGCTGAATCCACTAGTTTTCCGCGCCATTGATTCTCATCGATGCAGCTAAGACACGTCTCCATTTCTCTCTGTTTTTTATAAAAAATCTTTTCTTGCCAGTTTTCGATTCCAAGAGCGTGTATATCATCTTCTAGGTTGCCTCGCCATCTTTGTCTAGGTCTACCTCTTGGTCCTTTCATCACTTCAGTATAGGCCATCTGTGTTTGTCTATCCTCTTCCATTCTCTCTAAATACCCGAGCCATCTCAGTCTGTTGTTTTCCATAATGGCTGTTATAAGCGGAGAGTTAAACAATGTGTAGATTTCTTTGTTACTTCTTATCCTCCATTGTTTGTGTTATAGGGTCGCTGATCGGTCCATTAATTCTTCTCAGGATTCATTTCTCAAATGTTTGTATTTGGTTTTCGCCTTGCTTAGCTGTACTTCTTGTTTCTAACCTATACAATACAAGTGGTCTAATAAACAATAATTAGACACATTTAAAGGAGGAACATTAATATGAAATTAATAATCATTAAGTAGAACCTCTTACCCATATCAAGGCAATTATATATATATATATATATATATATATTTGATTGATGGGAGAATTGCCTGATTAGACAGAAAGAAGCATGGCTGGATGTATACATAAAGGTTCTACCTGTCTCCGCAGGTGAAAACTACATATACCAGTTGGATGCTGACCTGACCTTGTTGATTGAAGCGCAGACGGGGCCTAGAAATGACAGCGCCATGTGCTTTCCTCCGCCTGGCGTGTGTTTCATCAACAGAACAGCTACCAACAACTATAACAAGGTAAGCTACCTGTAGCGGAGGCAGGGAAGCCGTTTCTTGCCCGTCGTGTCCTGCAGTCGCTGTGGTGGTATGGATGAATGAGGAGTTCGTGGTAGAGATAAGGGGCTTGGAAAAAAAATGAAGAGTGCTGTGGGTTGAAGTAAAATATTCCTTTACTTATCTTATCTTATATCCTTCCCGTGCCGTTAAACGTCACACAGGGCACACAAAGTAGTTCGCCAGTTTTTCCTGTCTTCGGGGAGTCTTTCAATCTCATCAAAGGATTTTATGCCTGTTAGTTTGGCCTCTCTTAACAACGTCCTCTTCAGAGTTTCACACGGGCTGCCTCTTTTTCTTCGGCCTGTTGTGTTCCACTTGATAGCTTGTTCTGGGATTCTCTGATCATTTCTTCTCATCAAGTGACCAATATATATCCATCTCCTTTTCCTTTACTGATTTGTAGAAATACAGGATCCCGTACATTGGAGAAAGAAAGAGTTAAGTGATATGGCCACTCGGTGAGAATGACGCACACACTGCCAACCACAAGGACCTTCAGCCTAAGAGCTACAGGACACCGATCAAGAGGAAGACTCCGGAGAAAACAGATGAATAGACTGAGGTAGAGAAACAATCTCTAATTACGGCATGAACATCACTGAGGCCACTCATATGAGCCCCCACACCCAAAAAAAACAACAACAACAAAACAACAGCAACTGCATCTCTCCTAATACCTCACAGTACAAAAGGAAGATTAAAGTGAAGGAAAGTAAAGTTAGATGAGACGGTATGACAACTTAAGATGTTACAGGGTGGTAAAACAAAAGTACGGCATCCAAGTGATGCCTGTTACTTGGGGTATCAACAGAGAACTTGGTCAGCTTAGTTCGCCAACCTCTAGCACATGAGATATGGGCCGCTGGCTGTTAAATCTGACAGCGTTTTCGCCTTCTAGGCCAAACATATGAAACGCGAAGCGGAGAAGGGTAAATGTTTTCGAATCGAACCTTTACCCTTGATATCGATATCCCCAAATCGACAGCGGCGTCGTAGCTCGGCCAGTCTTGAAAGGAAGGTTTGGATCGACTTCCGCCAGTTGTTGAAATTCTAAGATGGCGCGTTTTTCTCTCCTGGCTAAGCGGCTGATCCCCTTACACGGGTCTGTGGTTCCTCTTAATATTTGTATATCTTTCCCGTCTAGAGAGCTTGTGTGTGTGTGTGTGTGGGGGGGGAGGGTGGGGGACGCGGTCCGTTTTGGTAATCATCGACCCATAACTGACATGCTTGTGTCTGGGTTAGGGAACTAAAGCTGGCCAAGACCCTGTCCCACTTCTCCGTTGGTACCGCCAGTAAGAGGCCTGCCCTGGGTAACTGGGCAGGAATCGCCGTAGTAACCATGGTGGTGGAGTCTGCTAAAGAAGTATTGAACATCTTCTCCTCGCCGCCCCCCCCCCCCCCCGCCAATCCCCGTTATTTAGGTCCACTTAGGGACTGAAAAAAATAAAACTGCCATAGCACGCTCCCAATCCGACACGATGCTGTGCCACAAAGCACTCAGCTGTATCATTTTAGTCTGAAAAAAAGTGAAGATTCTCAGATAAAGGCACATGGCGTGCAGCTCAGTTATCCTCTCTCTCTCTCTCTCTCGCCATCGTATACGAGGCCATTTTATATAGTCACCTGGAGGCTGTGGTGCTAGTTGTCCATATTTTCCTTGACCTGTCAACACACTGATGTGGTCAGGGTCATGCCTGGCCGCCTTTCCTTCCCCAGCTCTAGGACACACTAGCTACCTACAGCCTGTCTGACTGGGCTCCTCTCTGGCCGGACTCAAACCGGCGACCAACATCTTGAAAGTCTGGTGTAGTAACCAGTTCGTCACTCACACTGTCTTTTTCTTCTGTTCCCAACAGTTCTCCACTCAGACCGTCATTATCTTGTGCTCTCAACAATTCGCCACTCATTTTCTTATGCTCTCAACAGTTCGCCACTGATTTTCTTGTGTTATCAACTGTTCGCCACTCATTTTCTTGTCTTCCCAACAGTTCGCCACTCATTTTCTTGTGTTCCTAACAGTTCGCCACTCAGACCTCCATTTTCTTATGTTCTTAACAGTTCATCACTCAGACCGCCATTTTCTTATGTTCCTAACAGTTCGCCACTCAGACCGCCATTTTCTTATGTTCCTAACAGTTCGCCACCCAGACCGCCATTTTCTTGTGTTCCCAACAGTTCGCCACTCAGACCGCCATTTTCTTGTGTTCCTAACAGTTCGCCAATCAGACCGCCATTTTCTTGTGTTCCCAACAGTTTCTATAAGCAGTTCCACTTGCTTCAAACAGAGTCCTTTGGGACCCAAAATTGCCGTCATTATTATGTCTATATCCATTCGCCACAGAGAATTGCTGGACTATACGTATCACTTGACGCGGCTCACAACGTTAATTGCCCTTGTTTAGAAACAGCTATAGAAAATATTACGGCAATGTGGTAATTACCATAGTTGTGATAATAGTATGAAATATGATAATAGCTTCCATTGGCAGGGGATAGTTCTGGAGAAAGTAGGGAGTGGTTCGCATGGGTAATATTACCATAATTGTACAAATAATTAGTGCCTGCTGCCCCTCTCTTCGGATACCACTCTGCCTTTTATGGGTTTTTTTTTGTTTGTTGAAAAGCTATTTTGCTACAGTGTTTTGTAGGAATGGCAGATTAACCAGAAACCGGGCCCCTAGGTACACTTAGTAATGCCCCCCCCCCCTCTACTCTTTGTCCTTTTCCATGTCTGCTTTTACTCTTGTCCCTCTGAAGTGCCCATTTCAGTCCTAATTTTTTTTTTTTGGTGTTGAGTATTCATTCATCCGGAGCAATATATCCCAACCATCGCCAGCGTCGTTCCTACAATTATTCGAAGTCAGTAGTTGTGTCCTTATAACTGACGAGAACGAATGTACTTTTGTCCTTATAGGAATATAATTTTGTCCTGATAGTTGACAAAAATGAGTGTAATTTTGCCCTTAACTTTCGCTCAAGAATTAATTTCTATGTTTTCTCGGAATAAATTTGAATGAGAAATTTCGGATGAAAGAAGCTAGAAGCTAGAACTTTCTTCTTCTTCTTCTTCTTCTTCTTCTTTCCAAGCCATTAAGACTCATTGCTGCAGATAAAGTTCGCCTCCATTACTCTCTATTCCTAATCTCCTCTCTCCAGTTGGTGACACCAGTTTCTTTTATATCCTCTTCTATGTTGTCTTTCTATGTCTGTCTTGGTGTACCCCTTTGTCTTATTTCCCTCATCTCTTGTGCATTGATAATTTTCATTTGTCTGCTCTCTTCCATTCTTTCTACGTGGCCAAACCAGCGTAGATTGTTCAGTTTCAAGACATTTGCAATTCTTTTGGATTTAAATAAGCTGGTCAGTTCACTGTTCTCTCTATCTCTCCATTTTCCATTGCTGGCATCCTCTGTGGACCCAAGGATTCTTCTTGGGATCTTGTTCTCAAAGATCTGCAATTGTTGTTCATCTTTCTTTGTTGTACTGCACGTTTCTGATCCATCATGACAGCTGGTCTTATTATAGTTTTGTGAATTGTTATTTTGGTGTTTTGGGACAGGATTTTGGATTTTAACATGTGTTGCAAGACGAAGTATATTTCATTTCCTATCTGTACATTCTAATGGATGCATCAGCAGCAGGCCATCTTGCTCACAACCAAGAGGCCTGCAGGAGAGCTGTTAGGGAGGTAAAGTTCCGCAAGGGACATGCAAATGAGTGAATGATCTGTACTCTGCTTTTAATATCCTCGCTTACCTTGTTGCTTCTGTTGAAGATTCTGCTTGATATTTGTATGCTTCTGCTTTCCTGATGATCATATCTGCAACATTTATATAATCTGGATCATTAACTTTATACATTATACGTTAAACATTTGGCTGCTTTAGAATAATAATACTTTTCATTTTATATAGACTTTGCTTAAATACCGTTCTCAGCATTGACTGACATAGGTGTGCAAGGTCTACCAGCACTGTCTGCGTTGTTTTGAAGCAAAAGAGTTAAAGTTGGTGAAAAATTAATGTAGTTGCTCTTCCTTCTTGTGTTGCGTCAGGTCCTGGTTGTCGACCCACACAGGCGCAACCTGATCACCTGCGGCAGCGTCTACCAAGGAATGTGCGAAAGCAGGGACCTCCAGAACGTGTCCAAGGTCTACGACTCGCCAGAAGGAAAGGATATTCAGAACTTCGCTGTTGCGGCCAACACAGAGAATGCGTCCACTGTAGCGTTCATAGCTCAGGGACCAACCTCTGTGGTAGGCTCGGTTTTGTATGTCGCTGCAACATACACAGGTGAGTCTTTGTCCATGAAGATTAAAATTAGAGGTCCACCACAATAAGAAGCCGTTTAAATGAGTTTTCAAACTAAAAAATGTAATCATATGTGCATGGTAATCAGGTGATAACAAGTAAAAACCCGCCGTAAATATACTTAAATGGAGAGCAACTTGAAAGGGAGAAAAGTTTCAGCTACGAGTTGGAACGCATGAGAGCAGAGGATGGAAACTGTGGAACGGACATTAACAGAAGAACAAGAATCCGGGGGGGGGGGGGCAGAATGAAGAAGATCCTTACATGAAACAAAAATCACAGCAACTGGGTAGTATACTATATATTCTCAGTACCTCTTTCTGGTGTAGAAGCTTGGACCTTGAAAGAGAAGACGGAAAAGAAAACAGAGGCCCTTGAAATGTGGGTATATAGAAGACCAGGGCATGTCTCATGGCCAGAAAAAAAAATCAAACAAGGAAGTGCTAAACCAGCGAGAAGTGAAAAGAGAAATATCCAACATCATAAAAATAAGACAGCTAAGATACTTTGGGCGCGTCAAGGTGATGATGATGATGATGATGATGATGGTTTTAATTGCACATAATTAGAAGCTGGTAATTTAAAACTGCTATATAAAATGTAGGTAGACCTTGAACACGAGTCATAGTAAAACTGCTGTGATGAATGATAACAAAAAATGTTTGTGCACCCTGAGATTGTAGTTGTTCTTGCCAAAATGCGTGCTTTTCATGTCACATTACTGTGTGGTATGTTACAGTACTTCATTGAAATTTATGATTTATGGGGGAGGGGGGTTGGTTTTTTTTTTTTTTTTACATATTTTCTTTCCTCTCATGATCTCTTTAGGTACATCACGAGGGAGTCACGTGTACCGCGACCAGGTCCCAGCCATAGCAACCAGGAGTCTCAACAAGGATGATCGATTTTCATTGGCTGCTGTGGACAACAATTTTCTCAAAGGACGAGCTTCGGCGCTGTATCTCAAAAGCGACCTCGACTCCTCCTATCTGATACACTACGTGCACGGATTCAGTTCAGAAAACTTCAGCTACTTCCTGACCGTGCAGCAGGAGGGCACCAGCTTGATCAAGCGTGGGAAACAGATCACAAAGATCGTCCAGGTTTGCCAGGAGGACAGCTACTTCTTGTCATACGCGGACATCCCCCTGAAGTGTGTGAAAGAGGGCGCGGATTACAACGTTCTGAAGACCGCGCGAGTTGTGTTTCCAGGGGAAGACCTGTCTCGGGAGTTTCACGACGGGTACCCCGCCGGGGACGTCCTGGTGGGCGTGTTCGTCAAAGAAAAAGAGGAAGGACAGGACATGGGGTCGGCTATTTGTATCTTTACTATGAAGGAAATCCGAGCAAAGTTTCTGGAGAATATTAAGTTATGCCACCAGGGAAACTCATCAGTTAGCGGAGGTGGATACTTAAGAGTTGGGCCAAAAGGAAATTGCATACAACCGGTAAGTAAATTCAGCCTCGTGAAGTCCTTCAGTGTCTGTAAAATTCATTTCCGCCCCTTGCCTCCCCCAACCCCGCTTTTTTTTTTTTTTTGATGTGTCATTTTTTGGCTTCATCGAAAGAATTTTGAAGGGTTTCCAACGTTCGCATGAGAGACCTTTCACTATCTCTAGTGCTGGTATGACAGGTCTTTCACGATTTCTAGTACCAGTGTGAAAGTTCTTTCACTGTTTCTAGTGGTAGTATGAGCGGCTTTTCACCATTTCTAGTGTTGGTATGAAAGGCTTTTCAGCATTTATAGTGTTGGTATGAAAGGATTTTCAGCATTTCTAGTGTTGGTATGAAATGATTTTCAGCATTTCTAGTGTTGGCATGAAAGTATTTTCACCATTTTCTAGTATTTTTATGAAGGGCTTTTCACCATTTCTAGTGTTGGTATGAAAGGATTTTCAGCATTTCTAGTGTTTGTATGAAAGGATTTTCAGCAATTAAAATTTCTTGTTTTTGTATGAAAGGATTTTCGCCATATTTAGTGTTAGTATGAAAGATTTTTCACTGTTTGTGGTAGTGGTAAACAGAGTGTTTCATTGCTTTAAAAAAACTTTCAATGTTTATAGTTCATACTTTCTAGCTTTGCTATAAGAAGTTTTTCAGTGTCTCAGTATTTGTATAAAAAGTCTGTTATTAGCTTCTAGTATTAGCATGAAGAATCTTTCATTGTTCCAAGAAGGGTACTTCATTGCTTCTAGAAGAATCTTTCACTGTTTCTACAAGAGTCTCATTGTTTCTACACGAGTCATGCTGTCAAGTCTTTCAATATCTATTGTACTTTTCATGAAAAGTCTAGTCTTCCATCACCCTAGTGTTAGTATCAAACGTTTTCTTCTGTGTCTAATATTGCCTTCAGTTTCTGGACGTGGTCTCTCTTTAGTTTCATCAAGTCTCTCTCATTGTCTGTAGTTTGACTTATTTTTGTATTATCAGTGGTCTCTGTATAGCATTCTCCCATAATTTCATCTTATAGTTCACAAGTTATTTTTGTTTTATCTCTCTATGTAACTGCAAAAATAAAACTCTCAGCATCTGATCCTGTAAACGGTGGAGGATATGATGGAGGAATTGGGTACAACAGACTTAATTCTCCTGGGCGAGCAAGTTGTGCATTCAGTGGTCCAAGAACTGGTCTCTCTTAATGATAGCTCTTTCCATGATGGTGCAGTCAATGGTTTAAAAAAAACAGTATAATACGCGCATAGCGAACACTAATGAAATATTCAATGAAAAACTACTACATCTGATCTCTTATTCAAACCTTCTTCTTCTTCTTCTTTTACTTCTTCTTCTTCTTCTTCTTCTTTTACTTCTTCTTCTTTTACTTCTTCTTTTACTTCTTCTTCTCTTTCTTCATCTTCTTCTTATTATTATGTTCTTCTTCTTTTCTTCTTCTTCGTCTTCTTCTTCCTCCTCCTCTCCCTCTTCTTCCTTTTCTTCTTCTTCCTCCTCCTTCTCCTGCCTCCTTCTCCTCCTCCTCTTCTTCTTCTCCTTAGTTACTAAATATAAGCCTTAAACTTATAATCCCTTTCGTACAAACTACAGACAAAATGTTAAAAGAAATTGCGACTTGTTAACAAAATTATTTACTTAAGCCTATCTGTAATCATACGGTGATATAAGGATATCTCATTGAAGCAGGCTTCTCATCAAGCTCCACTAGGTGGGCAACACGTTGATCCTTAACCAGTTTGACTAAGGATGAAGCAGGAAAAAAAAAACCAGGTTATTTTTTTATTCAGCGTTTCCTGCAGGTAAAGAAGGATGCCTTCTAACAAACCTCTCGCACTGCGTTATCTCTGTTTGCTATTTGCAGGGCGGATTTTTGCTTCCTTTTTTTTTTTTGCCATATGAGCCACAAAATTCTGTGCCCCTCTTGTTTTTTTTTAAAATTACTCGCCTGATTTTTTTTTTTTTTAATCACAAGTTTTTGAGTCAACATCTGCCAGATATTACCTTCTAAGAAAACACCCGGGTCGTCTGCCATATTTTTGTTCATAACCCGCTCGACTTCCGTAGAGGTTACCCTCCGATGAACCCATCGTAAATTGTGATACATCCCAAGTGGAAACTGAAGATAATAAATAAATAAGTTAATACACGCTTGAGGGATGTCACGAGATTAAGATATTGGACGGAGTTTGATTGGTTTATGTAAAAATGTGTTCAGATCGCGTTATCTGATTGGTTCAGACAGAGGCATGTCTGGATGTACGGAATACCACACAGATTCAAAGTTTTCATGACTTAGTGAATTTGCGACACAGTCGCGCCATTGTAAAGTCGAAGTGACATAAGGTGAACCATCGTAATTGGAGGGGCATCTGTAGTTGAGGTTTCGATTTCTTTTATTAACAAAACAAAAAAAAAATTTAAACCGCCCCAGCTGTTCTATTCTTGAATGTATACATTTTTATACCTATTAAAACGTGCTG
This sequence comes from Achatina immaculata, assembly GCA_009760885.1. Taxonomy (NCBI): domain Eukaryota; kingdom Metazoa; phylum Mollusca; class Gastropoda; order Stylommatophora; family Achatinidae; genus Lissachatina; species Lissachatina immaculata. The sequence continues at coordinate 15,571,293 of CM019699.1, forward strand.
TTTTCGGGTCAGATCTTTGCCCCTGGGGTAGCGATGATCCTCCTTCTGTCATTCACAGAACGCCATTACAGATTTTGTCTAGAAATCGTGGCGTAATTAAATAAACGTTGAAAGTGTTAAAAAAAAACTGCGCCGATAGTTCTAGCAATTTTCACCGACACGAAACATTTTCGTGTCTCGCTCGAAACACGATTTTAAAACACTTGTGAGGAAAATACAGCTAAATGCTAGTGTCAGATACAGGCAGAGCAGAAAGTCTTTCCCTGATTTCAGTTTAACGCGTTAAAACTGTGCTAGTTACAGACATGTGGGGCTTTTTGTGTGTGTACATTTTATCTCAACTCAGGATAGTTCTGTTTTTAAGTTCTTCCTTTGCTCGCGCGCTTCAGTATACGCTTCGTTTGTTGCCTTGGAGAATGTCTAAGCTATAGTAGATTTCTTGCCATGTGTTGTCAAATATCTCTTTGGGGCAGTGTTTCTCAACTTTTTTTTTTTGGTTGATCATGCCTCCCTCCCCCCAACTTAACGCCTCAAAGATTTTTTTATAATTCCTCCTCCCCCACCCCCTCCCTCACCCCCAGGCGCAGCCTAATCAACCTAGTTCTGAGAAGGTATTAATAGATCATTTCTCTCTTACTCCCGGGAAAAAAATATTCAAATTGCCCCTCTGTGAGGCGTAGGCCCCAGTTTGGGAAACACTGGTCTAAAGCATTCTTCACAGACAACATTCTGATACTGGTGAATGCAGGCGCCAAGCGTACGGTCGAAATAATGCCTTGACGTGTGAGTTCTATCTTTTCATAGTTTTTGAGGTCTTCTTCTTCTTTTGGCAGTTGCTGAATTCAGCAGCTTTCCCAGCCACTGTGACTCGTTTGCTGAAGACAGGACATGTCTACATTCCTATCTGTTCTTGATCTCTTCTTGCCACATGTCGATTCCAAGACCGCGTATATCATATTCTAGATTGTCTCGCCGTCTTTGTCTAGGTCTACCTCTTGGTCTGTCCCCTTTCATCACTCCTGTATAAGCCATATTTGTCTATGTCTACCTCTTGGTCTATCCCCTTTCATCACTTCTGTATAAGCCATATTTGTCTATGTCTACCTCTTGGTTTATCCCCTTTCATCACTTCTCTATAAGCTATATTTGTCTATGTCTACTTCTTGGTCTATCCCCTTTCATTACTTCTGTATAAGCTATATTTGTCTATGTCTACCTCTTGGTCTATCCCCTTTCATCATTTCTGTATAAGCTATATTTGTCTATGTCTACCTCTTGGTCTATCCCCTTTCATTACTTCTGTATAAGCTATATTTGTCTATGTCTACCTCTTGGTCTATCCCCTTTCATTACTTCTGTATAAGCTATATTTGTCTATGTCTACCTCTTGGTCTATCCCCTTTCACCACTTCTGTATAAGCTATATTTGTCTATGTCTACCTCTTAGTATATCCCCTTTCATCACTTCTGTATAAGCTATATTTGTCTATGTCTACATCTTGGTCCTTTCATCACTTCTGTATAAGCTATCTTTGTCTATGTCTACATCTTGGTCCTTTCATCACTTCTGTATCTCTCTCTGAACCTTAAGTGCCCAGGGCACATGGGGCTTCCGCAAGGGTTTTCCACAAATGCCTGTCTTTCGCCTTTTTTTCTGCTCTTGCCCAGGTGAGCCCTCTATTGCTCAACATCCTTTCTGTTGTTCTTCTCCATGTCTCTTTTGGTCTACCCTTACTTCTGCTCCCCTGTGGTGTCCATCTTAGTGCTATTTTTGGTAGTGAGTTGTCAGTCATTCGGAGCACATGTCCCAACCATCGCCAGCGTCTTTCCTCAATAATTGTTGTCAGTGGTTTCATCTGCATTTCTGCCAATAAGATGTTATTTCTTATGGTATTTGGCCAAAATATTTTTTTAATTCTACGTAAACATTTAGTCTGGAAAGAATTCCCAGCTGCCTATATGCATCTTTTGTTTAGGTTCCAGGAGGTCTGCAGTCGGGCTGGGGACTTCCAGTGGCTGGCTTTCATCCACAACCTTCATGGGCTCAGTTTCCTGATACGCATTTCTCCTTCCACCTGCATTTGCTTTTTCCCTTGCTTCTGTTTCTGTAGCAGTCTGATAGTTTTTTACCAGATAGGGTTGCTGGCCCTATGCTGAACCCTCCTTAGTCGCCTTTTACGATCATGCATGGTAGGGTACAGTGGTCCTATTCTTTGCAGATCCCGGGTACCACAAGGGTAATCACTTCTGTATAAGCCCATCTTTGTTTGTATTTCCTCCTCCATTCTCTCTAAACGCCCTAGCCACCTCAGTCTGTTGTTTTTCATAATGGCTGTTATATAAGCTGAGAGTTAAACAATGTGTTGATTTCTTTGTTACTTCTTATCTTCCATTGTTGTGTTATAGGGTCTCTTACCGGTCCATAAGTTCTTCTCAGGATTCTATTCTCAAATGTTTGTGTGTAGTTCTCATCTTGTTTAGCTGTACTGCACGTTTCTGATCCACATAAGCACAGCTGGTCTAATATGTATTTTATGCCTGTTTAGTTTGGTGTTGTGGGATAGAAGTTTTGGTTGTAAAAGCTGTCTAAAGTTTCTTAGTTATTCCTACCATGAGTCGATGATATTAATAGGCCTGCAGACGCTAGCCTCGGTGATATCATAAGAGGGGCGCAGTAGTAGTCCTGGAAAAGTACACTTTCATGCAAAGTAAGTAATTGCTTTAGGGCGCTGATGTGGTAGACACGGGCGCTGAAATACACACCTGATGTTCCAGCTTCACATTTTCAGAATTTCTTAATAAAACATTCTCCTCCTCCTCCTCTTCTTCCTCCTCTTTCTTCTTATTCTTCTTGTCCTTTCTTCTTCTTCTTCCTGTCTTACTCCTCCTCCTTCTTATTCTTGTTTCTCTTATTCTTCATGTTCTTTCTTCTTCTTCTTCCTTTCTTACTTCTCCACTTCCTCCTCCTCCTCCTCTTCCTCCTTCATCTTCCTCCTTCTTCTTATTCTTGTTCTTGTTCTTCTTCTTCTTCTTCCTGTCTTACCCCTCCTCTTCCTCCTTCATCTTCCTCCTTCTTCTTCTTCTTCTTCCTGTCTTACCCCTCCTCTTCCTCCTTCTTCTTATTCATGTTCTTGTTCTTCTTGTTCTTTCTTCTTCTTCTTCCTATCTTACTCCTCCTCCTTTTCCTGCTTCTTATTGTTCTTTTTATTCTTTCTTCTTATTCTTTTTTCCTCTTTTTCTTGTCTTACTCATCCTCCTCCTCTTCCTCCTCCTTCTTATTCTTTTTCTTGTTCTTCTTGTTCTTTGTTATTCTTCTTCATATTTTACTCCTCCTCGTCCTTATTCTTGTTGTTCTTCTTCTTCTTCATTTAAATTCATTTTTTTCTCCTTTCTCTCTTTTCTTGTGCCTGAACACCCCAGTGAAATGAACGGTAGTTCTATTCTCTGTTAGTTACAAAGAGACCCTCCTCACATTGATTTAGCAGTACTGGAGCAGTGTTTTCCTTGAGACAGTGTTTGCTCGTGGCTTGTGCTTCCTGAGGGACTCTGTAGTGTATGAAAGATTAATTCGTGTATGTCAGGAGCTGTCAGCTGGTGCTAGCGGGAGTTCACGGAATAGTAAAAAGAATGTACTGTGTGATTCCATCAGTTGGTTATGTGGTTTACTTTTCCTGTTCTTGTTCTTCTCTTGTCTTTCTTCTCCTCCTTCTTCTCCCCCTCCTCCTCTTTGTCTTCCTTCTCCTCCTCCTCGTTTTTCTTGTCTTAATCCTCCTTCTTGTCTTCCTTCTCCTCCTCCTCTTTCTTCTTGTCTTCCGCCTTCTTCTTCTCCTCCTCCTTCATCTTCTTCTTCTCCTCCTCCTTCTTCTTCTTGTCTTCCTCCTTCTCTTTCTTCAATTTCTCCTTCTTCTTCTTGTCTTCCTTCTCCTATTCCTCTTTCTTCTTGTCTTCCGCCTTCTTTTTCTTCTTCTCCTCCTCCTTCATCTTCTTCTTCTCCTCCTCCTTCTTCTTCTTGTCTTCCTCCTTCTCTTTCTTCTTCTCCTTCTCCTCCTCCTTCTTCTTCTTGTCTTCCTCCTTCTCCTTCTTCAATTTCTCCATCTTCTTCTTGTCTTCCTCCTTCTCCTTGTCCTCTTCCTCCTCCTCCTTCTTCTTCTTGTCTTCCTCCTTCTCCTTCTTCAATTTCTCCTTCTTCTTCTTGTCTTCCTCCTCCTCCTTGTCCTCTTCCTCCTCCTCCATCTTCTTCTTGTCTTCCTCCTTCTCCTTGTCCTCTTCCTCCTCCTCCTTCTTCTTCTTATCTTCCTCCTTCTCTTTCTTCTTCTCCTTCTCCTCATCCTTCTTCTTCTTGTCTTCCTCCTTCTCCTTGTCCTCTTCCTCCTCCTCCTCCTTCTTCTTCGTGTCCTCCTTATCCTTCTTCTTCCTCTTGTATTCCTTCTCCTCGTCTTCCATCTCCTCCTTCTTCTTCCCCTTCTCCTCCTTGTCTCCATGTTTTCATCCTCCTTCTCTTCCCCCTTCTTCTTATTCTTTTCCTTCTACTTCTTCTCTCGTGACATACTTTAATTGCCAAGTAGCTACAAACTTCACTTATCCTTAAGTACAACATCTTCACCAGCAACTCATTGTTTGACCAAGCATCTCTGGACAAGTTCTGTTCCTTTTGTTTTGAAGTTATATTATTATATATTGTAAGACATCGAGTCTAGTTGCCGTTAATTGCAATTTTTTTTTTTTGTTCTCAGTCTTCAATGGTTAGTCTACCTTATGATTAAATGGCTTTGAGAACTGGAAGTTGTCTACGCAAGAAACTGAGTCAAGAACTTGTTCAAAATAAAATGCTGAAGATGGCTTCATTTATATATCCCGTAATACTGTATATGTGATAATACGCAGATGTTGTAATGTGATGTATACTGGAGAGGCCGGCTTATGGTTAGGAGATCGATTCCCGCAAGAACCTTAGTGATATCTCCTCCAAGGCGCGCAAACTTGTCTCTCAGCACTATAATCAAAGGAACCACAAAGGAAAACGTGACATTACAGTCAATGTCATCCGTTCTTGCTCTTCTGATGAGCGTGTTCGTAAAATTATGGAGCGGTGCGTTATCTTCCATGACGGATGTTTACGCCCAGCCGGTTTGAATTCTCAGTAAAGCTTTCACTGAATATCTCCTTCCTTGGTTTGACCATAATTGGTTCTATAGCCTTGTTCTTCTTCATGACCCGTATCCTTTTTTTCACCTTTTATAATAACATTTCTCATCTGTTCTGTTATATAGGAAAACTAAACACTGTTATCCTTTACTCTTTCCCTATTTCAAAAAAAAATTATTCCTGCTGTTGTAGCTTCTAGCCGACCGTATTCCACGCATGGTAGCCTTTCTAGCTCCTGATATTTCCTTCATGGCCCGCAGCTATAGTCTGCTCACCTTCCTCAGTCTGCTCACTTTCCTCAGTCTGCTCACCTTCCTCAGTCTGCTCACCTTCCTCAGTCTGCTCACCTTCCTCAGCCTGCTCACCTTCCTCAGTCTGCTCACCTTCCTCAGCCTGCTCACCTTCCTCAGTCTGCTCACCTTCCTCAGTCTGCTCACCTTCCTCAGAGACAGCGGATTGTAGAGACGTTTCTTTGCGTGTTTTTTTATCTGCTTGTTTTCTCTTTTCTATTCTCTTTGACATAGCCAGTTGTGCCCAGAAACTAAGTTGTTATTTTTGTCTTTCATAACCATTTCATTGTTCCTACTTCTTATTGATAACTCTTCCTTCCTTCCTTCGTCCCTCCCTCTTTCCTTCCTTCCTTCCCTCTTTCCTTCTTTCCCTCTTTCCTTCCTTCCTTCCTTCTTGCCTTCTTTCCCTCCTTCCCTCTTTCCTTCTTTCCCTCTTTCCTTCCTTCCTTCCTTCTTTCCTTCTTTCCCTCCTTCCCTCTTTCCTTCCTTCCAGCTCCACCATACATTTATTCACGATATAAATAGTATCCTTCCCACAAAGCTTGACGTTTCCTCCGAATTTAAAATTTAAAGAATGGCCCATTCTTCCTCGAGAACAGAGAAATCCGTTTTTTCTCCCGGAGACAGTTCTCAGATGGTGAGAGGATGTCCGCTTGATAGCACAGAGCACGTATAGATGAGGGATGTACTGTCACTTGTCCATCCTTCAGAAGGTGTGTCGAGGCACGAACTTGTTTGTTCTACAAAAGTTTATTTTGACTACTGGAGAGTACAGAACAAACGGAAATTTATTACAGGAAACAATGGAACATTGTTAACTTATCAGAGAAATTCCGTTTTGATATTTCAGCTTTTGGCCTGTTCAGACAGTGATCTCTCTCTCTCTCTCTCCCTCTATATCCTTTCTGTCCATCTTTCTCCGTCTCTCCTCCTTTCTCTCTCTCTTTCTCGCTTTCTCTAATGTTCTCGCTCTCTATCCCTCTCCCTCTCTTTCTCTACCTTTCTTTCTCTCTAATGAGATCTAGGAGATCTACTCTAGAGAGATCTTAGGAGATCTACGGTTCCAGAGGGGCCTGCGAGGCCAGTTCTTAACCCTTTTGAAATAAAGATCAATCAATCAGTCAGTCAATCTCCTTCTCTCTCCATCTCTCTCCTTCCCTCTCCTTCCCTCTTCCTCATTTTTCTCTCTTATATGCCTATCTCTCTCGCTTTCTTTTTTCTCTTTCCCTTTTCCTCTTTCTCTCTTCTCTCTCTCTCTCCCTCTCTCTTTTTCTCTCACTCTCCCCTCTCTCTATGTTGCCTGCTTTTCTTTCTTGCTTGGTTTCTTTCATTTTCATTTTCAGTCTTTCTTTTATGTCTCTATCATCATCATCATCATCATCATCATCATCAGTACTCCCAATGGAGCATAAGGAATCAACAACGGTCATCCAGCCCGCCCTGTACTGGGCAAGTCCGGATACCTCAAACCACGTCGTTCCCATGTCTCTGTCTCCCTCTTTGTTGTGTAACATTACCTTGCTCCCGAGGAAAGGGTCTGGAAAAGGCTGGGCGATGAGCTTGTCTTTCTCTCTGATTGATAGATGTCAATCAATATTCAGTATGCTGATGGAAGTCCTTTTGATGGGTTTTGATCTACGGTTCCGGAGGTCCAAACTATGGCTCTGAGTTGGGTATGCTTATCCACGATCAGGGGAGGTAATCTGATGGAACTAGGGGACGTAAGCAGTAACCTAATCAGTCAGCATCCCACATGTCGTCGAATTAGCATATTTGAAAGAAACCAGGTGAAATTTAAAGTAACAGAACACAGTTTTGTAGGATCAGACCTAGAAAAGAAATGTTAAACAAAGCAATTTCTCATGGGTGATCAGAAAAAGATGGACATATGTCGGTCACGTGATGAGAAGAAACGGTCAGAGAATACCAAAACAAGCTATCAAGTGGAACACAACAGGCCGAAGAAGAAGAGGTCGACCACGTGAAACTCTAAAGAGGACATTGTTAAGAGAGGCCAGTTTCGTGGGCGTAACATCACTTGATGTGGTTGAAAAGCTCGCTGAAAACAGGACAACTTGGCGAACCCTACGTGACGTTTAACGGCACGGGAAGGATGTAAGATGTAAGAAAGCACTTTTAGATGCGAGAGAAAGAAAAATCGCAAAAGAATTACCCGGCTACTTGAGCCACGGACTGGTAGGACGAGCAGCAACGAGAGCTATCTAGCACCCACAGGTGAAATTTAACCAAACATGTTAAGAAGAATTTCTGTCAGCCAAATCATCATATGATATCGACTTGTCTATATCAACTCACAGAATACGCTCTCTCTCTCTCTCTCTCTTAGATATATATATATATATAAAAGGTAATCCTGTCATGCCTTAGAGACACATAGGGATATGGTGTTAGTGCCCATATTTTCCTTGACCTGTCAGCACACTAGAGGGTGATATGGTCAGTATCAGGCCTGCCCGCCTTTCCTTCCCCAACCCTAGAAGTCGGGTACCCATTTCTACAGCTGGGTGACTTGGGTGCCTCCGGCCGGATTCAATCCCCCCAATTCTATCACTCTCTTTCTCTCAAGGTCTTGTCGACAGGCGTAGGGTATCATGTCCTTCCATAACCCTCGATCCCTCGTTTATCTCAGCCAGGCTTGTCACAGAGCATTTCTCCCCCAAACATGCCCCAGTTATCTAGATTGTCGTTTTCTGATCTTCGTTATCATTTCTCTTCTTTCTTGTGCCTCCTTCAGAACTAACTAAAATTATGACATAATTAGTTTTTTTCCCATTCCTTTTTGTAATGTGGACAGTAATACTGGTTTAAGATGTATGAGTCTCATGTATGATGATCCATCATCAAGGAATTTCGTCTTCATTCTGTTCCTTTAGTAATGTGGCTTTAGTTTGGCTCTGATAGGCGGCGCTTGTTCCAGTAGGTGTAGTTCAGCTGCCAGGTGTCCATCCTGTGTCCTGTACGAGTATGTTGTACAGGGAATTGTAAAGTTCGTTATGAGTGTGATGTTGTGTTTTCCCTTATGTACACTTCTAGTAGACCAAGGCATATCTATCTGTCTATCTATCTATCTATCTATCTATCTATCTATCTATCTATCTATCTATCTATCTGCTCGCACGCCCATCCATCCATCCATCCATCCATCCATCCATCCATCCGTCCGTCCGTCTGTCTGTCTGTCTGTCTGTCTGTCTGTCTGTCTGTCTATCTATTTGTCTGTCTGTCTCTTTCTCTCTTTCTCTTTCTCTCTCTCTCTCTCTCTCTCTCTCTCTCTCTCTCTTTTTGTTTAATTCTCTTGCATTATCTTGTTTCTTCAGATTCGTCTCGCTCATTCCCTCCCTGTTTCTCTCTGTCTCTCTCCTTCCCCCCTTTTTTTATTTTCTTCCTTCTTGACTCTCACTTTTTTCTCTTTCTATTTTCCTTGCACTCTCAGATCATTTGGGCGGGTTGCCAACTTTAACAGGGCGGCCACCAAATACTTCCACATCGCAAAATATAAATATCCCGATTAGAATATTTATGGTAATGTCCACAACTACCCACATATTGATGGTAATCAGGGCCATAATTGTCTGCCGCTGTTTATACACTAGATCTCATGTAGCTGTGCTGTCAACATGCGCTTCCTGGCGAGCGCTCAGCACAAGCATCTAAGTTCACATACCGTCATGATTTGATATCAGAAGATAAGATCAGTTTTCCTCGTCAGTTTCCCGTCTTTTATCATTTCTCATACAACCTCTTCTTCTTCTTCTTTTTCTGCTTATGATGATGATGATGATTATTATTATTATTATTATCAGTTTTCCTCGTCAGTTTCTCGTCTGTTATCATTTCTTATACAATTTCTTCTTCTTCAATCTCCTTGTAGCTGTGAACTAGTGTTATTCGCAGCCGGCGCTGTGAGGATGTTGAGGCACAACATCATGCCGAACTGGAACCGGGTTATGACGATTATTTTTTTTTTCAGTCTTTAAGTTCCGCTAAAAAAACTTCCCCCTTCACTCTCTTTCTCTCCTTCTCTTTCCCTCCTCTCACTCTCAATTACTCTCTCTCTCTCTCTCCTTATCTGCCTGTATGTTTCACGGTATAGACTGAGCGTCAGTAGAGCTGTTGTAGATATTGGATAAGGAGCATAAAGTAGATAATTAGGGGCTGGGCTGGGGAGTGAGGTCACTCGGTCATAAAATCATCATGTGTTTGACCTTACGATATTCAAGTTCCGGGTAAGGACCTAAGACAGTGTCTCTTTTAGCTGACCCGCCACCAGGTCGAAGTCGCCAACGCCTACCTTACCTGCCGTAGCATCATAACATCATGTTATCGATAACACCGCCATGTTCCTGAAGGATAACAAACTGTGGATCAGTTTTTGGGTCGCTGGCAACAACGAGAGGAAAGGGTGGGGGGGGGGTCTTATCTACACAACCGTCACAGAACTCCCCCCCGGGCCATTCGTTTATTTACATTAAGTCCGGTTGACGTTTCATGCGTGACTTACCTTTTCGATTCCCTCTTCCACTTCCTCCAAATAATCGAGTAGTCTCTTTAGAACTCATCGGAATCGTCGAGGGGTGGGTGGGAGTGGATGGGTAGCGTGACCATGCCCTTCGAATATCCGGCTTTTCATTTGCGAACCCGGGTTCTGTCACGACAAGGTCTTTTTGGTTGTTGTTTTTTTTTTAAACACATTTTTACAAAACCCAGCTTGCACAATACGTGGGGGGGGGGGGGTAACTGGAGATAAGCCCCCTTAAACCCTCAGCCCTCACGACCCTCTTCCCCCCTCCCCCTCCAAACAACTCCCGATCACACACGCACATACATACAAACACCTCGCGCTCTATGGTACCTGCGCGTTTTCCCTCTTTCATTAACATCCAGGTTCCAAATAAATGACACCAAAGGAAACTTATCAAGAGGTGAGGAACATGTAAGAGAGAAAACTAGAATTTACATGCACACTCTGTAAACACAAGCAGTGTTTACGTATGTGAGGGAAAACAGTGTTTACATATACACTATGAGAGAAAACAATTTTTACATATATACTATGAGAGAAAACAATGTTTACATATACACTTCCTCTTCCACGAGGAATATCTTTCCTTTCTATCTGTTTTCCCAGTATGGTGACAGAACGTCTGTCTGTTTTCCTCCAGTGGTGACCGAACAACATCTGTATGTTTTCCCACTATGATGACAGAACGTCTATCTGTTTTCCCCCAGTGGTGACAGAATGTCTGTCTGTTTTCCTCCAGTGGTGACAGAATGTCTGTCTGGTTTCCCCCCCCCCCCCGTGATGACAAAATGTCTGTCTGTTTTCCCCACTGTGGTGACCGAACGTCTGTCTGTTTTCCTACTGTGGTGACAGAATGTATGTCTGTTTTCCCCACTATGATAACAGAACGTCTGTCTGTCTTCCCCCCTGTGGTTACAGAACGTCTGTATGTTTTCCCACTGTGGTTACCGAACGTCTGATTCTTAATCACCATCCTGTGCCACCTCCACAGGGAAATTTGTCCACAATGAATTTCCAAATTTCCCTGCCCCGTTTTCCCACTAAACATGTAGGCAAAAAAAAAAAAAAAAGATTCCAGTCTATATTTTGACACGGTCCTCTTATTTCAATCATCTTTGTCTACATTCAGTGTTTTTCCTCAGAATTTTCATCTTTGTCTACATTCAGTGTTTTTCCTCAGAATTTTCATTTTTGTCTACATTCAGTGTTTTTCCTCAGAATTTTCGTCTTTGTCTACATTCAGTGTTTTTCCTCAGAATTTTCGTCTTTGTCTACATTCAGTGTTTTTCCCTCAGAATTTTCGTCTTTGTCTACATTCAGTGTTTTTCCTCAGAATTTTCGTCTTTGTCTACATTCAGTGTTTTTCCTCAGAATTTTCGTCTTTGTCTACATTCAGTGTTTTTCCTCAGAATTTTCGTCTTTGTCTACATTCAGTGTTTTTCCTCAGAATTTTCCCTAAACTATTTCAGCTACAGTTATCATGTAATGACCATAATGTGGTCAACTTTAGACGGGAAGGGAAGAGGAACGAGTGATTGTACGTATGCCTGTGACCTTGTTTTTCCACTCTTTTATACTCTTTACAACACTTAAGTGTACAAAACAATGACTGAGTAACTATGTACATGAAATAATAACTTGTAAGTACGTAATTGAGAGTTATTTTCCGGTTTTTTTAAAAATATGGGTTCTGAAAATAATTCACCCCGAAGCCAGACTGGCTCTCAAAGGTCCCTGAATATACTGTTCTTTTATCTTTCGTTATTTACCTTTTCAGTTTTCATCTAAAAATTTCTTTGCTTTCAAGTAAATAGGTATCATTCCTCTGTATATCCACAATTCGGGATCTCCGGTTATCATTTTCTGTGTTCCAGTTTCGCAGTCCATGCTTGTACATCGTGTCTGATGGTAACCAACATGGCTGGCCCAAACAAACACGCACCTAGGTACGTCATGCCGTGATAACACATGCTGTAGCGATATCAAACAAGACTTAACATGGCACTCGTGAAGGTCAACACCTCTTCGAGCTTCGGCCGTAGACGGTGCCAGGCGCACGTGCGTGTTGCTGCCTTCCTAATCTTAACAAATCATCTTCCTTGGGTGCCATAGTTGGTTCCAGAACTTCTCTACCGAAGTTTATTTCCACGGCCATTACCGTGTTTTCTTAGTGAAAACAGGTGAGCACGGATGTTGTGGGGGGGGGGGGGAACATCTTGGGGGGTGGGGGGGCGGGAGGGAAACCAGCGTGCGAGCTCCAACCTGTAGGAATCTTTATTTTTTTTCTCTTTCTCTGGACCATCCAAGACTCGTTTAAACAGAACATGTGTTGTTCTAATTATTGATCCACTATATATAATGTATTTAACGATATGTAACGGCGACAAACGTGAATAGCGGTCGAGGAACGTGAATCTCGGTCAATAAACGTTGAATCCCGGTCGAGGAACGTGAATCTCGGTCAATAAACGTTGAGTCCCGGTCAAGGAACGTGATTTTCGGTCAAGAAAGAGTCTCGGTCAAGGAACGTGATTTTCGGTCAAGAAACGTTGAGTCTCGGTCAATGAACGTGATTTTCCGTCAAGGACCGTTGAGTCCTGGTCAAGGAACGTGAATCTCGGTCAATAAAAGTTAAGTCCCGGTCAAGGAACGTAAATCTCGGTCAAGAAACGTTGAGTCGCGGTCAAGGATCGTGATTTTCGGTCAAGAGACGTGAATCTCGGTCAATAACTTGGTTACATTAACATAAGAAAGAACATCGACATCCACCGAACAAAACAGCCAGGAACTCTGGGAAGTTATGGACGTGAGCACCAGAGTTACGTCTTCGGCCTAGTGAAGGTGGTTAGTTAACTCACAGACCCCCTGAGAGTAATGATCCAGAAGGGCTCACCCCTTCTTGGAGAGCTAGAAGGTTAAAAGGGCCGAAACGCTAGCTTGAGGCGGAGCGCAAAAGATGGGGGGGGGGGGTGAAGTGGGCTGTGGGTTACTTCTCTGATGATCTGATATGTTGTTGTTTTTCCTCAACAGGAAGTTTTCTGCGATACAAAGTATTAAATCTTCCTAGAATTTCTCACTGGTATCATACCACCTCCTTCCGTCATCTCCCCCCCCCCCACCCCCGAAATCCTTCTCTTTTCTCCTCCCCACCCCACCCCCACAAGCGGTCTATGGATACACATTGAAGACCTTTGTTCTGTATGATATCGCTCCATGTATTTTTTTTCTTTTTCTGTGTGTTTTTCATAGATCAAGGATATATCTATATATATATATATATATATATATTCATACATTCATTCATTTGCATGTCTCTCGCGGAACTTTGCCTCCCAAACAGCTCTCCTGTAGGCCTCTCGGTTGTGAGCAAGATGCCCTGCTGCTGGTGCATCTATTTGCAGATCATCATCGATGTCTTGCAGCCATCTTCGCTTTGGTCTTCATCTCTTTCTTTTTCCCATTATGTATCTTTCTCTAGATTATCATGACGTTTAATATCTCCAAAATATTTAAGTTTTCTCTCTTTAATGCTCTTTACTAGCCAGCCTTCTTCAATATTAAGTTCTTGTAGTATGGATATATTTGTTCTTTTTTGTGTCCATGATATTTGAAGAACTCTTCTGTAGCATCATTTATATTCAAAGGCATTTATATGTTTCTCACCTGTTTTGTTAAGTATCCAGGTCTCACAGGCATATGTTGCGATGGGAAAGATGCATGCCCTTAAAAATCTTATTTTTGCACATCTGTGTGTTCCTCTCCACAGCTTCTTTAATTGTTTTAGTTTTTGAAAACCAATAGATGTCCTCCTTTTAATTTCCCTCATTATATCTCCATTATTAGTTGTTCTCCACTTCTTCCAGATCTTCCTCATTGATACATATTTCAGCTGCCTTGTTTGTTTTGTCAGTTGTCATCAGTTTAGTTTTCTTTGCATTAAGATAGAGGTTTTGCTCTTCGCTGTTCTTACGGACTGACATAATTAGTTTTTCCATTCCTTTTTATGTTGTGGACAGTTAATACTGTGTCATCAGCATATCCAATCTCTTGTATTTCATAACCTCCAATTGTTATACGTCCATATATATATATATATATAGAGAGAGAGAGGGTGTTTTTAAAGTCTCACTACACTTTCTATGAAAAAATCGAAGTAAATGACGTCATCACAAAATGTTCTAAAAAAAATCATTTAATTAGTTACAATAGTGACTGCAATAATACAACGCTGTTTTGGGTTAGCTGGAATGTACCACTGAAATATTAATTATAACAGGTGTTGGAAATGTCCACCATGGGCTTCAAGACATGACTGTACATGTCTCTTCATATTGTCAAATACCTTGTGTAACGTGTCTGTTGTTATTTCTTGAATGGTAATTTTGATTGCTTCTTTCAGGTCCTCAATTGTTTGTACATTATATTTGTAAACATTTCTTTTCAAGAAACACCATAAATAATAATCTAATGGATTTGGAGAACGAGTAGGCCAAATTCCACGATATATGCGATTTGCAAAAATTTCTTCCAAAAAAACCGCGTGTTGCTCTAGCTGTGTGTGCAGTTGCACCATCTTGCTGGAACCACGCTTCTTCAATTTCACGTTCACTCAGCTGTTCTAAAAACGGTTCCAGAATGTCAGTACGGTACCGATCGGCATTTATAGTGTTATTGAAGAGAATTGGTCCAATTAAACGTTTTCTACTGAGGGTACACCATATCCCAATTTTCGCATCATGTAGCGGCACTTCATGAAATGCATTGGGACTAACCCTGCTCCAGATATGATTATTTTGGCTATTAACGTATCCAGATAGATGAAACCATGCCTCATCAGAGAAGAATGTTAAATCGAGAACTGACTCATCTTCAGTAAAAATGCTTAAAACCACGTGGATTGATTGTCATACTCTTTTAGTTCAGACACAACAAAAATCTTGTATGGATGAAAATTTAACCGATGTTTAAGAATTTTGTGCACTGTGCGACATTTTCCTTAAGGACTTGCATAGACTTTTCAGGATTCTGTCTTGGATATCCAGACATTTTTCTTCAGACACAGCAAGGCCTACCAGATCTTCCACAGTTCCCGTATCACGAAACTTATTCAACAAATTTCTAACCGTAGTGCGATGAGGAGGTTGTTTATCAGGAAATTTTGCTATAAGTCTTTGAACAACCATCCGTGTGTATCGACCGTCATTTCGAAACACTTGTGCAACCAAAAAAATTCTTTCTCCGTTGATAACATCATTCTGTTTTGAGTGAAAAAAATTACTCCAGCAGATGGCAGCCATTCACTGCATTTTTCTTGACGATTGACTGTGCAGCACATTTTTTATGACGTCATTTTCTTCATTTTTACATAGAAAGTGTAGTGAGACTTTAAAAACACCCTGCATATATATATATATATGTATGTATAAATATATATGGACGTTATCTCTAATATATATGGACTTGATCTCTTATATGTATATATATATATATGTGGACCTGATCTCTTATATGTATATATATATATGTGGACCTGATCTCTTATATATATATATATATGGACTTGATCTCATATATGTACATATGGACTTGATCTCTTACATAAAGGGACTAACTATATATATATATATATGCAGCGGAAGGATTTCTCCTTAAGTATCCGACACCCCGTGCGTTTCTTGACACGGTTTTTACTACCTGCTTTACAGACCGTATCTGGTAGACGTTATGTCTTACCTGAACAGGTGAAAGAAAAAGAAAAAGAAAAAAGTCCTTTCCGCTTTCGCTTACCTGTGTTTATGACATTTCGGTTTATGTTTTGTTCCCCCTTTCCTGTCAGATACATCATCTTCTGGCAGCTCAGCAGCAAAGATTTGTCTGGAGGGGAGAAGGAACAGTTTTCTACCAGATGGAAGGGAGATAACAAAGATTTGTCTGGAGGGGAGAAGGAACAGTTTTCTACCAGATGGAAGGGAGATAACAAAGATTTGTCTGGAGGGGAGAAGGAGCAGTTTTCTACCAGATGGAAGGGAGATAACAAAGATTTGTCTGGAGGGGAGAAGGAACAGTTTTCTACCAGATGGAAGGGAGATAACAAAGATTTGTCTGGAGGGGAGAAGGAGCAGTTTTCTACCAGATGGAAGGGAGATAACAAAGATTTGTCTGAAGGGGAGAAGCAGCAGTTTTATGCCAGATGGAAGAGAGATAGCAAAGATTTGTCTGGAGGGAAGAAGTAGCAGTTTTCTACCAGATGTAAGAGAGATGATTTGTCTGGAAGGGAGAAGGAACAGTTTTCTACCAGATGGAAGGGAGATAACAAAGATTTGTCTGGAGGGGAGAAGGAACAGTTTTCTGCCAGATGGAAGGGAGATAACTTTCTAGAGATTATATCTTTGTAGAAATCCAGCTAAAACTCCCGCCTGTGGCTAAAGGTGTTTTACCGCGTATTTTGTTCAAATATTCTCTCTTTACGCGACATTGCTGTTGGTATACAGAAACGCTTCCGGCGTTTGTTATGTTTATTAAGAGCTCACTTATTCCCGGAAGCAACATAGTGATGTGAATCACGGACACTTACTTAACAAGTCACTAGAAAAGAGAATAACAGCGTTTGAAATGAAATGTTACAGAATGGCACTTGGAATGTAGATAGATTTTAATCTACAAACCCTCACCACACACGTGGTAAAGTTATCTAGCGAGCCCATGCGGGCATAAAGAAAAAAAATTGTAGATAGAACATATATATATAGTATATACGATTTATATAGAATATATAATGAATATATAGAATATAGATGGAACGAAAATCAAATTAAGAGAGATATTGATGCGATTAGGTGTCGCGGAAAACTGGGTCGTTAACGCCATGAGAATTAGAAACCTGACATACTTCGGCCACATTAACAGACATAACAGCTTGGAGAGGTTGATAGTAGAAGGCATAGCGGCCAGCAAAAGAGAAAAGGGATGACCTCGCCGAAGATGGACTCAGAACGTCACGGAAAGTCTGAGAGTGTCACTGCAGGAGGCCGGTCAACTTGCGCAAGACCGTATAGCATTCAGGGAGATTGTGAGAGGGACAACGCCCTGGAAGCTACACATCACGTAAATGAATGAGTGGTCAACGGTTCTCAAAATCCCAGGTCCGAGCCCGGTGTGCCCCTGAATCTCCTCCTCAATATTAATGTATCGTGCAGAAAAGATTCTTAGCATGAAACATTCTCCTTCTGTAGAAAAAAGAACATATATCATGTATGATGACAAGAACATGTATCATGTATGATGACAAGAACATGTATCATGTATGATGACAAGAACATGTATCATGTATGATGACAAGAACATGTATCATGTATGATGACACGAATATGTATCATGTATGATGACAAGAACATATCTACATACGGATTTGTCGTCAGAGCCAGGTCGATCTGCCCTGTAGTCGACCCCTTGTGACACTGAACATTGAAGAGTGTAGGAGGCGGAAGAGGAGACGTTGAGAAGGGGTGAAGAGGCGAGGAAGAGTGGGTAAACGGAGGCTACAGAAGGCTTCTTTGGACAGGATGGATGTTCTAAAGTGGGTGGCCGAGGAAATGAGACAGGAAGAGGAAAGGGCATGTTTTGATAATATATATCTACAGAGGATGAAGGATAGAGGCGTGAGGAAGGGCAAAGGAAGAGCCGAGTGGGAGGCTGGTAGAATTCTAAGTTTCCCAGAACTAACAGCTGACTGGCACAGTTAATGTTCCTACTCTGCGGTGGTTACTAAAACAGAGAGGAGAGCATGTAAGGGTGTACCCGAGTGCGATGATGCTAATCCTTAGATTCAAGATTCAAGATTCTACAGAGAAAAATAAAAAAAAGTTCCACAGTTAAACTTGAAATTCCCTCGCAATGGAGCCGTCTGCCTCCATGCGGAGAATCAACGAATAATATCCTTTTATAATCACAGTTCATTTCTCATCTCAGAGGGTCGCTGTCTTTGTCAGTACGAAGAGCTTTAAATATTTCTACTTCATCTTTTGGACTTTGTATTCCTTACTGGTAAACAGTATAAAAATTACTTTTATGGGGCGACGGGAAAGCGTTTAAGTTAAGAATCATTCAGATTATTAGGTCTAATGAGGGGAGATAATTTTGTTTGTTAATTCGAGGGGGGATAACTTTGTTTGTTAATTCGAGGGGAGATAATTTTGTTTGTTAATTAGAGGGGAGATAATTTTGTTTCTTAATTAATATGTAAGAAAATTGACCCCCTTATTTCTTTTTATTATGGTCTTGTTAACGATTTCATTTATAGTTTGTGTCGTTATATTCTGAAATTTGTGTGTCTGTGTTAGGGTGAAAGAGACGGGAAGAGAATGATATTGGGAGAGGGAGGGAAAGAAAGAGAGAGAGACAAAGAAAAAAGAGACGGAGATAGAGAAAGAGAAAGAGAGACAGAAAGAGAGACAGAAAGAGAGATAGAGAAAGAGATTGGGAGAGGAAGGGAAAGAGAGACAGAAAGAGAGACAGAAAGAGAGATAGAGAAAGAGAGAGATAGAGAAAGAGAGAACGAGATTGGGAGAGGAAGGGAAGGAGAGATAAAGAGAGAGAGAACGGGAAATAGGGAGAGCGACAGAAAGAGATAAGGGGAGGGAGAGGGAGAAAGAGAAAGTGGAGACAGAGAAACAGACAGAGAGAGGAGAGAGAGAAAGGAAAGAGAGAGAGAGAGAGAGACAAACGATCTTCTGAAGTGTAGGAATAGTTTTTCTTGCATTAAGAATTATACACTATCTTGCAATGAGCAATTCGCTTTTTTCTTTCCATTGTCATCCCATGAACTGTTTCTTCTTTTCCTATTGTATTCCCATGAACTGTTTCTTCTTTTCCTATTGTCCTCCCATGAACTGTTTCTTCTTTTCCTATTGTCCTCCCATGAACAGTTTCTTCTTTTCCTATTGTCCTCCCATGAACAGTTTCTTCTTTTCCTATTGTCCTCCCATGAAATGTTTTTTCTTTTCCTATTGTCCTCCCATGAACTGTTTCTTCTTTTCCTATTGTCATCCCATGAACAGTTTCTTCTTTTCCTATTGTCCTCCTATGAACTGTTTCTTCTGCTACTGAAATATAATAAGTTTTTTTTTAATGTGTATCCTTCATTCATGCAATTTTGTTGCCTACATTTGTTTTTTTAAAAATATTGTTTCGTTAAATGAAGAATTTCTAACGGAGGCTAGGCAAAAGAGAAACATTATATTTCAAAACTCAGAAAACGACAGTCTACATTTGTAGAACATGTATCATGTATGATGACACGAATATGTATCATGTATGATGACAAGAACATATCTACATACGGATTTGTCGTCAGAGCCAGGTCGATCTGCCCTGTAGTCGACCCCTTGTGACACTGAACATTGAAGAGTGTAGGAGGCGGAAGAGGAGACGTTGAGAAGGGGTGAAGAGGCGAGGAAGAGTGGGTAAACGGAGGCTACAGAAGGCTTCTTTGGACAGGATGGATGTTCTAAAGTGGGTGGCCGAGGAAATGAGACAGGAAGAGGAAAGGGGATGTTTTGATAATATATATCTACAGAGGATGAAGGATACAGGCGTGAGGAAGGGCAAAGGAAGAGCCGAGTGGGAGGCTGGTAGAATTCTAAGTTTCCCAGAACTAACAGCTGACTGGCACAGTTAATGTTCCTACTCTGCGGTGGTTACTAAAACAGAGAGGAGAGCATGTAAGGGTGTACCCGAGTGCGATGATGCTAATCCTTAGATTCAAGATTCAAAATTCTACAGAGAAAAATAAAAAAAGTTCCACAGTTAAACTTGAAATTCCCTCGCAATGGAGCCGTCTGCCTCCATGCGGAGAATCAACGAATAATATCCTTTTATAATCACAGTTCATTTCTCATCTCAGAGGGTCGCTGTCTTTGTCAGTACGAAGAGCTTTAAATATTTCTACTTCATCTTTTGGACTTTGTATTCCTTACTGGTAAACAGTATAAAAATTACTTTTATGGGGCGACGGGAAAGCGTTTAAGTTAAGAATCATTCAGATTATTAGGTCTAATGAGGGGAGATAATTTTGTTTGTTAATTCGAGGGGGGATAACTTTGTTTGTTAATTCGAGGGGAGATAATTTTGTTTGTTAATTAGAGGGGAGATAATTTTGTTTCTTAATTAATATGTAAGAAAATTGACCCCCTTATTTCTTTTTATTATGGTCTTGTTAACGATTTCATTTATAGTTTGTGTCGTTATATTTCTGAAATTTGTGTGTCTGTGTTAGGGTGAAAGAGACGGGAAGAGAATGATATTGGGAGAGGGAGGGAAAGAAAGAGAGAGAGACAAAGAAAAAAGAGACGGAGATAGAGAAAGAGAAAGAGAGACAGAAAGAGAGACAGAAAGAGAGATAGAGAAAGAGATTGGGAGAGGAAGGGAAAGAGAGACAGAAAGAGAGACAGAAAGAGAGATAGAGAAAGAGAGAGATAGAGAAAGAGAGAACGAGATTGGGAGAGGAAGGGAATGGAGAGATAAAGAGAGAGAGAACGGGAAATAGGGAGAGCGACAGAAAGAGATAAGGGGAGGGAGAGGGAGAAAGAGAAAGTGGAGACAGAGAAACAGACAGAGAGAGGAGAGAGAGAAAGGAAAGAGAGAGAGAGAGAGAGACAAACGATCTTCTGAAGTGTAGGAATAGTTTTTCTTGCATTAAGAATTATACACTATCTTGCAATGAGCAATTCGCTTTTTTCTTTCCATTGTCATCCCATGAACTGTTTCTTCTTTTCCTATTGTATTCCCATGAACTGTTTCTTCTTTTCCTATTGTCCTCCCATGAACTGTTTCTTCTTTTCCTATTGTCCTCCCATGAACAGTTTCTTCTTTTCCTATTGTCCTCCCATGAACAGTTTCTTCTTTTCCTATTGTCCTCCCATGAACTGTTTTTTCTTTTCCTATTGTCCTCCCATGAACTGTTTCTTCTTTTCCTATTGTCATCCCATGAACAGTTTCTTCTTTTCCTATTGTCCTCCTATGAACTGTTTCTTCTGCTACTGAAATATAATAAGTTTTTTTTTAATGTGTATCCTTCATTCATGCAATTTTGTTGCCTACATTTGTTTTTTTAAAAATATTGTTTCGTTAAATGAAGAATTTCTAACGGAGGCTAGGCAAAAGAGAAACATTATATTTCAAAACTCAGAAAACGACAGTCTACATTTGTAGAACATGTATTAACAAAAGGTAAACTGAAATAACTAGTGACAACAGGAAACCTGGAGCATAACTTAACAGCAGCCAAGTTATATAAGGAGCATAACTTAACAGCAGCCAAGTTATATAAGGAGCATAACTTAACAGCAGCCAAGTTATATAAGGAACATAACAGCGGTCAAGTTATATAAGGAACATAACTTAACAGCAGCCAAGTTATATAAGGAGCATAACTTAACAGCAGCCAAGTTATATAAGGAACATAACAGCAGCCAAGTTATATAAGGAGCATAACTTAACAGCGGCCAAGTTATATAAGGAACATAACAGCGGCCAAGTTATATAAGGAACATAACAGCGGCCAAGTTATATAAGGAACATAACTTAACAGCAGCCAAGTTATATAAGGAACATAACAGCGGCCAAGTTATATAAGGAACATAACTTAACAGCGGCCAAGTTATATAAGGAACATAACAGCGGCCAAGTTATATAAGGAACATAACTTAACAGCGGCCAAGTTATATAAGGAACATAACAGCGGCCAAGTTATATAAGGAACATAACAGCGGCCAAGTTATATAAGGAACATAACTTAACAGCAGCCAAGTTATATAAGGAACATAACAGCGGCCAAGTTATATAAGGAACATAACTTAACAGCAGCCAAGTTATATAAGGAACATAACAGCGGCCAAGTTATATAAGGAACATAACTTAACAGCGGCCAAGTTATAAGGAACATAACAGCGGCCAAGTATATAAGGAACATAACAGCGGCCAAGTTATATAAGGAACATAACAGCGGCCAAGTTATATAAGGAGCATAACTTAACAGCAGCCAAGTTATATAAGGAACATAACAGCGGCCAAGTTATATAAGGAACATAACAGCGGCCAAGTTATATAAGGAACATAACAGCGGCCAAGTTATATAAGGAACATAACAGCGGCCAAGTTATATAAGGAGCATAACTTAACAGCAGCCAAGTTATATAAGGAACATAACAGCGGCCAAGTTATATAAGGAACATAACTTAACAGCGGCCAAGTTATATAAGGAACATAACTTAACAGCAGCCAAGTTATATAAGGAACATAACAGCAGCCAAGTTATATAAGGAACATAACAGCGGCCAAGTTATATAAGGAGCATAACTTAACAGCAGCCAAGTTATATAAGGAACATAACTTAACAGCAGCCAAGTTATATAAGGAACATAACAGCGGCCAAGTTATATAAGGAACATAACTTAACAGCAGCCAAGTTATATAAGGAACATAACAGCGGCCAAGTTATATAAGGAACATAACTTAACAGCAGCCAAGTTATATAAGGAACATAACAGCAGCCAAGTTATATAAGGAACATAACAGCGGCCAAGTTATATAAGGAGCATAACTTAACAGCAGCCAAGTTATATAAGGAACATAACAGCGGCCAAGTTATATAAGGAACATAACTTAACAGCGGCCAAGTTATATAAGGAGCATAACTTAACAGCAGCCAAGTTATATAAGGAGCATAACTTAACAGCAGCCAAGTTATATAAGGAACATAACTTAACAGCAGCCAAGTTATATAAGGAACATAACTTAACAGCGGCCAAATTGTAAACATTGGCTTGGGGGTTGGAGGCGGAAAAGGGGGGGGGGGTGTTGCATTCGCGTGTGTGGTGTTAAACACCCTGTTCAAACGCTTACTGTTACAACTTATGGTGGGACTCAAACCCACAGCCTCCAACAACCGAGGTGAAACATCCAATTCCTGGGACTCCACAGCCCCTCCCTTTTATTGTCACCTTTTAAATTTTAGACGCCCGCTTTTCCTCGTTTTCCTGAAATTTCTTTTTCGCATTAGAAGCTTCAAGCCTTCATTTGCTGGAACCTCTGGAATGATTAAATTCGCCATTGAAACAAAAAATAATCTGAGTTTGAAGAGTAAAATTATAATCGATTTGTTGGACAACAAACAGTCGAAAAGGAAAAAAAAAAGGTAGCTACAATTGGCGCTCGCGAATCGATTCCCTGCTTTAACTGCATTTGTTAATGGCAGCCATAAACATTTACTGTTGAAAATGATAGTAAACTATTGAGATGTTGAAAGTTCCAATGAAAATGCTTGCGTTTCGACGTTAAGTCAGTGAAATATTGTTTCGTTTTATGAAAGACTGCTGGTTTTTAAATGACTAGTACTGAGACTGAGTAAGATCAAAAATGAAAAGAATCCCAACTGGGAATGGGACGGACGGGATGTCTAGTGCAAGAAGTGTTCTTTCATTGAAGATATAGATTTTGTTTAGTGGGTTCAAGGGGTTCGAAAGATGTAATCAGTGTGTCCACGGGAGACAGTGTCATGTCGTGAGTTTGATCTGTGAGGTAGGGGAAGAGATGTCTGTAGACTAGAGAAGCTGAGGATGGGTGGTTGGTAGGAAGGAGGTCGTTGATCGACAGAAGGACGAGGGGTTTTTTTTGTTTGTTTGTTCTGTTTTGTTCTTCTCTTTTGATTCTTGAACTGTGTCTAGAATGAGAGGATTGTGAAAGGAGGGTAGAGAGAGAGAGAGAGAGAGAGAGAGAGAGAGAGAGAAACAGATTCTGAGAGACTGAGAGAGATTGAGAGAGATTGTGAAAGACTAAGAGAGAGAGACAGAGAGAGATAGACAGACTGCGAGAGACAGAGAGAATGCGAGAGACTGAGGAAGACTGAGAGAGACTGAGAGAGAAAGATTGAGAAGAGAGGAAGATTTAGAGAGATTGGGAAAGATTGAGAGATATTGAGAGAGATTGAGAGAGAGATTAAGAGATATTGAGAGAGAGAGAGAGAGATTAAGAGATATTGAGAGAGAGAGACAGCAATTGAGAGAGATTGAGAGAGTGAGAGAGAACAAATGAAGGATTCTGTTAAAGCAAAAAGAAGTTAAGAAAGAACCTGACATCCTGGTGGGTATTCATTCTATCTTTTCATATCTTCTTCTTCTTCTTCTTCTCCTTTTCTTCTTCTTCTTCTTTTTCTGCTCGGTATTTCAACATTGTTCTTCTATTGTTATGTTTTCCCGTTAATTCTTTGTTTATAATTTGTAATAATGATGACAAGATTAAACCTCCTATAATGAATAACCAAGGACCTGTTTCTTGCGGTGATAGTAACATTAACTCCTAAAAGTGATGTGAACAGGTTATTTCTGACGGTGATTTCAATAACCAACGTCTAATAATAAAACTTACATTTAATGGTGATAATGTGATGTAAGTGATGTACACGTTCGGGCCAACATACCCGTTCAACATAATCTAGTGGTGAATGAGTGTACATGTGATAACCCACGTTGTAATTAGTGATGGCTCAACATATAACAACGTCGAAAACAAGCGAACACTTCACGCTGATTTTAACCATGACTCTGGCTCGACCTCTGTACTAAAGAACAGGTCCAAGCCTAAGTTCAGACTGCAAAAGACCTCACAGAAATACACATTCTCAATACTCATTTAGACAGGTAAAAGATCTTGCATACTTCCATAACTCCACGCCATCTAGCTTCCATACAGCTGTTCTCTCTCCAAAAAGAACCCTCTCAGACAACACAGTTCAGTAATAACTCAGTCACGTGACCAAAGCACCAACATTCCTCACCTCGTCAGCTGCTTAAACGTGTGTACTGTAATAAGGTCTGAAGAGCCATAGCACACCTAGCCACCCGTATACTTCTAGCCAGCCGTATACTTCTAGCCAGCCGTATACTTCTAGCCACCCGTATACTTCTAGCCACCCGTATACTTCTAGCCACCCGTATACTTCTAGCCACCCGTATACTTCTACTCGTAATGACATACTTCTAATAGTGTTATAGATAACCTAGTTTTGGCGGAGATAACAGTACCTTACTTCCAAAGATAACGCGAAAGGCCTATTACCAACGGTTGTAATAAAGCTTGAAATCTAATGGTGATAAGAAGGCACTGTTTGTAACAACGATCATAAAGCTTCGGATATAATTATGATAGGAAGACACTGTTTGTAACAACGATAAAAAGCTTGAAATCTAATGGTCATAAGAAGACATTGTTTGTAACAACGATCATAAAGCTTGAAATCTAATGGTGATAAGAAGACACTGTTTGTATCAACGATGATAAAGCTTGAAATGTAATGGTGAAAAGAAGACACTGTTTGTAACAACGATAATAAAGCTTGAAATCTAATGGCGATAAGAAGACACTGTTTGTAACAACGATAATAAAGTTTGAAATCTAATTATAATAAGAAGACTCCGTTTATAACAACGATCATAAAGCTTGAAATCTAATGGTGAGAAGAAGACACTGTAACTACGATGATAAAGCTTGAAATCTAGTGGTTAAAAGAAAAACTGTTTGTAACAACCATGATAAAGCTTGAAATCTAATGATGATAAGAAGACACTGTTTGTAACACCGATAATAAAATTTGAAATCTAGCACTGATTTGAGGGCGAAGTTTCTAACAATGATATCTATTGGTGATATGAAGACACTGTTTATAACAATTATAATAGAGTTTGAACTCTAATGACCATCTATGTAATCAATGTGAAACATGGAAACTAACAGCCAAGAACAAAAGAAAAATCATCACGACAGAAATGAGAAGTTTAAGGAGAATACTAAATGTGAAAAGAAGAGACCAGATAAGAAATGCCACCATCAGGGCAAAGGTTGGAGTAACACCAGCAATACACTATACCCAGAAACAGAAAGTCAAATGGTTTAGCCATGTTACACGGTTACCACCAGACAGTATATCACAGACAACATTCACACTAAGATTTGTAGGTAACAGAGGAAGAGGCCACACAGGCAGAGAGGACAATACAGAAGCATTAAATATCCCGTTATATGAAACAAATCATCGAGCCCTATCAAGATGTCTATTTGTCTCCTTAACTTACATCTTACATCCTTCCCGTGCCGTTAAACGTCACATAGGGTCCATATGGTAGCTCGCAAAGATGTCCTGTCTTCGGTGAATTTTTCAATCTCCTCAAGGGATGTTACGCCCACTGAACTGGCCTCTCTTAACAATGTTCTCCTTAGAGTTTCACGTGGTCGACCTCTTTTTCTTCGGCCTGTTGTGTTCCATTTGATAGCTTGTTTTGGGATTCTCCGATTGTTTCGTTCCATTTGATAGCTTGTTTTGGGATTCTCCGATTGTTTCTTCTCATCAACATGACCGATGCATGCCCATATTCTTTTTCTGATCACCCATGAGACAGGTTGTTGTTTGCTCATCTGTCTTATCTCTGCGTTGTTCTTGAATTTATTCCACTTTATACCGAGTATTTTCCTTAGGCATTTGTTTTCGAAAGAGTCTAATTTCTTGTCTATTTCCTTAGTTGTTTTCCAGCTTTCGCATGCATAAATGAGGGTGGATATTACATTTGAATCGAATAATCGTAACTTGGTTCTTGTGCTTATAATTTTTGAATGCCGTGTGTTCTCAAGAGTCTTGAAGGTCAGTGATGCTTTGGCAGTTAGACAGGTCCCCTTAACACCGAAAGGTATATGACGAAGGAGATAAGACAAGATCATATTATAATGTGGAAAAAAACCTATTTCTCACTACGATAATAAAATCTTATTTGTACTGATGATAATAATAATGACTAACGACCTGAAATCTAATGACTTGCTTTTATTGGACCTTTCCATGTTGACATTAATGGCCAAACTGGGTATGTAATAACGATTCACATGCGGAGGTGATGTCATGAAAATCCTCTCTAAGCTTATTTTTCAGGAGGAGGATGAAAGCAAGAAATTATTATTCGTTTTTTAATGCTGATTACGTGACCGCTGTGATCAAAAAGCCATGCCCTACGTAGGACTGATTTATAAAAGAGAGGAGGAGGTCGTTAAAAAACAGGACTCGTATTGATCACTTCTTTGATGGCCTCTCGGGACGAGCGCTGCGCGTAATCTGTGGACCATGTCGAGTTTAATGAACTGAAGTTGAAGACAGAGAAGGAGAAAAGTCGATCAGAAGGAGATATTGCGGCATGTTTGGAATGATACACACTCTGGAATTAAAAAAAAATTTTTTTTTAAACTTCGTGTTTTCTTTTTATGTGTCGATGACTGTATCTGGAAATCGACCTGTCTGTAGTGTGTCTTTGACTCATTTTGAAAATCGACCTATCTGTAGTGTATATATGACTCTGTCTGGAAATCGACCTGTGTATAGTGTGTCTGTGATTCTGTTTGAAAATCGACCTTTCTGTAATGTGTCTGTGACTTTATCTGGAAATTGAACTGTCAGTAGTGTGTCGATGACTCTGGAAATCGACCTGTCTGTAGTGTGTGCCTATGATTCTGTTTGGAAATCGACCTGTCTGTAGTGTGTCCATGACGCTGTCTGGTAATCGATCTGTCTGTAGTGTGTTTGTGGTGATATTTGGAAGTCGATCTGTCTGTAGTGTCTGTGACGCTATCTGAAAATCGACCTGTCCGTCAATGGGTCTCTTTCAGTTGTTTATGAAATATCTCTTCACTTGCATGTCTGTTTTGGACTTACCTCTCTGTCCATGTTACTTCTCTGTCCATGTTACCCCTATGTCCATGTTGCCTCTCTGTCCTTGTTACCTCTCTGTCTATGTTGTAGGGGCGTGTCTTGTCTTCTTCGTATCTCTTTCTGGGCCAGTCCGTTGGTAGGCTTGGAACTAGAATGAGTGAATGGTTATCGAGGATAGAATAATTTTCGAACATGGAAGAAGAAGAAGATTTTAAAGATAGAAAGAAAACAAAGATCGAAAAATAATGCTCGTTCCCTCTTCCGTCCGTCTAACCAATCATCCATTCATCCCTTCATCTGTCAGTCCACCCCGTCGGACCATCGATCCATCTCACTGGCTGGAGGTTGTGGGTTGTGCGATATCTGGCCAGTAAATGTATTTCTCAGAGTTCTGATCGGCGCTACGAAGTACCTGCACCATGATGAAATCCTGCTTCACCTGAGGGGATCGGAGTATTGTCAGACTTTTCCAACCTACAGTATTGAAAATCCTTTAACATTTTCTTTCTTTCTTTTAATCCGCCAGTGGATGGGTCAGTTATCTTTATTTCTATCTTCTGCATTGTTGAATAAACAAGATTTTATTTTATTTACTTATCTCTTCAATTTATCTATATGCACTTCCCTTTTTTCTCCTGTTATTTCGGTCCTAATTAATTCGCTGTCTTTTCCCTATGTTATATTTATCTGTCTTTTCCTTATGTTATATTATCTATCTTTTCCTTATGTTATATTATCTATCTTTTCAATATGTTATATTATCTATCTTTTCAATATGTTATATTATCTATCTTTTCCCTATGTTATATTATCTGTCTTTTCCCTATGTTATATTATCTATCTTTTCCCTATGTTATATTATCTGTCTTTTCCCTATGTTATATTATCTATCTTTTCCCTATGTTATATTATCTATCTTTTCCCTATGTTATATTATCTATCTTTTCCCTATGTTATATTATCTATCTTTTCCCTATGTTATATTATCTGTCTTTTTCCTAAGTTACATTATCTGTCTTTTTCCTAAGTTACATTATCTGTCTTTTTCCTAAGTTACATTATCTGTCTTTTTCCTAAGTTACATTATCTGTCTTTTTCCTAAGTTACATTATCTGTCTTTTTCCTAAGTTACATTATCTGTCTTTTTCCTAAGTTACATTATCTGTCTTTTTCCTAAGTTACATTATCTGTCTTTTTCCTAAGTTACATTATCTGTCTTTTTCCTAAGTTACATTACCCATAGCATCTTTATTCTGAATGGTTTTATGTATATGATTTATCGTGCAGGATAAAGATTGTTGTTTGTCCTTGGACGATTATGTCATTACAGTGTAGTGGTC
This sequence comes from Achatina immaculata, assembly GCA_009760885.1. Lineage (NCBI taxonomy): Eukaryota > Metazoa > Mollusca > Gastropoda > Stylommatophora > Achatinidae > Lissachatina > Lissachatina immaculata. The sequence goes on from CM019699.1 coordinate 15,600,354, forward strand.
CCCCTGTTGTGGGAGATGAGTAAAGTGCAGGGGGGCCCCGCCAGAGATGCGGACCCATTGTAGCAGTTGTCGCTGACCGAGTGAAGAACTGGAATGGTACGAACCTTCACTCTCTGAATGCCTCACCGTATAATGTTTCAAGTTCTACCGCCAATACTGACCCCTCCTTTGGAGGCTCCTTCGGGTAGGGTAGACCCGTTACAGAAAACCAGTCAACAGGTTTAGCCTATGAACACAGAAGGCAGGATTTCTGACTGTCTACATTCATGACTTTGTTCTTGTCTCTTCAGCTTCCTCTTCCTCTCTGCTGTCCGAGGGTCCCCGATTCCCCCGTATGTGAACTGGAAGTTTATTACACTCGCTCCCTGAATGTGGGACCCTTTCCTAGTTCTATGTGCCGTGCCGCGTGGCGTAGGCGATCAATTCTCTCCACAATTCCCTGTCTCCTGCGTTGATTATGAGATTCGCCGGTGACTTTCTTCATACCCCACACCGACAGTCCATCCAGTAACTTCTCTCTCTATCTTCCTCCGTCTCTTCTTCCCTCAATTTTTCCACTTGTCCCTATCGCGTCATGTGATTCCGTCTGTGACGTAGGATTCTCTACGGCTCTGTCTTGTTACACCGGTATGGTGGAACAAGATCAGAACAGATGAAGATGTTCAGCATGTTCCACAACAACAAACATCCACCCTCTTCAGAACACTCATCAAAGACATAGACAGCCATTCCTTTAAACAATAATATAGTATTTGAGTCTTTCTTTACCTCGTTACTAATTGTTTTCATATGCTTGTCTGTATTTCAGTCTTTAACTCGTTACTAATTGTTTTCATATGCTTGTCTGTATTTTAGTCTTTAACTCGTTACTAATTGTTTTCATATGCTTGTCTGTATTTCAGTCTTTAACTCGTTACTAATTGTTTTCATATGCTTGTCTGTATTTCAGTCTTTAACTCGTTACTAATTGTTTTCATATGCTTGTCTGTATTTCAGTCTTTAACTCGTTACTAATTGTTTTCATATGCTTGTCTGTATTTCAGTCTTTAACTCGTTACTAATTGTTTTCATATGCTTGTCTGTATTTTAGTCTTTAACTCGTTACTAATTGTTTTCATATGTTTGTCTGTATTTCAGTCTTTAACTCGTTACTAATTGTTTTCATATGCTTGTCTGTATTTCAGTCTTTAACTCGTTACTAATTGTTTTCATATGCTTGTCTGTATTTCAGTCTTTACCTCGTTACTAATTGTTTGCATATGCTTATGTTTCAGTCTTTACCTCGTTACTAACTGTTTTCATAAGCTTGTCTGTATTTCAATCTTTACCTCGTTACTAATGTTTTCATATGCTTGTCTGTATTTCAGTCTTTACCTCGTTACTAATTGTTTGCATATGCTTATGTTTCAGTCTTTACCTCGTTACTAACTGTTTTCATAAGCTTGTCTGTATTTCAATCTTTACCTCGTTACTAATTGTTTGCATATGCTTATGTTTCAGTCTTTACCTCGTTACTAACTGTTTTCATAAGCTTGTCTGTATTTCAGTCTTTACCTCGTTACTAATTGTTTGCATATGCTTATGTTTCAGTCTTTACCTCGTTACTAACTGTTTTCATAAGCTTGTCTGTATTTCAATCTTTACCTCGTTACTAATTGTTTGCATATGCTTATGTTTCAGTCTTTACCTCGTTACTAACTGTTTTCATATGCTTGTCTGTATTTCAGTCTTTACCTCGTTACTAATTGTTTGCATATGCTTATGTTTCAGTCTTTACCTCGTTACTAACTGTTTTCATAAGCTTGTCTGTATTTCAATCTTTACCTCGTTACTAATGTTTTCTTATGCTTGTCTGTATTTCAGTCTTTACCTCGTTACTAATTGTTTGCATATGCTTATGTTTCAGTCTTTACCTCGTTACTAACTGTTTTCATAAGCTTGTCTGTATTTCAGTCTTTACCTCGTTACTAATTGTTTGCATATGCTTATGTTTCAGTCTTTACCTCGTTACTAACTGTTTTCATAAGCTTGTCTGTATTTCAATCTTTACCTCGTTACTAATTGTTTGCATATGCTTATGTTTCAGTCTTTACCTCGTTACTAATTGTTTGCATATGCTTATGTTTCAGTCTTTACCTCGTTACTAACTGTTTTCATAAGCTTGTCTGTATTTCAGTCTTTAACTCGTTACTAATTGTTTGCATATGCTTATGTTTCAGTCTTTACCTCGTTACTAACTGTTTTCATAAGCTTGTCTGTATTTCAATCTTTACCTCGTTACTAATTGTTTGCATATGCTTATGTTTCAGTCTTTACCTCGTTACTAACTGTTTTCATATGCTTGTCTGTATTTCAGTCTTTACCTCGTTACTAATTGTTTGCATATGCTTATGTTTCAGTCTTTACCTCGTTACTAACTGTTTTCATATGCTTGTCTGTATTTCAGTCTTTACCTCGTTACTAATTGTTTGCATATGCTTATGTTTCAGTCTTTACCTCGTTACTGTTTTCATAAGCTTGTCTGTATTTCAATCTTTACCTCGTTACTAATTGTTTGCATATGCTTATATTTCAGTCTTTACCTCGTTACTAACTGTTTTCATAAGCTTGTCTGTATTTCAATCTTTACCTCGTTACTAATGTTGTCATATGCTTGTCTGTATTGTTATACCAGGCTCCCTTGGCTCTCTAAAGCTGTCACTTGATGAAATGGTTTAACAACTAAAGTGAGTGTCACACTCAGAATAACTTCCCAGTTCCCTGTTGATATACATTTAACAGGACTCAGACAAGAGATCTCACGGAACACAGATGAAACATCTATGTACAACCAACACATGCACTGTCATCCTTACGAAATCATCTCTACTAAACAAACTCATACACAACCAACATAATTGAGTCCGGGATGCTCGATAGGGGCCCATAGCCAAGAACCACATATCACATATACTTACAGCATAATCAGTAATCAGTGCAGGGCGCACTAACACTATATATACTTCAATATGAAGAACTAATAACACCCACAGAACCACACGATGGCTTGCCCACAGAAACATATTCCGAACTAACTGGAAAATGCGTTAGCCAGCTGGGCTCACCAGACTTATAGAAGAAAACGTCAACAGACATGGTTTTGTCTGTCTCTGTCTCTCTGTCTCTGTCTGTCTCTCTCTCTCTCCAAGCACTCTCCGAAAAAAACAGCGCTACAAATACGACTCTTCGAAAAACAGCATACAAATACGACTCTTAGAAAAACAGCACTACGTCCTTACAACGTTAAATGAGAACTCAGACTGACTCACTGTCATAACTTTCATACCTCCCCACAGCTCATGCTTAAGACTTCCCTCACAAATCCCGTGTCTTTATCAACAACAATAACTTTCACGCGGAATATGTGCTCCAAGCCAGGGGAAATCACTCCACAAACCCAAAATATATAAACAAACAAGCAGTGGCGTTACTACAATGCAGGGGAACAAACTGATATTCCGTATTCTTTTACATTGTTCTCAGCTCAGGTTTCCTAACAGTGTTACAGTTTAATGGCACATGTTATTGCTTGTCCGTGACTAAGTGGAGAATGAAGAGAAGCTTAGGGATGGAAAGGAAGATGTTGAAAAACAACATACAGACATAACACACCACGCTCCTTAAACTAACAAACAACGGTTATGGCACACGAACACTGTTTTTTTTTTTTTATCGTTCATCACGGTTTCCATGTTTTACTAAGAAAAGATGTGAAATCTCTTTTAAATTCTACATCGGTTTCAAAACTGTGAACTGTGGAGCAAAAACAAAAACAGAACAAACAAATCAGACGATAGTAATATTCTTTAAAAGCCGTTTTAAAGACACGCCATCCTATTTTTTTTTAGCAATCAGCGATTCCCATAGCTGACCAAGGCCCTGGCTCACCTCTCCGTTGGTATCCCCAGTAACAGGCCTAGCCTGGCTAAAGAGGCAGGGATCGCCAGTCCCCATGGTGGTGGAGTCTGCTAAAGGAGTACCGCACACCCCCTCTGTATGCAGGAAACTCTCTACTGTAGAGAGCGGAACAACATCATAACTCCTTCAGATCATCAGAGGAAGTACCCCCACCCACTCCTTTCAGACAAGTGTTTCGGCCCTATTAAACTCCTGACACTCTAAATTGGGGGGGGGGGGGACCCCTCTGGATCATGACTCCCAGAGGTCTTGTGAGTTGTTGCTTTTTTTTTCGTCCTGGGCTTGAACCCTGCTTTTTTAGCTGCATTCATGGATTTGTCAGTTGTTTGTTGAGTTTGTCTTCACCTTTCATCATCCATGTTATTTGTCAGTTGTTTATTGAGTTGTTCCCCCCTTTCATCATCCATGTTATTTGTCAGCTGTTTGTTGAGTTTGTTTTCCCTTTCATCATCCATGTTATTTGTCATTTGTTTGTTGAGTTGTCCCCCCTTTCATCATCCATGTTATTTGTCGCCTGTTTGTTCAGGTACTAAGTTTTTCTTAATGCTTATCTCCACGTATAACCTCAGTCGTTTACATTTTTTTGTGTGGTTAAGAAATGAAGTTTTGTTCTATTTCTCTGAAACTGCGAGAAAGGGACAGGCTGTTCTTTGCAGTGGATGCAGTGAAGATTTTGAAATACACCCGCCGTATTGGTCTGGAACTGGGTTACCGTGGAAGAACCGGGGCTGATTATAGAAATAAAATATCTTGGTAGGCACCATCCCGGGCTGAAGCCCTCCCCCCTCCCCCCGGCTCCCCTCGTTAGCCAGGCTATGCTTGTTGCCTGGGGCACCAACCAGGGAGATTGGATATCATTTGGCTATTTTTTTTTTGGTTTCTTTTGCCAGCCCTGGTAACAGAGGTGGGCTCCCCTAGGTTAGATTCTGCCATCAAACCGCGACTGACCCAGCAAGCCGGCGGTATGTCTCTTTACCGCTCATAGAAAACACAGGAGGAAGCATTAAATATCCTATTATATGAAGCAAATCGTCGAGACCTATTAAGACGTCTATCTGTCCCCTCAGCAGCGAAAGGTACAAGAGGAAGGAGACAAGACAAGACAAGATAACAGAACTGTTACACTAGAAGTAGTCTTCGCTCTTAACGAATTAAATGTAAATAAGTGTGTGTGTGTGTGCGAAAGAGAGAGAGAGAGGGAGGGAGAGAGAGAGAGGATACTGACTGAACTTTATTTGCAAAGGATGGCGAATTGAACACGGCTGTAGGCCTGACATTTGTTACTTTATCATACAACTTTCTTCCTGACATTCTACATCAAACAAGTGCAACATATCTTATCAATATAACAAACATGATTACATCTGAAATAACACAACTGTTACATGTTAGTCCTACCTTTACGCTCGGTACATTATAATTAATAATTAACAACGCAAATGTAACAAAGTTACTCTCAAAGTCTTGCACGTTAATGAATATCTAATAACTACTATGTAGTAGAATTCAATATAAAAAATATCAGAGAGAGAGAGAGAGAGAGAGAGGTGAAGTGGGAGGGTGAGAGTAACAAAGTCCTGAATAACATTCTGTCCTACAACTTTTCCTTTTTTCTACATCAGAGAGAGAGAGAGAGAGAGGAGGAGGAGGATGGAGAGAGAGAGAAGAGGGGCTGTGTGTGGTGGGTGGGGGTGGGGAGAGAAAGGCAGAGGGAGAGAGTGAGAGAGAAAAAAGCAGCGAGGGAGAGGGAGAGAGAGCGAGAGAAAAACAGAGAGAGAGAGAGAGCGAGAGAGAAACAAAACCAGAAAGAGACAGGCAGAAAGAAAGAGAGGCAGGGAAGGACAGAGAAAGGCAAAGAGAGAGAGAGTAAAAGAGAGAAAAGCAGAAAGAAAAAAAGAGGAAGGAGGGAGAGAGAGAAAAGACAGAGATAGAGATAGAAATAGAGAGAGAGCGAGAGAAACAAAACCAGAAAGAGACGGACAGAAAGAAAGAGAGACAGGGAGAGACATAGAAAGTCAGAGAGGGAAAAAGGGAGAGAGTAAGAGAGAGAAAAGCAGAGAGAAAAAGAGGAAGGAAGAGGGAGAGAGAGAGAAAGGCGGAGAGAGAGTGAGAGACCGGAAGAGAGAGAGAAGCAGAGGGAGAAAGTATTAAGATTGTAATTTGTGTTGTATGTATAAGTGCCCACAATTCCGAGCTTCTTCTTCTTCTTTCTTTTCTTCCTTCTTCTTCTTGTTCTTGTTCTTGTTCTTGTTCCTTCTTCTTCTTGTTCTTCTTCTTGTTCTTCCTTCTTGTTCTTGTTCTTCTTCTTGTTCTTGTTCTTCTTCCTTCTTCTTCTTCTTGTTCTTGTTCCTTCTTCTTGTTGTTGTTCTTCTTCTTCCTTCTTCTTCTTGTCCTTATTTTTATTCCGCTTCTACTTTCAAGATCGCCCCGTGATCCTACTGAATTTACTCCTGTGGTTCTCGCGCTAGTCTCATTTAGGATGGAGGCTCAGAGCATCGTGGGGCTTGGGCCTATACTCTCGATGGGTCACAGAAGCGGCATTGCGTAACACTGTGGTTTTCGTTGCACCAGTTTAGTCTAGAGTTGGTCTTCCTCACCGTAAAACCTCGACGTGGTTTTTATATCAGTATATACCCGCCGGGTGAGAAGTGGTTGCCAATCCAGTCCAGAGTTGGACTTTCTCGCCGGAAAACCTCAGCGGGATTTGTATATGAATATATCCCCGTCGAGTGAGAGATGGTTGCCTATCTAGACTACACTGGTCCGGTGTGGCCGCTACCCTTCCTGGTGTTGATCAGGACAGAGCTTTTGTCGAGGAGGACGAATCCTCGCCACTAGTAAGTTTCATTCCTGGGTTAAGCCGGTTAGGCATATTGCCCCAGTATGGGTGTATATCGGACGTGGCCGGCCTCTAGAGCAGAGGTGTCGTGGTATGAGAAGCCCTCACTGCAAGTCTACTGGCCATACCGATTAAACTTGACTTAAATTTCACAGCAGCGCCGCACGGCAACCCTAATCGCATTTTTCTTCATTGGCCTGGAGGAATTTCACCCCACGCGAGGCAGCCGAAGAATCTCGCCAGCAGAGTCTTAGTTTAACCCCTGGGTTAAGCCGGTTTAGGCATTTGAGCCAGTATGGGTTATATAGGACGTGACCAGCCTCTAGAGTAGAGGTGCCTTGATATGAGTAGCCCTGACCGCGAGACTACTGGCTACTTCGCTTAATCCTTTCCGTCACCTTTATCACGGCGGCGCCGCGCGGCAACCCTGATCGCATTTTTATTCATTGGCTGGGAGGAGTTTCACCCCACGCACGGCAGCTGAAGAATCTTGCCAGCAGCGAGCAGGGGCTTTCCTTCTCCTAGATGAGCTATCAACCATGACTAACGAGTCTCATCTACCCGTAATCGTCTGGTTTTCAGGGGCCAGATATTCGCTTTTCGTCCCTTCTCCTGTCAGTTAAAAATTTCTGCCACGAGAAGGCCAGAGCTGGACTTGGACTGCCAGAGGCTATTTGAGACGCATGCCATTGAGATATTTAACTGGAATGGAGAGCGTATCCCTCACCCCTCCTCCGGCTATTACACTTCTTAGAACCAATTCTGAGGTTGAAATTCTTCTAAACATTTCTTCCAAATTTGAAAACCAGTAAGCCCTGCTCGTAAATCAAGTATTCATAACTTGAAAATGAAACTTCTTTCTCTAAAACGAGTAAGAAGCGATAAATACGCGAGCGAGAACAGACGAAACAAAGACAATAACATGTACAGAGGAAAAGAGGTAAACAACAGACATGAAGAACTGGAGTTGTCCCAAGTTCTTTTTTGTCTGTCTGTGTTGATTTAGAAGAAAATAAGACTCTTATTTCATCTGTCTAGATCCCTTGCACGTCTTCTTATTGCCGTTATCGATTATTTGGAGGGCACGTGTGTTAGAAAAGAATGGAAAGACACCTTAAAGGTTTACTCTAAGCTTATCTCCCCTTCCAAGAAAATATACAAGAGAAGTGGTCTCGTTTGTTTCCCCCCATTCATCCCATTCATTTTTTCCCCATTCTTATCATTGATGTGAATTTATGTTTTCTCTTCCTTTTTTACTTCGTTGTCCTGTAAGTTTTTGTATGATAAAGTGCACGCTGAAATGTTACATGCCTGTTATTAATAAAGCCGTTCCTACTTCTATTTTAAAGGTTAAAAAAAAGGTCAAGGTAAAATTCCCGTTTCCATGCCATTAAGGCATAATGGGGTTACGATGTTAGGCCCGTACTTCCAAGGCCATCAGCACATGAAAGTCTGATGTGGTCAGTGCCACGCCTGGCCGGCATTTACTTTTCCCAGACTTCTCTGGTACCCATTTTCAGAGCCTGGTTGGACCCCGGGACCTTTCTTTGGTGTAGTGCTACCAGACAACAAAAAAGTCCCCACTGCTGGGACTTGAACCCATCATCATCATCAGGTGCCGTGCCGACTGGCGTTGGCTATTATGCTTCTCCAGAGTACACGATCCTTCATGCAGGCCATCAGCTCAGTTGGTGATCTCCTCTCACACCATCCCGTCAGACTGTCCAGTATCATTTCTCTTGGTCTTCCTCTTGATCTTCTTCCTTCTATTTTTCCTGTTGTTATAATATTTTCAGTGCCCCCTCTTCTCATTGCATGTCCTATGAAAGTACATTGTCTCTCTCTTATCTTTCTGACAAGATTTTTTTTTGTCTCTCCAGCTCTTCTCATACATTCTTCATTAGTTATTTTTGCTGTCCAGGGGATTCACAGCATAATAACTTTAACCCGGTACCATCGAGTTAGTAGACCGAGTGCCAAACCATGCAGCCAACCTGTTTTAAACAGTCAAAATATGCATATACGTGAAACACACAGGGCGTTAGTTAGCAGGAGAGCTACACTGGAAAATGTTACATAAAACATATGAATCAATTTTCTTTAAAAAACTGATATTCTCACAGCATGTTCCGACATTTTATATGTGGACATATTAAGGAGGAATATCGTTCAGAAATCCAGAAAAAAATGGAGGAGAGAGATATAAATGTCAAGAATATGGATGAGATTGTAACTTTGTGCTCCAGCGGTGTTAAGAATCTCTTAACTTGGCGAACATTTTTGAAATGTTGACAGCGTCTCTCATCTCTCTCAGGCCCACACCAGTCAGGCGATGGTCGTCACTTACTTCCACAACCATCTGTCCTTTTGCTTTGTCTATAAGATGTATGTTGGATCGTGCTCCGTGCCACTCTTTTATTCCGTCAAGTATCTTGTTTCTTTGTCTTCCTCTCTCCCTTTGTCCCTCCAGTTTTCCTGTTGCCACTAGATGTTCCAGTCTGCCTCTTCTCAAAACATGTCCTACAAGTCTGGACTGTCGTGTTCTGAATTTTGCCATAATTTGCCCAACCTCACTTATAACCTCTTCATTTGTTTTCTTGGCTGTTTGTGGAATTCTCATCTTTTTCTTAAGAGCCACATCGCCCCTGCTTCCGGTAGATTCTGAGTGCTCTTGGTTACTGTCCATGCTTCGCATCTACATAACAGTACAGGTCCCGTGAACACCGATTAACTATGTTTTTTGGTGTTCATCCACAGATCTTTATTGCATCGTATGTTTTCCACTTGCTGACTTAGCCTGGTTTATTCTGCTCTTTAATTCAGTTTCATATATTCCATCTTGTATTCTTTATCCTTGTCGTATACTACTGACAAAAGTTAAGGGCCGGTCGTTAATTTCAAGCATATGTTTATTTTGACTGCCGTACTAAGAGTGTAAATAGGTTTATTGTAGAATCTTGATTAAATTGCATTCTCAGGCAGTCCTCTATGCAGCCCCTGCATAAACAACACCAACTGTTCATCACAACAAGTGTAAAAATAACGTGCAGTAGCGTGGTCCTAGACAAAATGTTAGGGCATGACCCAGCAGGTAATTAAATCGTGCTGATTTGTTCTGCACGTGCAAGAGGCATCCTTAGTGAACACTTCTCACCTTCCAATCATTTTTATTAAAGCGGTTTAGGGGTAATTTTGTCATTTCAAAAACACCATGTTACCGCGAAGGCGTTTTAGCACCTTTGAGCGTCACTGGGTCATAGCCTTGGTTGAAAGCGGTTTATCTGGTCGTGAAGTTCCACGGCGTTCGAGGATGTCCCATTCTACCATCCAAGGCATTTGGAGCGATTTCGCGCAACCGGAGGAGTAGAAGACAGGCAGCGTTCAGGGCGACCTAGCTGCATGAGTAGACAAGATGACAGATACCTGCAGCTGTCAACACTTCGCAACCGGACAGTAACGTCTTCTACTCTCAGAAACCAGCTAATGAATACGACAACGTCATTGTTAGCGGCTGAACAACTCGCAGACGTTTAAGAGAATCTGGGCTGGCTTCACGACGACCAGCAATAACAATACGTCTTACTCCAGCTCACTGCAGAGCTAGAGTTGCCTGGTGTCGGCAGCACATCCGTTGGACGAGGTGTCAGTGGGGTAAAATTCTTTCCACAGATGAATCCCGCTTCAGTATGTCCTTCAATGATGGCAGAATCCGTGTTTGGAGAAGGTCAGGGGAACGGTTCCATGACGCCAGTATCCAAGAGGTGGATCGTTACGGAGGGGGCTCAATCATGGTCGGGGGTGGCATCAGCAGGCACGGCAGGACTCCCCTCCATGTCATTCATGGCACCCTAACCGCCCAACGATACCTGAATGAAATTCTGCAACCAATTGTCCAGCCTACCTTGCAAGCCATGGGTGCAGGTGCAATCCTACAAGATGATAAGGCAAGACCACTTCAGGGCCGTGTCGTAGAAGATTTTCTTCAACAGCAAAGGATCATTAGAATCGATTGGCCAGGTCGGTCGCCCGATCTGTCGTCCATTGGTCACATTTGGGATGTCCTAGGCAGACGGGTTTCGACAAATCATCCTCCACCTGTTGATGTCACCCAGCTGACCCTTTTCCTTCAACAAGAGTGGCAGGCCATTCCACAGAATGTCCTAACAACCCTGGTTAACTCGATGAGGCAACGGTGCGTCGAATGTCTGGCAGCGAACGGTGGCCACACGCGATACTGACATATTTGTTGTTTGAAGACCACATATGTGAATTTTTGGACGAGGGGTAAGTGATTTCGCCAGCTTGATGTATGTGTATTCCTATTCCGATTTCCAAGTGAAATGATTGAGTTTGTTCAGTTTTAAATTATGTTTTCTTTGGTACTAATGGCTTGCTTGTTAATCAGGTGATTTTGTTTTTGTAAGAATAGAAAAAAAACCGGCCCATAACTTTTGTCCAGTATTATATATTTTAGTTATTTCTCGCGACGGTTTTGCTTCTCTCTCGTCTGAGTGTTCCACTAAGGAAGTAAATTTACTGAATCAGAAGCTTTTGGTGGTCGTTATCATGGAGAGAATCAAGATCTGCCTTCTCACGGATATTGTCAGAAAAATACGCCAGATTGTGTGTGACACATCATCTTGACCTCATCACTGTACATTAAGCTGGTTTATGGGTTTTTTTAATGAAGATAACGGAAATGATATGTGTTTTATCTTCATCCGGCCCTTGATTTTTATATCCTCCCACATCACGCGGTTGCCTCATATCTCTCATCATCTGAACTTCCCAATGCGGAGACATGTGAAACAAAATGACGTGGGAAAACAACTTGACTGATGGCTCCCATGGAAGTGGAGAGCTTGTGTGTAGCATATTAATTAGTGAATCTTTCTAATGAGTAGAGTCATCTGGGAACCAGAAATAGAATTACTTTTGTGGGAAAAAGCAAACTGTAGCAGACCGCCGCAGGGCACGGGATGGCACTGTGCTTGTTTCGATATAATTGTCAGCTCTTTATAACGATGTTGTGGGTTTAAGTGATAAGGAGAGTGGGCGCTATCCCATTCTGGCAATCAACGACCCATAGTTTACATTCTATCGTTAAGGTTGATGAACCATAGCTGACCTCTTCGTTGATACTCCCAGTAGCAGGCGTAACCTGGCTAACGGAGCAAGGATCACCCACGGCCCTCAACGGCAGTGGAGTCTGCTAAAGAAGCATTGCGCACCCTCTGCCTGTTTAGCTGCTGAAAAAAAAACAGCCGCCGTAACCGGCTCCCTATCCGACACGATGCTGACCCTCAACATTTGCAGCTCATTCATTCATTCATTCATTCATTCACTCATTTGCATGTCCCTTGCGGAACTTTGCCTCCCAAACAGCACTCCTGTAGGCCTCTCGGTTGTGAGCAAGATGGCCTGCTGTTGATGCATCCATTTGCAGATCATCAACGATGTCTTGCAGCCATCTTCGCCTTGGTCTTCCTCTCTTTCTTTTTCCCATTATGTACCCTTCCAAGACCGTCTTCTCCAGATTATCATTTGCAGCTCATCATCCCTAAATAACACCAGCTCACAGTTCCAAGGAGACTGACAAAATCGAAGAAGTAGAGATGATGTTGTAGTGAAGATGGTTGGAACAATCATGAAGTGGGGTAGAATGCCGGAGGAAAAGAGGGGGGGGGGTATCTTAACATACTGTAGGGAAGACGTGGAGTTCTACTCTGTTAGTCAGAAAATAAGAGAATAGCCAGTTTCAAGAATCCTTCAAGTTCTAGAGGGTTTTGATCAGTTCTAGTTTCCTTGGTTCCTGACAGCCTTGTCGCGGTGATAATCTTTCCTACCAATGTCTGAGTGGAGCACTGTAAGAAGACTGGTATGGAGCATTGTAAAGGTAGAGATATGGACCGCTGTAAGAGTAGTAATATGAACCCCACACTGTAAAAGTAACGATATGAAGTACTGTAAACGTAGTGATATGGAGCAGTGTAAACGTAATGGTATGGAGCACTGTAAGAGTAGTGATATATAGCATTGTAAGAGTAGTGCTATGGATTACTGTAGGGATGGTGGTATAGAGCAATTCAAAAGTAGTGATATGGAACACTGTAAAAGTAGTGATATGAAGCACTGTAAACATAATGATATAGAGCGCTGTAAGAGTAAAGATACGGACAACTGTAAAGGTAGTAATAGGGAGTACTGCAAGGATAGTGGTATAGAACACTGTAAAAGTAGTGATGTGAAGCACTGTAAGAATGGCAGTGAAATTTAAAGGTACAGCAGCACTGAGGATTAAAAAAAGAAACGCAAAAAATAGTTCCGGATAGCGAGTAGAAAAGTCAATACGCTTAACTGAGCAGTATCCCCTCCCATTCTCCTTGTCAAACCCAGACTATTGACTCAGTTCTCAGCAGGGCCTGAGCTCTACATCGGGCTTCCTGGTTCGGCCTGGCCTTGGCCGCACTGCCCTTTGCTTCAGGCTCTAGGGCTGTGCGTCTGGCGCGACTACTGTCCTCACTGCCTAATTATTTTTAAATCTTTTGCCTCAAGCCCATGTTTTCATTGGTTTCGCTGTACATTTCCAACACTTCACTCCAGCTTCGACCAAGCTATTCTTTTATTTATTTATTTTAATATATTTTTCTTTCTTTCTCCGTCATTTTTCTACAGTTTCCACAGTCACTTTTGTCTCACCGTTTGCAATAGGACAACAGGCTGTTACGTGGTAATGTACCATGTATTATTTCTGTCTTTGAAGGAGTTTCTGTAATAATTATTGAAGTGCACGCTGTTTGAGAGAGAGAGATCTGCTTTTAATGAATGGTAAACAAAAGCATGATCATTCATTAAATGGCATCGAATCTAGCTGGTATCTTTAAGTGATGGGGAGACTTGATTATTAGAAATTCTTTCAGTCAAGAAGAGAATTAGGCAGTAATTGGAGAATATAGCACATAATGATGATTACAACATTCTTCTTTACTAGTTGAAATGACCATGAAAAATAGGGAAAATACCTACCTACCTACCTAACTACCTACCTACCTTTATACTATCTATCTATCTATCTATCTATCTATCTATCTATCTATCTATCTATCTATCTATCTATCTATCTATCTATCTATCTATCTATCTATCTATCTATCTATCTATCTATCTATCTATCTATCTATCTGCCTGCCTGTCTTTCTGTCGATCCATCCATTCATCCGTTCCTCCTCTTTGTCTGTATGTCTATCTGTCAGTCTGCTGTCTTGCCTCTCTATCTGTCTGTTGATCCATCCATCCATCCGTGTATCCGTCCGTCTATCTGTCTGCCTGTCTCTACCTGTCTGTCTGCGTGTTTATCTGACTGCTAATGCCAAAAAAAAACTTATAACGCAGACCCAAAATCAATTTCATCAGTAAGTATACACTACAGATGAAAATTTATTGATTTATAATAAAGGGGCGTTCATGGATTTGTTCACATTGCGAGTTTATAAACATAAATGAAAATACAGAGCAGATCTAATCTTGCTTTTTCGTCGATTTCCAAGTGACTAGTCGAACGAGTTTTTTTTTTTTTTTTTGCTTATATACGTCCTATATCTCGCCTCCGATTGGCTGTCTCCCACTAGCCAATCCAATCCTTAGTTCTTCGGTATCATCATTTCTTACACACGAAGGACTACGAGACAAGAGGAACGGAAACAGAGAGACAGAAGAACATAGGAACCTACTGGCAGTTACACAGGGGCAGATACAATGTATTGTGAGACGGACAGAAGAAACCGTTGATAGGAAAAGGGAAAAGATGCAATAAAGCAGGTATCATGAAGTGTGAGTGAGAGTATGAAGTGGACAAAACATATGGTTCTTATAGATACAGACATTGTGCAGTGTAAAGTGAGAGATAAGAAGAAGATAAAAAAACATATGGTTGTCATAGATACAGACATCGCGCAGTGTGAAGAGAGCGGTATGAATTAGACAAACGGAAGGGGATTAACACATTTATGCAAAACGCTCTAAAAGACACATACATAGCTTACACATTGTCTAAAACACAGAAATTAGATAAATAGACAGACAGACAGACAGACTAGGTAGGTAGGTAGGTAGGCAGGTAGGTAGGTAGATAGGTAGGTAGGCAAGCAGGCAGGTAGGTAGGTAAGTAGGCAGGCAGGTAGGTAGGTAGGTAGGTAGGTAGGTAGGTAGGTAGGTAGGTAGGTAGGTAGGTAGGTAGGTAGGTAGGAAGGCAGGCAAGCAGGCAGGCAGGTAGGTAGGTAGGTAGGTAGGTAGGTAGGTAGGTAGGTAGGTAAGCAGGGTAGGTAGGTAGGTTGGTAGGTAGGTAGGTAGGTAGGCAGGCAGGCAAGCAGGCAGGCAGGTAGGTAGGTAGGTATGTAGGTAGGTAGTTAGGTAGGTAGATAAGTAGGTAGGTAGAGACATCAGCAAACACACTCACACAAGGAAACTAAAGGACAGGCATAAACACCGACAACAAAACCAGCCAAACATGAATATGCAGAATGGAAGCTATTTGTAAAAACAGACGCTTTGAGGAACATCATCAAACATTAGAATAAAGGATATATATTGTCACACATTAAAAGAAAGAATATATATCAACGAAGCAAGCCAATTGTTATTTCTCTTTCAAATGGGCTGCACTCTACGATTTTCCGGCATATTTTCTTTAATCTGGCCCGCACACTTCCCCAAGATTCCCCCGGGCTGATGTTCCATGGTTTTATCTAGAATTACGAAAAAGCTGAACCCACAAAACTCAGAAACAACAGCTTGAAAACCAAAAAAGGAGAGGCAATACACACATACATACACATCATAAACTTTTATCTTCTCATACATATTTTTCAAACGCGTGCGTCAAAGCCAGCTCTGTTATTAATTCTTCGGCTCGCCGTTCTATTGATCCATTCGCGGATTTTATCCATTCGCGGATTTGATCCATTCGCGGATTTGATCCATTCACGGATTTGATTTTGTCTTGGTTTGAACGTTTAATAAATATCCCATTTCGTTTTTAGTAATAAAAAAATATTTAAAAATCCTCACAGCGAGTTGGTCTTTAAGAAACAAGAGCTCTCGGATTGTTGGCCTTGGCTATTACCATACAGCGCTGCGGAAATTTTTCGGATAAATAAGTTGAGGGAAAAAAAGGGGGGGCGGGGTCATGAGGCCAAGGCTGAGATGAGAGAAGAGAAAATAGTGGTTTCTGATGGGAAGTTGAGATGGGGCTGGTTTTACAGTCACAGGGAGGGAGGAAACTAAAGCTCCACATGAAGAAAGCCAAGCTCTTTATGTGACAGAAGATGGATCTATGTTCAACAGGGGGAGGGAACTGTTAACTATTTTTGACAAAGAAAGTGAGACAAATCTGAAAAATATGTCTGCTGTGAAATGAAAACCTGTCTCCACAGACTTGATGGTACTGAGTTATGTGCCGCTGAATTTGCGTGGCGTAGTTTTAGTGTCTTCACAATTCTAGGTCGCTACAGAATTTGAGGGTAGGGAGGGATGCCAGCAGATGTCCTCGCCATTTTCTTGAGGGCTCAGTTGACCCCGGTGCCAGATCTGTCTCCAAAAGAAAGAAAATCCGCTTCAGGTGGGAAATCGAACCACGGACCCTCTGGTGGGCAGGTGAATGCACTAACCACAACACCAACGCGGCTCCACCTGGTGATATATAGAGGACAATAACGGCGAGTATTGGTGGGGAGGAGGGGCTGTTGAGGATACGAAGGATCACGATATTACCGAGACTGTAAACACTACATTCACTGAATCATGGACCTAGCACCAGTCAGGCAAAGAGAGACTTTTTTTTTTGGATTTGACAGGCAGCGAAGAAAGGAACTGGCCATACTACCTCATACACTGATGGCCCAGCATAATGGGGTCTCTAACGCATCATCCCCTATGGCATTTGATATGGGACTATCTTTACCTTATACCAAAAGAGGATAGGCCATACAGAACATCTAGTACTGTATGCACAAGCAGCTCATTCCAGTCTGTAGAAACAGACCAAAATAGAACCAAATCCTGCAGTAGATTCTAACCGTGGAACAAATTTCTCCTCATCGATCTCAGCGATTTACCAAACCCTCTCGACTGAGGAAGATTTCCGAATCTTCCGTTCCGAATCTTCCGCAGCATGAAAGTACTTGTTTTATTGTCTCCAGGCATTTCGTGCTTCCATTTCATAAAACATTTCTAACATGGTCTTGTCTTACTGAATCTTATTTACTATTTGTAGCCAAAAGATATTATTGATTTATGGCTGCGGTGTCTAAATTCAGGTCGCGTCCCGAAGTTAGGGTCGGGAGGCGTAGGGGGGGGGGGAGGGTAATGGGGTCCGAGGCCAGATCCCAAAAAAGTTATAACGAAAGAAAGTGTGAAAAAAACAACTACATGGATTTTAGAGACATCCCCCCCCCAAAAAAAAAAACTCTCTTTCTTTCTTTCCCTCTCTCTATATATCCTTCTCTCTCCTTTCTCTTACCCTCTCCTTCCTCTCTCCCTCTCCCTCACTCTCTTCCTCTTTATCTCTCTCCTCCCTCTGCCTCTCCCTCTTTCCTTCCTTCTCCTTCTTCCCCTCATCTCTCCTTAACTCTTTCTTTCCCTCCTAATCTCCCTTCTCTCTTTCTCTCTTTCCCTCCTCTCTCGTTCCTTTCCTCTCTCTTTCCCTCCTCTTTCTTTCCTTTCTTCTCTCTTTCCCTCCTCTTTCTTTCCCTTTCTCTCTCTTTCTCTCCTCTCTCCCTTCCTCTCTCTTCCCCTCCTCTCTCGCTTTCTCTCTCTTCCCCTCATTTTTACCTTCCTCCCTCTTCCTCTTCTTTCTCCCTTCCTCTCTCTTCCCCTCCTCTGTCCCTTCTTCTCTTTCTTTCCTCTCTCCCTTTCTCTCTCTTTCTCTCCTCTCTCCCTTCCTCTCTCTTTCCCTCCTCCCTCCCTTCCTCTCTCTTCCCCTCCTCTCTCCATTCCTCTCTCTTCCCTCCTCTCTCTCTTTCTCTCCTCTCTCCTTTTCTTTCGCCCCCTCCTTCTGTTGTTCCCTCTCCTCCTCCATTTCCATAATCCCTTCCTCCTCCATTTCCATAATCCCTTTCTTCTCTCTCTTTCCTTCCTTCTCTCTCTCTCCCTCCTTTTGTCTCTTTCATTCACCCTCTCTCTCTCTCTTATATTTTTAAACCTAAACGTTAGAATAACAACACAGACTATTTTTCAGTGAAAAATTGACATAATTTTTCTTGAATTTCGTGAGCCAGAAATTAATAATGTCCTTTTCAAACAAAAATTTGAGAACCTCTGGATTTATAACATTAGTTTGCTGTTTCCACCTCAGACTTAAGAATCAAGCGACATTTGCTTGCTGAGTCGTCGTTGTAGGCCTCTAGTTTTTTTGTTTTTTGTTTTTTTGTTTTTTATATTTTACGAACTCTATTTCTTTGTATTCTCGGCTTCTTAGAAAAATCGCTTTGGCTGTTGTGGGCGTTTGAATTGTCCAGCGTTTTATTTGTAAGAACAAGACAAATTGTTACCGCTTCGACTTCTGTCTTCTTCAAATAATAGGATAACACATTGAAAGATTAAAGAAAAAAATAATTAAAACTCGACTAAAATGGCATGGATATCGACTTTCTTTGCCGCAGATTTCGTTTGAAGAGAGAGAGAGAGAGAGAGAGAGAGAGAGAGAGAGAGAGAGGAAGAAGAAGAAGAAGAAGAAAATGTAGCGTCAGAATTCTCCACCAAACTACGGAGTACATGCACCGTGATGAGAGTCCCATTCACGTGACGAGATCAGAGCACTTATGGACTTTTTTCAGGATTTCAATGACTGCAACACTTTCTAACATATCCTGTGTGTCACTGTACAGTAAGGGACCGGCTAGCGTAGTGGTTAGAGCACTCGTTCAACAACCGAATGATCGAGGGTTCGAATCCCTAGCTGAGCGGAGATTTTTTTTTCCCGACCAACACTACCCAAGGTCAACCCAGTCTCGTAAGATGGGTACCAGAGAAAATCTGGGAAGGAAAAGCAGCGAGGAAAGGACCTGGCCACCCTACATCATACCCTGATGGCGCAGCATAATGAGGTCTCTAACGCTTCATCCCCTACGCCATTTGCTATGGGACTACCTTTACTTTGCACTGCACTATAAGATATTCCGACATTTTTCAGCTAAATATTTAGATAAAACCAGATAACAGCTGAGAGATAATGCCATTATGCCAGGATGCAGATCACATACCTATCTACATAAGAACATTAATAACACATATAATGAGAAAGGGAGGGCTTGAAAACATAAAAAATAGGAAAGATATGTGGGGGTAGGGAGACAGAGGAAGACCAGGAGAGAAGATAATGAACAGTCAGGCATGGACGGTATGACAGAAGGTTACCGGCTCAGTTGATGGGAAATGTTCATGACCGTGGCCAGTGTAGAGGCATGTCCCGCTGATGACTGTGACGGTGGTACGAATAGCACAACAACAGTCTTTTGTTACTGTTTGTACGTACGGAATTTCTCATACCACTTCTTGATACTGTTGAAAGCAGGTGCTGCCTCCTGGAATTCCGCTCGAAATCGTCGCTGCACAGTCACAACGGACGAGGTTTTTGCGTATTCCAAAACACAAAATGACTGCTCACGTTTACTGAACGCCATATTTGCTACTGCTGCCTCCTAGCGGTAAACCACAGGAGTTCTAGGCGCGGGCTTTTAAAAAAACTTGAAGAATTTCTCTCTCTCTCCCTCTCTCGCTCTCTCTCTCTCTCTCTCTCTCTCACTCTCTCTCTCCCTCCCTCTCTTCGTAAGAATTATCATGATCCGTTACGTAGTTTAGTTGTTGGGAATTTTTGAAATATTTGACGGACTTATGAATAACCTTGCACTGCATAGCTGAATAGAAAGACAGACAGACAGACACAGAAAGAGTGATTGCATGTAGATGCGGTGTCGCCTCTGAAGCAGGCGATATGTTCACGCCGTTGTCTCAGTTTTCCCGTATGGGACATGTAAATTTCCATTGCGTCGGGTGGAGATGGAACGGCTGAAATGGCCGAACAGATTTCGAAGCGGCACTTTGACCTAAAGATCGTTACTTTCTGCCGTGGTTTGTTATCATTTAGGGAGTTCTCACTGGTGCTATGAAGTACATGTACCCTGCTGAGATCTTCAATTTCAGGGTGGGATCTTGATTGCTGTCAGCTTTGGATAGGCTGTCAGCTATTTCATTGCCAGCTACTCCACATTGGGATGGTACCCACTGTAGGGCCACAGCTGTCGACAGTATCCTTCGCCCAAGGACAGGCCACTGCAGACCATTGAGCCACCTACATCAACTCAATCATATCCCACACAGACGAGTGTCCATGTGGCAGTGGAGTCCAGACTCCAGGACATATCCTTCAAGAGTGCCCAAATCATGCGGACCTGAGGAAAGAGACATGGGCAGAGGACACAAGCTTGGGGCAAAAGATTTGGATCAGGATCTGGAGAGGACGACGGCCTTTGCCATGTCGACAAGGATCAAGATCTGATGTGACCAACAATATCGGACGCAGAAGAATAAGAAGAAGAAGGATGGGATAGAGCATTTATGAGCTTGTTAGAGAGAGCTGGCATCTTCAAAAAAGTGTTTCTTTACTTGGTTAAGCTGAGGACGCCTGTACCAGAGCTGTATATACATCCTGATATACGTAAACGCTGACGTATTTTGTTACCGGTGTCTTTGGGGGACATCCTCCCAACTCTTTGATATCAATGTCAAACATGGACACTAACAGCCAAGAACAAAAGAAAAATCATCACGACAGAAATAATATGTTAAAGGAGAATACTAAATGTGACAAGAAGAGACCACATAAGAAATGACACCATCAGGGCAAAGGCTGGAGCAACATCAGTATTACACTATATCCAGAAACAGGAAGTCAAATGGTTTGGCCATGTTATATGGTTATCACCAGACAGTTTATCACAGAGAACATTCACACTAAGATTTTATAGGTAACAGAGGAAGAGGCCGCCCACGCAGGAGATGGAGAGAGGAAATTACAGAAGCATTAAATATCCCATTATATGAAACAAATCGTCCAGCCCTATCAAGACGTCTGTTTGTCCCCTCAACACCGAAAGGTATATGAGGCAGGAGACAAGACAAGACAAGCCAAGACACGTCGTATGGGAATTGGAAGCAGATGGGATTTGTAGCATACCGTGGAGGTAAAACACTCAAACTCATACCAGGGCATATACAAACACCTGCTCAAGCATCTGGATGGAAACAGAGGCCATCGCACAAGCTTTAAAATGGGTGGTGACCCAGAGTACCCACCGAATCACCATCATCAACGATTTTCAGAGCCCGCTGGGAAAGTAAAAAGTAAAAGTAAAGGTAACCCTGTCATGCCATAGGGGCACATAGGGATATGGTGTTAGTGCCCATATTTTCCTTGACCTATCAGCACACTAGAGGGTGATATGGTCAGTATCACGCCTGACTGCCTTTTCCTTCCTCAACTTCAGAAGAAGTCGGGTACCCATTTCTACAGCTAGGTAACTGGGTAACGCTGGGAAGAGTGGAACACAAAAGCCATTTTAAAAAAACATCAAAAACATCACATGGATGTACTGCCCCGGGGCCATGCCAGAGTCGACGGAACAACAAGGCTGGCCAGCTAGCAGCAAGAAGCAAGCCTCGTCAAATGGACTTTGCACAAATCCGTCAAAGAACCCAGGAACAATCGCTAAAGTAATTTCCCCCGAAGCGTCTACCAGGCACGACTCTCTGAGCTAGCATGTAGCCAAGGGCGGTTGATGCAAGTCCCAACTAAATGCTGGATCACGGGCAACACACAGCCAACACAAACCTGGGAATCATCTCTCTAAAAGCACTGATGGACATCCTGATTGTCAAAGGCTGAACACCTGTGGGCGTGCCCCGGGTGTAATGAGCCCGCTTTCCAGTACCAGCAACAGAACTAGCCCCCCCCCCTCCCCATTTTTCCCCCATACCCCCCCCCCTTTTACAATACTGTGTCACCATATTTGTAAAATAATTTGCTGAAGAGGTCGGATACAATATAAGCATACTAAATCTAGCCATGATCTAATAACAAAGTGCCCTGCTGAAGTTGGCCGCATATAATATAACAGCATACTAAACCTGGCATTATGACAATGCTCAGAGACAAGGGATACACATGGAAGGAAGCAGAGAATAATTCCATGAACAGGGATGACTGGGGAGTCTTTATCCGTGGTCTGTGCTCTCAAGGGAGTGAAAGGCGATGATGATGATGATGATGATGATGATGATGATGATGATGAAAGTGGAAAATAAGTCACGTACAAAAAGGGAACTGCATGAAAAATATTGAGAACCGCTGTGTGAATTCACTTAGGTTTGCTGGCCGTCTGGGAGTATTACAATAACAAAGGCTGTGTGTTGAGCTAGTCTAAATATATTGGTTTTATATTAAGCGTTTTCAACAATGGGTTGCATCTCATATTGATTTTTGTGGCTATAATCAAAACGCGGACTTGGAATTGTATTTTCCTTAACTCTCTGCCTTCTCCCCGACTCTCTGCCATCTCCCCGACTCTCTGCCATCTCCCCGACTCTCTGTCTTCTACTGTAATCTCTGTTTATTATATCTGCGAATCTGCGTCTTTTTTTCTGTCTCTCCATTCCAGCTTTGTGTTTCCCTCACTTCTTTGTCTTGTCTCTTTGTCTTCCATTGTCTCTCCATTTCTTTTTTACGGATTCTTCTCTCTTTTCATTCTTTTTCTCCATGTCTCTTGCTTTCCGTTCTCTCTGTCTCTTTGCTTTCCTTTCTCTCTGTTTCTTGATTTCCATTCTCTATGTCTCTTGCTTTCCTTTATCTGTTTCTCTTGCTTTCCTTTCTCTCTGTTTTTCTCATATTTCTTTCTCCGTCTCTTACTCTTTTTTTTGTTTTTTCTGCCCCTCTCTCTCTCTCTCTCTCTATCTCACTCTTGTTTCTCCTTCTCCCTCTTCCGCCCCCCGTGTCTTTCTTCCTCTCTTCCACTCCCTCTCTCCCTCTCTCTCCCACTCTCTTTCTCTCTCTGCTCCCCCCCCCCCCCTCTTGCCTTCTTTATCCGTGTTTCTGATTCTCTCTCTCCCTCTTTTTCCTATCTCAGTTCTCCTTATGCTTCTCTCAGACTGTCGGCTTTCATCCTTCTGTAAGCCTCTCTCTCTCTCTCTCTTCTTCTTCTTTTTCTTCTTCTTCTTCTTCTTCCCTTGCCTCGAATGAGTGAACGCATTGGAATGAAAGTTAGTTGATGAAGGGAAGAACGTCAGACGGACCTGTTTTTGTTCACCGTCTCTCCTTCTCTCAAATAAAGTTCAATCAATCATCAGTCACTCATTTAGTCAATCAGTCAGTCAAATCCCTCTCTCTCTCCTTCCCTCCCCCTCCCACATCATCAAAGATGCAAATACAGCTTGGAACAGGAGACATGGTATCTTCGCATATTCCATTAACGCAGAAATATTAACAACAAAAGCAGCAGGATCCTTTTAACTCTTTGCACATCGACAAACAAGGAGATCTGTTAAATAAAATCTGATAGAACGTCTTTCATCAACTACAAATATTAGCGCAATCTGACGTGACATCCCTCGTTAAAATTCTGCATGCGCGGACAATGGGTTAATGCCGTTTGTTTACTCGTTTCATTGAGTCTGTCAGTTTCTTGAGACACTTTAAGATCGTCGACTTGTTTTGAGTCAGCCGACTTGTTCTGAATCGACCTCTCAGAGTGCAGTAAATGGACACGCACGTGCAGTATGTTGCTGAATGTTTAGAAAGAAAGAAAAAAAAATGAACAAATCGGAGCGTCATAAAAGCCATGAACGCATTGAATTGTTGGTATTGAATTCTTCCATGACAACAGCCCTGACTTGTTTATGTTGTTTTCTCAACCAGGACTTCTAATATGCGTCTTGCAGCGTCCACTTCAGACTTTGTTGGTCGTTTTTCGGGTTTTGAATTCTTAGTTTGTTTCAATTTTTTTTGTTCTTGAACAGCTCCGATAACTCCAGATTTGTGAAGCATGATTTGACAAGGGAACGATCGTACGACAGTGGTTTCTTTTTGTCTTTCGGTAGGTTTGTGTGATTTTCTGGGCCAGCGTTTGCCTAAAGAGACTTAACCACAAGGCCCTAGGGTGCCTGTTTTGATCTGCTGATGTTTGTTCAGATACTCACAGCTGACCTCTGTACCTAGAACAAATGGCATGGAAAAAAATAAAAGCAATTGAACAGATCGCAAATATCACTGATTGCGCAAGATGGAGAAACATATTAGCTAACGCTATCAGACGGGGCATATAGTCATAATAATAATATATGAACGCAAATTAACCATTGAAAAGTACCGTATATGAAAGAGTCACAAAGACTTTTCATACCCTTTTTCAATGGTTATGTCCCTTGATCTGGCATTACTTTTTTTTTCTTACCTTCGTATTTGTGTTTTGTACGTATAGTACAACTTGTAATCCTTCTACACACCCACATTTCACGGTCCCTGGTTTGACAGAATTTTGTGTCTGCTGAAAATAGTTGCTAATACATTTTTTTTTAAACCTCAAAATTTTAACAAAAATTTTTGTTTGTTTTCGGAAATTAGAAAGCACGGATCTGATTTTTTTCCCCCCCTTTCGTATTCGTGACTTGAATAAAGTAGGGTTTATTGTAAAAACCGAGAAAGAAAGGACAACACCGAGATGAAAGCTTTTTAACCCGGTAATGAGAAAATGGAACTTTTCGTTTTATTATGGGTGTTTTCAATGGAGAAATTTTTGTTTTGAGGATTCAGGGAGATAAAGAGGATTTTTCATGTGGCTGTAAAAGCAAATAAAGACGAGAGTGCAGCATAGACGGGATTGATACGCCAGCGCATATGATAGAATCGCTTCTTTCAGAGCTTCTCAAACTAGGATCTCCATATGCCCCCCTTTTGTGGCCTTGTCTTGTCTTGTCTCCTTCCTCATTTATCTCTCATTCTATTATATGCTGCAAAAACGTGGAGAACCAAGTGGAGAATGGAAAGCAGACTGAGAGGGTGTGAAGGAAGATGCATTAGGAAAATTCTAAGAATACACCGGGAAGAACGCGTGGCAAACGAGGAAATAACCAAACGAACGAGCATTGAGAACATTACTAAAGAAGTCTAAAGACGAAGTTGGAAATGGATACGCCACATACTATGAATGGGAAAGAGCAAAAAACAAGACACCCCTTACACCGTCTTGACATGGACACCTCAAGGAAAAAGAAAGACGGGCAAACTATTGTGGAGATGGAGACTCACAATACAAGGAAGAACTAAAGGAAGCCAGAAGAGCAGTTTTTTTTTTTTTTAGGTATACCGACTTGCTCAAGACAGAATTGGCCGAGGGACCTTTGTTGATGCCTTATGCTCTGCAGGAGTACAAAGGATTGATGATGATTCTGATGGGACAAATAAACATTCCTGTAGTTTGCTTCGTATAACGTCATATTTAAAGTTTCTGTAAAGTCCTCCCTCCATGTTATGTCATGAATGAAAGATGGAGTGGTGAAGGGCAGAATGTAAGACGGGCCTGCGTGCCCAATTCTTTACCCTTTAAAAATAAAGATTATTCATTCATTCATGCGCTGGCGGTCTCTTCTTCTTTTTCTACAGTTTTTAGCCTGAATGTTTTCTGTGATCTACTGCCTGGCGATAGCCGTGTTCATTTAGCCAAGCCATTTCATTTGTTGTTTCTGACTGTAGTGTAATATCGGTGTTACTCTGCTCCAATAATTTCACTCATCATCATCATCATGTGCCGTGCCAACTGGCGTTGGCTGTTATGCTTCTCCAGAGTACACGATCCTTCATGCAGGCCATCAGCTCAGTTGGTGATCTCCTCTCACACCATCCCGTCAGACTGTCCAGTATCATTTCTCTTGGTCTTCCTCTTGATCTTCTTCCTTCTATTTTTTCCTGTTGTTATATCGCTTTCATCCCCTTGCTGATATGGGAACCAGATGGTAGGAATATAGGATTCGATATCCCAACACTTTTTAAGGAAGTCTTTTTTTTAAAGTCATACTGATAATATGATGATGATGATGATGATGATGATGATGCAGTAAAAAGGGGCAGAAGAAATATGAAGAAATGATGGCGGAGACAGGTCTGAAATAAAAAACTTCAGATTCCCTGACATGAATATTTTGTTGTTGTTGCTTTTGAACTGAGTTGAATAATCTAAACAAGTTATTACGTAAATCTGATACTGTTGTAATCAGAGCCAGTCTATGTCCAAAATTTCAAAGATAAAACGAATTTGACGTTCCAAAAAGCATGTCAATTTCTCTTGTGTAGGAGTCTTATTACATACAAATAAAAGAAGAAGCAATTTACGAAGCCGATAAAGTTCATTCCGGTAAATTATCCGTCTCTGTTCTCTTAAAATATAATTTTCATATAAAACTTTAAAATCCATTTTATAAACATATCAGGTTTTGAAATAATGCTTCTTCTTCTTCTTTCTTCTTCTTCTTATTATTCTTCTTTCTTTTTCCTCTTCTTTCTTCCTATTCTTCTTCTTCTTCCTTTCTTCCTTCTTTTCTTCTTCTTCTTCCTTTCTTCTTCTTTTCTTCTTCTTTCTCCTTTCTTTTTCTTCTTCCTTCTTCTTCTTCTTCCTCCTCGTCTTCTTCCTCCTCCTCTTCTTCCTTCTTCTTCTTCTTCTTTCTTCGTCTTCTTTTTCTTCTTTCTCTTCTTCCTTCTTCTTCTTCTTTCTTCTTCTTCTTTTTCTTCTTTCTCTTCTTCTTCCTCCTCTTCCTTCTTCTTCTTTCTTCTTCTTCTTCTTCTTTTTCTTCTTCTTTCTTCTTCCAAGCATATAAGCTGTATATTCTTCTGCTGCTTGGATATACTGGAGTCTAAGATTTTATTTTTTGGAACTTGCTGAACCCGGATTAAAAGTGTTAACAGACAGTAGACAAGTTACGTCTCTTGATTTGCTATTATTATTTGACCGAATACACTGGAATGTTTTATCAGAATTATGTTGAATTTTGAATTTTCTTTTGTTATTGTTTTCAAAGAGTTTCGCTTCAGTCATATTATTACATCAAATCTAAGACATCGTCATCGTCATCATCGTCGTCATCTGCCACAGAGAAAACCGGCTTATCTCGTTCACTCCAAGACAACGCAGGCAGTTTTTCTGACAGATCTTGCACGCCTATACGAATCAAATCACAGACTGATGTTCACGCGAAAAAATGGAAATTTGCACATTTCTAACCCAACCCATAATCTTAACCCCCTTTTCCTATCATGAATAATTATAGCTTATTTACAGCTTTTGTATTCATATTATTTTTTTTTTAATTGGCTGTAAAACTTCTCACTTCTCTGACGAGAAAGTTAAATTTATGAAGAAAATTTATGCAGGAACATGCCAGCTAATTTGAATAAATTATACCTTTTTTTCTATCTAATCAGTAATAAAATTTGTACTAGATGTCGAATGCGTGTCTAATAAATCTTTGGCACGGGATAAGAAAGGTTTAAATTAATAGAGTAACTTGCTTCGTGTTTTTTTTTGGTACTAAAATGTATTCTGGCGGAGCATGTACATTTTATTTAGAAGTGCAAACGTTAAATGCGCCCTGTACCCGCTCTAGTCTTTAAAGTGGGACTGAGTAAACTTATCTCCAGTTCCATTTACTGATGTTTTATGTTTGCCTATATTGCTGTATTCTATACTTATCTTATCTTATATCCTTCCCGTGCCGTTAAACGTCACATAGGGATCGCAAAGTAGTTCGCCAATTTTTCCTGTTTTCGGCGAGTCTTTCAACCTCATCAAGGGATTTTATGCCTGTTAATGTGGCCTCTCTTAACAATGTCCTCTTCAGAGTTTCACGCGGTCTGCCTCTTTTTCTTTGGCCTGTTGTGTTCCACTTGATAGCTTGTTTTGGGATTCTCTGATCATTTCTTCTCATCAAGTGACCAACATATGTCCATCTCCTTTTCCTGATCACCCATGAGACTGGTTGTTGTTCAGTCATCTGTCTTATCTCTGCATTGTTCTTGAATTCGTTCCACTTGATGCCGAGTATTTTCCTTAGGCATTTGTTTTCAAAAGAGTCTAATTTCTTGTCTATTTCTTTAGTTGTTTTCCAGCTTTCGCATGCATAAATGAGGGTGGATATTACATTTAATTGAATAGTCTTATTCTGTACTAGCTGACATTAAAAGCGCACCGCTTGACTGAACTATTTTCGTGAAATGTTTATGTCCGTGAGCGATTTTCAGCTACAAATGCATGCAAGCGTGACAGCTGATGTAAAATGACATTCTCTTCTCCCCCTCCCCCCCTCCCCCGCGGCAATGTGATCTTTACTTGAAATTCAGCGTGGAGCAGGTGAAAATCAACTTTTTCTTAATGTATGGCCTTATTAAAATTCGTATGACTTTGAAATTTGATACACATAGTAGGCAAGTTTAAGTAATTAAAAAAAAGTCATCTGTTCTCATCGAAATAAACTCGGTTAGTGTTTTCGTCAAGCCCTGAATGTTGCCACAAAAGCGATGGCACGACTGTAGTGGGACTGAAAACCAGCGATTTCATGCAAAGGTACAGGTACAGGTGGAACTCCCGCTTCCGCGCCATTAAGGTATATTGGGGAATATGGTGTTAGGCCCCTATTTTCCATGACCTTCGGCACGTGAAAGTGTGATGTGGTCAGTATCAAACTGGCCGTTTTACCTTCCTAGATTTCTCTGGTACCCATTTTCCGAGGCTGGGTGAACCCATGGGCAAAGTAATGCACTGGGGCCCCACCATTCCTCTCTAATGTATACAGGTAATGTTAGGAATTCACAGATTTCCATGGGCTGGTTGAGGCCCCCATGCATTTGAGGCCCCTGTGCAGTGCCCAGTTAAGACGGCACTGTTTAAGCAGTCTATGTCAGGAAATGGATGAGAAATGTGAAATTAGTGGTTGCATAAATTTAAATATTGTACAAAGACGTATGATTTTTAAAAAGCGGTGCGTTTTTAATGGCGGATAATAGTTACGAAGAGTATCTGAAATTCTTCTTCGAAAACATGAATATATGTAACAGTAGAGAGAATTCCGTTGTTGAGGCTTTATACCTTGTGGTGTCAGTGCCCCTGTGATTTGTTTTGCTAGTGAGTTTTGTTTATCTCGTTCAGTAAGGTTAGGTGGTCCGTGTTCCAACTGCCAAGGGATTTTTTTAAGGCTAAGGAAGCGATTGGCAGGCAGGCTGGGGCTGGGGGGGGGGGGGTCAGAGAACTACGCCTGAGTACGTGAACAAGTCGACCGTGTGTTAGCCCTAGTTTGGTCAAGTAGCTACTGTAGAACGGAAGTTACAAATGTCGTTACGTCTCAGGCTTGTAAGAACTAGAGCAGCCAGGTATGTCTTTGTTTTTCATAACCTTGTCTACGTTAGTAAGTCAGAGTGAGACGTGTAAATGGAGGTGCTACGTGGTAGGCGCAGTTTTCCCACCAGTCAGTATCTTGCACGTCATCGTCGATACATTATTTCACCAATTACATCTTATAAATTTTGTTTCATATGTCGACAATTGATAGGGTTTGTTTGTTTACTTAACGCTTTGTGAAACAAAAACTTTTTTCCTTGTATCGACGTGGGAAAAGAAGCTGGAGATATCCTGAAGAAGTGAATATCAACTTCAAAGACATGTATCAGTCAGTCAGTCATTTGCATGTCCCTTGCGGAAGTGCCTCCCTAACAGCTCTCCTGTAGGCCTCTCGGTTGTGAGCAAGATGGCCTGCTGCTGATGCATCCATTTGCAGATCATCAACGATGTCTTGCGGCCATCTTCGCCTTGGTCTTCTTCTCTTTCTTTTTCTTATTATGTACCCTTCCAAGACGGTCTTCTCTAAATTCTCATGACGTTTAATGTATCCAAAATATTTAAAATTTCTCTGTTTAATTCTCTTTACCAGCCAACCTTCTTCAATATCAAGTTCTTGTAGTATGGATATATTTGTTCTTTTTTTTGTCCATGATATTGGAAAGAGGAAGACCAAGAGAAATGATACTGGACAGTCTGACGGGATGGTGTGAGAGGAGATCACCAACTGAGCTGATGGCCTGCATGAAGGATCCGATACTCTGGAGAAGCATAACAGCCAACGCCAGTCGGCACGGCACATGATGATGATGATGATGATATTTGAAGAACTCTTCTATAGCATTTACATTCAAAGGCATTTATGTGTTTCTCAGTTGTTTTGTTAAGTGTCCAGGTCTCACAGACATATGTTGCGATGGGAAAGATGCATGCCCTTAAAAATCTTATTTTTTTAGTTCTGTCTGATCCTCTCCACAGCTTCTTTAGTTGTTTTAGTTTTTGAAGACCGATAGATGTCCTCATTTTAGTTTCTCTCATTGTACCTCCATTATTAGTTAGTAATGATCCAAGATATCCAAAAAGACATGTATACAACCACATATACACATACAGAGAAGAGACACATCCATATCTTTTTTTTCTCTTATATGACTTTTTTGTTATCGTTTCCTCTGAAGAGCGGACTGGTTATCAACAATGTTGAGGACGACCACGTGTACCTGTGCAACACCAACAAGCTGGAGCTGTTCTCCAACATCGTCGGCACCAGCCCAGTGATCAGGCAGCCGGTGATAACCTACCCGAAGCTGAGGCTTACGTCCCTGGCCCTCACCGTGGTCAACCAGTTTACGGTGGCGTTTGTAGGCACGGAGGACGGCAGGCTGAAGAAGGTAATGTCTAAACAGCGTAGTTTTCTAACTTTGGTTTGTTGAAGCTGTTGTCTCTACTGCGTCGTGGAGCGAGAATAAGGGAAAGAAGGGGTGGGGATGGGTGGGGTGGGGTGGGGGGTTGGTCCTTTATACAAAGTTCTTTAATCAGGTTTAACTTTATAGACAACACAGGGGGTGCAGAGAAAATATATATGCTTGTATTCTAGAGATGCTTTGTGGGGATGTATACCAGCTCCAACTGATTTGTTTCCGAAGAACTTAGGTTCATTCCTTCCTTCCTCCCTCCCTCCTTCCTTCCTTCTTCCCTCCTTCCTTCCTTCCTTCTTCCTTCCTCCCTCCCTCCTTCCTTCCTCCCTCCCTCCTTCCTTCCTTCCCCTCCTTCCTTCCTCCTTCCCTTCCTCCCTCCCTCCTTCCCCTCCTTCCTTCCTTCCCCTCCTTCCTTCCTTCCTCTCTCCCTCTTTTCCCTCCTTCCTTCCTCCCTCCTTCCTTCCTCCCTCCCTCCCTCCCTCCTTACTTCTTCTTTCCTTCCTTCTGGGGCACAGGTCAGAAAATCAGAGTGTTAATACTTTTCTGTCGGCACGGGCATTCTGTTGCTGTGTTTGAAATAAACGATTAGTTTATACACGTATATTTTTTTTTGTCTGTTTAACTGAAATCAGTGTCATCTGCTTTCTTTGGTTGACGTATTGCTTTTTTTTTTTCTTCAAAGAGCTCTGGAAATGTCATTTTACAAAAACAGTCTAATAAAAGCTAACTCTCTGGAATTACTGCATAAAGAGAAAACAGCAAATATCTGCTATCAAGCACAAACGACAGAGCGTATTTAATCTCTGCTGGATGTTCGCGGGAAAGGAAGACTTACCATGTCCTTTTAGAAACGGAAGAACGGGATATAATTACATCGTCGATATTATAACGGAGTTTGCCAGTCGGTAATTTCAAGATTGTATAATATTCTAAACAATACCTTTAAAAGATGTAAATATCGTTTCCGTTTGTAACATTCTGCCATCCAACAGTCAAACAACAGACATGTCTTCCAGTGCAAAGTCGGTGAATCGTCGGCCGGGGGGGTGCTTTCATCTCCATACACGAAAGAACAGAGTAAAGCAAATTGTATCTCGGTCTACAAATGTCACCGCTGTGGTCCCGGCTGTAAAATACGAGAATGAGATTTTGTAGCGTCAAAACTATATTTCTGTGATGCCAGCTACACGACACCAGAAGTCTTCCAGTTACTTCTTTATTTAGACTGCTGGCTAGGATCGAGGGTCTGCTGGAAACAGCATGCATGCAAAGCGTGGAACTCTGTGTAAAAATACAGCGCAGTAATTATGGTCTCCTAAACTGTTTCAGTTGTTAAATAAATAGATGCTGATAGTTCTTTAAAAGATTATTCTTTAAAGATGAAATTTATAAAACTATCCAATGAGAACAAAATTGCAAGAGGTGGAGAGTTTTAAATATCTTGGATGATTCATTCATTCATTCATTCATTCATTTATTTGCATGTCCCTTGCGGAACTTTGCCTCCCTTACAGCTCTCCTGTAGGCCTCTCGGTTGTAAGCAAGATGGCCTGCTGCTGATGCATCCACTTGCAGATCATCAACGATGTCTTGCAGCCACCTTTGCCTTGGTCTTCTTCTCTTTCTTTTTCCCATTATGTACCCTTCCAAAATGGTCTTCTCTATATTATTATGACATTTAATGTGTCCAAAATATTTAAGTTTTCTTTGTTTAATCCTCTTTACTAGCCAGCCTTCTTCAATATTAAGCTCTTGTAGTATGGATATATTTGTTCTTTTTTTGTCCATGATATTTGAAGAACTCTTTTGTAGCACTTACATTCAAAGGCATTTATGTGTTTCTCAGCTGTTTTGTTAAGTGTCCAGTTCTCACAGACATATGTTGCGATGGGAAAGATGCATGCCTTTAAAAATCTTATTTTTGTAGCTCTGTCTGTTCCTCTCCACAGATTCTTTAGTTGTTTTACTTTCTGAAGAGCGATAGATGTCCTCCTTTTAATTTCCCTCATTGTATCTCCATTATTAGTTAGTAGTGATCCAAGATATTCAGAACTCTCCACTTCTTCCAATTTTTCCTCATTGATACATATTTCAGCTTTCTTGTTTGTTTTGTCAGTTGTCATCATTTTAGTTTTCTGTGCATTAAGATAGAGGTTTTGTTCTTCGCTGTTCTTACGGACCGACATAATTAGTTTTTCAACCACTTTTTGTGCTGTGGGCTGTAATACTGTGTCATCAGCATATCTAATCTCTGGTAGTTCATAACCTTCAATTGTTATGGCATCATAATATTCTTTGTCTTCATCTTCTCTAACATTCCACATTATGTTTTCAGTATAAAAGTAAGTAAGGCGACAATATGCACCCCTGACTGACTCCATGTTTTATATCAAACCAAGTTGTTGTTTCACCATTTATTCTTACTGCTGCTTGTTGGTCTAGATACAGCAGTGATGTTAATTGTATCAAATGTGTTGGAAATCCCATTTTTTGTCCATTATTTTCCAAAGTTTCTAGTGTTGTACACAATCAAATGCCTTTGAGTAGTCTATAAAAGATAGAGATTCACATTAAATTCTCTGCATTTCTCTATTATTAATCTTATATTGAATATATGATCTCTTGATCCTCTTCCTTGTCTGAAACCAGCTTGGACCATATTGACTTCTTCTATTTTCTTACGAAGTCTCCCCATTATAATTTTTAACAGAATTTTACTGGCATGACTAATCAGGGCAAAAGTTCTGTAGTTTGTGCATAATTTCAGGTTACCCTTTTTTGGCAGTGGTATGAATACAGTTCTTATCCATTCTTTTGGCCAAATACCTGAATGCCATATATTTTTAACATAATGCATGATAGATTGTTGCACATTCCTTTCCTCCTGCTTTAATAAGTTGAGCTGTTATCTCATCACATCCTGGTGATTTACCATTTTTCAGATTCTTTTATTGCCTATAAAACTTCTTTTGGTGTCGGTTCGGGTTCTTTCTCCTCAAGTAATAATTCACACTGTTGATTTCTGCTTTCACAGTCAGTTGTGTCATACATTCCTCTGTAATATTCCTTCCATCGTTCTAGAATTTCCTCTGTCTCTGTCAAGGTATTCCCCATCTCGTCACAAATTACATTTAACTTTGATGTGACTTTCCTCGTCAATGTCTTCATTTCTTTAAACATTTCACTATCTCTTCCACACTTTTGATGTCCTTCTAATCTTTCATAACAATCTTGTATGTATTGTTTTTTTTTGTCTTTTCTTATTTATCTTCATACTTCTTTTGTTAAAGATTTATATTCCTCTTTGTTGTTGTTTGTCACTTTCCACTGCATCTTCATTTCTCTACGTTTTATTAGTTTCTAGTGTGCATGCTGTAATCCATCCATTCTTTTGTGTATTCTTTACTGGAACCACGTCTTTAGCTGTTGTTATTAAGATATGTCTTGCCTGTGTAGCCAATTCATCTCATGTCATCTCCTCCTGTACAGCCATCAGGATTTCGAAACGGTTCTTCACTTCTATACCGTATTGTTCTGTTATTTTTGTAAGATCAAAGCGGAGTGGTTATGATCCCGTAACTGTCTTTTTTATCTTTATCTTCATGTCTGCTATTAATAACTCATGGTCCGTGTCACAATCAGCACCTGGTAAAGTTTTTGCTGATGTTATACTTGACCTCCACCTTCTTTGCACTAAAATTTAATCTATTTGATTCTTGGTTTTCCCATGAGGTGATGTCCATGTGTAAAGTCTTCTTGGATGTTGTTTAAAAAGCATGTTAGCGATCATTAGCTCATTTTCCATGCAAAATCCCATTAGATTGTCACCTGCCTCATTTCTATGTACTATGCTAAATTTCCCTACAACATATCCTTCGTCTTCTGTTCTTTCTTTACTAATCTTTGCATTACCCCCCTCCCCTCATTATTAATACAGTATCATTTTTCCGTATCTGGTCTACCGTCATTTGCAGTGTGTTATAAACGTCTTCTACTTCCTCTTCTTCTGTTGGTGATGAGAGAGAGACACATATCTGCATGATTGTTACATTTCTAGGAGTTCCATTAAGTCTGATAGTGGATCATTAATAACTAATAATGGAGATACAATGAGGGAAATTAAAAGGAGGACATCTATCGCTCTTCAGAAAGCAATACAACTAAAGAATCTGTGGAGAGGAACAGACAGAACTACAAAAATAAGATTTTTAAGAGCACGCATCTTTCCCATCGCAACATATGCCTGTGAGACCTGGACACTTAACAAAACAGTTGAGAAACACACAAATGCCTCTTAATGTAAATTCTAGAAATTAAAGAGTTCTTCAAATATCATGGACACAAAAAAAAAGAATAAATATATCCATACTACAAGAACTTAATATTGAAGAAGAATGGCTAGTAAGGAAGATTAAACAGAGAAAGATTAAATATACATACATTAAACGCCATGATAATCTAGAGAAAACCGTCTTGCAAGGATACATAATGGGAAAAAGAAAGAGAGGAAGACCAAGGCGAAGATGGCTGCAAGATTTCGTTGATAATCTGCAAATGGATGCATCAGCAGTAGGCCATCTTGCTTACAACCTAGAGGACTACAGGAGAGTTATTAGGGAGGCAAAGTTCCACAAATGGCATGCAAATGACTGACTGATCCCTGTTTTTTTACATTCCGTCAAAACGAAAGTTGTTGAGCAATGGAGTTTAGACTGTGCAATCTTGTTCTAAATGGCTGCAAACTCCTGGACTTTCTGTGTTTATAGAATATACATTTGACAGTTTTGTAACTGTAATAAAATTTCAAAGCAATGTGCACACAATTTAAAATTTTGCAAAACATGGTTTTTCTATTTGTTAATAATTATATTAAAATACTGATTAATCAACAAGGAATAACAGAGTTACTTACTGTGTTTCAGTGATTGTTGAGTGAGTGAGTGAGTGAGTGAGTGAATGAGTGAGATAGATAGATAGATAGATAGATAGATAGATAGATAGATAGATAGATAGATAGATAGATAGATAGATAGATAGATAGATAGATAGATAGATAGATAGATAGATAGATAGATAGATAGATAGATAGATAGATAGATAGATAGATAGATAGATAGATAGATAGATAGATAGATAGAAAGAAAGAAAGGAGCTGTATTGTTATTCCACTCTCTACAGTAAAGAGTTTCCTACATAATGAGTGTTTTTGTCACTCTCATTTCAGCTGATACTCGGCCAAGATGGACGCACAAAGGAGTACAGCGAACGTGTCGTTGAGGATGGTCATAAAATCTTGCCCGATATGGTTCTTGATGCCAAGGAGGATAACATTTACATCCTAACATCGACAAACGTAAGTCTGTCAGTCCATCAGTCATGTAATCCACACGAGATGTAATCATGTGTGCAGTCTGTAACGAAGTTTCACATACTTTCTTAATTTTTTAGCAGTAAAGTTGACGGACTTTGGAACAATGCATCGGCTAGACCCCTCCCCCTTCTTCCCCCCTTCCCCCCCCCCCGCTCTGTCTCTCTCACTGTCTCTGTCTCTCTTTCTGTGTGTTTCTCTGTGTCTATATCTCTCTCTGCCATTCTCTGTCTCTATCTTTCTCTGTTACTCTCTCTTTGTCTTTGTCTCCCTCTATCTCTTTCATTCTCTGTCTCTCTCTGTCTTTGTCTCCCTCTTTCTCTATCTTTCTCTGTCACTCTCTCTCTCTCTGTGTCTTTGCCTCCCTCTATCTCTATCTTTCTCTATGTGTGTCTCTCTCTGTCACTTTCTCTCTGTCTTTGTCTCCCTCTATCTCTATCTTTCTCTGTCACTCTCTCTGTCTTTGCCTCCCTCTATCTCTGTCTTTTTTATCTCTGTCTCTCTCTTTCTCTTGTGTCTCTCTCTGTCACTCTCTCTGTGTCTTTGTCTCCCTCTATCTCTGCCTCTTTCTATCTGTCTCTCTCTTTCTGTGTGTCTCTCTATCTGTCTCTGTGCCTCTCTCTGTCTTTATCTCTCTTTATCTCTGCTTCTTTCTATCTGTCTCACTCTCTTTATGTATGTCTCTCTGTCTCTGTGTCTCTCTCTGTCACTCTCTCTCTGTCTTTGTCTCCCTCAATCTCTATCTTTCTCTGTGTCTCTTTGTCACTCTCTCTTTGTCTTTGTCTCTCTCTTTCTATCTCTGTCGCTTGTCTCACTCTGTCTTTATGTCTCTCTCTGTCACTCTCTCTCTGTCTTTGTGTCTCTCTCTGTCACTCTCTCTCTCTGTCTTTGTCTCTCTCTACCTCTGTCTTTCTCTGTCTCTCTCTATCTCTATCTCTGTGTGTGTATCTGTCTCTCTCTGTCACTGTCTCTCTCTTTCTGTGTGTCTCTCTCTGTCATTGTCTCTCTCTCTATCTCTGTGTGTGTATTTCTCTGTATCTCTGTCTCTGTCTCTCTTTGTCTCCCTTCCTCTCTCTCCCTCTCTCTCTCTCTCTCTCTCTGCTGGCTTCGATCTAAGCACTTTTTATAAACCTGCACCATAAATCTCCCTTCGCTTCATTAAACTGCCCTGTATGCATTACGAAATGGAAATATTTCCGTCCACAAACATTAGACAAATTTGGCGGGGAGTGAGTGATTTGTCCCGGCATCCGAAATTGGGAATACGGAGCCGCTGGAATTGAGAAGCTGCCAATTGTGGGAAATGGCAATCCTCTTTAGGTCTAACATACTATTGTCTAGAAGCTATACGTACTTAACAACCTTGGCGTTGACACGCGTTATATTCTATATATTCTTATATACGCCATTCATTTATAGAAAACGTTATGCAATTCTTTGTTTTCTCCTTTGAAACATGAGTTTTTATATTGAGTTAAGTCAGTGTTTTCTATTTACAATATATAATCAAGTCATTCTATATATGACATATTCAGACTTTCCGTGATGTCCCGAGTCCACTTGCGGTTAGGTCACCTCTTTTCTGTCATGCCGCGCACTATACCTTCTGCTGTCAGCCTCTCCAAGCTACCATGTCTCTTGATGTGGCCAGAGTATCTCAGCTTTCTACTTCTGATGGTTTTTACCAGCCAGTTTTCTGCGACACTTAATCTCATATATTGTGTGGCCTGGTTAGCTGAGTGGTTAGAGGCTCATTTTACTAAGCCCCTGGTACAGTGTCTAACCCCCAGTAGTGGAATGTCTTCTGCTACACACCAGAGGCCCCCCGGAGTCAACCCACCCTCTTTAAAAAAAAACGGGTACCAGGGAATTCTGGGAAGGTAAATACGGCCAGGAGAGATATTGACCACATCGCACTTTCAGGTGCCAAAGTTCACGGAAAATACAAGGCTAGCATTGTATTCCAAATATGCCTTAATGATATTGAAACGGGGATTTTGCCTTTAACTTATCCAATGATGTGGATTGATCTTCACTAAAGATCATTCGTAATTAATGCCAGTCCTAATTTTTGGAAAATTAAATATCATAGTACTTGCATACATACAAGTGGAACGAATTTAAGAATAATACAGAGATAAGACAGATGACTGAATAACAACCAGTCTCATGGGTGATTGGGAAAAGGAGATGGACATATGTTGGTCACTTGATGAGAAGAAATGATCAGAGAATCCCAGAACAAGCTATCAAGTGGAACACAACAGGCCAGAGAAATAGAAGCAGACCGCGTGAAACTCTGAAGAGGTCATTGTTAAGAGAGGCCAAATTAACAGGCATAAAATCCTTTGATGAGGTTGAAAGACTCGCCGAAAACAGGAAAAATTGGCAAACTACTTTGCGAGCCCTATGTGACGTTTAACGGCACGGGAAGGATATAAGACATAAGATATATAAGCATAAATACGGAATTATGTTGTATTTATCCTTCCTGTATCCATTTCCACAGGCAAAGACTTTCTAGATTTTCGTCATTTCAAACAGTGCTTCATTTTTTTTACCGCAGAGACTTTTTTTTCATTCACAAGTATTTTCACAAGCCATTATCATCCACGGTCACTGTTTTATCAGCTTCGGTCGAACATCTTGCACATCTTCTTTCCTTGTCCTTACGACTAGGCGGACAAGATCGATCATCATCACAGCGTGGTATCCTCCAGGGCAACTTCAGATTCTTTTCATTTATCACGGCCATCCAGGCGGGCTTTGTGTGCTGCCCCCTGACTTTCTTTGTTGGCTGTCCATCTCGGTTTCGAACCATTTCTAGTGTTCTCTGGTGCTGGGAGTCTTTACCTGGCCTTGTCTGTGACTTCCAGTGATTTTCTTCTACAAACAGCTAAGTCTTAAGTTTCTTTCCTATGCTCAAGTCTTCCAGTAACACCCCAGCCCGCCTTTCTTTCTTTCTTTCTCTCTCTCTCCCTCTCTCTCTCTCTCTCTCTCTCTTTCGCTCTTTCTTTTTCGCTATCTCTTTCTCTCTGTCTTTCTTTTTCTCTCTCCCTCTATTTCTCTGTGTCTTTCTTTCTCTCCCTGTCTCTCTCTTTTTCTCTATCATTCTCTCTCTTTTTCTTTCTCATTCTCTCTTTCTTTCTCTCCCTGACTGTCTCTCTTTTTTCTCTATCACTCTCTCTCTTTCTCTCTTTCTTTCTCTCCCTGTCTGTCTCTATTTTTCTCTATCATTCTTTCTCTTTGTCTCTCTCTTTTTATCTCTCTCTTTCTCTGTCATTCTCTTTCTTTCTCTCCCTGTCTGTCTCTCTTTTTCTCTATCACTCTCTATCTTTCTCTCTTTCTCCTTCGTTCTCTCTGTCTTTTTCTCCCTGTCTATCTCTCTTTTTCTCTATCACTCTCTCTCTCTTTTTCTCCCTGTCTATCTCTCTTTTTCTCTATCACTCTCTCTCTCTTTCCTTCTCTCTTTCTTTCTCTCTCTTTTTTTTCTCTGTCATTCTCTTTCTTTTCTCCGTCTGTCTCTCGTTATCACTCTCTCTCTATCGTTCCCTCTTTCGTTCTCTCTCTCTGCCTCTCTTTATCACTCTCTCACTTTCTCTCCCCACCCACCCACCCTTGAAGAAGGTCCTCGTGGCAAAGATGTACTAGGACTAGTGTTCCCTGGAACAACAACACAACAACAACAACAACAACAACAATGTATCTTTGAAAATGTGAGGGGCATAAAATCCACTTTATGTTAAAAAGAAGTGGATTTTTTTTTCGTACTATAATCGCAAACCCCAATTTAGCAGCGCCTGCTCCACTCTAGCTGCCCCCTTTTTCACTAATTCTTCTTATAATCCACTCCACATCCTCTTCCCTCGGGAAGGAATTAAATTAATACTCACTCAGAAAAGGAATATACGGGGGAAAGGGGGGGGGGGAACGGACCCAAAGAAGAAAACAAAGAAAAACCATTCTCAGTGTGCTATAGTCAATATCTAACTTCTCTCTACACATAACCTGACTTCGGGGGAAACCCAATCTAGCAAAGACAAACCCCATGGTTTATTCAAAAGCCACATCTGTCAACTCCAGATTTCTCACAGAAACCCGTGCTCGGTTTTCCCCTGTCTTAGAGGCTGAGACAGTGATATAAGAGGCTACAAGATCGCATTTTAAGAAGAAAAAAAATGTATCTTCGAATTAAAAAAAAAGTGTGAAATAATTATTAATGACTGCATAATATGCTGTGTCGGTGAAGTTGGTGAATTAGATTTTGTGAGCTAAAGTACTGAATCTTACTATTTACATCATACTGACTATATTCAAATTATCATCATCATCATCATCTGTACTCCGAGTGGAGCATAAGGCATCAATAAAGTTCCCCCAGAAAATCCTCTCTTGAGCAAGCAGGATTACCTCACACCATATCTCTCCCGTTTCTTCTTAGTTCTTCCTGTATTGTGCATTTCCATGTCCCCATTTGCCTGACCTCTTTCTTTTCCCTGGAGATGTCCAGGTCAAGGTGTTGTAGGGGTGTCTTGTTTTTAATGCATTTCTAGTATATGTGGCCCAGCCAGTTCCATCTTCATCTTTTGATCTCTTTAATAACGACCTCCGTTCTGTTAGTTTGGTTATTTTCTCGCTTGTCAAATTATGCTAACATAAATAATTAATAATAAGAAATGATATATGAAACAGTTTAAGAGATATTTAAAATTTTATGAGGCATGATCCTTTTTTTTTAAAGAACAACATGAGTATAGGTCTTCCTTAAATATGGAGAAAACCTAGTCAGACTCTTACATGAGTATAGGTCTTCCTTACATATGGAGAAAACCTAGTCAGACTCTTACATGAGTATAGGTCTTCCTTAAATATGGAGAAAACCTAGTCAGACTCTTACATGAGCATAGGTCTTCCTTACATATGGAGAAAACCTAGTCAGACTCTTACATGAGTATAGGTCTTCCTTAACTATGGAGAAAACCTAGTCAGACTCTTACATGAGTATAAGTCTTCCTTAAATATGGAGAAAACCTAGTCAGACTCTTACATGAGTATAGGTCTTCCTTAAATATGGAGAAAACCTAGTCAGACTCTTACATGAGTATAGGTCTTCTTTACATATGGAGAAAACCTAGTCAGACTCTTACATGAGTATAGGTCTTCCTTAAATATGGAGAAAACCTAGTCAGACTCTTACATGAGTATAGGTCTTCCTTAAATATGGAGAAAACCTAGTCAGACTCTTACATGAGTATAGGTCTTCCTTAAATATGGAGAAAACCTAGTCAGACTCTTACATGAGTATAGGTCTTCCTTAAATATGGAGAAAACCTAGTCAGACTCTTACATGAGTATAGGTCTTCCTTAAATATGGAGAAAACCTAGTCGGACTCTTACATGAGCATAGGTCTTCCTTAAATATGGAGAAAACCTAGTCGGACTCTTACATGAGCATAGGTCTTCCTTAAATATGGAGAAAACCTAGTCGGACTCTTACATGAATATAGGTCTTCCTTAAATATGGAGAAAACCTAGTCAGACTCTTACATGAGTATAGGTCTTCCTTACATATGGAGAAAACCTAGTCAGACTCTTGTGGGGGTCAAATTTTGGCTAAAGATAGTTTTTGCACCAAATGTAAGTGTAGAAATAATCAAAATCTTTCTCTCTGTCATTCTCTCTTTTTCTCCGTCTCTCTCTCCCTTTATCTATCTGCCTTTGTTTCTCTCTGTCTGTCTCTTTATCTCTCTGTCTCTCTCTGTCTTTCTCTCTCTCTGATTCTCTCTGTCTTTCCCTCTCTCTCTCTCTGTTTCTTTCTATCTTTCCCTCTCTCTCTGTGTTTCTTTCTATCTTTCTCTCTCTGTTTCTTTCTATATTTCCCTCTCTCTGTGTTTCTTTCTATCTTTCTCTCTCTTTTTCTGTCTTTATCTCTGTCTTTCTCTCTCTTTCTCTGTCTCTGTGTCTTTATCTCTGTCTTTCTCTCTCTCTTTCTCTGTCTCTGTCTCTTTGTCTTTATCTCTGTCTTTCTCTGTCTCTGTGTCATTATCTCTTTCTCTGTCTGTTTGTCTTTATCTCTGTCTTTCTCTGTATCTTTGTCTTTATCTCTGTCTTTCTCTATCTGTCTCTTTGTCTGTCTCTTTGTCTTTGTCTCTTTATCTTTATATTTCTCTATCTGTCTCTTTGTCTGTCTCTTTGTCTTTGTCTCTTTGTCTATATCTCTTTGTCTTTATCTCTGTCTCTTTGTCTTTGTCTCTGTCTCTTTGTCTATATCTCTTTGTCTATATCTCTTTGTCTTTATCTCTGTCTCTTTGTCTTTGTCTCTGTCTCTCTCTGTCTTTCTCTGTCTCTGTCTCTTTGTTTTTATCTCCCTCTTTCTCTATCTCCGTCTCTTTGTCTTTATCTCTATCTTTCTCTCTCTTTTCTTTCTCTCTGTCTGTCTCTATTCCCCTCTCTTTCTCCCCTCCTCCTCTCTCCCTCCTTTCATCCTCGCTCCCTATTTGTATAAAAAAAAATTACTGAATATTCCTTTTCATGCGGCGTTGTAAATTGAGCTGAAACGTCTGTTTTTGTAACTATAAAAATTTGACGGCACACCTTCGACTCTCTTGCAACATGCCAATGCTCTGCGGCACGCTTTTGAGGAAGCACGTGGTCTGTTGAGTCATCAAATTTTATCCTGCGGGCAGTTGTCAACTCGGTGAAAGATCGTGCCCGGTATATAAAGAATTTTTTGTTGTTGGATTGTAAAAATTATTATTTATTTTCAGGAGAGGATTTCAAACACAATTTGTAAATCTCTGAGAATATGACTCTTTTTGTCATCTTTATCTATTAGATAACAAACACTGATGGCAGCTTATCAGTGTCAGTTTATTTGCAGAAAACAATCAAGAGATCCTGAACTGGCTGCACGTGCTGAGACAGATTAATGTACCGAGTCCACCTATTACGTTAAATTGACGTAGCTTTACAGCGTAGCTTACTGAACCATTCAATTCAACAGAGCTTTTAAAATGAATCACTTTCTGCTATACATACAGTTTATTGTACTCAGTTTGTCGTTATTCAGTTTCCCACTCTCCTGTGCATTTTACCGGACCGTTGTATGTAATCAGTCTGTTGTATTTCATCGATTTGATGTACTTAATCAGAATGTTGTTACCCGTTCTCCTAGCACGTGTTATTCAGTTTCGATTCCCACAGAATCGGTGCCAACAATCAATAAGGAAGCAACTAGCGATACCAGGGGAAATGAACCCGTATTTTTTTTTTCTCGTTAGTGGGACAAGCAAGGGACGTTGTTGATGTTCAGTGTACAATCTGCACCAAGAGTATGGATGGAACGCATACACACAAAAATGCCTGTATTATCTCGATTCAATGTAGAGTTGCTGCTGAGATGGAGGAAAGGGTTCTCTCTGGCACGCACAGCGCTAGGAATACTTTGATGTAGCGAGGCAATGTAGAGTTCAAGGCCATCGTGAAATGAGGTCGAAACCAGCACGCCTGAAATGGATCATCACTAGACATGAAAAGATCGCGTCACGGTTTTGTAAAAAGGAATGTTTTATCTTCCAGGCGACTTGCAGTCTGCGGCGGACAGGTAGGAATTAGCGTTCTGCGCCTTACTGCACATATGGGCAACCTTTGTCCCGCGGGCCACATCTGGCCCGCTGCAGCAAATATGCAGACAATCCAGACTGTATATTTTAAAGCTGTATAACTTGCTGAAAACGTTAACAAAACTGATTTTACATTCTAAGTTATAAATGCCTGCATCAATAACTTAATAATGTATATTTGCATATGTCTGTTTGTCTGTCTGTCTAAACCATGACCACTTTTCCTGTCTCACCACCAACAGGAGCCAGGTACCAGTTTCTCACGTTAAGCATGAGGCAAACCTGTCAGACGCCTAAATGAGAGCCGAGTAAGTTAACCAGCCCACGAGTCAGCCCACAGAGTACCGCAAATGGTAACTAAAAGTCCGTTTTGACGCATGCGTCAGAGCTGACATGCTGGCGCCAGGGTTCTCGAACTATAGCTGGCCAAGGCCCTGTCCTACCTCTTCATTGGTACTCTTAGTAACAGACCTAGTCTGCTAATGGGACATGGATCACCATAGTCCCCCATTGGTGGTAGAGTCTAGTAAAAAATATTGCACACCCCTTGCTTTTATCAGCACTAATGGACTGAAGAAACAGCTGCCATAACCCGCTCTCAATGCAACACGATGCTGTGCCTCAACATCTCCACAGCATCGGCTGCAAAAGAACACCAGCTCGTAGTTC
Source organism: Achatina immaculata (assembly GCA_009760885.1). Lineage (NCBI taxonomy): Eukaryota > Metazoa > Mollusca > Gastropoda > Stylommatophora > Achatinidae > Lissachatina > Lissachatina immaculata. The sequence continues at coordinate 15,644,651 of CM019699.1, forward strand.
CAGATAAGTTGAATAATCTCTTTCTCTCTCTCTATTTCTCTCTCTCTTCTCTCTCTCTCTTCTCTCTCTCTCTCTCTTTCTCTCTCTCTCTCTCTCTCTCTCTCTCTCTCTCTCTGAATCTTAAGTTCCCGGGGCACATGGAGCTTCCTAACGGGTTTCCCACAAATGCCTGTCCTTTGGCTTTTTTTCCTCTCTTGCCCAGATGAGCCCTCTATTGCTCAACATCCTCTCCATGTCTCTCTTGGTCTACTCTTACTTCTGTTCCCCTATGGTGTCCTTCTTAGTGCTATTTTTGGTAGTGAGTTGTCAGTCATTCGGAGCACATGTCCCAACCATCGCCAGCGTCTTTCCTCATAAACTGGTGTCAGTGACTTCATCTGCATTTGTGCCAACAAGATGTTATTTCTTATGGTGTTTGGCCAAAATATTTTTCTAATTCTTCGTAAACATTTAGTCTGGAAAGAATTCAGCTTGTTTCCTATAGTTCTGGTGATTTCCCAGCATTCACTTCCATGAAGAAGAATATGTTTCATGCTTTATGCATTCAAAAGCGAATCTTTTCCTTCTTTTTCATTGCTAAACTCTGTAGGTCAGACTTCATTTTCACTAATGGTATCACTGTACTGTCCTAGCAGATAATCAGGTATCAGTATTCAGCTCTCAGTAATTCATACAACAGCCGCCTTGAAAACAAATAATCTATTACCATGTTCAAGTGCTCCCAGAGCGGGCGGGTGGCATAATTCTGGGACTGATGGGTCATCCCTGGCATACACCGTCCAGAATTCATTCTCATGTGATGTTAGTTCCGAAAGTCCCATTATATTAGATGGTTTCCACACCCCCCCCCCCTCCACCATCATCGTCCCAACCCGCCGCGATCTTGTCCGTTTTAAACAAGGCGGATGTGATCAGAAATAAGCCGCCCGGTTAACTCTCCAAATCCCATGTTTGCTGACGACATAAAGTCAACATGGCGGCTTTGTTAGATCATATCCGCGAGGGAAGCCTGTCTAGTGGTGGCTAGAGATATTCCTTTTATAGGTTAGGACCTGATTCGTTTCAGAGTTGGAAAAAATAGAAAAGAATCCATGCCAATTGATTTTTCTGAATCTGTTGTTGGAGGAAGGAACTTTCTTTTGCATGAGCTTCTACAGAGCTTCTGTATATATAAGAATTGCGTGTGATGGCGTGAAATTAAATGAGTTAGACACTGGCATGTTTTGTTGTTGCAAATAAACGGATCAGAATTTTGTAATTTATTTTTGTTGGCAGAACAGAGGATGTAGAAAGTACTGATCGTTGATTTGTTGCATTTAATTTAGGCGTGGAAAATGCCCTTTTAAATTAACTATTTCACTCTAAAATAAACTAAAAGTGTTGGTAGATCTTGCACACCCTATGAGAATAAATACTGAGAGAGATATTTAGATAATGTCTACATATAATGAAAAGTAGCACATTTCTAACCCAGCCAATATTTTTTAAATTACAGAGTAACTTCCTCCAAGTTTCCTTCTACCAAAATTTCTCGTCAAAGTTTATTCTGGCAGAGCATGGAAGCATTCAGGAGTGCAAGAGTTAATGAAACCAACATCATTTGCTGCTAACGACTATTATCATCTTGTGACTTCTTGAGGGAAATTAAAAGGAGGACATCTATCGCTCTTCAGAAAGTAAAACAAATAAAGAATCTGTGGAGAGGAGCAGACAGAACCACAAAAATAAGATTTTTAAGGGCATGCATCTTTCCCATCGCAACATATGCCTGTGAACCTGGACACTTAACAAAACAGCTGAGAAACACATAAATGCCCTTGAATGTAAATGCTACAGAAGAGTTCTCCAAATATCGTGGACACAAAAAAGAACAAATATATCTATACTACAAGAGCTTAATATTGAAGAAGGCTGGCTAGTAAAGAGGATTAAAGAGAGAAAATTTAAATATTTTGGACACATTAAACGTCATGACAATTTAGAGAAGACCGTATTGGAAGGATACATAATGGGAAAAAGAAACAGAGGAAGACCAAAACGAAGATGGCTGCAAGACATCGTTGACGATCTGGAAATGGATGCAACAGCAGTAGGCCATCTTGCTCACAACTGAGAGGCCTACAGGAGTGCTGTTTGGGAGGCAAAGTTCCGCAAGGGACGTGCAAATGAATGAATGAATGAATGAATGAATGACTTCATTATGTTTTGATGACTTTTTCCAGCGACTCATTTGATAGCTGTCTGTGGTATTAGAACCTGTTATTTCTTCTGATGCATGAAGACGAATATCAGGATATTTAAGAGTAATGTTCTAAGTGTACAACTCTAATGAACTGAATGCTGGAAAATCACCAAAACCATAGAAAACAAGCTGAATTCTTTCCAGACTAAATGTTTACGAAGAATTAGAAAAATATTTTGGCCAAACATCATAAGAAATAACATCTTGTTGGCAGAAATGCAGATGAAGCCACTGACAGCAATTACTGAGGAAAGACGCTGGCGATTGGTTGGGACATGTGCTCCAGATGACTGACGACTCACTACCAAAAATAGCACTAAGATGGACACCACAGGGGAACAGAAGTAAAGCTAGACCAAAGGAGAAATGGAGAACAACAACAGAGAGGATGTTGAGCAATAGAGGGTTCACATGGGCAAGAGCGGGAAAAAAGGCAAAAGACAGGCATTTGTGGAAAACTGTTGCGGAACCCCATGTGCCTTGGGCACTTAAGGTTCAGAGAGAGATTTGTTTTCATGGAGTTCATCATCATCATGTGCCGTCTTCAGTACGAAAGTTGGCAGTAAGGAATCTCTATGCTCCCCTTACTGTGATGATGCATTCAACTAGACTGCATCTTGTACAGTGTCGTATGTTATTTTTTTTTACATCCGTGTCTACTTCTCGCTCTTTGTTTCCCTTCCACATTTCCATGGCGTTACTCTGCCCCTTTTCCATTTATCTTTGCTGTTGTCTGGAGCCACGTTAGCGCAGTGGATGAGTCACTCGCTTACCGACCAGGACAACCCGTTTTCGATTTCCACTCAAAACAGTGGTGGTCAGACCATAACTCGCAGAAAACAAAACATCTCCGGGTTCACCCAACCTCAAGAAAAAAAAATGAGTACCAGGATTAACGCTCAGGGAAGGAAGAGGAGTGACTTCGCTAGCTACGGAGTTAGTGCTGATGGCGACGAGGCAGCAGAGCGCTTTGACCGTGTGCAGTGAAGCTGCTTCACAACTCATACCTTTACCTTACTTTTGCTATTGTTGCCCTGCTTACTGCTCCACTTTTTCTCATGCTGTTTTGTGAACGTGAAGTTTCCGGTATATTACATGGATGTCACTTTTCTTCTCTGAGAACGTTCGTAAAGCTGATGGATGCAGCTTTTTGTGTAACTTACAGAACATCATTTTTTCGGAACAACTTCTCTCACACGAGATTCTACTAATATTTGATTTCTGTGATCATCCATATTGCTTACAAACAGTGTTTGTGTTGCAAGCTCCAATGTCCGTGTGCTTGCATTGTGATCTTAACCCGCCTACCCCCTCCCCTTCCCCTCTTATTCTTCAAACTATACTGCACCTTTACGCAGACAATCTCCACGTTGCTCGGTTTTGAGACAGTTTTTCACAGCTTTGGACTGTTACGGAGATTTTTTTTTCGTTGAATTTTCTCAGATGTTTTAAATTTGTTTGGGTACCTGATGACATTTTAACATTCTTTGAGAAACTATATACCAGGGACCAGTTCCGGATTTGGACTTGGTGAAGCCCTAACTACAGTGTCGGATTTAGACTTGGTGAGGTTGTAAGCGACGGTGCCGGATTTAGATTTGATGAGGCCCTGAGCTTCATTACAGGATTTATACTTTGTGAGGCCCTGAGCTACAGTGCAGGATTCAGACTTTGTGAGGCCCTGAGTTACAGTGCAGGATTTAGACTTTGTGAGGCCCTGAACTACAGTGCAGGATTTAGACTTTGTGAGACCCTGAGTTACAGTGCAGGATTTAGACTTTGTGAGTCCCTTAGCTACAGTGCAGGATTTAGATTTTGTGATGACCTAAACTAGAGTGCCGGGGTTAAACTCGATGAGATTCTAAGCTAAAGTGTCGGATTTAGACTCAATGGCACTTTAAGCTGAAGTGTCAAAGTTAAACTTGATGACGCTCTAAGTTAAAGTGCCAGATTTAGACTCAGTGAGATCCTAAGCTACATACAGCTTGGATCCCCAGTTAAACCAAAAAAGTGTATGAGGCTCTAAACTGTAGCTTGTCTGGCTCATGTCAGTATCTAGCACGTTATGTGACCTTTATTTTGATCTGTCACCCAGTGAGATTCAGTCCAATGTTATAAATAATCTGGAATAAGATACTATAAGGGTGCCTTGTTTGTGGAAGTCTGTGCGGCAGAAACTACAAGCCCTCCCACAGAAAAAAAAGTCATGTGACATTTACGGTCTTCACTTCCGCCGAGGCAACCTCAGATTTAGCGTCATATAAAAACTATGAACGAAAATGAGCAAGATCAGACGAAACCGAAACTTTAAATTGACGGAGGAGTAAATCGATACCCCGAAATTGACGAATGACAAAACCGATACTTTAGACCGACGGAAAGACAAAACCGATACTTTAGGCCGACGGAAGGGCAAAACCGATACTTCTAAATTGACAGAAGGCAAAAACGATTTTTCTAAATTGACAGAAGGCAAAACCGATACTTGCCATGGGCAGAATTACGAGGCTATCTTGATGATGCGCGCAGTGCACACTAAATTTCAATGTGCAGGCGGTGTTTCTCTTACGAGAAAGATGGAAACCCAGAAATGGCTCTTAAACTGTGCATAGACTATCTCAGCTGATATGTTTGCAACATGTATACAGAGGTTTAAGATTGGCAATTCGTGCAGGAGAAGATATAGAGGCAGGTGAATAGATACAGATACTTAAGTACAGTTACAACATCTGAGGGCTGGTGCACAGAAGAAATCACAACCAGGACAGCAATGGCAAAGACAGCTTTTTGGGGAAAAAAAATGAAGAACATTTTAACAAATCAAAAGCTGCCAGGAGCAATAAGAGAGAGAGTTCTAAGATGCCATATAGAACCTATTCTACTTTATACAAGTGAACCATGGACAATTAATAAACAGTTAGAACAAAGAATAAAGAATAAAGGCTACTGAAATGTGGTTCTAAAGAAGGATGCTTTGCATACCATTGGCAGCCAGAAAGACAAATGAGGAAGTATTACAGCAGGGAAAGGAATATCTCAAACTGGTGCCATACATAAGAGAAAGACAGTCAACGTTTCTCCGACACATCGGGAGACACGAAGGTGTCGAAAAATTGGTCATCACTGGGAAAGATAAATGGCGAAAGACGAGAGAGGGCGGAAAACGACAGAAATGCCTGGATGGGCCTGACTGCATGGTTTGGCAGGAAAACGGCGATCGACTTGACTCGAAACGCTTTGAATACGAGCGAGATGGAGAGAGATGGGAGCCTACGCCTGTTGGTATGGCACTATTTGATCTGATCTGAATTCACCTCCTTGTGTCCTTTGTGGAACTCTTCCCCCCAAAACTGCGCCAGATATAAAACACTGAGACACAATTTCTGCCACAGTGAAACTGTCAAAGAAGCTAAACTCTATGGTTCTAAACAAGAACTGAAAATTTCAGTCCTGTTTACTTAACAGACACGACTGCACATATAGACTATAAATATGAAAGAAGAAGAAGAAGAATGGTTTCTCGTGAAACCTGAATAGATCAGGAATATTGTGTTGTCTCACGGGGTTTGTTGTAACAGCTGTTATGAACAACAGCA